>JAUMJM010000050.1:12480000-13100000 GCA_033558235.1 Neomorphus geoffroyi
GCCCTGCTCAGCACAGATGCCTCACACGCTGGCCCTGTTTCCCCTTTTCTTTCTTTCCCTAAACTGACAAAACATGATGAATGTTGACAAAAGCGGGACATGAGTGTATGGCAATGAATGGCACTGTGCCACAGAGTCTGTGCCACTCCTCACCAAGGTCTTTTCATTACACAGATGACTGTCGGTGCTGGAATGGAACGGTCACACGGTGAGGACCTTCAAGCAGAAGACACCGAGGGAGCGCAGGCAGGCTTCGTTGCAGAGGAGGATGGCAATGGTAATTTCCTAACGGATTAAATGGGTCCCATTGTACGCTTCTCTGGAGTGAAGCAAATGGGAAAAAGCAGCATTCAAAGGAGCATTCACGCTTTTTCACCTCCTTTGTAGGTTTCTTTCTGGTGCCCGAAGAGACCAATTATGATGGTTATGATGGCCAGGACTACGGTCAGATTTCTGAGGTACAGTGATAGAATCATTTTGCTTGGAGAAGACCCTTAAGCTGTTGAGTCCAACGGGAAACGTGACGCTGCCAAGTCCAGACACTAAAGCATGTCCCTGAGCAGCGTGTCTACACGTTATCTAAATTCCTCCAGGGATGGTGACTCCAGCACTTCCCTGGGAAGCCTCGGCCCAGATTTGATAGCCCTTTCAGTGAAGAGCTTTTTCCTAATGTCCAATCAAATCCTCCCCTGGCACAGCCTAGGGCCGTTTCCTCTACACCTGTCATGACTTGCTATGCGGCTAAAGATAGCGACATCCCCCTCCCTCACACCTTCTTTCTCGTACATGTAGACGGCAGCAATGCCTCCCCTCAGCCTCCCCTTCTCCAGTCTAAACAAGCCCAGCTACTTAAGCTGCTCCTCACAGGACACGTCCTCTAGACCCTTCAAGCGCTCTGTTCCGCTTCCCCGGACCCATTTCAGCACCTCCAGCACTTTCTATAGAGAAGGGCCCCAAAATTGCACACAGTACTTGAGGAGCAGTCTCACTGGTGCCGAGTTCAAAGGGACAATCACTTCCCTGGTCCTGCTGGACACACTGCTCCTGATACCAGCCTTCCTGGACGCAGGCACACACTTCCAGCTCATCTACAGCACCTGCCAAGAAACCCTGCCACGTCCTTTCCACCAGGCAGCTTTCCTGACACGCCTGCCCCTCTCCAAACGATGCACTGAGGCCCCACTGGGCTCGCTTGCTTGTGAGCTCGTTACCTTCTGCTGCTCCTTCCCCTGAACCTCGTAACACAGACACTGACATTCCCATGCTGTGCGTAAGGAGTTCAGTTAGGATTGCCAACACACGAGGGCAAGCTAAAGACACAGGTGACCTCGCAGCTGACCAGTGAGCTGCATTGCTCGTATAGGACTAAAGTAGTACAGCTTCCCGCAACTTGCAGTCTTGTCAATTCCTGGAAGCACGGTGCTCCAAGAATCCCTGACTTTGCACCACCCACCTCGCTCCTCCAGATCCCTTCAGCACCAAGAGGTTTTCCATAGCACCTACAGTCTACAGCCGTAGCTGCTTCTGCCTAGTTCCTCCCTGTCTTGGGCAGGTGTACTTAAGGCCCTTTCAAAAGCCCTGCTCAGCACAGATGCCTCACACGCTGGCTCCGTCTCCCCTTCTTCTTCTTTCCCTCACGGGATACCACGTGACGCATGTTGACAGAAGCGGGAGATTTGTGTATGGCAGTGGGCCACGGAGACTGTGCCACTCCTCACCAAGGTCTTTTCATTACACAGATGACTGTCGGTGCTGGAATGGAACGGTCACACGGTGAGGACCTTCAAGCAGAAGACACCGAGGGAGCGCAGGCAGGCTTCGTTGCAGAGGAGGATGGCAATGGTAATTTCCTAACGGATTAAATGGGTCCCATTGTACGCTTCTCTGGAGTGAAGCAAATGGGAAAAAGCAGCATTCAAAGGAGCATTCACGCTTTTTCACCTCCTTTGTAGGTTTCTTTCTGGTGCCCGAAGAGACCAATTATGATGGTTATGATGGCCAGGACTACGGTCAGATTTCTGAGGTACAGTGATAGAATCATTTTGCTTGGAGAAGACCCTTAAGCTGTTGAGTCCAACGGGAAACGTGACGCTGCCAAGTCCAGACACTAAAGCATGTCCCTGAGCAGCGTGTCTACACGTTATCTAAATTCCTCCAGGGATGGTGACTCCAGCACTTCCCTGGGAAGCCTCGGCCCAGATTTGATAGCCCTTTCAGTGAAGAGCTTTTTCCTAATGTCCAATCAAATCCTCCCCTGGCACAACCTAGGGCCGTTTCCTCTACACCTGTCATGACTTGCTATGCGGCTAAAGATAGCGACATCCCCCTCCCTCACACCTTCTTTCACGTACATGTAGACAGCAGCAATGCCTCCCCTCAGCCTCCCCTTCTCCAGTCTAAACAAGCCCAGCTACTTAAGCTGCTCCTCACAGGACACGTCCTCTAGACCCTTCAAGCGCTCTGTTCCGCTTCCCCGGACCCATTTCAGCACCTCCAGCACTTTCTATAGAGAAGGGCCCCAAAACTGCACACAGTACTTGAGGAGCAGTCTCACTGGTGCCGAGTTCAAAGGGACAATCACTTCCCTGGTCCTGCTGGACACACTGCTCCTGATACCAGCCTTCCTGGACGCAGGCACACACTTCCAGCTCATCTACAGCACCTGCCAAGAAACCCTGCCACGTCCTTTCCACCAGGCAGCTTTCCTGACACGCCTGCCCCTCTCCAAACGATGCACTGAGGCCCCACTGGGCTCGCTTGCTTGTGAGCTCGTTACCTTCTGCTGCTCCTTCCCCTGAACCTCGTAACACAGACACTGACATTCCCATGCTGTGCGTAAGGAGTTCAGTTAGGATTGCCAACACACGAGGGCAAGCTAAAGACACAGGTGACCTCGCAGCTGACCAGTGAGCTGCATTGCTCGTATAGGACTAAAGTAGTACAGCTTCCCGCAACTTGCAGTCTTGTCAATTCCTGGAAGCACGGTGCTCCAAGAATCCCTGACTTTGCACCACCCACCTCGCTCCTCCAGATCCCTTCAGCACCAAGAGGTTTTCCATAGCACCTACAGTCTACAGCCGTAGCTGCTTCTGCCTAGTTCCTCCCTGTCTTGGGCAGGCGTACTTAAGGCCCTTTCAAAAGCCCTGCTCAGCACAGATGCCTCACACGCTGGCTCCGTCTCCCCTTCTTCTTCTTTCCCTCACGGGATACCACGTGACGCATGTTGACAGAAGCGGGAGATTTGTGTATGGCAGTGGGCCACGGAGACTGTGCCACTCCTCACCGAGGTCTTTTCATTACACAGATGACGGTCGGTGCTGGAATGGAACGGTCACACGGTGAGGACCTTCAAGCAGAAGACACCGAGGGAGCGCAGGCAGGCTTCGTTGCAGAGGAGGATGGCAATGGTAATTTCCTAACGGATTAAATGGGTCCCATTGTACGCTTCTCTGGAGTGAAGCAAATGGGAAAAAGCAGCATTCAAAGGAGCATTCACGCTTTTTCACCTCCTTTGTAGGTTTCTTTCTGGTGCCCGAAGAGACCAATTATGATGGTTATGATGGCCAGGACTACGGTCAGATTTCTGAGGTACAGTGATAGAATCATTTTGCTTGGAGAAGACCCTTAAGCTGTTGAGTCCAACGGGAAACGTGACGCTGCCAAGTCCAGACACTAAAGCATGTCCCTGAGCAGCGTGTCTACACGTTATCTAAATTCCTCCAGGGATGGTGACTCCAGCACTTCCCTGGGAAGCCTCGGCCCAGATTTGATAGCCCTTTCAGTGAAGAGCTTTTTCCTAATGTCCAATCAAATCCTCCCCTGGCACAACCTAGGGCCGTTTCCTCTACACCTGTCATGACTTGCTATGCGGCTAAAGATAGCGACATCCCCCTCCCTCACACCTTCTTTCACGTACATGTAGACGGCAGCAATGCCTCCCCTCAGCCTCCCCTTCTCCAGTCTAAACAAGCCCAGCTACTTAAGCTGCTCCTCACAGGACACGTCCTCTAGACCCTTCAAGCGCTCTGTTCCGCTTCCCCGGACCCATTTCAGCACCTCCAGCACTTTCTATAGAGAAGGGCCCCAAAACTGCACACAGTACTTGAGGAGCAGTCTCACTGGTGCCGAGTTCAAAGGGACAATCACTTCCCTGGTCCTGCTGGACACACTGCTCCTGATACCAGCCTTCCTGGACGCAGGCACACACTTCCAGCTCATCTACAGCACCTGCCAAGAAACCCTGCCACGTCCTTTCCACCAGGCAGCTTTCCTGACACGCCTGCCCCTCTCCAAACGATGCACTGAGGCCCCACTGGGCTCGCTTGCTTGTGAGCTCGTTACCTTCTGCTGCTCCTTCCCCTGAACCTCGTAACACAGACACTGACATTCCCATGCTGTGCGTAAGGAGTTCAGTTAGGATTGCCAACACACGAGGGCAAGCTAAAGACACAGGTGACCTCGCAGCTGACCAGTGAGCTGCATTGCTCGTATAGGACTAAAGTAGTACAGCTTCCCGCAACTTGCAGTCTTGTCAATTCCTGGAAGCACGGTGCTCCAAGAATCCCTGACTTTGCACCACCCACCTCGCTCCTCCAGATCCCTTCAGCACCAAGAGGTTTTCCATAGCACCTACAGTCTACAGCCGTAGCTGCTTCTGCCTAGTTCCTCCCTGTCTTGGGCAGGTGTACTTAAGGCCCTTTCAAAAGCCCTGCTCAGCACAGATGCCTCACACGCTGGCTCCGTCTCCCCTTCTTCTTCTTTCCCTCACGGGATACCACGTGACGCATGTTGACAGAAGCGGGAGATTTGTGTATGGCAGTGGGCCACGGAGACTGTGCCACTCCTCACCGAGGTCTTTTCATTACACAGATGACTGTCGGTGCTGGAATGGAACGGTCACACGGTGAGGACCTTCAAGCAGAAGACACCGAGGGAGCGCAGGCAGGCTTCGTTGCAGAGGAGGATGGCAATGGTAATTTCCTAACGGATTAAATGGGTCCCATTGTACGCTTCTCTGGAGTGAAGCAAATGGGAAAAAGCAGCATTCAAAGGAGAATTCAAGCTTTGTTACCTCCTTTGTAGGTTTCCTTCCGGCGCCCGAAGAGAATAATCATGATGGTTATGATGGCCAGGACTACGGTCAGATTTCTGAGGTACAGTGATAGAATCATTTTGCTTGGAGAAGACCCTTAAGCTGTTGAGTCCAACGGGAAACGTGACGCTGCCAAGTCCAGACACTAAAGCATGTCCCTGAGCAGCGTGTCTACACGTTATCTAAATTCCTCCAGGGATGGTGACTCCAGCACTTCCCTGGGAAGCCTCGGCCCAGATTTGATAGCCCTTTCAGTGAAGAGCTTTTTCCTAATGTCCAATCAAATCCTCCCCTGGCACAACCTAGGGCCGTTTCCTCTACACCTGTCATGACTTGCTATGCGGCTAAAGATAGCGACATCCCCCTCCCTCACACCTTCTTTCACGTACATGTAGACGGCAGCAATGCCTCCCCTCAGCCTCCCCTTCTCCAGTCTAAACAAGCCCAGCTACTTAAGCTGCTCCTCACAGGACACGTCCTCTAGACCCTTCAAGCGCTCTGTTCCGCTTCCCCGGACCCATTTCAGCACCTCCAGCACTTTCTATAGAGAAGGGCCCCAAAACTGCACACAGTACTTGAGGAGCAGTCTCATTGGTGCCGAGTTCAAAGGGACAATCACTTCCCTGGTCCTGCTGGACACACTGCTCCTGATACCAGCCTTCCTGGACGCAGGCACACACTTCCAGCTCATCTACAGCACCTGCCAAGAAACCCTGCCACGTCCTTTCCACCAGGCAGCTTTCCTGACACGCCTGCCCCTCTCCAAACGATGCACTGAGGCCCCACTGGGCTCGCTTGCTTGTGAGCTCGTTACCTTCTGCTGCTCCTTCCCCTGAACCTCGTAACACAGACACTGACATTCCCATGCTGTGCGTAAGGAGTTCAGTTAGGATTGCCAACACACGAGGGCAAGCTAAAGACACAGGTGACCTCGCAGCTGACCAGTGAGCTGCATTGCTCGTATAGGACTAAAGTAGTACAGCTTCCCGCAACTTGCAGTCTTGTCAATTCCTGGAAGCACGGTGCTCCAAGAATCCCTGACTTTGCACCACCCACCTCGCTCCTCCAGATCCCTTCAGTATCAAATGTTTGCCCATAGGACCTATAGTCTGCAGGAGTAGCTGCTTCTGCCTAGTTCCTCTCTATCTTGGGCAGGCGTACTTAAGGCCCTTTAGAAAGCCCTGCTCAGCACAGATGCTTCACACTCTGACTCTGTTTCCCCTTTTTCTTCTCTCTCTCACCTGATGACATGTGACGTGTTTTAACTGAAGTGGGAGCTTTGTGCGTGGCAGTGTGTCACAAAGTCTGTGCCACTCCTCACCAAGGTCTTTTCATTTACACAGATGAGTATCCATGGTGCAATGAAAGTGTGTGATGGTGCTGTGCCTCAACCAGAATACACATACGGAGCGTGCGCACAGTATGGTTCTGCAGACTACAGCAATGGTAATTTCCTGATGGATTAGATGGGTCCCATTGTAAGCTTCTGTGGAGTGAAGCAAATGGGAAAAAGCAGCATGAAATCAGCACTCACAAGTTTTTACCTCCTTTATAGGTTTGGTTTTGACGGATGTAGTGACATATTATGATGGTTATTACGGCCAGGTCTTCGTTCAGGATTCTCAGGTACAGTGATAGAATCATTTTAGTTGGGAAAGACCCTTAAGCTATTGAGTGCAACGGGAAATGTGACGCTGCCAAATCCTGCCACTAAACCATGTCCCTAAGAGCCGTGTCTACAAGTTATCTAAATTCCTCCAGGGATGGTGACCTCAGCACTTCCCTGGGCAGCCTGTGCCAGGGCTCGACAGCCCTTTCCGTGAAGAGGTTTTTCCTAATGTCCAATCCAGTCCTCTCCTGGCACAACCTAGGTCCATTTGCTCTAGTCCTGTCATGACTTGCTAGGCGGCTCAAGATAGCGACATTCCCCTCGCCACGAGATCCTTTCAGGTAGCTGTAGAGGGCAGTAATTTCTCCCCTCGGCCTCCCTTTCTCTAGACTAAACAAGCCCAGTTCCTTAAGCTGCTCCTCACAGGGCTTGTTCTCTAGACCCTTCAAAAGCTCTGTTCCTCTTCCCTGCACCCATTTCAGCACTTCCAGCACTTTCTATAGTGAAGGGCCCAAAACCGCACACAGTACCTGAGGAACAGTCTCACCGGTACCAAGTACAAAGGGACAACCACTTCCCTGGTCCTGCTGGTCACACGGCTTCTGATACCACTCAGGATGCTCTTGCCCTCCAAGACGCTTGCACACACTTCCAGCTCATGTTGAGCACCTTCTAAGAAACACCTCTATGTTCCTCCATAAGTGTTCCCAAAGAGTACATGTTGAACGGTGTAATGGGTTGTTGAAAACCACTTGGAAGGCATTGGGTGGGGGTCTTTCAAACATTGGGACCAACATCTAGCAAAGGCCACATCGTTGGTCAACACTAGAGGCTCAGTCAATCGAGCCAGCCCTGCCCACTCAGAATTCCTCCATACTGTAGATGGAGATAAGGTCCCTGTGGTCCACCTGACAGGTATGTTAGGGAAAACTGTCTGGGTTAAACCTGTCTTGAGCAAAGGCAAACCCATTCGTGGGATTGTCTTTGCTCAAGGATCCAGTTGCACTTGGTGGGTGATGCAGGAAGATGGAAGAACACAATGTATACCTCAAGGGGACCTTATCTTTGGATGAGTTTGTCCGTATTCTGTGTACCTATCTGTAAATATGTATATGGTTGGAAATATGTATGTATAGAGATATAAGTTTAAGTTTGATTATGGGGTGTTGGCATGGAAGGAAAATTCGGAGTGGCTAATGTTGTGGTTTTGAATTTGTCCGAGGAATTTTCCTTCCTATTGTCAACAAAGGGAACACGAGGGGGGCGGGGAGAGGCCGTGTCCGGGGAAACGGTGCCCGGAGCTCGGTTTGATTTACTTTCTTTCCTGCCTCTGGGGAGGGGAGCTGGTTTTCCTTTGTTCGGACTCGCGCGCTTTCCTCGGGGGAGGAGCGGAGCGGCGGCGTGGAGCAGCTACAGGCGAGCAGCAGCCTAGGAGCGGCGGGCAGCTGAGGTGCGACTCGTGGGGTTCTACAGTCTCTGGAGCAAGCAACATCGGCCACCTGATCTTCCACAACTCCAGCAGAACTCACGCGCCTCCTTTTTCCCTCGTTCCTTTCGGGCCCGGGGCTGCGGCAGCGGCGACCGCCCCCCGCCCCCTCTAAGAGACCTGCGTCGCAAGATTTGGGATACAGGACTCAGTCCATTTAAAGGTTCTACGGTTTTGGTGGTGGTTACTGTTAATTCTGCTCTGTTTATACATAGATTCGTACCTGAGAACTGTTATCTTTTTCTATACAATTTTGTTTGATTAAATATTTTTAATATCTGATTAATATCCTAGTTTTTTATCAAAACTAAGTCAAATACCTTTTATCGGATGGTCCTTGTCTACTCCGGCAAAGATCCAGCTGAGGTGAGGAGTCCCTCCAGGGAATCCCTAGAGGTACCCAAGAGAGTCCTAATCTCAATGGATCCTGCAGCTGAGCAGAGTGGGTCCCTCTGGGGTGCCAAATCTGAAACAAATTAAATAGACCTGAAAGACTGTTAAGCAGGTATTCTTTAATTTTGGTGCTGGAGAAGCGCTGGGGATATTGCTCCAGGAGTGCCTCTGAAGAATGCATGTAGATCTCATTGTTAAATTTACTAAACACATCCATATTTACTACAGTTCCCTGAAATCACTTAACTGTTCTCTTCCTATTCCTGGAACTAATTACTTGCTACCTTGTGTCTGATTTACAAGACAACAATACCCCATTATTGTCCATTTAAACCAATTCGGGCTGTTCCTGGGGATCCTTTGTTTTCTTTCACAGGTGTCTGGTGATTTCCTTATCCGATCGGTGATTTCCGAATCTTCAGCAGTGCACAGCAGTGGAGTACCTGATCCCTGATGTTATCATTAACTAAGATTACCGTCTAAAGTTGAAGATTATAAATCCCCTTGTCTGAACACCTTGCACAACTGTTGCCTCTGCTGCTCTCTGTTTCCAGTGCAAGCTGGTGGCACTCGCTGCAGCCAGAGGCCTGGATGGCTGTGTGTTTTCCTGGGACCTCAGTCTGGGTTGACACATGCTTTCTGGCAGATGCCGAGGACGCAGCCTCCCACCAGGTGGATACCATGGCTAGGCTCCCTTTCACCAACTGAATTTACTTGTGAGCTCAGAGAGAGACTTTGCCTTCCCTGCTCCCCCTGCCTGCAAGCTATGCAAGCACCTTGCAGCTGTGTCCTGGGTGATCCAATCTGTGTCACATCCATGCATTCGAAAGAAGCTTAAATGCCCCAGCCTGTACCTCTCCTTTCCCTTTACAGAGCAAAGGTGGCATCATCAGTTCTGTTCCTGTACCATCAGTGTGCACAGCATCGCATGCTGTCATAGCCAGACAGAAGCCTCGGAGGGCTGTACAAGGAGGGGGTGCCCCACCTGGCTTGCTTTGTTGCCTGGACAGAGGCAAGCATTCACACAGGGTGGATGATGGATGCTGACACAGACCCTGACCTGATGTAGCTCAAGGCCATGGAGGAACTGCCCTTCAGCTGGGCAAGTAATATTCAGTGGTCTTGGAGTAGTCTGTCCTCAGCTGAAGTCTCATATTCCCTCTCTTTGAAACCCATAAGTGTCTGTAAAGACTAACTTTGCATTGTGTTGTTGTTTCTTTAAACACTGATTGAGTGCAAGTCTCCATGTTACCTCGGGGACTATTGTGTGGCTCCTGTCTAACAATGAGAGGGGAGGTATAGGAGCCTGCACTGCTTCTCCCCCCCCACATGACCTGCGATAGGATGCAGATGCCACAGAGGAGAAGGACCGCCCTGGAGCCCCCAGCCTCAATTCCAGAAGCTTCTCAAAGGAGCTTCTGCATGTGCAGTGCAAGAGCACCCTTCATGTGCTAATAGGGCATGAACCTGCCCTATAAACAGAGCCTTCTGAAACAAAGAAAATAGCCCAACAGCCTGAAATACTGTGAAGCAGGTGTACCTTTAATTTTGGCAGCCAGGAAAGCACTGGGGATGTTCCTCCATAAGTGTTCCCAAAGAGTACATGTAAGTCTCATTCTATTTACTAAACACATACACATTAATTACATTTTCTGAAATCAATTAATTTTTCCCTCCTATTCCTGGAAGTAATTCCATATTATCTTGTTTCTGATTCACATTACAACAATAACCCCCTATCATCCATTTAAACTAATTCTGGCTACTCCTGGCGATCCCTTGTCTTGCACATCTTCTGTCTCAGACAGAAGGCTGAGGCAGGGCCAGGGGGCCTCCCAGGCCTGTGGGCTGGAGGCCCCAGCTGAGCCTGCTCGTGGCTCTTAGGCATCATTTTTTATAAAATTAAAAATTTAATAGAGGTATATAGCAACATGGTCAATTCTGGGCTCAGAGACCGGCTCCGCAGAGAGGGGCCGAAATAAACTGGAAAAGCCCAGGGCAATTATGCCCGTAGAGGCTATTTACACCGCTCCCAAACCTCATGTGATAGTGCAGTCCAGTAGCGCTTTTAGGACTCCTCATTGGATTCCTTCGCTGCCTTTCAGACAGGTTGTTGTCTCGGTTCAGGTGGTGTTGCTGACGTGTATCCTTGATGCCTCTGTATTTTCCTTTGTTTGTGTATTTTCTGGAGGCCATATTTTAACTGTTAAAGGCAGGAGGGATTGAGGGGCAGTATCACACTCCTTGCAAGTGTAGGGGCTTTTTTATTTAATTTGAAAATCAATGAAGCCCATGTGTTTCTTCATAAGCAACATCTTGAACTATTCATATTGGAATTATGTTATTCATATTAATTTCACTGAATTAAGACATTTCTATGAGTGACTAGAAATGAAAGTCAAATTCTTCATTTTATGGATGTAATTTTCCTGTATAGAGTCAATCATCCATCATCTTCTTTCAAAAATTACAAGGGAAGAATACTAAAAGATAACTTTTTCTTTTATGAAACGGTTGTCTTGTGTTCTTGCAGCTCTTAAACAGGGAACGTTCCCAGATGAAAGTTTTTAAAAATTATGAGTTCTTCTAGTTGTCATCATGTAGCATTACAACAGATACTAAATGATCCTAACTGTAAGTTAGCAATAAACCAATTAATAAGCAATGCAGCTAGAAGGCACGACAAAGCACATTTTTAATATATAAAATATACATAAAGTAAAATATATAAAGTATAATAGAGTACAAAGCCTAGCTTTTCAGGAAGTGTTCTTATTTGTCTCACTGATAGCCGACCAAACTCAGCAAGTGAGATGACAGAGGGGTCAAAGTTGTCACACCAGAGGATGCTGTGTCAAATACTGAAAAAAATAAATGACAGAACTTTCCAAAGTCCAATAAAGTTTTCCTAAATTTTGGAATGTAACTCAAGGTGTAACAATGACAATCAGTCATGTGGAATGATCGACTGATTCATCGCTTTTTATGCAATGCTTTAATGCAATAATTTTTAACACAAGAAAAATGTAATCAAGGCACAAAGTGCAAGCATTTGTTTTTTAAAAGATATAGTTTTCCCCAAAGAATTCTCAGTCCATCTATCCCGTAAGTTACCACGGTATCATTGGATAAGATGGAAACATATCAGAAACACAGGTATAATGATAATCTAGTTCAGCTGTGATTACAATTCTCTACAAACAGTGAGAATCATACCGGGTCCGACACAAAAAATCCCTGAGACTGTGCCTGTAACTCTTTTTATTTAACAAGAGTAAAGAAAATCAACTCCAGTCACCTTCAGCATAGTTCCCTTCTGAGTTGACACACAACTGCATACGATACTGCCACCGTTCAAAGCCGTTCTGCAGATTTTCTGAAAGGCTGTTGAGGATCTCGATCGTTTTTGCTTTCACATTTCTACCAACAAAAACTGGGTTCCTTTGAGCACTGACTTGTTCTTTGGGAAGAGGCAGAAACCACAGGGAGCCAGGTCTGGCAAACAGGGCGGGTACTCAAGCACAGCACTGCTGTTAGTAGCTAAAAACTGCTTCCCAGACAAAGCGTTGTGGGCTGGTGCCCACTGACCTTTTCCAGTTGAGGGCAAGAAAACATCTCTATTTGAAAATGTGTGCATGCACACCGAGCGAAGTGATCGAGTGGAGACGTGTCCCACCGTGACAGGTTAGAACATGGTCTATAACCCCTTCCCTGTCTCTCCCCTCCCACTCCTGGATCCCAAGCTACAGGGTTAGTCTTGAGGATTTTTGTGTCAGACCTGGTAGACATTAGGAAGAAGGTTTTTACTGTGACAGTGAGGAGACACTGGACCAGGTTGCCTCAAGAAGGTGTGAATGCTCCTTCCCTGGAGGTATTCAAGAGCTGGTCGGATAAGGCTTTGAGCAACCTGCTCTAGTGGAAGGTGTCCCTGCCCGTGGCAGGGGGGTTGGAAGTGGATGAGCTTCCAAGCCAAATCATTCTATGATTCTACAGTCTTAAGATCCTATGACTTCCACAGCCTCCGCCGCCCTGGCCCTCCCCCTGCCAGCCCCCCCTTCCCCCCCGAGACGCCATGCCCCAGCAGGCCCCGACGCCAGCCACATACCCCCTTTGTGACATCACAAACAAAGCTGTCACTATTTAGCCACCCCTGCAGGTGCCAACCCTCAGTGCTGTCCAGGCAGCGCACCGGGACAGACAGCACTTCTCTGGCTGGCAGCGGAGGGACTCAGATCTCAACTCTTCTCACCCTCACCTTGTTCTTTTCCTCGCCCAAACATTTCATCACCCTCTCCCACCCCTCATCATCTCCCTCTTCACAACCTTTCCCCACCTTCTCTAGCTCATCACTATCTCCTTCTCCCCAGCCTTTGCCCACCCTCTCTCTCTCCTCTCTGTTTCTCTCTACCTGCCCTCTCCATCCTCTGCACCTGCTGAAACATGCAGCGCTTTGTCGGGACCCTGAGGAGGCTCTCGAAGCAGCTGTCATGCTGCTACACCTCTGCGGCCAGTGCTGATGAGGCCGACGAGCCCTATGGGACCCAGCAGGAGGTCCAGGGTGGGCTGAACAGCATGGCCAGCACCAGTGACCCAGCCCAGCCAAAGCGGCGTCGGTGGTGGAAGAGGCTCTGCATCAAGCGACAGCCCACAAAGAAGCAGTAAGTAGCAGGCAGCGCCCAGAACAAACCTCCAGCCCCTGTCTAGAAGAGGGAGGAGACTGCCCAAGCTGGGACAGGAGCTGAGGGATACTCTGCTCTGCCCAGCCCTGCTCCGCTCTGCCAGCCCTGTCCCTGTAGTGAATCTTGTGTGGAGTTCAGCAGGCCTTCGTCCAAGCGCAGACAGCTCCTTTACTCTTGCCACACTGACCGGCTTGCTTGAGTAGGGCATCAATTTGCAGAAAGAAACGACACAGCTTTCCCGTTGCTGTTAGAAATCCCCTCCCCTCTGTTTGTGGGACACGTCTGGCGTGGCACTGATTGGGGTTAAAAACGGGCTTATGCAAGCTCCCTGGTCTCCACAGACTTAGGGAGCCTCCAGAGACTCCCAGATGCTAAGACACGGTCTCTTTTGCTATGCTGGGTAGCTGGGCAGCCCTGCTGGAGGCAGGGCGGCCAGTGCCTGGGCACAGGCGTCTCCTGGGGCAGGGAGGGTACGGAGTATTTCAGTCTCCACTACCCTAGTCGTGCCGTAAGTTGAGTGCATGTTACTGTTTCTCTGTTGGCTACGAGAATGGGTAGGATGGCTCACGAAGGGCTGCTGCTCTTCCAGTAGAGAGTGAATGCAAGGACGTGTAAAGTTTTACTCAATGTGATTCCTTCCTTTCTCAATGTAGCATTGCTGTCCAACTGGAGGACAATATGGGCCCTGAAGGCACAGAAGGCTGTTCTGTTGGAGAAACAGAAGGCCCAGCAGCACCAGAGAGCTCCTTCTCTGCTATGCCTGCTGTCCTTCACGTGAGCGCACCTGCACTGACTGAAGCAGGTAGGAACCTTAACCATGGGAGGAGACTATGGGGACAAATTACTGAGAGTGATAACCCACTGCTTAAAAATAGAGCTTGGAGAAAAGGCCAAGAAGGAGTAAAATAAGCACTAAGAGCACCGCAACATTTCTTAACCTGCTTTGTAGGTTTCATCCAAGCAGAAGAGATAGAGAAAGAGGAAAAAGTTCAGAGACCAACTGATTCTGAGGTAACTCAAGAAAAAAAATCCTTATTAGCTTTTGCATTAGTTTCCTTCTGCTGCTGTTTCCACAAAAACTCGTAATGGAGACACTGACATGCCGGTATGTGGGCAAGGAGTTCAGTTACGAGTGCCAACACACGAGGACAAGCTAAAGACCTGCGTATCCAGGCAGCTGAACTTTAAGCTGCATTTCCCGTAAAGGAATAAAGCAGGAAAGCTTAAAAGACTTACAGCCTTCTGAATTGCTGCAAGCACAGTGCTTCAAGAATCCCTGACTTTGCACCACCCACCTCGCTCCTCCAGATCCCTTCAGCACCAAGAGGTTTTCCATAGCACCTACAGTCTACAGCCGTAGCTGCTTCTGCCTAGTTCCTCCCTGTCTTGGGCAGGTGTACTTAAGGCCCTTTCAAAAGCCCTGCTCAGCACAGATGCCTCACACGCTGGCCCTGTTTCCCCTTTTCTTTCTTTCCCTAAACTGACAAAACATGATGAATGTTGACAAAAGCGGGACATGTGTGTATGGCAATGAATGGCACTGTGCCACAGAGTCTGTGCCACTCCTCACCAAGGTCTTTTCATTACACAGATGACTGTCGATGGTGGAATGGAACGGTCACACGGTGAGGACCTTCAAGCAGAAGACACCGAGGGAGCGCAGGCAGGCTTCGTTGCAGAGGAGGATGGCAATGGTAATTTCCTAACGGATTAAATGGGTCCCATTGTACGCTTCTCTGGAGTGAAGCAAATGGGAAAAAGCAGCATTCAAAGGAGCATTCACGCTTTTTCACCTCCTTTGTAGGTTTCTTTCTGGTGCCCGAAGAGACCAATTACGATGGTTATGATGGCCAGGACTACGGTCAGATTTCTGAGGTACAGTGATAGAATCATTTTGCTTGGAGAAGACCCTTAAGCTGTTGAGTCCAACGGGAAACGTGACGCTGCCAAGTCCAGACACTAAAGCATGTCCCTGAGCAGCGTGTCTACACGTTATCTAAATTCCTCCAGGGATGGTGACTCCAGCACTTCCCTGGGAAGCCTCGGCCCAGATTTGATAGCCCTTTCAGTGAAGAGCTTTTTCCTAATGTCCAATCAAATCCTCCCCTGGCACAACCTAGGGCCGTTTCCTCTACACCTGTCATGACTTGCTATGCGGCTAAAGATAGCGACATCCCCCTCCCTCACACCTTCTTTCACGTACATGTAGACGGCAGCAATGTCTCCCCTCAGCCTCCCCTTCTCCAGTCTAAACAAGCCCAGCTACTTAAGCTGCTCCTCACAGGACACGTCCTCTAGACCCTTCAAGCGCTCTGTTCCGCTTCCCCGGACCCATTTCAGCACCTCCAGCACTTTCTATAGAGAAGGGCCCCAAAACTGCACACAGTACTTGAGGAGCAGTCTCACTGGTGCCGAGTTCAAAGGGACAATCACTTCCCTGGTCCTGCTGGACACACTGCTCCTGATACCAGCCTTCCTGGACGCAGGCACACACTTCCAGCTCATCTACAGCACCTGCCAAGAAACCCTGCCACGTCCTTTCCACCAGGCAGCTTTCCTGACACGCCTGCCCCTCTCCAAACGATGCACTGAGGCCCCACTGGGCTCGCTTGCTTGTGAGCTCGTTACCTTCTGCTGCTCCTTCCCCTGAACCTCGTAACACAGACACTGACATTCCCATGCTGTGCGTAAGGAGTTCAGTTAGGATTGCCAACACACGAGGGCAAGCTAAAGACACAGGTGACCTCGCAGCTGACCAGTGAGCTGCATTGCTCGTATAGGACTAAAGTAGTACAGCTTCCCGCAACTTGCAGTCTTGTCAATTCCTGGAAGCACGGTGCTCCAAGAATCCCTGACTTTGCACCACCCACCTCGCTCCTCCAGATCCCTTCAGCACCAAGAGGTTTTCCATAGCACCTACAGTCTACAGCCGTAGCTGCTTCTGCCTAGTTCCTCCCTGTCTTGGGCAGGTGTACTTAAGGCCCTTTCAAAAGCCCTGCTCAGCACAGATGCCTCACACGCTGGCTCCGTCTCCCCTTCTTCTTCTTTCCCTCACGGGATACCACGTGACGCATGTTGACAGAAGCGGGAGATTTGTGTATGGCAGTGGGCCACGGAGACTGTGCCACTCCTCACCGAGGTCTTTTCATTACACAGATGACTGTCGGTGCTGGAATGGAACGGCCACACGGTGAGGACCTTCAAGCAGAAGACACCGAGGGAGCGCAGGCAGGCTTCGTTGCAGAGGAGGATGGCAATGGTAATTTCCTAATGGATTAAATGGGTCCCATTGTACGCTTCTCTGGAGTGAAGCAAATGGGAAAAAGCAGCATTCAAAGGAGCATTCAAGCTTTGTTACCTCCTTTGTAGGTTTCCTTCCGGCGCCCGAAGAGAATAATCATGATGGTTATGATGGCCAGGACTATGGTCAGATTTCTGAGGTACAGTGATAGAATCATTTTGCTTGGAGAAGACCCTTAAGCTGTTGAGTCCAACGGGAAACGTGACGCTGCCAAGTCCAGACACTAAAGCATGTCCCTGAGCAGCGTGTCTACACGTTATCTAAATTCCTCCAGGGATGGTGACTCCAGCACTTCCCTGGGAAGCCTCGGCCCAGATTTGATAGCCCTTTCAGTGAAGAGCTTTTTCCTAATGTCCAATCAAATCCTCCCCTGGCACAACCTAGGGCCGTTTCCTCTACACCTGTCATGACTTGCTATGCGGCTAAAGATAGCGACATCCCCCTCCCTCACACCTTCTTTCACGTACATGTAGACGGCAGCAATGCCTCCCCTCAGCCTCCCCTTCTCCAGTCTAAACAAGCCCAGCTACTTAAGCTGCTCCTCACAGGACACGTCCTCTAGACCCTTCAAGCGCTCTGTTCCGCTTCCCCGGACCCATTTCAGCACCTCCAGCACTTTCTATAGAGAAGGGCCCCAAAACTGCACACAGTACTTGAGGAGCAGTCTCACTGGTGCCGAGTTCAAAGGGACAATCACTTCCCTGGTCCTGCTGGACACACTGCTCCTGATACCAGCCTTCCTGGACGCAGGCACACACTTCCAGCTCATCTACAGCACCTGCCAAGAAACCCTGCCACGTCCTTTCCACCAGGCAGCTTTCCTGACACGCCTGCCCCTCTCCAAACGATGCACTGAGGCCCCACTGGGCTCGCTTGCTTGTGAGCTCGTTACCTTCTGCTGCTCCTTCCCCTGAACCTCGTAACACAGACACTGACATTCCCATGCTGTGCGTAAGGAGTTCAGTTAGGATTGCCAACACACGAGGGCAAGCTAAAGACACAGGTGACCTCGCAGCTGACCAGTGAGCTGCATTGCTCGTATAGGACTAAAGTAGTACAGCTTCCCGCAACTTGCAGTCTTGTCAATTCCTGGAAGCACGGTGCTCCAAGAATCCCTGACTTTGCACCACCCACCTCGCTCCTCCAGATCCCTTCAGCACCAAGAGGTTTTCCATAGCACCTACAGTCTACAGCCGTAGCTGCTTCTGCCTAGTTCCTCCCTGTCTTGGGCAGGTGTACTTAAGGCCCTTTCAAAAGCCCTGCTCAGCACAGATGCCTCACACGCTGGCTCCGTCTCCCCTTCTTCTTCTTTCCCTCACGGGATACCACGTGACGCATGTTGACAGAAGCGGGAGATTTGTGTATGGCAGTGGGCCACGGAGACTGTGCCACTCCTCACCAAGGTCTTTTCATTACACAGATGACTGTCGATGGTGGAATGGAACGGTCACACGGTGAGGACCTTCAAGCAGAAGACACCGAGGGAGCGCAGGCAGGCTTCGTTGCAGAGGAGGATGGCAATGGTAATTTCCTAACGGATTAAATGGGTCCCATTGTACGCTTCTCTGGAGTGAAGCAAATGGGAAAAAGCAGCATTCAAAGGAGCATTCAAGCTTTGTTACCTCCTTTGTAGGTTTCCTTCCGGCGCCCGAAGAGAATAATCATGATGGTTATGATGGCCAGGACTACGGTCAGATTTCTGAGGTACAGTGATAGAATCATTTTGCTTGGAGAAGACCCTTAAGCTGTTGAGTCCAACGGGAAACGTGACGCTGCCAAGTCCAGACACTAAAGCATGTCCCTGAGCAGCGTGTCTACACGTTATCTAAATTCCTCCAGGGATGGTGACTCCAGCACTTCCCTGGGAAGCCTCGGCCCAGATTTGATAGCCCTTTCAGTGAAGAGCTTTTTCCTAATGTCCAATCAAATCCTCCCCTGGCACAGCCTAGGGCCGTTTCCTCTACACCTGTCATGACTTGCTATGCGGCTAAAGATAGCGACATCCCCCTCCCTCACACCTTCTTTCACGTACATGTAGACGGCAGCAATGTCTCCCCTCAGCCTCCCCTTCTCCAGTCTAAACAAGCCCAGCTACTTAAGCTGCTCCTCACAGGACACGTCCTCTAGACCCTTCAAGCGCTCTGTTCCGCTTCCCCGGACCCATTTCAGCACCTCCAGCACTTTCTATAGAGAAGGGCCCCAAAACTGCACACAGTACTTGAGGAGCAGTCTCACTGGTGCCGAGTTCAAAGGGACAATCACTTCCCTGGTCCTGCTGGACACACTGCTCCTGATACCAGCCTTCCTGGACGCAGGCACACACTTCCAGCTCATCTACAGCACCTGCCAAGAAACCCTGCCACGTCCTTTCCACCAGGCAGCTTTCCTGACACGCCTGCCCCTCTCCAAACGATGCACTGAGGCCCCACTGGGCTCGCTTGCTTGTGAGCTCGTTACCTTCTGCTGCTCCTTCCCCTGAACCTCGTAACACAGACACTGACATTCCCATGCTGTGCGTAAGGAGTTCAGTTAGGATTGCCAACACACGAGGGCAAGCTAAAGACACAGGTGACCTCGCAGCTGACCAGTGAGCTCCATTGCTCGTATAGGACTAAAGTAGTACAGCTTCCCGCAACTTGCAGTCTTGTCAATTCCTGGAAGCACGGTGCTCCAAGAATCCCTGACTTTGCACCACCCACCTCGCTCCTCCAGATCCCTTCAGCACCAAGAGGTTTTCCATAGCACCTACAGTCTACAGCCGTAGCTGCTTCTGCCTAGTTCCTCCCTGTCTTGGGCAGGTGTACTTAAGGCCCTTTCAAAAGCCCTGCTCAGCACAGATGCCTCACACGCTGGCTCCGTCTCCCCTTCTTCTTCTTTCCCTCACGGGATACCACGTGACGCATGTTGACAGAAGCGGGAGATTTGTGTATGGCAGTGGGCCACGGAGACTGTGCCACTCCTCACCGAGGTCTTTTCATTACACAGATGACTGTCGGTGCTGGAATGGAATGGCCACATGGTGAGGACCTTCAAGCAGAAGACACCGAGGGAGCGCAGGCAGGCTTCGTTGCAGAGGAGGATGGCAATGGTAATTTCCTAACGGATTAAATGGGTCCCATTGTACGCTTCTCTGGAGTGAAGCAAATGGGAAAAAGCAGCATTCAAAGGAGCATTCAAGCTTTGTTACCTCCTTTGTAGGTTTCCTTCCGGCGCCCGAAGAGAATAATCATGATGGTTATGATGGCCAGGACTACGGTCAGATTTCTGAGGTACAGTGATAGAATCATTTTGCTTGGAGAAGACCCTTAAGCTGTTGAGTCCAACGGGAAACGTGACGCTGCCAAGTCCAGACACTAAAGCATGTCCCTGAGCAGCGTGTCTACACGTTATCTAAATTCCTCCAGGGATGGTGACTCCAGCACTTCCCTGGGAAGCCTCGGCCCAGATTTGATAGCCCTTTCAGTGAAGAGCTTTTTCCTAATGTCCAATCAAATCCTCCCCTGGCACAGCCTAGGGCCGTTTCCTCTACACCTGTCATGACTTGCTATGCGGCTAAAGATAGCGACATCCCCCTCCCTCACACCTTCTTTCACGTACATGTAGACGGCAGCAATGCCTCCCCTCAGCCTCCCCTTCTCCAGTCTAAACAAGCCCAGCTACTTAAGCTGCTCCTCACAGGACACGTCCTCTAGACCCTTCAAGCGCTCTGTTCCGCTTCCCCGGACCCATTTCAGCACCTCCAGCACTTTCTATAGAGAAGGGCCCCAAAACTGCACACAGTACTTGAGGAGCAGTCTCACTGGTGCCAAGTTCAAAGGGACAATCACTTCCCTGGTCCTGCTGGACACACTGCTCCTGATACCAGCCTTCCTGGACGCAGGCACACACTTCCAGCTCATCTACAGCACCTGCCAAGAAACCCTGCCACGTCCTTTCCACCAGGCAGCTTTCCTGACACGCCTGCCCCTCTCCAAACGATGCACTGAGGCCCCACTGGGCTCGCTTGCTTGTGAGCTCGTTACCTTCTGCTGCTCCTTCCCCTGAACCTCGTAACACAGACACTGACATTCCCATGCTGTGCGTAAGGAGTTCAGTTAGGATTGCCAACACACGAGGGCAAGCTAAAGACACAGGTGACCTCGCAGCTGACCAGTGAGCTGCATTGCTCGTATAGGACTAAAGTAGTACAGCTTCCCGCAACTTAAAGTCTTGTGAATTGCTAGAAGGATAGTGCTTCACGAGTCCCTGACTTTGCACCACCCACCTCGCTCCTCCAGATCCCTTCAGTATCAAATGTTTGCCCATAGGACCTATAGTCTGCAGGAGTAGCTGCTTCTGCCTAGTTCCTCTCTATCTTGGGCAGGCGTACTTAAGGCCCTTTAGAAAGCCCTGCTCAGCACAGATGCTTCACACTCTGACTCTGTTTCCCCTTTTTCTTCTCTCTCTCACCTGATGACATGTGACGTGTTTTAACTGAAGTGGGAGCTTTGTGCGTGGCAGTGTGTCACGAAGTCTGTGCCACTCCTCACCAAGGTCTTTTCATTTACACAGATGAGTATCCATGGTGCAATGAAAGTGTGTGATGGTGCTGTGCCTCAACCAGAATACACATACGGAGCGTGCGCACAGTATGGTTCTGCAGACTACAGCAATGGTAATTTCCTGATGGATTAGATGGGTCCCATTGTAAGCTTCTGTGGAGTGAAGCAAATGGGAAAAAGCAGCATGAAATCAGCACTCACAAGTTTTTACCTCCTTTATAGGTTTGGTTTTGACGGATGTAGTGACATATTATGATGGTTATTACGGCCAGGTCTTCGTTCAGGATTCTCAGGTACAGTGATAGAATCATTTTAGTTGGGAAAGACCCTTAAGCTATTGAGTGCAACGGGAAATGTGACGCTGCCAAATCCTGCCACTAAACCATGTCCCTAAGAGCCGTGTCTACAAGTTATCTAAATTCCTCCAGGGATGGTGACCTCAGCACTTCCCTGGGCAGCCTGTGCCAGGGCTCGACAGCCCTTTCCGTGAAGAGGTTTTTCCTAATGTCCAATCCAGTCCTCTCCTGGCACAACCTAGGTCCATTTGCTCTAGTCCTGTCATGACTTGCTAGGCGGCTCAAGATAGCGACATTCCCCTCGCCACGAGATCCTTTCAGGTAGCTGTAGAGGGCAGTAATTTCTCCCCTCGGCCTCCCTTTCTCTAGACTAAACAAGCCCAGTTCCTTAAGCTGCTCCTCACAGGGCTTGTTCTCTAGACCCTTCAAAAGCTCTGTTCCTCTTCCCTGCACCCATTTCAGCACTTCCAGCACTTTCTATAGTGAAGGGCCCAAAACCGCACACAGTACCTGAGGAACAGTCTCACCGGTACCAAGTACAAAGGGACAACCACTTCCCTGGTCCTGCTGGTCACACGGCTTCTGATACCACTCAGGATGCTCTTGTCCTCCAAGACGCTTGCACACACTTCCAGCTCATGTTGAGCACCTTCTAAGAAACACCTCTATGTTCCTCCATAAGTGTTCCCAAAGAGTACATGTTGAACGGTGTAATGGGTTGTTGAAAACCACTTGGAAGGCATTGGGTGGGGGTCTTTCAAACATTGGGACCAACATCTAGCAAAGGCCACATCGTTGGTCAACACTAGAGGCTCAGTCAATCGAGCCAGCCCTGCCCACTCAGAATTCCTCCATACTGTAGATGGAGATAAGGTCCCTGTGGTCCACCTGAGAGGTATGTTAGGGAAAACTGTCTGGGTTAAACCTGTCTTGAGCAAAGGCAAACCCATTCGTGGGATTGTCTTTGCTCAAGGATCCAGTTGCACTTGGTGGGTGATGCAGGAAGATGGAAGAACACAATGTATACCTCAAGGGGACCTTATCTTTGGATGAGTTTGTCCGTATTCTGTGTACCTATCTGTAAATATGTATATGGTTGGAAATATGTATGTATAGAGATATAAGTTTAAGTTTGATTATGGGGTGTTGGCATGGAAGGAAAATTCGGAGTGGCTAATGTTGTGGTTTTGAATTTGTCCGAGGAATTTTCCTTCCTATTGTCAACAAAGGGAACACGAGGGGGGCGGGGAGAGGCCGTGTCCGGGGAAACGGTGCCCGGAGCTCGGTTTGATTTACTTTCTTTCCTGCCTCTGGGGAGGGGAGCTGGTTTTCCTTTGTTCGGACTCGCGCGCTTTCCTCGGGGGAGGAGCGGAGCGGCGGCGTGGAGCAGCTACAGGCGAGCAGCAGCCTAGGAGCGGCGGGCAGCTGAGGTGCGACTCGTGGGGTTCTACAGTCTCTGGAGCAAGCAACATCGGCCACCTGATCTTCCACAACTCCAGCAGAACTCACGCGCCTCCTTTTTCCCTCGTTCCTTTCGGGCCCGGGGCTGCGGCAGCGGCGACCGCCCCCCGCCCCCTCTAAGAGACCTGCGTCGCAAGATTTGGGATACAGGACTCAGTCCATTTAAAGGTTCTACGGTTTTGGTGGTGGTTACTGTTAATTCTGCTCTGTTTATACATAGATTCGTACCTGAGAACTGTTATCTTTTTCTATACAATTTTGTTTGATTAAATATTTTTAATATCTGATTAATATCCTAGTTTTTTATCAAAACTAAGTCAAATACCTTTTATCGGATGGTCCTTGTCTACTCCGGCAAAGATCCAGCTGAGGTGAGGAGTCCCTCCAGGGAATCCCTAGAGGTACCCAAGAGAGTCCTAATCTCAATGGATCCTGCAGCTGAGCAGAGCGGGTCCCTCTGGGGTGCCAAATCTGAAACAAATTAAATAGACCTGAAAGACTGTTAAGCAGGTATTCTTTAATTTTGGTGCTGGAGAAGCGCTGGGGATATTGCTCCAGGAGTGCCTCTGAAGAATGCATGTAGATCTCATTGTTAAATTTACTAAACACATCCATATTTACTACAGTTCCCTGAAATCACTTAACTGTTCTCTTCCTATTCCTGGAACTAATTACTTGCTACCTTGTGTCTGATTTACAAGACAACAATACCCCATTATTGTCCATTTAAACCAATTCGGGCTGTTCCTGGGGATCCTTTGTTTTCTTTCACAGGTGTCTGGTGATTTCCTTATCCGATCGGTGATTTCCGAATCTTCAGCAGTGCACAGCAGTGGAGTACCTGATCCCTGATGTTATCATTAACTAAGATTACCGTCTAAAGTTGAAGATTATAAATCCCCTTGTCTGAACACCTTGCACAACTGTTGCCTCTGCTGCTCTCTGTTTCCAGTGCAAGCTGGTGGCACTCGCTGCAGCCAGAGGCCTGGATGGCTGTGTGTTTTCCTGGGACCTCAGTCTGGGTTGACACATGCTTTCTGGCAGATGCCGAGGACGCAGCCTCCCACCAGGTGGATACCATGGCTAGGCTCCCTTTCACCAACTGAATTTACTTGTGAGCTCAGAGAGAGACTTTGCCTTCCCTGCTCCCCCTGCCTGCAAGCTATGCAAGCACCTTGCAGCTGTGTCCTGGGTGATCCAATCTGTGTCACATCCATGCATTCGAAAGAAGCTTAAATGCCCCAGCCTGTACCTCTCCTTTCCCTTTACAGAGCAAAGGTGGCATCATCAGTTCTGTTCCTGTACCATCAGTGTGCACAGCATCGCATGCTGTCATAGCCAGACAGAAGCCTCGGAGGGCTGTACAAGGAGGGGGTGCCCCACCTGGCTTGCTTTGTTGCCTGGACAGAGGCAAGCATTCACACAGGGTGGATGATGGATGCTGACACAGACCCTGACCTGATGTAGCTCAAGGCCATGGAGGAACTGCCCTTCAGCTGGGCAAGTAATATTCAGTGGTCTTGGAGTAGTCTGTCCTCAGCTGAAGTCTCATATTCCCTCTCTTTGAAACCCATAAGTGTCTGTAAAGACTAACTTTGCATTGTGTTGTTGTTTCTTTAAACACTGATTGAGTGCAAGTCTCCATGTTACCTCGGGGACTATTGTGTGGCTCCTGTCTAACAATGAGAGGGGAGGTATAGGAGCCTGCACTGCTTCTCCCCCCCACATGACCTGCGATAGGATGCAGATGCCACAGAGGAGAAGGACCGCCCTGGAGCCCCCAGCCTCAATTCCAGAAGCTTCTCAAAGGAGCTTCTGCATGTGCAGTGCAAGAGCACCCTTCATGTGCTAATAGGGCATGAACCTGCCCTATAAACAGAGCCTTCTGAAACAAAGAAAATAGCCCAACAGCCTGAAATACTGTGAAGCAGGTGTACCTTTAATTTTGGCAGCCAGGAAAGCACTGGGGATGTTCCTCCATAAGTGTTCCCAAAGAGTACATGTAAGTCTCATTCTATTTACTAAATACATACACATTAATTACATTTTCTGAAATCAATTAATTTTTCCCTCCTATTCCTGGAAGTAATTCCATATTATCTTGTTTCTGATTCACATTACAACAATAACCCCCTATCATCCATTAAACTAATTCTGGCTACTCCTGGCGATCCCTTGTCTTGCACATCTTCTGTCTCAGACAGAAGGCTGAGGCAGGGCCAGGGGGCCTCCCAGGCCTGTGGGCTGGAGGCCCCAGCTGAGCCTGCTCGTGGCTCTTAGGCATCATTTTTTATAAAATTAAAAATTTAATAGAGGTATATAGCAACATGGTCAATTCTGGGCTCAGAGACCGGCTCCGCAGAGAGGGGCCGAAATAAACTGGAAAACCCCAGGGCAATTATGCCCGTAGAGGCTATTTACACCGCTCCCAAACCTCATGTGATAGTGCAGTCCAGTAGCGCTTTTAGGACTCCTCATTGGATTCCTTCGCTGCCTTTCAGACAGGTTGTTGTCTCGGTTCAGGTGGTGTTGCTGACGTGTATCCTTGATGCCTCTGTATTTTCCTTTGTTTGTGTATTTTCTGGAGGCCATATTTTAACTGTTAAAGGCAGGAGGGATTGAGGGGCAGTATCACACTCCTTGCAAGTGTAGGGGCTTTTTTATTTAATTTGAAAATCAATGAAGCCCATGTGTTTCTTCATAAGCAACATCTTGAACTATTCATATTGGAATTAGACTTCTGAGAGTGATCATAACCTATGAAGGGAAATAATGCTGCTATTGCAGGGATATTGCCTGTCTTCTGCTTTCTAGTTACACAGTGGAAGTATTCATCTAAGGAGGGTACTGTAACCAGCAGGTTTTGACTGAAAGCCTCTTAGTAGCCCAAAATGCAAAAACCACGGTGACAGGAGAGACACCAGAGAAGAGTTTGTATCCCAGTGGTAAGGACACTTAACTGGGCAGACCTTGTGTTTTTCTTGGGCAAATCCAACAGATCTGCATTCCATATCAGAACAGTATTAACAAACAAATAAATCTGTTAGGCATACAAACTAGAAGTAAACATCTTTTCATTTCCTCCCCTTCCTCGCCTGCTGACTGCCTTCACTGATATCCTAAGATAAAAATCCCTTGCTTGAACCCTTTTTGCAGAGATGGCTCATGCTGTCCCACACAATAAAGCTAGGATTCCCTCCTAGAATGTAAGACCACGTTCTACAGAGTCTTCCATTGGTCAGAGGTAGACTGAAACTGCCTTCACAAAAGAGGAGAGCCAGTAAACGATACCCAGATGTGTGGGATCAATGTATTCTACTAGTTGCATGACCATCTACCTTTCTCAGTCCCCTTATGTTCTGAATATGTTGAATGACTGTACTTTTAACCAAAAGGATTATTGCACATTATATCACATAAAAAATTTCATATATGCCTCATGAAATTTATATGGTGAAAAGCACAGATAGAATCATGAGTTAGTATAAACCAACTGAATAAGTCTGAGTTAATTTTCTTCCATAAAATAAGAAAGAACAAAATCTACCACAAGAAAATAGACAAAACCCCCCAACTATATGTCTATTTTAGTATGTAGAGGATATCTCAGAAAAAATTATCATGCCATATAATTTAGTTCTCTTTTCCAGTATTGTACATGTATTGAGCTAATACTAGCAGCATATTGACAAGTAGACTTAGCAGGTGGGCTATTACAAGAAATTCAGCTGATATTTTATGTAAAAATATATGCATTATATAACCACAAAACTTAAACCAGAATTTTTGTTTGTTTGTGGGCTGTGCACTTGATGTTTATATTCTTCCTAGGAATGTTTACAAGATTTAATTTTTTAGTTAGAATTGCGGGAGAAAGCAGAAATCACGTCATTCTAAGTCTCAAAAGCAAGATTATCTGTCCCTCTCATTTTGTCACTCTAATTTGTTACTATTATTTTGCTTCTTTAAAAAGCATTAACTTCCAGTACTTGATTAGTCCTGTTGTTTGTTCTTCACAATATACCTGATAGCCACTCTTGGCATTCACGTAGTAGATTGCTGACAGCAGGTCTTCTTGACACAGAAAAGTGGGGTTTACCTTGTGGGAGAAAGGAGGGAAGAAAAAACAAAATACCACATTCTGAACAAAGTGCACGGAAAGGGCTGCTGTCAGCAACCTACTGAAATCATAGGTGGAGGTGATTCAATCAAAGCTCAAAATACACATTTGCTGGGCAGACATCTCTAAGTGGCAGAGAAAAACGTTTGGAAACGATGCCTCCCACAAAATCACTCACTCTGTAAAATGGACTATACCATAGACAGAAAGAAGGTGAATTATTTTTAATTGACATTTTTCCAAATGTCATTAGATGCTTCACACCATTTCATCCATATTTACATAGTCTTTGGGATCTATTTACACCACAGAAGCAACGTATTCTGCCTATCAGCTTCAGTTCTGCCATGTATCTGTGTGAACTATCAGTTATTGCTAACTGCTTGCCTGTATCTCTTTCTATAGCTGTACAGTCACTCACTGTATAATTGTCTTACTGGAAGCAAATTGCTCTGGTCAAAACTGAGCCATTTTGTTACACCTTACAGTGTTCTGACTCTTATTCTGTGAATGAGCCTGGAGAGAGTGAGGATCTCCTTCTGGTTGAATTACTTTTAAGCAAGAATTTTATTTGAAATGGATATATTTTCTTACTAACAAGTCTAATTATCGCCTTGTGTTTTCTTGTGTGGCTGATGATTGTTTTGGGCAGAGGAAATTTTGTTTCAGAGTAAAGTTAATCTCTTCATTTTTAGGAACTGAATAATAAGGCTTCTTTGAAAATAAAAGTAGAGAAGTCAGACTTTTCTTACTGTATTCACTAATAGTATCTTTATTATGCAAAACAATAGTTAGGACACTCTCCAGAAATATAATAATCTGCAACGAATAGTTTAGTGACAGTATTATCTCGGTTCTAATAAATCAACAGCACAGATCAACCTCCAAAAAAATTCACCTCTTGAATCTTTTGTTTGCATAACTAAATTGATTTTAAAGATCCAAATGTCTGATCTGCTAGAAAAAGAAAGAAGAGGAAGAAATTGCAGAAGAGAACATGAGGAGCAATCAGCCCAAAAATGCCTTTTTCTGCATATTGTCTCATAAGACATTACTGTATTCGTATGGTTTCAGAGGAGATAGTTTCCTTTCACATGATCTGCTTAGGTATCTAAAACGCTTATATGCTTGATTCTTAAAGGTTTACTGGGCTGGGGCTGGAATACAACAAGAGAAGGAAAAATGAAGGCAATCACAGGCCTCCTGGGTGACAAAAACGTTAATTAGAATTATGTACTCATGGAATGTGAGTTACCCGTTGCTACTGTAGATTTTCCGTCAAACCTCAGCGTATCAATAACTGTCCATAGTGTACATGAATCTGTTTCTAGTTCACTAGTACCAGAATGTTGTGCTTCTGAAATACCCACAATGGTGAGTTACTCTGCATGAGCACATAAATAGACGTGATTGACAAAATTGCCATAGTGTAGCAATGTTCCTCTACAACATTTCTGATTTCCTAGTAGTCAAATTATGTCTGCAATCTGTTGAAACTTAAGTTAGTGTGTCATATCTAATAAATATAATTTCTTTACTTACAATTCTGTACTTCAGAGTCATATTTGCTGTTAATTTACTTTACAAGTAGTGAGAATTCAAGTGCAGTATAAACTTTCTTTCTGGAAGTTTTGTATCATAAAGCATTTCATATCCACCATTGCATATAGGATTGCCCTTGGTGAAGTGATGTTGGCAATCTCAAATCACCTCCCTGTCCTCCATGTGCTTTAGCTTAGCTTCTAAAGGGATCTGCTCCGTGATCTTCCCAGACACAGAGGTGAGGCTAACAGGTCAGTAGTTCCCAGGGTCGTCTTTTCTACCCTTTTTAAAAATGGGTACAATTCTTCCAGTCACCAGGCACTTCCCTGACTGCCATGATTTTTCAAATATCATGAAGAGGGGCAAATGCCTCTGAAAAAGATACATTTGCTATTTATATTTTAGGAAAGGCAATTGCTGGTTGGCTATCTGGAATGAAATACAAATCTGGGAGGGTTGTACATCTCATAATACTATAAAATTTTCCTAAAAGTTCCTTGGCACTTCAGGTATCATAGAGACTTGGCACTTCAAGTTCCAGTTTGCCGTAGGAACCTAAAGCTGAGCTAGAACAAAAGCCTCAGAGAGTACCTGTTTGTACTGATGTGATTCCTAAAGTATTTTTTCACCTCCTGCAAATATCAGAACACAAGGATTTTTTAAATCTGAGTTCCCTAACAAACTTGGGTTTGTTAGTTCTTTCAAGATGGCTCAAATTGCATTTAGTTCAACTTAAAAGAGAGTCTGGAGGGCTTAACACTTATGGGCGAATACGTTGGAGAGTATGTTAGTTGAGGCATACAGAGTTCCAACCCTCAAAGTAGGACACAGATGGAAAAAATTCATTTATCCTACTCAAGCCAGGCTGTGTTTTGCCTGTACTCAATTGAACTCAATTTCAAAAGTAATCAGAATGATGTTACTGATTTCCTTATTTCATTTATTTTCAAATAGTGATTCCATTGAGCATAAGTATATCTATCTACTCAACTTTCTTTTCCACAACCACTGAGTTTGGGATCTGCTGCCTCAGTTGAGAAGGTGTGAAAGAACAACCTAGGGAATTAAAGAACAGTCAGGCTTACCTTGATACTTGATGAAGTGATTGGAGAAATAATACTGAAAACCATTTCCAAACATATGAAGTACAAGAAGGAGAGGAGGAGTCATTAGCATGAATTTATAAAGTGAAAATCTTGCGTAACCAATCTGATAATGTTATATGAAATTACTGGCACAATGGATGAGGGAAAAGGAACAAATATTCTTTATGTAAACTAGCAAGGATTTTGTCAACCTCAACCATAATATCCTCATTGACAAACAGCTATAATACAGGTTAAACAAGTGAATGACAAGGCAAGCAAAACTGGCTGAATTGCCTAGCTCAAAGGGTTGTGGTTAGCACCATGAAGACCAGCTGGAAGCCAGCCAGAAAGTTTACAAATGAAACTAGTGTAAGGGGCTGCCAGACTAAATTCTACCATTCACAGGGGTCTGCGCATGAGGAGGAGTAATGCCATGCATCAGAATAGGCTAAGGAAATCTGCCTAGAAAGCAATTATGCAGGAACGGATCCAGGAATCTGGTGGACAACAAGTTGAATATGAGCCAACAGTGTGCCCCTGTGGCAAATGTTGTCACCTGCCAGATGGGCTGCAATAGGTTACCAACAAATTTAGGGAAGTGATTCTTCCCCACCAGTCAGCCCTAGTGAGGAACATTTGGAATGATTTGTCAAGTGCTGGGCATCAAGTACAAGAGAGAAATGGGCATACAGGAGCAAGTCCAGTGAAGAGCCAGGACGACCTCTGAGAGACTGAAATGTCTGTCGTATGGGAGAGGCTGAGAGAGATGAGGTTGTGCAGCCTGGAGAAGTGTCATGCGTGAAAGATCAGAGTTCTAAAGGTAAATTACATTTCCCCAAAAACCTGTCATTCTGTATCAAAGCTTACAAGGAAGAGGATCCCTTCATCTGACATTCCGAGAAGTTCTTAAAAGAAAAGAGATCCTAATCCTTCCCAAAAGTCATTTCAGTTCTCCCTGTGTGCAGAAGAGTATGGACAGTAACCTCTGGAAAATAGATTACATAATTTGTCTGCAAACAGGCAAAATTACCTAAGAAACTGTTGCCTAATATGGAGAGAGAAAGCTAGGGTGAGGGAAAGTATACTTCTCTTGCAAATTCCAAGCTAAAAAACAACCTATGAACATGGGAAACAAATAAGGTTTTAGAGCATCTTCATCATTTCTGGACTCCAGGAAATTCTGGAAGACAAACTCTTAAATTGAGAACAAAATAAGTTGCTCATCCATAGATCTGATCCTAATTTCTAGTAGTAATTCAGAACTGCTTCATGGCTTCAAAATTATTCTTGGCGCACAGCACTTAAGTAGCTTTCTGTGACAATTATTCCTCTAAGCAAGTGGTACTGGTTTTTGTTTATTTCTCTCAAACCATTTTGCTTCTATTCTGTTTTGATGAGAGATTTCTTCACAAAAATAGGAAGTCTCATAGTATTTTAAAGTTCATAGTATTTTAACATATTTGATTAAAAGTTAATTTTTTAATATTCCTTTAGAGGAATGGTTAAATGAGACTCAGGGTGACTCAGTTGTTTGATATCTCTACCACTAAGACTTTATGGAGCTGGGAGATGTCAAAAATAACCAGTTGGTTCTGAAAGGGTGTGTAGATTTGAGGTAATAACTTCATCAAAGTTTTGTACAGCAGTTATTGCTAGATGGAGCAGAAAGAGACTGAAAATGGACAAGAAAATCATTCAAAGAGAAGGTCAGATGTGCCTGGCATATGTTTTATCTAGCTGGATTTATAAATCTCTTCCATTTTTTCTACTCTGACTACAAACTACATCACTGAGACTTGACATCACGGGGAAGCACATAAAGAAGTAATGATTGTATTTTGTTAACGTAAAAGAAAATAAAAGCAAATTAAATAAAACTAAGCAGAATGTATTAAGATGCAGGGTCAGACAGCTCTTGATGTTATGCTTTACACAGCTATACGTTTCCTGAGAAAAGTAAAACCTAATTTCTGTCATATGCCTTATCCTTCAAATAAACCATAAAATGTTATCAGAAAGCTGAAGTCTTATTTGCGCAAAGCCATGCCAAGGAGAAGAGTTCAATATACTATCTGAGATAAAGTCTTCAGCCTTGATTCTTCTTTTTTTGTATGCACTAATATTTTCTACTTGTGCAATGCTACTGGTTAAATTAATTTGATTAGTTCTTTTGTAATTCCTTTCCTTGCAGTTCTACTCCATGAGAGAAAAATTATTACTTTGCTGAGTAGTATGTAGGAATATAATAACAATGGTCATTTATGTTTTTGGAGCTTTACAAAGTGAAAGACCACTGAACAAGTTTGTTATCATGTTTCAGATGAGGTTGGGATATTTAGGTCCTAATTTTTTAAACTGGTAATATTATTTAGTTAATAAATATAGTTAATGCCTGGGATAGGTACAAAATATATGTCTCTGCATCAATATATTTGTTCCAATTCTTCTAAAAATACATAATGAGTTTGCTAGACTAGCCTGCACACTTTTATCAATGCTCTTATGCCTAAAATGTAGATGGTACTGGAGCAAAGCAGTGCTCTGGAATAAAATGTCAAGAGTCACTGGAAAGAAGATGCCTTTGAAAATCTATAGAAAAAGGCTGTGCCTGCTTATGTTTGAAAACTTAAGCCAGAAGTCTGTACCTGTAGAGGTCTTCAAAGACATCTATCTCTCCTTGTTATTCGTGGAATTACAGATGATCTTTTCAATAGTATCCTAAAACTTAGCCCTAAGCTACATGCCTAAGTTAAATCTCCTACAGTTTAAAGTCTGATTGGGTGTCATCAATTAACCTGCACATGCTACTACAAACTGAAATCATTAGATGAAAAACAGGAGTATGTCTTTTCCTCTTTGTACTGTTGTTATGACAGAAAGTCTTGTTATGACAAGACTCCTCCTGTTTCCTTTGCAGCTTTTTACTTAATTGTGTATGGAGGATGTGTACTTGCTGTGCTTTATCATTATTGAATGTAATTCTTCAAGTAAATTTATTTTTGGCATGTAGTACACAGCTTGTACTTGCTATTCCCATTTATGTTATGGTTGAAATAGAAGGATGCTCCATCTTTAGCTTAGCCCATCCCATACGTACTACTGTTTGTTCCTCCAGCTACAAGGTAAAAATATAAGCCTGCAGTCTGATACAGCTTCTGGAAGCTTAGTGTGACTTCTCCCAGTTATCTCCTGTAAAGAGCATTTGGCTAGAGACAATTTGTCCAGTGCAATTTAGGCTTTTGTATAGATAACAAGTCCTTTCTTATAATTCTTTAAGTATAAGTTGACAAAAAGTAATATACATATATAGCCAAAAAGCCAGACTGCATTGCCAAGGCACTTAGCAACAATATGCTACGTAACTGTGCTCATTTAGTCTCTCTGGTTTCTAAGTCATACACATCTCAAAAAGTTTCAAATTATTTCATATTAGCTCAAAACTTTAGATAGTTTAGTCAGTTCTATTAAATATCATATTCCTATGCCTTCTGCCAGCGCAGAATAGATACGTCATTTACTTCTGTTTGGAAAGTAAATAGGAATACTCAAGCTTAAAGCAACACCTTTTGATATCCTGCACTACATGCCTTCAAGAACTCAAATTTCTTAAGCTATTTTCTCTCTCGGAGACAGTCAATGCTGCAGAAGACAAATGTGTCCCCAGGAATTAAGGAAAAAGTTACTCAGTTGTCTGAAAAATCTACATCAAATAATGATGTGCTGTACTCCACACAATTTGGGAAGAAACATCTTTTTACCTTGGAGCAGGAATAAATATGCCTTAAAGAAAAATCTAACTCTTCTCACTTAATTTGAAGACCCTGAAGTAAAGTTTCAGAGCAGAGCAAAACAAGCGGTCCTCGAGGCATGAACTGAGGTATCCTCACCAGTGTCAGTTCTAGAGGGTCACTGTTAGACTACCACCACAGTAGGCAAGAGCAATTATCTTGTCAGCTTACCCTCCTGTGACTGACCCAATGGATTGCTGAAGACATTAAAGATTCAGGCACAATATGCAATTAAAACCACCCTGCCTGCGTAGCACATTTTTCGAATTCAGTCATTGATAAATTTATCCCCTGAAGTATAAGTTGTCATATCCTTTTATAGCAGAAGATTAAAAAAGAATTTCTGATTTACTTTTTATACATGATCTGCTATTTTTTCTACACTAACAGTGTCTCTTCTTATTTGTTATAATGCTAAATTAAGTTTATCTTATTCTTAGCTTCGTTTTTGTCTGGGGACCTGACTCTTCAGTCATGTTTCCAACATACATCTGAATCCCTTCTGTAGTGAGTGAGCCGCTACCTTTTGGCCCAAGTTTAGTTTCCAAACAAGCTACACTATAGTCAGTGTAACACTCTATAACAATCTCTGAGGTTGCAAAAGCTGAATCGTAGGGGCAGTGTTCACAGCCAGAATAAGACTTCATGCTTTAAAAGGAAGACTGAGTCCTTCGGATTGATCTCCTCTTAGTGCCATGTGTTTCCCACTCCTATGTTAGCTCTTTCTTCTTGGGGAAAAAACAGGAGGGAAAAACCACTGAAGAATTTAATCACAGGATAAGTTATACTATTAGATAACGTAGCATCCTGGAGGCTTTTTCATAATTTTACTATCATTATACTCCATTCTGAGAAGTAAGTGACTCCTAAGAAAAAAATCAAGAAAGAAAAAAAAAAAAGAAACCAGTTGTCAATGGCATGATTAATTTCAGAAATCAAGTTCTAGATAAATACTGGTAAAATGATCATTTGAAATACAGCATAATCTTTCTCCTTTCATTAACCTGCTTGTTTTATAATCCACAGTGAAAAGTAGCAGTTACTTCCCGCCACTCTCTCTGTATTAAATATTAGTGATTTAGTGACAGCTTAGATCATTGAACTATTTTTTAAAAAATGCATTACAGTGTGTTTCATGTTATCAAATATAAAAATAGCAGAAATGTAATTGTCAAAATAAATGAGCAATCATATTTTTGTGAGTTATCCTTGGTATTTCAAATGTTTTTGTTTGCTTATTCAACAAACTTCAATATTTTACAGTCTTTCAGTTACTAATTGTCATGACTTAAAAAGATATTATCATTATTGCTATAATCAGTGTACTCTGTAACAGATTACAAAATCTAGCCTATCTTATTGCTTACTCATTTGAATATGATTTCAGGTATGTAGTAAAATTAGGCAGTTAGAATCTGATCTAGAAATCTTACCTCTCTCAAGCCATTCTTACTGAGGTGAGCTCTTTTGCTGATGCTACCTATAGTTCTCAGATTTGTCAATAGTGCCCAAATATCACTGGAGAAACAGGAGACCTGTCAAAAGGGAAACATTTTTACAGTAGCTTGTAGTACAGCATGAGAAGAGCATGATAGTTCTGTAGTTCAGCACTGATAAATCATTGTTAATTAGCAAACTGCACAGTAAATCACTCTTCTTTCACAACCTTGTAGTGATATGACTTCTTCCAGACACTCATTTGAAACAAGAGAGGACTTCAAGTCTTCAGATACATATATGCACTGACTTTGTAATCTGCCTGTTGGCAGATGTCACCTCCAACCTTGAAAACAGATGCTCACAGAATTTCCCTTAAAAAGAAAGCACCAGAATTCAGAATAGCTATAATACTGAGCTTTCTCTTTCAATTCATGAGGATAAACCTACATCAAGCCAGACTAAGGTTTGCTCAGTAATTTATCCTGTTCTTAGCTGCTACTGAGGGAATAGTACAGAACAGTTAAAGCAAGAGGCATTGGTATTTCCCTATTACCTCCAGAGATCTCTTCCCTAAGGATTTCTTAAAACAGAGGTATTAAGTTCTTGTTGAATATTATTTGATGGATTTTGTTTTCTTGTGGTTTCCTCAAGTAATTGTTTTACTGTTTTACATAGGATTTTTTCTCATTTCATTTATTTTTTTTTGATAGTGATGTTACTTTCACTCATTTTATGTTACCTTTTCTTTTCTTAGAAGGTCTCATTCTCCAGTCCCAGCAGCTTATCATGCTTTCTTCTGTTGTATCTTTGAAATATAAGAGGAAAAATTGCAGCAGAAAATACTTGTAATTGAAACTACCATGGCAGGTCATGTAATGGGATATCTATTATTTGGTTGAAATACATTATTGGAATGATACAATGTCCAGTTTTGGTCCCCAGTAGAAAACAGACCTTGATAAACTGGAGTACATTCAGCACAGAGCAACCACAATGGTCAGGGCCTGGATCACTTGCCCTGAAAAGAGAATATTAGGGAGCCACTCTTGGTTAGTGTGGAGAGGACTTGTCTTTGGTCAGACCTAACAGCAGACCTCATAACTGAAAATGTTGTAAAGCAGAAGTGAGGCTCCTCACAGAGGTGCATGGTGAGAAGACAAGAGAAAATGAAATCGACTGAAACAAGAGAGCTTCCGTATGGGTAAAGGAAAAACCTGTTCATCATGAAGACAGCAAAACATTCGAAGAGGTTTTCCAGAGAGGCTGTGCAGTCTCTGTCCTTGGAGGTTTTCAAGATCTGACTGGATAAAGCCCTGAGCAACTATGACTGACCTGGCTTTGGAAAGGAGGTTGGACTAGTGATGTCCGGAGGTACCTTCTAACCTGGATTATTTTACAGTGCTATGAATTACAAGAGCTACTAAGCACAGGACATTTCTAATCTGGAGGGAGGTAAGACTTATCTTGTTTTAAATATGTTTTTTCTGTTATTGTGGTATATTCCCACAGGGAGGATTTCACTGTGTGTGTTTTAAGAGTGCTGTCAGGTCATTTTATTAGTTATTGTTATCTTCTCTAAAAAAGAAAGAATAGTAGCTAACATTTAGATCTATTTGGCAATGATAATTCACAACCTGTTGGCTCATACTTGCTAACTTTTTGAGGAGGAGAGAAATTGGTGTTTGCCATCCCAAGACAACAAGAACTAGAATGAGCTCTCTATACATTGGTATAATGTAACCTCGCCATCTTCACTTGCATCTGTTCTTAAAAGGTGTTCTACAATAAAGCCTATTGGTTGTCTCCAACTGTTTAGGTCAAGATATTTATTTGTTTGTACTAGTTTTAACTGCTTTGTAACCTCTTATATTTACTGTTTTCCATGACTCTGGTAAGGCTGAGAAGTTGGGAAAGACTAGGAAAAGAACAGGAAGAAGTTGAATGTTCTGTAGGATACAGGAATTATGATATTTATGTCCACTATTATTATATTTTCATGTACCACGTGTTTAAGAAAAATATGGCCAAGAGGCTGGCCAGACTGCTTAGGAAAACTTTAAAACAAGAGTGGTGGGGCAAAGGAGATGGCAACCCTCAATCAAGTGAAAAATTAGTGAAACAAGATTGCAAGCAAAAGAAACAGAACTATTTGGGCGTGAAATGGCTCAGAATCCACAAAACAGGGAAGAGGGGAACCTGCCCCAAGTACATGCACACAAAGAAAGAAGTGCTAAGAGTACAGCATAAGGGGAAGACAGCATTATCTTCTGAGGAAATGAGCATGACCAGATGCTTCTCTGAAGGGCCTTTACATTGATAAGCACAGCATGGGAAACACACAGGAGGAACTAGGTATATGAATGGAGGTACAGGACAGGTACAGTTGGGATTCTCAAAGATGCACTGGGGTAACGGACACAGCTGGAGTGCTGCAGTGGAAGGATGTAGGCATGGAGCTAGATATGGATATAGGGGGAAGTGTTCCACTGGATATGATACAAACAAAAAAGAGCTTGTGAGGAATGTAAACATTTGGGGGGAGCTTTGGCTGCAGTGACCAGTGATGGTAGATTCAGGATCTTGATAGAAATGAACAAGATAAACAGTAGAATCATAATTCTGGATATTGAGGGAGCAGACTTTTCCTTGTTCAGCGGTTTTCTTGCAGGAATACATGGGAGATGGTCCTGGAGATAAGAGGGATCCAGAAGAGCTAGTTGATTTTCAAATATGACTTCCTTCAACCTCAAGAATCAATCCCACTGAACCACTAGAAATCAGCGGCTCTGAGTGAAGACAATTAACGATGTTAAAGATAATTAATGCATCTAACACCTCTTACTGGCTATTGAAAATCTGTGTTAAACCTATTAATCAGAATACATTTATCATGTTTCTATTAATCAGAATAATTTCACAATGATAATTAAGGCATATCCATTTTCATGGAGCCATTTAAAGTTAGTAGTAAATCACAAGAGCTTCAGTAAAACAGAAAGTTTCACAAAGCATCCTCTTTTTGTAAACCCCAATATATGCAACACAAATATTAATTTAAGAAGGTGGCAGCTATAAGTATCCAACAGATGGGCTATTCTTCATCTCTAAATCCTGTTATTACATCTTCTGCAAGACATGTTACAATAACACCATTCTAGCTTGTCAATTATTTATCTTATGTATGCATTTATTACCTTTTCTCTAGTATTATTCATCAGCAGAAAATGCTGTGTAATTTCTACAACAGTCAGCTAATTCCCAAAGCAAGTTTACATAAGACTGTGCACTCTTCTCTGCAATTTTGCATACCATTCCTATTCTTCTTGCTAGAAAACTGCTCTTGTGTTCACTTGACCTGACAGAAGGCCTTAAAATATTGGAAACTACTAATAATCGATAGTCATGCACAACTTCATAGTGTATTCTACTACACGTTCTTGTATTGTGCTACAAACCAGCACTTGTTAATGTTTCTTCATGGTTTGTTTGGGGTTTTTTTTTGTGTAAGAGGATAAGTTATAAGGTAGACACATATGGTAGTCACTGAAATTGTGCGTAGTTCTATACATTCTGAAGAATATTAATAATGGGTACATTTCCTAAAATTTTAGTATCTCTGTGTGTGGTTACAGGGTGATCTAATAAATTAGGAAAAGTATCAAAAATTAAAAAAATTAAAGATATTGATGTGTCATGTATTTTTAAAAGTTCCATTTTTATTTCATGGATTATTCCAGTAGTGCTTAATATAAATAACAAGGACTGCTAAAGTGGTTCTGACAATTCAGATTGTTTATTCGAAATGTCATCGGGCTATTTAAGAGTAGAGTACACTTGCACTTTTTCTTTCTTTTTTTTTTTAAGAAAAATTTTTATTATCCAAGACCTTATTTCGGGTTAGAGAATGGGTTACTTACTACTAGACTGAAGACTGCTTATCTGGTTTGTATGATTTTACTACTTTTACTACTTATCTGGTTTACCTTCCACTACATTGCATTTCTGATGCAGTAGAAAATACTTCATGTCCATGACTATTCATTTTTCATGTTCTTCTGAAAAATTAGTAAGGTTTCTGGCTCTTGTCTAATAAAACTTGTTCCAAGTGTTCAATTACGCAGATTTTAACTGTTAAGATTGCATAAATTTGTTGTAGTAGTCTGAAGAATTAGAATCACTAACTAATATTTTCTTTTTAAAAGTTGCAGTTATTTGTTTCTAAAAATATTTTGCAAAAGAGGAGGGAAAAGGTTAAATAATTATCTGAAAGTCTTTTTCGTCAAATCAATCTATGAACAACTGATTACCCTGAAACATACCACAGTGCTGCTTGTTGTCTTTGTACCATTGAGTGTGCTAGTTATTTTGTTTTGTGGGCATTAAAATGGTATTAAACCCATTTTATACAAATATACATTAATCATTATTTTATGAAGTTTGATAAATAATGAATATATATCATAAAGATGTTATTGTCATGAGCAATATGTTCTGATAATAAAAAAATACGAACAAATAATGAACATGACTTAATATGTTACTAACCTGTTAATCATGTGAAAGGATATTTTACTTCTATATTCATACTAATATAATAATCAGAACATATTGTTATACAGCATAACACAGTTCTTACGATTTCACAGTGAGTCTCAGAAGTTTTTACTATTAACTGTTATACTATATTTTTGTGTATCTATACAGTATAATTTGTCCTGTGCTATATTATCTTCATGATGTATTTTGTATATCATGGAAAATGAGGTGCTTAAAATGCAGACGAGTGCTTGAATTCACCACTGGGGAACTGAGCCTGGTGTCTTGACTCACAGTCCCCTCTCTAACCAGTAAGAACTGTGTTATGCTTCTATAAAACATCCATAAATGTGCATGGGGCTGTTTTGGGAAAGGAAAGCATTGTCACTGAGATGACAGCTCAGGGCATACAGCTCTTACATCTTCACTGAGGGATGAAGATAAGATGCACTCTGGTTTTAGGCAAATTATAAAATGCCTGATTACTAAATTATGAATTCTCATGTATTTCATACATTGCTGTTAAATATTTTACTCTAAGATGACACAAGACCTATTTGTGACTTAACCTCTAGTTCCGAGATTTCTACAAGGTAGAATCGACTGAATTAAGTTAGTTACATGAAAATTGTATTTTATTAAAAAGTCTATTATAGACTAAAAAACCCACAAGCTTATGGTTGTTACTGTCAGGAGACTGATTATAAAAAAATAAATCATGGAATATTCTGCCTGGTTTTGTGAAGGGAACATGGGATTATTTTTTTTTAGATGTTTTTAGGTAAATGCCTCAAGCAACAGTCTCACAAACAACAGTTACAGATTTTAGTTGCAGTAACCCCTACACAATATAGAACAGGCAGAAAATAACATATTTCTCTAAGTTACTGACCTCCCCAGATGCAGGCAGAGGTATTAACAGTTGGCCTTAAGGACCACAAGAATCAATAAAAGATATAAACCATGGATACTATTAAATGCCTGACTTTGGGACTGGACATTGATTTTTATTGCTGAACTATTACTGCTGCAGGCACAAGATTCACTACAGACTTCTGTTCTGTATCGATTTTGTTGAACAGCAATGAGGAGTTGAGTATTTAATGGCACGCAGCTCGAGCTGAAGTTTCCACTTACGGCACAGAGGTTTTAATCAAGTAAGTCTTCCCATTACATATTCTCATTCACTCTGTGTAATGGCCTTGCATAAAAACATAAAAAATGATAATGTCATTTTGTTATCATTAATACTCCATGAAATTCCCCTTACTCATTAATTTAGTAAAATTTATGGATCTTCAGTGTGCGAGGCTTTTGAAGCAGTCTGAAAATTGTCACAGATTTTCTGCTTGACTTCTCCTCTTTGAGACTTGAAATTACATAGCTGTAATGAAAGACAAATTGAAGTATTGGAGAGAATAACTCCTTCGGTTACACAGCACTCTGACAGTCAACTTGACCTTATTACATGGGTTCCAATTAAGATTCCTTTGCCATCTAGAGTTTTAAATAACCATGACTGATCACAGCTACAGTACCAAAGATTCAAAGATACTAAACTCTTTGTCCAACACAAATCAAGTGTAAATCTTTGGCAAAGATGAAGTCACCAAAGTAAATCCAACATAAAACTGAAAAATTACTAACTTTATATAAAGCAAACTCTTCAAATTGAGCGTGAATATTTTTTCACATGCAATTAACACATACAGAAATTCAATCTACTTTTACCTTTGCAACGTCTTCACAAAGATGACTTCTAATAGAATCAGTTTGTTATTACCATAAGAGCCGAGTAATGAAAACCTCAATCAGTGCTCACACTTGCTGAATCCACTGCAGAAGTAAAGAGAGATATAAGTACGACTACGTGGAAGGTTAGATTTTGAGGATACATTTAGGTAATAAAGAATTTCAGTTGATGATATGAAATGGAGGGAACTAGTAAAATCCATTTACGTGAAAAGCAAGGTGGAGGGTGGTTAAAATATAAACAAGATTTGAGAGTATCCATTACAAATAACAAGCAGAATGTAATAAATCATTATGTACTTGAAATATTAAACAGAAGGAAAGTAAACAAACTAAGGCTTGCAGGCAGCAGATGATGGTTGTAAGCCTATGAACTGACAGCATAGTCTGAAAGCATTTAGATACATAGCTAGAAGGCAGGTAGAACTACAACAGGAAAGCGGTTCCCTTGATACAAAGCGAAAAGGGTGAGACTTAGCTCGATTAGGTGTGAACAGCTTTTCACACCTTACTATTAAAAGCAAGGGCAATTGGGATCACTTCACCAAAATAGCTGCTGATAAAAAACAACTAGTGGACTCTGGGTAGTTCTTGGCTGAGCCCATCTGTGTGTTAGCACGTAGGTGTGATAGGAAGAGTTTTGACCATATAAAAGTAAAAATTACTTCTGAAAAAAAATGAAGGGTGATTAGAAAAGAAGAAGATAGGAATAAATGACCACAAAAAAGGGCAAGAATGGTCTTGTCCTTTAAGTCTGCAACCACTTTAGAATTAGAAATGTGAACAATAAACAGCAAGAAGCTTCCTGAAAAAAACTAAGTAATAAACACTTTTTGATGCCAGAACTAAGAGACAAAAAAAAAAGTAGGTTTAATACATTTCCTATTTAAACACAAAAGCAAAACCTGTTTTCTAATGCTGTTGAAACTGTTTAGCTCTTTCTCTTCCAAGAAGAAAGTTCTGTACAATGTATGTCGTGAAGTATTCCTTGCAGTTGTGGGTGATGGGAATATGAAGAACAGAGTGAGTTTCTGATAAGAAGTGATAATTGGCCACAGTGCTGAGGGAAACTCCTGCTCGATGCTGTGTGTTAACTCCCAGAACTTATCGCCTCTGTAAACAAAGTCTAAACTTTAACAAAAGACACCTTCAGTTGTTTTGCTGAAATTACTGTTAACGGAGTTAAAGTAGAAGAACTATTACCAAGAACAGATGTCGGCAAAGTGCAAAAGAAAAAATGCATTTCTGGAAAACAAAATGAGGGGGAAAAAAGGTAAAACAAGGATGAGAAGGAAATGCAAGGAACAGAAGAGCTGTTTGTTGCTTTTCCTGCTGTTCCCATTGAGCTCAGCGCTAGCTGATGCCGTACACGCGGTGCCATAGATTCCAGTGACCATCTGCAGTACAAACCAGGGAACACTTTTGTCAAGTCTTGTTCTTAGTAACACACACCGTATGTTTACGTGCAATGGTACATGGTAACAACTCAGAGCCTTCCTCAGCTTCAGGTGGTGGGAAGCAGGGTAGGTCGCTGCAGATGCGGCAATTGGCCACAGCAGTTCATACCCCGATGACCTAAGCTGGTGCAGGTCCTTCTGTGTGGGTGCCTGCCAATAATTTGCGATGTGATACATTCACCAAGGATGGAAGAGAGTTGTAAAACTGATAGGGCTGAGAGGAAAGCAATGCTGCCTTTTAAAAAGATTTAACTGCTTATACCATCGACAAGAAAAAGCCATCAACATTTGGCTGCTCTTTCAGATACATTCCACTTCCTTTCATCTTGAGTAAGCTCTCCTCAGGCTCCCATGGAAAAGCAGCTTCTTATTGGACAGGAATAAGGAAACAAATAAACTGTGAATCTAACATAAAATTCAGCCCCTTTCAAAATCTCAAAATAAGACCTATTCCCTTCCTCCACCCACCAAACCTTGCCAGATGAGAGCCAAGTAACATTGAGCAACACCAAGGTAACAGAACGAGCTTTTCAGGGAAAATCATCTTTGCTCTTACTTTCCAGAACCAGGCTTCAGGCTACCTTTACAAAAATGGGGGGATGATAAAATAAAGTCAACTTCTGGCAGCCAGATTGAAGGATGCTCAAAGGTCAGTCTGGAGACTCTGAGGCCGAGGGAGAAGCAAACTGGGATTTCACTGTCCTTTCTGTTTTATAGCACAGCTTGGAAATTATCTGCACTGTATGTGTTAAATTAGTCTTTCTGTCACTCTATAAAGTTAATAAATGAAAAATTAGACATCTGTGTGGCTTTACTACTTTCTTTTTAAACAAGCTCCCTAAAACAGCATTCATACGTTCCATAAAAAAAAAATCCATAGGATCACCCAAAACCTCACATCTTTTCTGGAGTTGCTCCTGTTGCTTTCTTTCTTATGAAGGTTGTTCCCTATTATACCAGAATCAATTTACAGTTCTAAATGTTTTTCTATCTGCACTCTTTCTGTGAACAAAGGCAACATTACTCAGCACTATTCGCTCCCTTTCTCTACTCTTTGCAGACTTCTCTGTTCATTCAGGCATCCGCTTCCACAAGAGGACAACACGCTATTCTCTATCCCTCAGAAGCACCAAAACAGCAGCAGCAACAACAAAAACATTATCCACATCACCAGAGACCTGGCAGTGCAGCCCTGAGGAAAAATCCATGTCAAGGATTAGATATACTTTAGCTTTGGGCTAGGAAAAGAAGTGCCCAAACATCCCTGACACAAAGAAAATGAGCCACAATTTCAGATGCTGCGATGTCTCAATTTGACTATGGAATGTCGGGAAGGGCTCTCCATCATCGCTGATATTTATTTCCAGTCATGGGAGTGAAATGGTAACGGACACCTTTTGGGAAATGAAGCACAGTGTGTTTCATTGCCCACCTGTGCTCATAACTACATCATGCTAAATATACTGAAGGACATGACAGCCTTCCCTACAGTCCTCTTCTAATCCCCATATCCTGCAGTCAGCAAGGACAAGCTTGCCGAGAAAAGGATTCAGCCAAGTCAAATGCCCTTCCAAGCCTGGATGTGGCCATATGGTTTTCCATGTGATACCTCTAAAAAGCTTCAATTTTCATTTGATTTACTTGAAGACACAAAGGAATAAAAGCATGCATTTTCTCAGGGATGTGCCTGAAGAATTCTGTAATTATTGGTAACATCATTGTTCCCACCAAATAACTGTTACTTTCTTATACGCACCTTTGTAAAGAAATAAAGGCAAATCTGATTCAGAGCTCAGGCTCCCTGTGAAGAAACCTCACGGAAACATCACCAATCTGCCTGGTCTGTGTATGGCACAGTAAGATTCTGGACCTGATCGTTTATTCCTGAGGATCTTTTCCGGCCCCTTAGGGCTCTGCAGTCTGCACAGAGCATTAACAAATCACCATGCTCTTTGTTTAAACAAGAGTAACATCTTAGACCTAGTTTCCCCTTGCTTTACATCCATGCAAGCAACAATAATGTCTGTATCACCTGGAAATCAGGTCCTAGGGTGAGCTGCGGAAGTAGAGGTGGGAAGGAAGAACTGCTGATAAACAGCAGGAAGGAGTGATGACACCAGGGGTCTTTTTAGCTTTCAAGAAGCAAAGAGGATATTGGGAAGGAAAGAAAGCAAGTCAGGTAGAAGAGCAATGCTGAGAGCACTCACCAGTGAGGAGCAGGCGTTGGATATGCACTGCGTTTGATCTCAAAGGAGTATGCAAAGCTGTACTTGCTCTGTAAAGAACATGAAAACCACACAGCAGATGTGATTCTATCTAAATTAATCAGACAGCATTAAGACAGATGCTGAAATAAATCACAAAACATGTGAAGCCAGTACTAAGGTAGAATGCACAGGCTCAATTAATCTCACCTATCTCATTACTAAGATTGGTAGCAGGTGATTTTGTGGAGGCTGGAGCAAAAGTACACAGTCTAATCACAGCTGCAGCCCCTGAGCATTCTTCTCCTATAATCATGGTTTGCTGTGGGAGGTTGTGGGGGCTGTAATTGTCCCACTGAGGGCTTTTGATGGATGATTGTATTTCAAGATATCTGGGCTTGCGATTCCATGAAGTTTACTTTGACTTAGAATTACATTAAAAACAAAACAAAGCACTCAGCACACTGCCAAAAAAACCTGTGAAAATGGTGGCTCCTGAAAAGATGCACTGCAGAAGGAAAGGGTTGGGTGTACTTTCTTCATGTAATTTTATATAAAATTAAAGATACCAAGTAAATACAGTGAATTTAAAGAAGTTGTAGATGCAGGGAATTACTTGCTATGAAGATTAAGCTGAAAAGCCATTCTCTTCGACAAAAGGAGTTGCTGACAGTGTCCAGGAAGTCTTTCTCTTATGTCAGCTTTCTTACGTGGACTTAGCTAAAGCAACTGGAAAAAAAGGACTGTCCCAAGATACTCACACTAGCCCTTTGCCAGAGGGGCAAATAAAGCCCCTAAAACAATTTTAATAAAGCTCCTAATAAAAATATTTAGATTTATTATAAAGTCCCTAATTTCCCTGTAAAAATTTACTGTGTATTGTCAGTTCTTAGTCCGTTCTGCTTACACTGGAGCACTTCAGGAAGGTTTCACCAGTCACTACCAGGGGAAATTATCTATTTTAACTCGTAGCTGAGTTATTTCTGAGAACAATCATCTTTCTTTAAAACACAAGTTTTACATCTTGTTACTATTCTCAGATTCTGGTTTTTGTAGAAATCATTGTGGGGCTCTACAAGTGCTGGTTCAAACTCAAAGTAACTTCTCTATTTATTCAGAACTGAGGATTTGTGGCAAGAGCAGCTTTTTTAGGAGCAAGTGTACATCTTTTCTTAAAATCAGCTATTTGGCTACTGTGGGGGAGCTGAGCTGGCCAAAGCCGATGTGGGTGAGGTGTGGTCTTTGCACGTGTCCTGTGTCTGATCACTTCTGTCCAAGTTCTTTGGATGTTTGCAGCTATTGCAGGATTTTAATACCTACTTGTGTTTCTGCTTGTGCCTTCATAATAGCATGTATCCCCAGACAGCTTTTCAGGACTGACCTTAACTGCATCGTGCAGAGGTGGAAATCCAGGGGAAACAGCTGATCTTGTGAAGCATCTGGTTCTCTTCCAGCACAGTTACAATCTTACATCAATTATTTCACCTGTTTACTTCCAATTTTGCCTACGTGAAGGAGGCTCTCTCGTGATATGCTGAGATTTTGAACAGAAAAATGGAACAAAGCAAGTTAATTAAGACTTTTTCTCTCAAATATTTCTAATTTCAATGATAAAAAAGCATGTTTGTGTAGAGCTTACTCTTGAAGGAATCTACACGTACTTCATGTAAATAACTGGAAAGGAAGAAATGCAGTGATTTGATGCTTTCATTACCTTAAGTTTATCACCTTGTGTTAAAATACTAATATATAGCAACTTCAGAGGCTTGGCTAGTATTGATGATCTGCGATAGGGGAAGAATGCTACGGTCTTTACCAAGCACGTGAGGTTTTTGTGAGTGATTAGGCTGGAAGTTACTGCATTCCATCTGAAAACCTAGGAAGGTCTTAATAACTGTAGTCATTAGTAGTGCTGAAGAACTTCTTAAAAAATGACAAATGTTTAAATGAAGACCTCTTGAATAGCTATTAATATGGACCATCATCTTCTCGCTTCTTTTGCGTTTTCCGATAAAATTATAGCAGGCCACAGAAGCCATTACCACTAAAATGACTGCATTGCAGAGCAACGTTGAACAATGGCTCTGTTTCCTTTGACAGTTCAAGTTCTTGCCCAGCTCTGTTAGCACAACGTTTCGTGATCCAGTTGGATAAGGTTTTAGTACCCATACAGAACTATCTGCTCACAGTAGCTGATTACCTGGAGTCCTGTGTCCGGTTCTGGAATCCCCAACATAAGAAGGAGATGGAACTGTTGGAACAGATCCAGAGGAGGCCAGAGGAGATGAACTGAGGACTGGAAACCCCCTGCTATGGGGACAGGCTGAGAGTTGGGGTTATTCAGCCTGGAGAAGAGAAGGCTCCTGGGAGATCTTAGAGCAGCCTCCAGCACTGAAAGGGGCTCCAGGAAAGCTCAAGAGGGGCTTTTTCCAAGGGCCTGGAGTGATGGGATGAGAGGGAACGGCTTTAAATTGGAAGGGGAAGATTTAGATTAGACATTAGGAAGAAACTCTTCACAATAAGGATGCTGAGACACTGGAGCAGGTTGCCCAGGGAAGTTGTGACTGCTGAGTGATTGCAGCCAGAACCATGACAGTTACCAAATTAGCCCCATTTCCTTTGGAAAAAAAAGCAGAAGAAAAAAGATGTAATATGTTTCACGACTGAACTCCGATGTTCTTAAGCCCCACAAATGGAATATGACTGTAAACGCAAACTTGAACTTTGTCAGTCTGTGCAATCCCCAGAGAGAAGCAGGAGGGCATCGTGGATCGCTTCTACTCCATGCATCACTGGTGCCATTGCTGTCACTTCCTATTTTGTTTGGTAAAGCGATCTGCTTAAGAAATAAAGGTGGAAAAGGAATTTATGGCAATGATTGGCAGCACGAGGGGGAACCTTTACAAAGTGAGGTCCTCTTGTCCCTCTCTGAGTTCTTACTTCAAAACCAACAAGCTTTGTGCTACTTTTAGACAGCAGAATAAGTAATATATCCTGCGGTGAGCTTACTGTGACACACAGGATGACTTTTTATTGTTATTCTCATAACAGCCATGCTTTAAGAAACCTCAGAAAGAAATGTTTTCTCATCCATCATAAAATCCAACCTTTATAATGGCTATCAAAACCCTTCTGTGAAGCAGTTAGGCAAGAACTGTGGTTTCCATTTAAGAAGAAAGAAAAAAAAGGCAGTTTGCCCAAAAGTAATGGAGGGAAGCAGCAGATTCAGTAGGAGAATACACCCACCAAGAGTGCTTTCTTGCTACATCCTATAAATTTTATTTTAAAACCAATATTTCTGCATCTTTTTAGGTCAGTGGAATATAAAGCAACACCAAATTTGCTTGACATGCTTGTAATTTTTATGTAAGTCAGATCTTTCGCCTTCCGAGCTTGAAGGCTATGGGATTGTTTCCAAACAGTCTGATGCTTTAAGGGTCAGGAGCCTTAGGAAGAAACAAACAAGAGACTAAATTTTGCTTTTGCTTACACTGGGTTCCTGCCAGAATAACTCAACTGATGTTACTGGAGTGAGTTACCCTTGTGCAAATCCAGAGCAACAGAATAAACTCAGCTCTTTCTTATCTTGCTGCAAGGAGGATAGAAAATAAGAAATGTATTCGTCAGCTGACTTTTCTTTTGTTAAGCTGAGCAACAATGAAACTGCTCTTACTTGCTGGTTTTGCTCTATCTTTAACTGGAGTTGTCCTGGATTGGTGTTGGTGCTCCTTGTGAATACCAAGATCTCAGGGTTTAAGGAAATACTCTAGAAAAGGGAACTGGTACAGCTAAGATTCTTCTATATTGCAGGAAAACATGCACTTGTTTGAGAAAGTATCAGTTTAAATTATTATGTAAATAATAAAAGTACCAGAATGAAAAAAGTTCAAGTTTAGTTTTGTAAATAGTAGAAATTGCAGAAAAAAATAAAAAAATGACACTGATGTCCTGTACATTTTAACAACATTCCTTGGCATTTTCGAGTTCACAACTGACTATAAAATTCAGTCAACACGGTTTAGAAAATTCATAAAGAATCTAATGTACACTTACATTGTTTTTAAGAGCTATTAACCTATTTACACTGACATAGGACAATAGCTCTTAAAAACTATTTCAGTGCAGTGGTTCTGGAATTAACTTTCTAATAATTGTACAACTGCCTGGGCAATTGGAAAATCATACTGGTACGTTTAGACTCATACAGAAACAGACATTTGTCATTTCAAAGTTTTATTTGGATCATGGACATATTTAAAAGCTCAGACCTGTTCAATGTCAGAGTTCATCCTACCACACAAACTGCCCGGCCCTCCCAAAGACTTGCTCATTCAAGCAGCACCAGTAAGAAATGGCAAACCCAGCTTTTTCTGAAGGTGCTGCCTGGTCTTGGAAGAGTCACTAAAGCTCACACGAAGTAATAAACTTTACTACCACAGGCTGAACTTGTTTATTTATTAAATCTGGATACGATCATACATGCAAAGAGATCTTGCCACTATGCAGAGGGGTCCTTAACTTTGGCTGTTCAAGCTGAATAAGAAAAGCTAGCTGTCATTAACCTTACTTGCTCTCCTCCCTAAAATGATTCCTATCCAAAGCTGAAACACATCAGTAGGCAGCAGTACCAAGACAGGAGCAAGGTTGTGGGTGTTGCGAACAGATGCAGCCTGCAAAGATTATTTTAATAATCTGTTTTTTAATTTTGCATGAGAGATGGCTGTGCTGGCTGTGCCGGGGGAGCGGAGAGCCCCAGGCTCCCACCCACACGTGTTTATCACAAACCCCTTTGACATTCTACCCACAGCATGGAGAAAAAAAAAAAAAGCATATTTTCTGTGGGACAGAACTCTGAGCTGCATCTCAAAGCAGTGATGCAAGTGAGGGGCCTGCTAAGCCTCAGAGTACTTTTCACCAGACCTACAGTGTGGCTGTATCTGTACAGACTGTCAAAGAGTAAAGAGGAGGAGAAAAGGAAGGCTGCTTTCAGAGGCTTCAAGAATTTGTGTAAACAGTAAAATGTAAGAGTTTAATACATTTTGTGGGCAGCAAAACATCTCCAAAAGGAGATGCAGAGGAGAAGGCAGACAGGATTCTCAAGGGATTTCTCACTGCTCAAACCTCCAGACAAACCTAGATGCCAAGAGCATCCTCAAGGCCAGGCAAGCAGAGATGCAGTGCTGTGTATTTTTTCCTTACCTTCAAACCTCATGCTGGTTTACAGGTACATAAAAGGAGTTTTAATCCTAGGGACACTGCCAAGAACACCTAAACCCAATAATTTTCTTGAGAATGGATTCTAATCCACAGGTTTTGCCATCTTTCTGTTTCTGATATACTAATTTAATGCACTGTTGTTTTTGATGGGATGCCATCAAATAAGGGATGTCAGAAAGACATTTGAAAGTACACACAGTTTCATAGCACTTCAGAGATTTTCTATCCTGCCCTAAATTAGTAAGCATGAATTTTACCTATATCTAAATACAGTCAAATCTCTATCTTCTGTCTTGGTCTTTTTTTTTGTTTGGTTGTTCTTTATTTAAAAATCCAAACAGAAAGAAAGATCGTTTTCTCCCAGGAGCTGTCCTGGAAAAATTAATAACAAATGTGCTTTTAGGTGGAAGCAGAAGCTTTATGGGGTAGGATGAGGAACTGAAGAACAGCGTATGTAATCAGCTGTGCTGAGCATTTAGTTTCTCCATGTGAATCCAATATAGTCTTACGCCTTTTAGTTCAGTGGCCTGCGCGTAGCCTGCCACTCACGACTGAAAACACGACACATGTTCCTGAGCAGGATTAATGTTATGCTCACAGGCTTGAAAAATCCATGTATAATACTAAAAAAATACTTCCACAGTGCATTCCACAAATGGCACTGTTACTGGTGCCCTTACGAATGACAGCGTTACTTTGGTTATGAAAATGTGCTGTATTAGAAGTGAAACCATTACCTGCTGATGTCCAAAATGCGACAAAATGAGGGTTACAAATGTGCAGTAAAACTATGAAAATCACTCATCTGCCACTTCTGGTTGCAGAAAAAAAAACGTAGCCAGGCTGTGAGAGATGGGAATGGTAAAATTTCATAACGGCCATGTGAGTTGCGAAGTTGGAAAACTATGAACAAGTTAAGAAAAATAAATAGCTGCTCTGGTGTTGAGCTCAGTTCTCAGAGCCCCCACCAGCAGCGTTGTGAGAGTTCAGACCCTGGCAGGGAATCAAAGATTTCTGCCTTCCCCAGCACCAGCAGTCCCAACGCGCCTTTTGGGGAAGGAGGGGATTTCACTTTGAACATATGGCTTTATCTTGAGCTAACTGACTGCTTTATGTTTCCAACAAAGACAATTTTACAGTGAAGAAGGCCAAGAATGCAACTTCATTTCCTCTTCCAAAGTTTAATCTAAAGTAAAATGTATTTGGTTTTTTTGTGCAGATTTAATTTGGAGCACAGATGTGTGACATATGTAACATCATCAACCAGGTGGTGCTCATCAAAACGGGGGAACAAAATGAAACAAAGCAGTAACTTCAAGGTGCATATGGATAATTGCCCTGACTGATATGAATTTACATTCAGAGCTATTTGGGTTCAATTTTGTGACTGTAGTTTCTGTTCAGAGAAATAGCCAGAGTAGTGGCTTTAAATTGGAGGCCTAGATTTTATGAATATTCATATCTCCTTTGTGTGTAGTGCATAATATAAGCATTTGAAACCTCAAAATGCAGTCAGTCACCCTCATGTATTTTAAATACTGCTATAAACTTGCATATTTTCCTGTGGCACTGGGTAGGCATCCCAGGGTCATAGATCGTATTCCTCGTGAGCACGGTGCATTTCTCTGACTGCAAGCCGTTGCTATTTTCTCGTGGCAGGTGAAAACAGGAGAGTTCTGGTGAAGCAATCCTTGTGCTGGTGCGGGGATGCCATAAAAAAATGTCACTTACTGAAAAAACAATATCACCTCTTAAGCTTGGCATTTGTGTGCTACAAATTACACACAGCAAGCAGGTGGATTAGTGAGTTCAGCATTTAATCCAGAAGGTTATGTAGAAAGAATAAGGAGCCAGTGTGCTCCATGGCACTAGTGAAGGAAGAGACTTGCAAAAGGACACCTCTGCAAGTTAAGATTTCTGCTCCTGAAAACCATTTTCAGGTCATCTATTGATCTGTTTATCTCACAAAACAAAGTGATTTGTTGTCCACATCGTGTGAACTTTAAATAACTTGGGATTGATTTTGCTTGAAAATCAGGAGTAACTTTGCTTTCTGTGGAATCAGTAGCGTAGACAAAACAGTTTCTAATCTTGTGATTGGATACAATTTAGAGACAAGAAATTCCATACTTATGACATGAAGAGCAAAATCAGGTTGTTGTGGACCTGGTGCTCATTCCTTAGGAGCTCGGGTTACACCAAGGGCTCAGAGAAAAAAGCTCCAGTAGATGTACCTGTTGAAAATTTTCTAAGTGAGTTCTGCTCCTCAACAAGTCTTGGCCAAAGCTTTGGGTGAAAACAAGCCCATTTCTTTTTGTCTACTAGGCTTGGCACAACAGCTGAGGCGTAAGTGCATGTCTGGTTTTGCTCCTCTGCTTTATTATATAAAAGCCCCTAATAAGAATGAGGAAGAGCCCTTTGCCTTTATTTCATTAGGGGCTTCATTTTTCTCAATTGTGTTTAAATTGTCTATAGCTTTCTTTCCCTCTCCAGTTCTTACAGATTTTAAGTACAGGGTTGAGTTAGTAGCTTCTAACTGCAACTTCCAGTTGCCAATTCCTTTATAAATTGTTTTGGATAATGTTTCACATGCTGATACATTACAGAATAAAAGCTATGCTTTCAAAATTCCAATTACATGAGAAATGGGCAAAATCTCATTGTTTTGTGTGTTCAAGTCCATTAAAGTACAGGAACATCCAAATATGCAATTGAGAATATAATGCGCATCTCAAATATAGCTGAATGAAACCAGAAGTGACCGCACACTCCATCCCCACTCTGCATTATGGGCAAATCAAAGTTTTATTCACAAACTAGGGGAGAGAATTTTTTCTCCACCAAACTTAAATACACGTAAGAAAGTTTTAATGGTTTAAACCTTTATGCTGTATTAATCCTAAAAATAAATAGCACATATTGTAACAGTTTGTAGTGTATTGACAGGAGATGCAACTCACCAGGAGATTCAAAGCAGAGTCATCCGAAATAGTTCTGGTTTGTTCCAAACCAACACTTTTTCTTCAAGCAACTGTCTGGGTTGTGATGCTTCGGACTTCAAGATGAGCATCATCCCTGCCAGCGTCACAGCTCACTATCTTTGAGTTGGAGCCTTCCACCATTCACAGGGGATCAGACTGGTACCAGTTATTCTACCTGATGTTCATGCACAGGCTTCTGATTTTCCTAAGGGCTTCAAGAAAAATCAGGCCTTCCCTTCTTACCCTGGGGACAGAAAAGAGCACCTTCTCATTTCAACCAACCTTTAGGCAAGAGAGTGAATTTGACCTGTAGGCTGTAGTGATTACACAGATATGCAGTCATGATTACACCGCACATCAGAAGACCACGACTACCAATACCACCTGAGAAAGCAGTGTCCTTTAAGACTGGTCCTGTATCCAGCGTTTTGAGAGTCAGGTTTTTTTAAACCTTTTGCCCTACTAAGCAGACCTCAACGCTTACCTGAGCTTTCACCCATGGATCTGTGATCCGCTCCTTCCCACCCCTGTAACAACTACCTAAGAACCGTAATGTAAGTGATGCTTTTGCATCTGTGCTGGATCAGAGAGAGCTTTGCTGGCATTTTGTGGAAACAGAGGATTCTTTTGACTAAATTGCTCTTCCATTAATTACTGCCTGCTTCCCAATACTCATCCGGAGTTCAAATCGGAAAAGGAGCTTTCTACCACCTGTGAACTGCTGCGCGCCAATGCAAAACCACTGGTTTATTCTCCAGTACCTTATTTCACTGCCAACTTCAGCAATACCTCCTAAATGCACCTTACACCTGCACAAGACCTCTTTGACCCTTCAGTGTTCTCTTTATGTCCATATGTCTTCTGTGAAACAACCAGCAGAGCAAAATGGACATAAACAAGCGCTTGCACTGAGACACCAGCGGACTGGGTTAGTCTGTAATTTGTATTCTTGCGCTGTTACTTCAGGATGAGTGCATAGCTATTTGCAATGCCATAAAAAGGTACAAGAGACCAAGCCCTGCCCTTCTTGGTCAGTCCAGAGCCTGTAATTTGTGGTAGAAACAATCCTACTATAGTAGGAGGGGTGTGATGGCACCATGCTTAGGTGTTCCGTGTGTGCCAATAAAAGGGAGCAAATGAAAACGAGCGAATGAGCAAGGCTGCTGGCAGAGCTCAGCTCTGGTAAATCTTCAGCTCATTAATCGTATGATTTCAACTCTGCAGTAAAGACATGTTTTCTCTGATATTATTATGCATTTAAATATGGCCTTGGCCATGCCCTGCTGCCTAACACTGTACCTGGGACTGCTCCCTATGACAAAGCCTTAACTGCTTTAGAAGTGTCCTAAGACATTTTATTCAGCAAAGCCATTAACATGATTGTTGGAAATACTTACAGGGAGCTGAAAGCTAAATACAAAGACTTTTCTTAAAGAACAGGTTTCATAACTAATTCAAGATGCTTTTTAAAGCAATAGAAAAAGTAATGAAGTAAATGACAAGTCATGAAGCAATATCAATAAGTAATGAAGTGAAATTTAAATGTACCTAGGGGTGGTTTCTGTTTCAAATAACCTTCCAATCATACAGCATTTTATTAATCCATGATTATAACTTTCAATTTTCTTCTTTTGTTGCTATCATATTTCTTCAAACTTTGGAAAAATCAGTTGAAGATCTTGGCAGCCAAAAGTAAGAACAGATTGCATAAAAGATTCACATCAAGCTATTAGATAAATAGGACAAATAAAAGTAAAATCTGTCCAAAATTCTTTCATTTTTAGTATTGTTCATCTTTATTGTGTGACTGCTAAACAAACAAAAATAGCATAGCATGGTGTGTGACTCTACAAGGAAAATAGAATATTGCTCACAAAATACATGGAAATTTTACTGAGGAAATTAATTATGAAGGAATTTAAAAGGCATCCAAAAGTCTGCTATAAACAAGTAGTTTGTGAAAAGGTAGGGAGAAGTTCCAGTGTGTGTGTACAGATCGGTAAAGTAGACCTTAGTCAGAACACCAAGTTACAAGTTTTGTCTCAGCTATCATTCTTATTAAGAACACCTACAACATGACCGGAAGCATTCAAAGCAGGTCATAGAGTATTTTGTTCCTAAGTAATTCAGTATCTCAGATCTGCCTCCTACCGTATTATAATAAAAATCAGTGAATTACAAGACAATCTTTCATCTAAAATCTTTCTGATATGTTAAAGGTTTAGCAATACAACCTATTTTTCCCTTCTCTAAGCATTTAATCAACCCCTTGCAACAAGTGCTGCTCACACACTGCCAAGAACCGCTTGTGCCAGTTATCACCATCTCTCAAGGCACGCTTTTTCAAAAGAAACAAGGTGTGAATGATAGCACTGTGAAAGTTAGCACAGGGTAGACTCCAGAAAACAGAACTGCATCTTCCATTTCCCTGATCCTCATGGAAAGTGACTGACAGTCTCACAGAACCACAGGCCAAGTATTTTTGCTACCTTATTTCTTGTTATCATAATTAAGTATATAAAGTCTGTTAAGGAAAAAAAAATAATAAATCAAACCAAATTCCTCGTGGAAGGAAGAGGCTGTCAGTACCACAAGTACATGGGTGGGTCATTCTGGTCAGTCTAGAGGGTTCACTGACCCTTTAAAAGGTTAGACTACTGTTTGCAAAGTACCAGTACCAATTTGCATGTTTATGGCCTAAATTAGTCCCTAAACACTAGTGAGGTGCTGGAGATCTAAGCCAGTACAACAACAGTGGCCACTAACGTTCCAGAAGATTGAGAACAGCCCTGCCAGGCAGGTGTTCAGCTGTACTTGAAGTTTACTTATTCTTTAAAATGAAAATAGAAACCCCCACTTTGAACGCACCACTCACAATGTTCTCTCTTTGCATCCGAACAAAGTAAACTTTGTTTCCCCAGGCAGCAGATCTGTCAGGCTTTGTAGTCCTTAATTGCATTTTAAACAGACGCACACTCTGATGCGCTCTGCGTGGTGAAACAGAATACACGTCGTGAAATGCTCTCACTGTATAAAAAGAAATGCTGTGCTAATGTAACCCACCGATTGGCACCTCCGCAAACAGCAAGAAGCTGTTCTTTAACGCCAGGGGAAAAGATAGGAAGGGAAGAAGTATATGACTGTACAACACAGAACAAATAGAAAGCCATTAAGTGTCTTCAGAGGGCTCCTGAAATAGAAAACTCGCTCAAAAAGATGCCATGACTTTGGGGTGGTCTGAAAACAAAAGATATTTTGCTTGTGCACCTAGGGCTGTTTTGTATTCTACCTCCTCACCTTCTGCTCCAGGAAGGCTGCCTACACAAGGCAGGGAGAGTGCTGAGATAACAGCAGCAGGATCGCAGCAGAGATAAAAGTAGTTATCATTCCACTCAATGGGAAACTCAAGTATAATATTAAGCAGAATCTGTAGCCCAAGTTCTGCACTCAGTGTGCCTGGCTCAACGCCACCACAGCTCCAGGCCATGCACTCCTAATTCACACCTTTGGACGAGTACAAGGTAATCCACATCTTCGAACTAGAACTTCTCCTGCTACTATGACTCGTGTTTTATGGACCTGCACTCTGCCAGGCCAGCAGGGAGAGATGAACTGAGAAGGACAAGTAGAAAATACCAGCTCACCCTCACTTTTTGGCCACACTTCTGAAAATGACAGGCTCCACCTTGCTCGCTGCATACCAGCCCCTGTGACTTCAGTATTACAGAAAGTTACCAACACTCCAATAAGTTCCTAATTCCTAGCTTTAAAATCCCCGAAACCAACCATTTCAATAATTGTGTGGTCTGAGGGGCAAAAAGCATAGTATTTCCCTTACATTCTGCTTTTACCTCTGTTTCTCCAGCTAATGATGTTATTGAATGTGGTTAGGAATGCTGGCACTTCACCTCAGGAAACTACAATTTAAAAATGCACTGGTGTTTTCATTTTCTTCCCTTGTCTGGAAATGGATTCTGTGGAGAGCAGAACTAAAAACCGATCATCTTATAACTGCAAGACTTAGGGCCAAAGTGACAAAAAAAGGAGAGCTTACAGCTCTCAGGTACAGCTGTTCAATTCTCTGAAAGTCTGAGTTTGGTCTGATCCCATCCCCCCTTTAGGTAGGGCTGATTTCCATCTCTTTTTTACCTGTTATAATGCTGTGCCATCAAAATAAGAACAGGGCAAGACTGAAAGAAGCTGCATTATCACAAAAGGCATCTCTACACGAAGTGGGCAGAGAAGAGGGCACCATGGATCCTGAAGATAGCAATAGCACAGAAATAACTCCTCTTGGAATCCTGAAGCACAAAGGGCAGGGGAAGTCTTTCTTTCACATATTAAGAACATAAAGAGTTTCAAGTGTTTTGTTTCAGCTACTGCAGAACATGAGAAGGGTGGGGGCCACAGAGAAATTCTCCCACCCAGACTTAATCTGTCAGAATGGGAACGAAGAGAAGAAATCAAAGAAAAAAGAAACTGTGATAACATCGCATGACTCAAGCTTTAACAAACTGCCTTAAGAAATACAGTTGGGCAGCCTAAAGGCTCCCCTGTCTTTCTCTTTTCCATTTACACATCCCAAGATTTGCTGTGAAAGGAAACACCGATATTTTCCTCCAAATCTTTAGGGAGAAACAGCTTCTTGTTTTTGCAGCTGCACTTGCCAGAACGCTGTTCCCACCAGTCCCTTGGCTCTTTCCTCAAATGTCCCATAGTTCAGATTCCTTTAAGGATAACTGTGAAATCCTCCTATTAGTCCCCAGAACACAGAGAAATAACCCTCATCTTAAAAGACTTCAAATGATTCTCCCATCTCGCAGTTGGTACAGCTCCTGTTGTACAATATTGCCAAAAAGAACCCACCACAGCACAGCGACCAAGTAAAAACCATGAACTTTTTCCTATTTCAGGATCCAGAAGCTGCCGAATGTATCCACAATCTGCTCAGAGCAGCCGATAGACACACATGCCTTGAATTTAGAATTTGCTCACATGGATATATGTGAACTTTTAGAAGTTCCTTCACAAAGCTGAGAGCTTCAGAACAAGGCTCAAGACCTACAAAGAGAACATAACATGTTCCTTTATTCCCCTTGGCAACATTCGGCATGTTTATCCTGTCAGCGCTCACAGAACAGCCTTGCTGTACTCACCCCATAATAAGATTACAACTCATTAAAGAGAGCAGTAAGACAAAGCAGCTCTGTAGTCCAGTTCTTGGCCATGCCTTTTGCTGGACACTGCCTGCCTGAGCAGTCAATCCAGTAAAAGGTCAAGAATATGGGTACAGAGGAGCTAAATTTAAGCCGGGGGTAAGAATATTACAAGATGACAGCAAGTAAGAGATATCTACTCCAATTATTTTCCCTTGCAGCTACTCCAACTGAATTAAAAAAATAATAAATCTGTGGAGCACTAGCCCTGCACGTTACCCGTGTTTAGTGCTTACCTAACACTTTCACATGTGTAGGGACACTTCTTTAAACAGACTTTTTAACTGTGCTGACCAACACACTTAAGCTTATAAAAAGTAATCTGTATTTTGCAGTGTTAAGACCACGTACAACATACAGTGCAAAGAACACCACATTCTGCATCGCAGGTCTGATCTGCTGGAAATAAAAACCAGTTGGAAGCACTCTGCCTCCAGATTGTGCCAAAGCCCTTTAGAAACTCCCACTGGCTAACATTTGCCTTCAGAAGTGACAACTTAAAAATCAAAATAGTCTTGGTTGCCTCTGCAGCACTGAACACACGAATGCGGTTCAGTCCCGCAGCGCAGGCGGTGTTGGCAATCTCCAAACAGGTGTGGGGCAGGAATGCTGCTCTTGCTGGCAGAGAACTCCTCTCGCTCCAAGATCCATTTCATAGGTACTGCAACCAAAATAGCACACTCAGTATTTATAGCCCCACACAGCACTCCCAGAGGTTTAGTCATCAGTGTGTGACGATGGACACACCCCTCCTTTCCAGGGCTAAAACCAGGACACGGTCAAGGACTCCTGGACTAGATTTGGTGAGTGGTGCAGTACTCACTAACAGCCGAGACATTTCATTAGCTCAAGGTTTCCCTGCAATTATTTACCCAGTGATATTTGAGTCCTCCTTAACTACAATACTTGCCTGAGGCATAGCTAATGATTACAGGATTAATCTGTATAACCCTTAAATCTAAACAAGGGTTGACAACTCTTGTTGACAAGAGCAGCTGACAGAACTGCTTTCCCAGCCCCTCTAACACACAGCAAATCTTGCAAAACAACTTCATAGAAGGCAGTGGCAAGGTCAACTGAACCCTTTGTGTCACTTCATTCCACGTACATACATTCGTCCAGTCAGAACAGCAGAAAAAGTCTTTGCTTTCTTCAAAAAGAAAGTGAAACTTCACCCGTTCTGCAAATACATGACAGCAGGTTACACACCTAGTAAGATGTTCCAGAATTAATCTTCAAGTAGCAACGAATGCTGAGTTTTACATGGAATTTTTTACCAAGCCAGGTTTCAGCAGAACCAAATCACCAAAAAGCCCAGCCGGTGAAGCCCCTCAACCCCTGTTAAGCTCTTTCATAAAACCCATGTGGAAGGTCTCAGCCTGTTGGCAGCACAGACTGCCTTAATCCGGGCTTTCTACTGTTCTTGGAAAGACTACACCAAGATGAGATTTTAAATAAATCACAGCTGGCACATTTGCAAATGAACAGCCAAAACATATACGAGGAGAATGATTCCATTTAATCCCCTGCATAACATCTATTTCCTTCTTTGCTAGCGGAAAACACAGAACACAGATCTCAGCTTTCGTAAAGAATTTAAGTACCAGGCCTAAAACTCCTGGTGACATCAGAAGTTCCACTGCTTAGCTGTGCCTGACTGATTTCAACTACCCAAAATCATATTGGGAATAAGTGCCTTGCATCCTGTTACGATTGCCTCTCCATCTCATGTTTATGTGCCAGTGGACAGAGAGCACTTACGGGCAGCATGGATGGATGTCAGAAAGAAAAACCCCAAACTACAAAAGAGAAAACAGACTCACCATCTGTTTGCCTGCAATATTCACATTTTGCTTTTGCTTGTCACTTTCTAAAAAAATACAAAAACAGAACTAAAGGAAGAAACATGAATTTGTAGCAGTACTATTAGAGAAAAGTTACAGTGGTGCTGTAGAACAGTTTTAAACCAGGACTGTATAATGAAAAAATTGTCCCAAAGCATCTCGATTATTTTTTAGGAATTCCTTTCTGTAAAGATTATCTCTGCAGAAATCTCCAAGGTAAAGAACTCTGTGTTTAACCTCTGTTTTACAAGAAGTAGGACAGGGTGATGGAACGCTAGAAGGGTAAATATTATCCTAAATACATTTTCTGACAAGTCACCTCAAATAGAAAGACAAGCAGAATAAGAATAAAATGAAGCAAAACTTCCTCCATTCTGGGAATTAGTTCCGATTTTATTCCTTAAAAGTCTAATTGCTTAACTCTACTAATTTGTATTTTTTACTGCAGAGAGATGAAGTTGACATCACTTAAAAGGAAGGCTTGAGAAGCTGCTCTCAGGCATTTATTTTTATATATATATTTATTTTTTTTTCATTAACTGTCTAGCTGGAAGGTGATGGCATTGAATTTGCAACTGTGCATAATGGCTAGACAATATAGATTTAATTTTGAATCCTTTTTTTAGCATGCATATACTTAAATGCATTTTATAGAAAGTGATTCTTCCAGTTTTTAACCAAATATCTTCCTGATACTTTTTTATCTACATGTTTGAATTTCAGAGCTGTCTGATAAAAAATATGTTTTATTCAGCAAATAACTCTCTCAGAAAGGTTTTCTGGACATAGCTCCACTGAAAACAGTGTCAAAAGGGCACAAACTTAAAGAATCTTTTCCCACAAGGTGTGTCCCTTCCCGGGCTGTCATCCGACAGACACATGAGAAACACCCACTGACCACAGAAAAGAATAGCCTAAGGGACAAAGGTGACAGCTGTACAAACATATTTTCAATGCCAGGTTTATCCAGGACAGTAAAATGCTTGGTTCTTATTCTTCTGAAGCCGTTACATATAAAGCCTTCCCCTTTCTTTCCAGAAAAAAAAAAAAAAAAAAAAAAAAAAGGCAGAGACTTCCAATATCTGACTTCACAGAAAAGCCAAACATCTTGTAAAATGAAGAAGTCAAATTTTGCCTGTGGCAGATTTTACAAAACCTCTTGACACTGCTTAAAAGCCTGGGTTTGTTTTGTTTTCTGTTTTTCTACCTCTTGGCTCTTGCTCTGGCTTGCAAATACTTGGGCAAATCTCAGTTTTAGCCTTCAAATTACAAAGTAGCCGTGGTGTGTTTGACACAGCTCCAAGGCACCAAAGTCACTCAGGCTTCCCTGTGCCATAGCCCGGCACAGCCACCAGAATCTGCCAGGACACAGACCACAAAAAAGAAAGATGTAACCTAGAGGGGGGAAGCTTTGTCTGTTTGATGTATAGGTGAAAATATCTCATTAAATAAAGGAAAAAGTAATAAATGAAAACAGAAGAAGTTATTTTAGTGCAGAAATAGGGTCTGTCCTTGGACTTGGCTCTTCAATAATAAATAGCTGATCAGTTAGAATCAGGTAAGGGCAAAAAATCAACCCTGGTCTTCCTTGGGAACTTATTCCTCAGTGATGCATGTTAACATTTGGGCTCCATCAAGAGTAATTTGGAAACCAATTGCTTAAAGGGATCCAAAAGCAATAAAAGGGATTTTTCAGCCATCAGAATACAAACCAACCTTGTCCTTCTTTATTACTTTCACCTCAAAGACCTTCAGATCTTAACTAGACTGCAGGAATCAACAGAACTGCAAAAGAATTCTGCTGCCTTCCACTAAAACAAGTGCAGGACAGTTCAAGAGTATTGCTTGAATCGTTCAGCAGCAGAGACAGAAAAAGCTGCATCCCTTTGTGTGAAAGGGAAGCGTAGGCCTAAAGAAGTCTGAGATACCCAAGAAGTTTGGATCACAAAGACGTTGGGGCTCTGCCAACTTTTTTCCAGTCCAAGGACATGCCCTTAAATATCCACGGCCAGACCATTCTAGACAAAGCCAGCAGCTGAGCAGGCAGTGGGAAGACAAATGCTGCAGGTGTAAAACTGCTTTCAGGTGCAGCAGCAGCCACTGCCCAGACAGTACGAGCATTAGCTTATCTGTGTTGTTCCTCAACCCAGATAACGTCTCCGAATACTCGTTTAATCTGTGTTCTATTTAACCTAGAGTGACCATTCCTTAGGTGAGAGGAGGCTTTCTGACTTGCAAGGCTTAACGTTCGGCCAGTCTGCTGGATTTCTCAGCTGAAGGTATAAACAAAATGAACACCGACTTACCTGATACTGGCAGGTGTTTCCCTGTAACTGGTGTACTGTGCCTGAGTCACAGCATGGAAATCCCTTACCAGAAGAATCAGATCCACCAACAGGAGGATCCACATGAAACCAGGAACATTTAAAAAAAAAAAAAAAAAGACATATCGAAACGAAACAATTACCCTGAGTCAGCATCATCAACCAGCCTGAATCACCACTGTCAGACAAACAAGGAAGTTAGGAAACCCTAACCGACAGGCATTTTGATTGGGAATTTCCTCTTTCATATAACTTGAGATATTTGAAATCAATTTTTGTTGCAGAAATCAAAGGAATACTGATGGAAAATTAAATACTCTTTAAAGTTAAGTATTTTATTAATAGCAGTAAATTACTATGTCCTCTAAATCCAGTCTCTTGACTGTTGACATACATACTCATAGAAACACTTCCATATTTGTCTATTTGATACATAATAATGCATTTAGAAACATACATGGCTGGGACAGTTTGCCCAATATGCATGTTAGCACGTTATTTAATTTGTTCAGATTAAAGAATTCTCAGCTTCTTGCTAAGAAAAACTTTCTTTCCTTATAATTTTAAATGCAGATAATACAAATTAACTGCTCAAGACATATTTACTTGCACCTTAAAAGCTGCCCGATGCACATGGAGTAAGATGTGACTACTTCACTGCTGGTGTGAGGACAGCACGTGGCCTAATTAGCAGGCAAAGTAGCATTGCACAAGTAGTGAAACTGGAGACAGAATGATCCACCATGGTGAAAGCCCAGGAAAGGGAAATCAGGACAGTAACACCGCGCCGTTAGCTGTGATACACCTTGGCCGTATAACTCACATTACAGTTTATATTGTTATTTGCTATGAAAAACACCAGAAGATTGAAATCCTAACTGCCCTTTTCTTCCTTCTTCAGCTCCACAGGCCATGCCCGCTTGGCCCTGCGCTGGACCAGTCTAAAACAAATGAAACTGCTGCTTGGGTCAAGTTAATTAGCAGAGTCTTAGTAACCCTACCAAAGCCAGGCTCTCCAACTCTGCAGCCCTTCAAGTCCAAATGGTCAGTGACACACAAATCTGCACCTATTGGTCTTAGACTCAGGAGAAAATATTCTTTCAGATGAAGTTTGGGGCTTGATGTGGTGTGCTTGTCAGCCACCGCTAGTTCCAGGGGAGAACAGTACAAGCCACTCCTCTCAAGAGCCTAGCTGGACCATTATTCTCACACCAGTGTCACATTCCCGTATCACCCTCCCATCCTCACCTCATACCTTGTGATGGTTTGGGCTGGGATAGAGCTAATTGCTTTCATAGCTGCTGCTATGGGGCTGAGGTTTGGATTTCTGCTGGAAGCAAGGTTGGTCACACAGGGATGTTTTTGTTATTGCTGAGCCAAGGCCTTTTCTGCTCTTCACCCACCTCAACAGCGAGGTGGCACATGGAATTGGGAGGGGACACCACCAGGACAGCTGGCCCCAACGGACCAAAAAGATAAGCCACACCACAGGATGTCACGCTCGGCAATATGACGCTAGGGGAAGGAGGAGGAACGGGGGGACGTTTGGAGTGACAGCGTTTGTCTTCTCAAGTAAGCGCCATGCATGACAGAGCCCTGCTTTCCTGGAGACAGCTGAACTCTCACCTGCACATGGGAAGCAGTGAATGAATTCCTCACTTTGCTTGCACACACAGCTTTTGCTTTACCTCTTAGGTTGTCTTTATGTCAGTCAACAGGTTTTCTCACTTCTACCCTTCCACTTCTCTCCCCTGTTCCCCTGTGAGGGGAGTGAGCAGGTGGCTGGGTGATGCTTAGCTGCCAGCTGGGGTCAAACCACCACACAGGTATGTAGACATTAATATACGCTTAGATAAAACAACCCACCACCCTTACCAAACTGGACCACTTCCTCATTGCTGTGGTAACAGCTGGAGAGTTATTAAAAGGTTGGGCTCATCTTTTCAGTCTGTCCTACGGGACAACTAAAAAGCTTGTCTACCAGCTTATGTCATAAATATAACAATTAAATTACCCACTACACCAGCTACACACATTAATCAGTACTGCAAGGCAAAACAAAGTGGTGCTCAATTCAAAGCTGCCCTGACCATCAGGTAGGTCCTTCACACGCTTCTCTGGTCGCAACGAAACTTGCGGCAGCTTGCAGAGTAAAACTTGAAACTGAGGAAATTATATATAGTTTCACAGGCACATCTGCAAGCAGCAACCATCATTTGTGCACATTCACGCGTGTCTGGAAAGAGGGCAGATTTTAAACAGAAACCTTCGTAGTAAGAATGGGATGCCTCGGTGCTGCAGTGTGAATGCTTAAAAATAACAATTTGAATCATAGAATCATAAAATCAGAAGGTTGGAAGAGACATCTGAGATGGAGTCCAACCGTGCCTGTCTCCCCACAAAGCCTCTGTACAAAGTAGATGTATTAGTCTACATCAGTTTCTTTTCACGATAATACTCTATTGCAGATGTCAATACAAATCTAATCAGTTATATTAACATCTACATCATTTATTTCAGTATTGTTGATTTATCAAGCACCTCAGAAAAATATACCTGCTACTGAAAGTTAAGCCAAGACTTGCAGCCCATGTAATATTTCAGGATCTGAACAAGAGCTTCGTGCTCATGTCAAAATGAGAAAAGAAAAGTTCTCCGGAATGACTTTGTCAGTCACGGCACAATTTCAGATTTAAAATTATAATCGCACACTGTCAAGTGAAAAAAGTTTTAGCCAAGAGTTCCTTCACTTTGGGGGGAGGGGGTGTGTATGTGTTAAATTTAAGCTTTTTTATGATCCTGCATTATCTTTAATGCAGTATTTTTCTAACTTTCTTTTAATGAGGCTCTAAAGAAGAAACCAGAGCACATTTCTTGACAACAAATCACTACCTGGCAAGACTCTTTACTGAGGATTTTTCAATTGCTGTAACTAAGATGAACTTGATACATTTTGCTAAAACAAGAACGTTACTGGTACTATAAAGGGGATTAAATTCAAATGGCAATTATTCTTAATGCTGAAAGAAGTGCCCCTCAACCAGCAGACAGTTAGTAGTTGTGAGAGCAATCAGTCAGATAATCCTCCCTCACTGAGACAACATTCCAGTCAACCTTCTCATGGTCATCACTTCATTATTTCCAAGAAAAAGGAATCAGAATCAGATTCCACCCCCACTCCAGTATTACTAGAAATGCATTTCTGAACTCCTTTAGCACTCCTTAATCAAGCTTGCATATAGAAAAAAAATCTGTCAAAACAATTTAAACTGAAAAATTTTCCTCTTTATCCGCCAATTCAAATAATTTGGGTTTTTTTATATATATAGTGAAGTGAATTCAGTCATCCTAGCAGATACTGGTATGGCTTTTCCTTTCAATTTTGTTACTGCTCGGCATGAAAAAGACCAACAGAATTCCTCTTTTCTACCTCTTTATGTCATTGCAGACAATGCATTATCGCCTCTGTGAAAAACAGTCCCCTGTAGGTACTTCAGAAATACATGTTTCAGAATGCATCAACTTATTTCTGTTGCCAAACCACGTGCTGAAATACTAGGTTCATTGCTAATGACTTCGCAAATTAACAAGTTGTGTCACACCGCCCGGAAAAAAGCTGACCTCTAGAACTATTTCACAGTTAGATGTAATCTCCTGAAGAGATAAGCAATACGCCCCTCAACACCAGACATTATTGCTTTAGAAACCTGCAATCCTTTTGTACACTTTTTTTTCCACTATGTAAGTTTGCATCATAGAATCACTTGGTTGGAAAAGACCTTTGAGATCAAGTCCAACTGTACCTGCCCACTACTGAACCCTGAGAAACTCGTCAGGCAACTATAGGTAAAAAGTGCACAGATATTCTCAGTGTGCACATTAAATACTGTGCTGAAATTCCAGTAATACAAGGAAGTTTGTTCCAAGTGGCCCAATTGGTCTCTCTCCCTGCCCCTCCAACACCTCAATCACTTGAAACAATCCTAGAACTTCTGCCTACCTTTAATTTTAAAATAGACAGAAATAAAGTAATTTTGAAAACATCCTTCAAACACTTCACCAGTTACCAGGTACAATAAATGTGATTGCATCTCGAGCAGGAGGTTGCATCTCTGCGCTTCCGCTTACGTGCAGATTCCATGCTTTAAACTAAAATATACACAGACTCAGCATTCTGGACAAATAAAAATGCTTAAGTGAACAGCTATTAGATGAGGTGAACAGAAGTTCAACATATATAGACCATAATGCACATCAGAACTACTAAGAGGCAGTTACACTGTTTCAGTTATATACTTAGACCCGTGTTTTATAATAACCTGCCAATTTTTTAATGGCTTGGCATTTGCTGCATGCTGCTAACTGCTTGAATTACTGTGCATGCAAGTAGGTGGAATACACAGTTCCAGGGGAATTCCATTATAACTTATCATAAGTGAATCTTACCACCTACTACACCATCAAGTTCCTGTTGTGCCTACAGATTAGTTCACTCCGAGTATTTAACTCGTTTCTTACTAAAGTGTTTGAACTCTGAAATCGTATATTTTCTAAAACTTTATAAGCACCTACAAGGAATTCATTTCAGAAGAATGAGTCAAATTTGTGCATTTTCAGTTCATGATGACTGTACTCATGTGCTTCTATTTTTATTAGGATATTTTGTAAGTTACTAATTATTTGCATACCTTCCCTGATTAAATAAAGGATTAAGAATTAAAATCACAAATTTATGAAAAGATAATTAAGCATCATAAAATGAAATCATTTGAAGAACAGCTTGCATAAACAACATATTTGCACTCAAATAATATGCCCCAGAGCACAAACAACATCTTCTCTGAATATCTTGACATTTCATCTTCATTTTTTGGTATGGAGGCGAAAAGAAAAAGTGACAGTTTGCATTTACTGATTAAAAATAAATTCACCCAGACCTTGCTAGAGAGCACTCAGGATGGATTCTTTTAACTAATTCAAGGCAGCCCTCCTGTTTTGGCACAAGCACAGATCTTGACCAACCGTGGTTTACAGATTAACACAGTAGCAGAGATGATATAAGCTATTCTCAAACTTAATTTCCCCTGAAAGGTGTCACATTGAGATATAAAGCAATGTAACCTGAAAGGAGCCACACAAGCTCCTGCCACACCATTCTGGCAACATTCATCAGCTTTAGAGACACTGTGCCTGGCAGGAATGCAGGAGTTAAATATTTTGGCTCTGACAGAAACATCTGTTTAAGACATCTGCAAATTTCTGTCTTGTGACCATTTGTCCACCAGAAGCAGGACTAACACTAAAGGTGGATTGTGTATTAATACCGGCAAAAGAAGGAGCAAAGGGGAACAGAGTAAAAGGAAAACATGAGGAAGAACACAGAGGAACATCGAAGCATACCAAAAATAAAAATAAAGAATATCCAACAGAAGGATATTCTCAAGATGACAAACCTACAGTGAAAGTCTCAGAGAAGAAACCATGGTGAAAAATAGACTGATCTAGGTTGGAACATTAGGACCCATGTGCAAACGAACCTAGCTGAAAGCATGTGGCTCTGCCCAGGAGCAGAACTCTGTGCTCGAGTCTCCACTGGATTATTATTGTCTGGAAACAAAATAGGTTTGAGTTCAGATTAGGATGACAATAAAGCTTTCTGCTACATTATTTTACTTCCATAATTCACCGCAATATCATAAATCTATCAAACAAGTCCTCAATTTCAAAAGATGAATTCCTGCTACACCTGATACCTGAATTAGGATTTAAGAAATTTCATCTTGTCAGTATGAGGTACAAGGTGGCTGTGATTATTTTCTCAATTAATATTTAAATTCAAGACTTGAATGTTTCTGAATGGGAGCAACACTTCAAAATCCTTTTTTCCTCCCATCTCAACATATCAAGTCAGAACTCAATTAATGAGAAAAGCAAGCTGGATCCTGAAAACATTGACTATTTAGAACAAGTTTAGCATTTACAGCTGGACCAATGAAATGCAGCAGTTGGCCCTCTGATCAGCCTGAAGACCCACATCTGGGGACACACAAACACTCAACTTTAAACAAGTTAATGCAGTGCGTGTGACTACATGCATGGTTCTACTTTAGAATACACTTACATACATCATACTTAAAATTCATGGTTATTTACACTTGGCCAAAAGAACATGGGCCAAATGCAATTTAACCACTTGAACTCCATATGTGACTGAACTCTAAATGAATGAGATCACTGTAGGTAAGGCTCTTGCATATGTGCCAGAATCATTGTAACAGTTCCAGTTGCCCAAAGAGGATTAGGGCAGCAAAATTTGTCTGTTGTGTTTTCTACTTGTCCTACATCTCTCAAGCACAGCAGAGTTTCTTCATTGAACCTTTGTTATTCTATAAAGAGGCAGAAAATTGACCATGTTTGTTTGTTTGGGGTTTTTTGTGGGTGTTGTTTTTGCTGGGATGGTTTTCTGACATTTTAGTGAGTTAAATCAAAGCATGGAGCATTCCAGCAAGCATCAAAGCTGGCACAAGGTACTTGGTGACAACAAGTAGGCAGGAAGACAAGAACGAGAAGGTGGGGGATATGACACGACTCCTCATTTCAGCTGCAGTGAGCTGTTAAGTCGGTTCACACTGTGTTAAGAACCATACAAATTACAGGCAGATATTTAGCAGTTTTTCCTTTCCTTCACAAAAGTACCCAACCAGTTAAGTCACGCTCAAGATGCCTAAGTGCCCACAACAGAAACCAGCACTTACACAAGTTAAGATTCACCTTACCTTCAGCTTTGTAAGTTCTTCATACCAAGAACACGATTAACACAGATATAGCTCTGCTTACACCTTCTAGCTATTCTCAACTAAGTTACACAAAACTGATTTCCTACCCTACTAAATTCCATGTCTAGAATACTGGCTTCAGTGTCTCTAGCAACATAACCAGTCTTCAGACACACATTGGCAAAGTAGCTCTGCTACAGATGGGCTTTTCGTCTTCAATTCTGCTACTAGCAGCTTCAGTTTATTTTTATATGGTGAAGTCCTCGGGGGGGGGGGGGAATAAATTGACTTTTAGTCTACTGCTAAAAACTGGAGTAAATGTTCTCAGTGTCTTTATTATTTAACCAGATTACCAGATTTTAAACATCAGATCCTGCCTTTCAACCTGCTACCAATAGCAGGAAAGATGTGCAAGTAATAGGAGTTTGGTTCACTTGTTATTTAGCAAGCTGAATGCAGAACTACTCTTTCCAGCAAACACTATCTCTAACCACCGTGCAATGTGGGGAAGGGACACATGTTGACATCTGTCCCTGAAGCTGAATGACTCAACATGTGTGCCATGACCCCAGACGTTAACTACACAAAATTCTCCCTCTGTGGTTCAACAAAACTGTGACATACATAGGGCAGGTGACTCCAATCTTCCACCCTCCTCTTGTGCAAACACACAGGCTGTAGTTTCATTATTGATGTTTGCTTTCATTTTAAAGGTTTAGTAGGATTTACTTTGCATACTATCTTGTTTCACTGATACTGTGCTCAGCTTTTGATAGCAGCACTTGCTGTACCAATAAAAACAAATCCTACTAAATGACTACCTTAACACAACGATGGTCTCAATAGCAGATGCTTGAGTAGAGGCAAGTAGATTAAGATGGACAGCCTGAAAGACACGGAAACAACATTATCAATCATAACTTTAACAAGGAAAAATACCCAAGCCTACAGCCCGAACAGAAAAGAATTAATACTTGAGAACTAAATGATTATTAGTAGCCCCAGCTGACAAAAAGTAAACTCTTCATTTACAGTGGGGTCAAACTCTGCTTTATAATTACGCAACTGATCAATGAAATTAGGCACTCCCATACCCTCACATCAGGTCACAATGGGACATATTTTTCTTTTTGCAAACAAAGCCTTGTTCCAGTCACAGCATGAGACTGACCCACGTTGCTGTTTGCACAGTCTGATAGCACAGTAAAAGCATTTTAAACAGACCAAAAAACCTAAATGCACAGTAATGCCTTGCAACTTGCATCTTTTGCTAACTGTTTACACTGATAAATAAAAAAATGTTACTTAGCAAATTCTGACAATAATGTGAAAACTAACTCTAGCTCTTCGTCCCAGGGTGGGGTGGTCCAGGTACTCTGGCTCTTATTGCTGCACCTTGCACACCCCGCTAATTCACTGAAGAAGGAGCAGGACAGAGCAGTCCTTCCCCTCCCTGCTGCCAACAGCGGTGGAGATAAGAGTAAGATCTGACAGGAGCAGAGAGCAGCCACGCTCCCATGCTTTCCCCTAAGAGCCATACCCTGCTGCCGCTGTGAGTGGTGGACCTGCAGCCTGAGCAGCAGCCCCTAATTCCTGTTTGAATCCTTCAAGAATAACAAAGAACACAACCCAACTGTAAGCCCTGGAAATACCCATGAATGAGACAGGTTCTGTTTTGATTTTAACCTTGAGTGCATTATCCTCATACCTTACCATTTCATTGACAGAATTTCCTGAACGTTGGAGCTCTTGATACCAAACACCTTCAAACAATCACCTTTGAGGCAAAAGCCATGTTCAGATTTGTGCGTCTCAGGTGACTGTAGTTGCTGAGAATATTCATTGCTCTCAGGTGAGCAGCAAAAGCATAAGGTACTACCAGCTGAAGTCATGTGAAAGCCTAAATTCATTAACTTGATGGTTTCCAGCTTGTTCTTTGTGATTGATGAAACAACTTCAGCTGCCAATCAAAATGGATTTGGGGAAAAAAAGCCCTAACCATCTCTCCCTTTTCCCCAAGCCAGCACACAAAAGTGTGAATTGTCTCTCTATGGTGCCTTTGTTCTGTACAAAGAACAGGGTCTTCTCCTGAAGCTTACATGAAAAGAAAAAAGTGAAATGTCATTATTTCAAAAGAGAGCTTAAAAACAAAGAAATCAGAAAATGATGCTTGTTCTTTCTTCAGCACTCACAGAAATGTAAAACCAACTACAAATACCACTGTGGCAAGTGAGAAAATTGCATCAATACATACACTTCCGGGTTCTACCATCATATTAACTTTGCAAAGTAAAGCTATCATAAGGGGAAGTAGAGCACTTACATTGCTCAAAAACATCACTGGCAACTGGCACACTGAAACCCAATGTAAGGGGATGTGTGTGTGGTAAACACCATTAAATATTTTTGTATTTAAATTCTTCTGAAAAATATAGATTAAACTAATTATACTACTACAGTCTTGAAGGTTCAAAATGCAGCAATCGGTTTCCTACTCTCAACAACAAAGGCAGTAAGGTTAGACCTTAAGAGATTTTTGTATTCTTTTGTATTCAGGCCTGAGCCAATCCCTTAGGAACTTCTAGATTACATTTGCGAATCTTCTATACAAACATGGAAAATAGATTCTAACTCAAGAAAGAGGAAAAAGCGCCCAAGATTTTAATGTAATTACTTTCTCAAGGGAGTGGGGTTTTAAAAACATCAAACATCACAAGAATTGGCTTTGCTCTAGGGCAGGTGTCTCAGGAAATTATTTGCTTGCCTAGTTTAAGTGAAGCATATCTAAAAGCTCCTTCAAATGAGTAAAACTGCAGAGTGGTTGGGACATAAAATCATATCTCCGTTTTAATCTCAAATTCTTAAGACTTGCATCTGATAACAAAAACCACTCTGCAATAAGTTGCTTATACAAATATGTAGAAACTCACATGCTTGCATCCGACATCAGAACCGTTGACTTACACATCTCATCCTTCAGGAAAAACAAAATAAATCCATTGTTTTATTTAAACTCCACTAAGCAAAGAACATCATGCAACTGTAAATTCTAAACCACAATAAATTTAAATACCGAGGTGACAGCCCCTCCCAGATGTAGAACCTAACCACAGTGTCTCACCTGCAGATACTCTTCCTGAGCCAGCTGCAGCAGCTTGCTCATGTGCAACGTGCACAGAAGCAAGCCCTTAAAAAGCACAAAAGACCGATGCATATGCAAGTCACAATACACAGCATGCTGACTAATACGAAGAAGAAACCCTTCAATATAAAACCTGCAAAGATAAGCAGTAGAAATTAATTTCCATCATTATCAAAAGAATCTCTAAAGTTGCAAGACTTCATAAAAGGCAGGCTAATTTGGACATCAGTCCGAATGTGATAGAACACCGTATGACCAAATTCAGCATCTACATCATCGCTAATCCCTGAAGAGCTCATATCCCTCATAGAGGAAAGTTTGAAAAACTGGTAGAAAAGCATTAGAGAACACAAGTCTTTGACCTCAACCTTAAGAAAAAAAACCTGAATAAATGACAATACATAATGTTCAAAACACTTCAAAAAGTGAATCTACAAAGCAGACCACAGAGCCATGTAGAAGTTAATGGGTGGAAACTCCCATCACCAGCAGACTCTTCATACCTCCACTACTGTCAGAAAAGAGGAAATGAGAGCAGGCATTTGGTGGTTAGGCTTGGGAAAGAGACCGGTGAAGTCCTGTTACAAAGCAGGGCTATGAAAAAGATCTTCACAATAACTGCCATGGTTGTTTTCTGTTCTGAAATGAGACTTCTGCATGAGTAATCATCTTTGCAGAAATCGAGTATCTACCATCAGAACTAAAGTCATGTTTGTTTGCTTAAGGTAACAGGTACTGTAGATACAGTGATTCAGCTCACAGAAAGTGATTACACGCTTTTGGAAAACTGTTTTGTGCCAGTCTAGTTGTGAAATCTTCCCACAACAAGTTCTTAACTTCCATTGTGAATTTTTCACTTACATTCACTGCAGAAAGCTTGTCTCTCACTTTTTTTTTTTTAAATATACACACATTTGAAAGGCTTGAAGTCACAACACCCCTTACTGTTATTGTGTCATTTGGCAAAAATTAAGTAGCCCCTAGCAAAGCAGATTTTCTGGATGGGAAAATAAAGGAAAATCCAGCTGCAGGAGGCCCTGGTAGTTTGTCTCCTCCCCAGAGTTTTCCTGTACCAAAGCAGTGCCTTGCCATGGGTTTGGAAGGTACTGGGCTGTCTATCCAGCTATCCGAGAGATGAAACGTAAAAAGAAAACAGTCTTGAGTCAATTTAAAATAAAATATCTAAAGGAACGTTTCAGACAAATGGATCACAGACAGTAATGCCCATGTCCCTCTCCACATCCCTGTTTTTGTGATTGACCTTTTATTTTCCAGTAGTTACCCTGTAATCTCAATGAAATCTAGCACGCCTTACATGATTTACCTAAAAACTGACATATCCCTGCTAAAGGCTGTTCAGTAAAAACTGGTTTTCATTCCCTTCTCAATTCCACTGCCTTTTAAAATGTTAATAAAGCCTTCTGAGCCGCATTAGAATCTATTCTGATGGAAGACAATCTCCAGCTGTAAGAGCATTACCATACATTTTGCACTCCTAAGTTTTAAAAGCAAAATTACAGAAAACAATTCATCAGCAAGAAACTCTCAGTATCAGGAAGCACCTCAAGTTTATAAAGCCATGTTTCTGCATTAGCATAGAAGACCCTTCATTTTATTTCCTGTGGATCAAATTTTTACATCTTTACTCAGTCCTAATTCAACTGACTGACTGAACAAAGACATAAGACACAAATCTCTTTAGGCCTTTTAAAATTGCCAGAATCCAAATGAAAAAAGATTATTTGTTTCGGCAAGACTTGGATTAAAGCGATGCTCTGAATAATTGAAATGCAATGGTAGTTAACAAATGGCTTGCTGCAATACAATTCAGCAAGGTCACAAACAAAAAAGGACTCTCTGACCACTTACCCTCCATTAGATACCTAAAGAAAATGAAATTAAATGAAATGCATTTTAAAGCACTTTCTGTTTTGCCAGATTTCACTGCAAGTATTGAAATGAGGAAAACTGCTTGGCCACAGTTAGCTTCTGCTTTTTCCCCTCTCATTCAAACTAGTTTTAGTTTTTCTTTTATAACACAACATTAGTTGCTTATTCATATGCAGCTCCTCAGATTTCAGTGTAACAGCAATCTACATAATTTTAAATGATGGTCCTCATACAATCTATATGCTGATATTCTATCCCAAAGCAGGAAAATATTATTTGTACTTTCCAATTTAAATAAAACCAAACACACTTAAACATACAAAAGAACACCTATCTGTACAATTTGCAGCAGAATTAAAAAGACAACTCTGTTCCATTACTTTCACCCAAGCTGTGATTATCATTATGCCCAGCAGAGCTTTCAGCTGATGGTTAACTTTATTTTAAAATGTTACTTCAAGTTGAATTCTCCATACATAAATAAATTATTATCAAGGCTGACGTATGCACCTGTTATAGCCTTTAGATTCAATGTCAGGTAGAACAACCAAGGAACTTTTACATTACCTCAGGACTAACAAGTGAAATGCTCTGGAAAGAAACCGGACAGAAAACAGCTGGAATTAGAGCTTTCAAAGATGACTCTGCAGCCATCAAACAGCTGAGTCATAGCTCTGACACCCTCAGCTTCACTCCACAGTCTGGCATAAAACCCACCAGGAGAACCATCACTATTCTCAGCTGGGGCAGAATGAGGTCATTTAAGAAGTTGTGATTAATTACACCTGACTTGAATGAGCTAAAAAATTATGACAAAGGTTTGCTTTGGATTCCTAGAAGAGCAAGGTGGTGTTTTCTCCAGTTCTTACACTTCACGCTTTTGCATGCTGCAACTCATCCCTAAAATGTCTCATTTTAACACTGACAATTACAGCAGCAAAGGCTTCAAGAAAAAACAAGCCTTGTAGAGTCACAGAGTCACGAAATGGTTTGGGTTGGAAGGGACCTCAAAGCCCATCCAGTTCCACACCCCTACCATAGGCAGGGACCCCTCCCACTGGATCAGGGGGCTCCAAGCCCCATCCAACCTGGCCTGGAACACCTCCAGTGATGGGGCATCCATTCCTCAGAGGGTGAAAGCCCCAGCCAGGACCCCAGATAAGGGGCTTCAGATCCGGGCACATCAGCAGAGCCACAGCCCCATTATTAAAACAACACCCAGGGCTTTAGAGCCAACATAGAATGTTTCAAATAAAAGCCTGGAAGAGGAAGCCTGGCAAAGGGGTGAGGAGACCCAAGCGCTGCTTACTGTAGAGTCAGGGCATGCTTTGAGCGCTCAGTGCCCCAACTCCTCACGCCCGGATGCTCTTTGCATCTAGCTAACCAGTAGACCACAAAAAAAAGCCCCAAAACCCCTAAAAAAATCATTTCCTGGTTTCAAGCGTGTCCTACCGCCCACAGCACCAACCCTACTCTGTCCGCGGCCTCAGGTATCCCACACACCGCTGCCTAAGGTGGGAGTGGGAGCAAAATGAACTGAGGGGTCTGGGGGAACTGGGAGGCTGAGGGGTTCATGGGGCTGAGGGAGCTGAGGAGACTCAGGGTGCTGAGGGTAGATGAGTTTCTTACGGGTATGGTTTAGTAGGGAGACAGGCACAGTTGGACTCAATGATCTCAGAGGTCTCTTCCAAACTTCTGATTCTATGATTCTATGACGGGAGAAGGAACTGAGGAGGCTGAGGGAGACTGAAGGGGCTGACGGAATCAGGGGGCTGAAGAGGATGTGGGGCTGAGGGGCCTGAGGGAACTCGGGAATCTGAGCTAACTGAAGGAACTTGAGGGGAGTAAGCGAACAGAGGGAATGAGGGGGTGAGGGAACTGATGGGGAGGGGGCTGAGGGAACTGAGAGGAGGCTGAGGAGATGAGGGGACTGAGAGGGTGAGAGGTTGAGGGACTGAGATTGAGGGGTTGGCAGGGGGCTGAGGGGACCAAGAGGCACCAAAGGGACTGAGGAATTGAAGGAATGAGAGGACTAAGGGAACTGAAGGAACTGAGCAGGCTGAGAGACTCCAGGGCACTGAAGGAACTGAGGGCACTGAAGGGAGTGAAGGGACTGAAAGGCCTGAGGGGACTGACGGAACTGAGAGAACTGAGGGCACTGAAGAACTGAAGGAGACCGAAGAGGACTGGGGGAACCGATGGGACAGAGCGTGACCACCTCCCCCCTGCGCCCCGCCGGCGCCACCGCCACCCCAGCGCTCGGGGCGGGGCGGGGCGGGGCGGGCGGCACCAGCAGCAGGTGAGCGCGCGGCCCCTCCGCGGCGCCCGTGGGCGGAGCGGGGAGCGCGGGGCGGGGAGCGCCGGGCCGGGTCGGGCCGCGGCGGCGGGGGCTGGCTCGCTCCTTTCTTCCTTTCGCACTCAGCTGTTCTCTCTCTCCCGGGACAGCGCTCGGAGCTCGGCGGCGGCTCCCCGGACGCGGGTGAGTGCCGGTACCTGCCCGGGGCGCGGGGGCTGCCTGCGCTCGGCTGTTCCTGCCCCCGCCTGGCGCGGGGTGAATGAGGAAGCGGCGCGGGCTCCGCGCTCCCTCCGGCCCCGCGGCTTCCGTGGGGCTCCCGGCGGGCAGAGCAGCGTCTGTCCCGGCCGCCGCCCGGAGCTGGGGCTGCCGCGGGGCGTCCTCCTCCTCCTCCTTCTCCATGTTGTGCCGCGGCGGGACCCCCGGGCTGTGTTCGACAGAGCTCCCTGGGCGCGGGGGGCGGGCGGCTCGTGCGGGGCGCGGGGAGGGGCGGGCGGACCCGCGCGAGGAGGGGAGAGGTCAGGCTGTGTCCCGTGTGAGGAGGGATCAGAGGGCGCCCCGTGCGAGGAGGGGGTCGGGCTGGGACCCCCGTGCGGGAAGGGGGCAGACAGTGTCCCCATGTGAAAGTGGGGTTGTGCCCTCGTGTGAGGGGGGGACCCCCTTGTGAGGGCGGTCGGGTCGTGTCCCCATGTGAGAGAGGGGGTCGGGTAATGCCCCCCTGTGCGAGGAGGGGGTCGGGTTGTGCCCCCATGTGAGAGAGGGGGTCGGACCGGGACCCCGTGTTAGGGGGCAGCGGGACCCACGCGACCCCTCAAAAACACTAAGTTCCATGACTCCAGCTTCTTTTGGTTCGGGTTTTTTCTTTCCTCCCGGTTGCTGCTCTGTTTGTGACCCCTGTTCCGCAGCGCGTTGGAAGCAGATAAAATACTCGATCCTTTAAACGGCCAGGTTTCCAGCTGAGCGGCGGCAGACAATGAGAAAGGAGGGAGCAGGCATGCCTGTTGCTTTTGTGTGCATGCCAGGAGTGCATCTCTTAAAAACCAATTCTCTGTTCATCGCTAGAGAATTCCCCGCTTGCATTAGTGTATGAAATATTAAAATAATTGACTTATGGCATTCTGTGGTTACATCTGACATCTGCTTACTCGCAGGCTCAGACTGTTGCACCGTTTGACGTCTAGATTATCCAGGTAGCACCGAGCAGAGCGTTAATTGGGACCTAGGAGCTCTTGCAGGAGATTGATTGCAAGGATGATGTTGCCTTGTATCAGATTGTCTAGAGACGTTGTGGCTGCCCCCTCTCTGGAGGTGTTCAAGGCCAGGCTGGATGGGGCTTGGAGCCCCCTGATCCAGTGGGAGGTGTCCCTGCCCATGGCAGGGGGTGGCACTGGGTGGACTTTGAGGTCCCTTCCAAACCAAACCATTCCATGATTCTATAATTTTCTTGACAGTTGGATGCTTTGGAGGACAGGACTGAAACTGCAGAGAAGGCAGGTGTGGGATAATTGGTCCTTGTGCTTACACTGTTTCCTAGTTTTAGAAACTGTTTTAAGCCCAAGTTACAATTTAACATCTCTAACAGTAGTCTGTGTCAAAATCTTGGATGCACTTGTGTATTTAGTTCCTTTTAAATCTTATGTGGGCCTCGACCTCATGCAGTCATAACAATGTCATAAGCCAGATGGCTTTCTATCTACCAAATAATGCTGTACAGCATCGTATTGACCAAACAGGGAGCTATAACCAATATAGATTTCTGAACAAGAGACTATGAAGTGCTTCCTAATCAGTTAAGCAATAATTCATAAACATCTTTTAAAAAAGAAATATATGCAGCAGTTCCTGTTTATTTTAGTTCCTGAAAATGGCTGTATGAAAAATCAGATATTTGTCTTTGGATTGATAGATTTCAGTCAACTCACAATGCTACTATGGGACCCTGCAAATACTGAGGAAAGGAGAAAGTACAAGGCTGCAAAACATTAATAAAAATAAATCTTAATCTAAGTTTCTTACCCTCACCTTGGGTTTCACAACAAAATGCAGGTCTGTGCTTTAGTTAAAGAAATTATTACATGTTGGTATTCCCAGTTTCTTTCATCCACATAGTTTTACTCCGTTATCTCTTTATAAAATTGAATACAGCAAACTTCTATGAAAGTGTGATTATCAGAATAAAGTACATAACTTTTGAAGCTTTGACAGTTTAAAATTGAAATGCATAATCTGTTTCACTAGGCATTATTTGTATGGTTGTATATAATGCTAAACATAAAAAAAGCCAGAGCTAGCATGAAAGAATTAAAAGTTAGTGATACTTTGAAATTTTCATCCTACATCTCATAATTCAGAGGTAGGTATGAAGGAATTGCTGCCACTCAGTGGCTGATACAAAAGTATAGAACATTTTACCCTTCACACAGCTATGTGTGGATAATATGTAAGGTATGTGTGGGTAATGAGTATGTAAGGTAATTCTGTTTGGTGAATGTGTGCGAGATAATTGATCCAGAAGATGCTTCTATTATTCCGAGCAGAGAAGAGCTCAGTCTCAAATTTTTTTCCATGTTGTATTTCATTAGTTATAACCCATCTTTTCATTAGGCATAATTATACAGTAGGGGCACAATTATTGATTAGAAGAGTGAAATAGCATTATAGAATAAATTTGGCTTTTTGTCCACACAGCATTCTTGAAAAACTTCTCTGTAAAGAAGGAATTATTTTTAAACCAGAAACTATTTCTAAACTAGGAAAGTTTTGAAATATTTTAGCTACTTTGGTTAGAGAGACATCTTTAAAAGAATCTTTCCAAGAGAACTTGGCTGTTTGATCGATCAAGGAAATAACGATAAAACTGCAAAGGTGACATCTTTTCATAAAATAACTGGTTTCCTGGGAGAAGCATACAAGGTTCCAGGCCTCTGAGTCTATTTTGGTGTCTAAAAGCCGCAGTCATTACAATTAAAGTTCATGTCAAATTGACTACTTCAGGGCCTAATAGTTTAATTAACCATCCATCCTTGTTTCTGTTTGAAGAACTTCACTGTCACCCTGCCTCTGTGCAAGGGCACAGATCCTCTGCCCTGTGGATGCATTATCCATCTGGAGCTGGAGCTGAGCTCTGGCTGCTGCTCGTGAAAAGAGGAGCTCCTTCACCACCTCTTGCTGCACTGCAGCTGGAGGTGGGACTGTAGCCTATGTGGATTTATCAAAGTTCACTTCAGTCCAGCTGATCCACAGTGAAGTCGCAGTGGCACAAGCAGTGTAAATACTTTATGGGTATTGGCCAGCACGGAGGTATGTGCCTGTTGGGTTCGTTGACACAGGCACTGAAGTTCCCTAAAGCTAACTCAGGTGTGTCTCTTCACGCTGCACTCCAAAGTGCACTATGTTTTTAGTCCACTCCCCTCTTCGGTGCATCTAGGCAGTATGTACTTAACGTGCTGTAAAAAGGATGGAGGAAAAAGGAATAGGCTAGGGATTGAAATGTAAGTTACAGATGAATCACAGCTAAATGTGAAAGATGACAAGAAGGGATTTACCAATGGAGTCTGGGGGCTGGCTGACTCCACCAGGAGCTGAATTCCTTCGTTAATCATCCACTGCTGAGAAAGGTAATGTGATTTTTACCCTGGAATTATACTTGTTTTAGATGCAGCTTCTCCATCCTGGTTATCAGGTTCTATCCAAAAGTTGTCTATAAAGCACCCAAACAGTTTGTGTTCCAGTATTTTTTTTTTTTTTGACTGTTTTTCTTGCATCATGACAAAACGTGCTATCTTGTTTTAATCTTCCTTCACATGTGTAATCTGAGTGCAGAATTTGGTTCTGAAGAGCTGTGTGTGCAGCCAAAGGGCAAGGAGCAGGAAGAGGGAAAGAGGGAAAACTGCCTGTGCCCCTGCAGAGGTGTTTGGATAGCGCATTAAAAGTACTCATTCCACAGCCCCTTGGCTGTGCTTTGCAAAGATGCAGTTAATGGAAATGAGCCTGGGAGGGCTCTTTACAGCCTTGATAAAACCATGCTGAAATGCCTTGTGTTATGTTCTCATTTAAAAGAGTTGTTCCTACAGGTAAGAGTTTTTTCTTAAAGAGGCATTAGCTCCCTGTGCCAGAGCTGCCCCGTTAGCCTGTTAGGATTTTTGAGTCATTTTGCAGAAGTCTGCTCTGCAGGAAGGGGCATGCTGCCTCTGGCTCTGCAGGGCCGCCTAGGTTATACGTACGGCCCTTAGGGCTGCGCGCCACACCCCTGTGCTGCTCCTGAACCACAGGCACCAGGAAAGGGAGAGAAAAGAGAGCACCAGCACAGGAACACCAGGGACATCACAGATCCGTCCTTGGCAAGAACGGTGCAAGATTAATTTCTAGTGTGATCCAGACCAGACTCTGTTATTAGAAGTAACACTGATACAGAGAATGGAAATCTGATTATTTTCTCATATTTTTTTTTTTAATGAAAATTTATACAGCTGGAACATTATGTCTGCCTTTCAATGGCAGAACAGTGCCCTGACATCCGTGAAGTTACGACTTAAATCCATTAAATTAGCTGTTGCTCTTTTCTGATTTACGATATATTTGACAGTTTCTGACTCGCACACAGAAATCATGCAGTGCGAATGTATATCAATAGCTGCAAATCAAAGAGGCAGACCGTAAAATCAACTCTTTAAAAATATTTCTCAAGCTAAGAAAGTGCATAAAACTGCAGAATGTTTTTTACAGTATACTCAATGTGTTTCGTGGTAATTTCTTTGCCATTGAGTGTAATGCTCTACCTGGAGAAATTTATTTAAAGATATTTAAGCATAGTTAGTATTCCTGTGCTTATAATCATGATCCATAAAGTTTTGTGGTGACCAGATAACTGCATGAGACTGGTGTACATTAAGGTTTTAAGCCATTTGTGATATTTACCTGACTGCTAAGACATGAGGGTGTGAACAGCCGTTTGAACAGCCAGCCATCAAACTTACCCCCTCAAAAAGGGCAGCACTGTGTGCCTCAGAACAGGATGCTTTTTCACTCCAAGGGGCCATCTGCTTTTGAGAATAGACCAGATATGCAACATAGATTCCAATCCTACTATTCCTAATACTTTTCCTTGGAGCTGTGAGCAAACTGGTCTTGTTGAAATGTAATGAAATGGTTTCACCTTTACCTGTTGCAAGTGAGACTGGAGTTGGGGTGGCTCCTAGGAGACTGATGGATAGGTCAAGGTATCATAGCAGTAGGCACTGTGTGTGTCTGTGGCTAAATGACCCTACAATAACAAACATTACCTAAACAGCTTTGTAAGGGTGCCCCTCTTTTCTCAAGAAGCGCATGTGGGCTGAAGCCCTTTCCACGTCACTGGACTCAGAGGAGTTGTCTGAATGAGCATCTTGTTTCTCATTCCCTGGATGGCTGAAAACCTTTAAAATGGGTTGTACGGTTGTGCATGAGTGGCATTAATTTGCATTATGTTTAGTCTTTTGCAGTCTCATAAATGATTTAAGTATTTATAGACTTGGTTTAATCCTGGCTACCTGCTATAAATGCAATGTATCTCGAAACGTAAACAGTAAATCTAACCCTTAGCCCAAGCTTTTTTCCCCACCCTGAGCTATGAAGTCGTGCATGCTACTGATTTAGAGCTGAAAGTGGTAGACCTGTGTTGGTTTAGCTTAGTAGTTTGTTGTGTAACAACTTGGTAATGATAAGATGACAAAGAGAGAAAAATTCGTGGTTTTTTTAGCACTCAAGTGTCAAGTTACTTTCTGAGTTTCTGAAAATGTTTTCTTTTTCTTTTCCATCAACACCTATTTATTAGAGATCTAATGAAATCCTTGTTTCTATATGTGTGAGAAGTGCAGTTTAAGCTTTGCCGTGTTTTTATTTCTGAAGGAACCCTTGAAATCTGAGTGTTTACTCACTACTGCTTTGTTCCTCATCATACCAATGTTACTGAACCGGCTTCAGTGCATCAAATGTGTCAATATTCAATATTAGGCACAGCTTAAGGGAAAAAGGATACCAAATTTGTTTGTGATAGTAAAGAGGTTTTTTTAACTTATAGATTTTTTTAAGATTTAGATGCTTGAACGTGTAGATAGATACTTGAAAAGGTAATCAAAAACGTCTAGCAGCCAAAATCAAGGTTAAGCTCTGCTTCTGCCGCTTGCCTTTCTCTGGGAAATTCCCCAGTGAGTAAAAAGGCAGCATGGCTCAGCTATTGCTAACACATGGGTCAATGGCCGAACTCTGCTTTTCTAGGAGGAGACTGTATTTGATTCTTGCTTGAACAAAAGAGGAATCTTGTACTTATTTCTTAAAAGAAATAATCCCTCATTTTCAAAAAGCAGTCTGTGTGAAAATTTGGTATGAATTCAGAAGGTGGAGTCCAGCAAGTAGGGCCCATTATATGCTTTTAACTTGTATTCACAAGGAAAATGAAGATGAATAGACATAGCACAATAACTTTGAAAGACTGTCATGCTTGAAATATGACCCTGATTGCCCTATATGTTTTATCTCAAGATTTTTATGATATGTTTTGTAATGCCTCTGGATGACTGCATTTTGTTGGCATGACTGTGTAACCAAACTAAGTATTTCATATCTTACTGATTTTGTTAGTGCCTGTTGAACTGGAGAAAATACTTCACTCGATAAAGAACGCAGTTGTGTGTCAGAATGTTTTACTGGAAAACTCTTGTGAAACCAAAATTTATTCTTGCTTATTTTAAAAAAATGCATAATATGTTCCTGTAAGAGCACAGATGGGTGTCTTAAATCAAGTAGGTGCTGCCAGGACCTTTCATTTTGATAATGAACTCCCTTACTTTTATAGATTAAATTAAAAAATAGGATCTGAAACCCCCAGTCACATAAGTATATCTGCCTGTGAAGGAGTAGATTTGATTGTAGATGCTTTCAGTATTGATATTTTTTTTTTTTTTTTGTAACAGACCGGTTCTTGCACTCCTTTAGTTATGATTCGCATTCAGGGTGCCAGTCTGTTAATGCCGTGTTCATGCTGAGCTGTGAATTGCTCAACCAGAGCTTAGCTGTTTCCTTATGTGTCTGTTGGCTGATGACTGTGGCCCTCGGTGAACTCACATATTTTCACTAATGATTTGGGGATTCTGATTGCCAAATCTCCAGAGCAGATTTGTCCATCAGGAAATCATGCAAGCTCTCTCTTATTACATTTGCTTGTGTTCCTCGATTGCTGACAGGAGCTGACAATTATGATTTGTATTTGATGAGTTTGTCTAAGAAGCAACATCCTGGGAGCAAGAGCTAATATGGACCTGAACTCTTCCAGGTAATTCAGGAGATAAAATGCATCCAGTTTTGCCTTGATCTGAATGCAACGAACCCTTGGTGTGTCTTCTCCCATTCACTCAACTAAGAAGGAGACTCTAGCATTCGGAATTGCCTTGTTCCTTCAAACCCAGGACAAGGGTTAGGGGAGGACAGATAAAATCAGGGGTCTGCCAATAGCATTTGTGTCCTGCCTAGAAAAAATCCTGTCAGGGAGCTAGAGAGCAGGAAGGCACAGCTTGAAGCAGCAGGTACCTTGGCCCTGACTCTGCCCTGTGAAAGAAGCATCTCTTGTTGTACAAGTCCAGTGAAATTGTTCCGCCATGGGACTCGCCGCTTTTACAACAGCAGAAGAGAAATTTCATGAGGGAATATTGCCAGATATTTTTTCCTGGTAGATTTTTTTTTTTTCCTACAGGTCTTGTTGAAGAAACACGTGGTTTGGACCAAAGAATTTATAGGTCTGTCAGTTAATCCTCACAGGACTTGTTTTAGGTTCTTAGGCTTTTTTCCCTTCCTCTAGTTTCCTTAGACCCTTACAGTGAGGGAATCTGCAATTAATTTATACCTCTCAGCTCATCTGTAATTGCAAAGGGGCTGTTCTGTTGGCAAAACTTGCTTCATCACATATACACTCAAGAATATCTCAAGTATGGAAGGTTCTCTGAAATCTTATTCTCCCCTTTTATTTGGTCTTGTTTTAATAGAGGTTGGTTGTTTCTCCAGGAAGTCAGGGCCTGTCTGTATCACTCACTTTTACTTGCCTAAAGGTTGCAGCTGGGATAGCTGAATTCCTGGCTGAGCCATCACAGCCTCGGTGCAGGTTCATCACATGCTTGCCTACAGGACGGTCTGTTCCAGTTAAGGGTGAGTTTTGTCATATTTGTGCAACACGCTGTTACGCTGCTGTCATTGCATCTGACACGCATGCTTTTGCATGCAAATACCTCATTGCTTTGCTAGGTAAGCACTTTTGATATATGTTTATTTTGTCTGAAGTTAAAACCAGTTTCATCTGAAGAGGGTGATAATGCTCCGGTGCAGCCTGTGCTGTTCAGCAAGATTTTCCACATTGCTGTACTAGTTACCAGATTAAATTGCTGGATGTACACCACAGACACCCCATGCCTGTGGTGAGGGGCATATGGGCATCACTGCTGAGAGAAAGCAGGAATGTCGAAGCTGCTGTTTAGGTGAGGAAATGAGTGGGTTTCTGCTGTAAGGCAAGAGCAGATGGGAGAGAGAGCAGCAGCGCAAGCATGGGGGCAGACCTGGAGCACAGCGGAACAGCGCAGTGCAGAGTGGGGAGAGCTGCTGGGCTGTGCAGTGCTGCTCATCTCTGCTGCACCACAGTTTTCAGAGGGTGCTGCCAGCCCTGGAACTTTCACTTCATCCTTGCAGACACCAGTTCCTCTCCAAAACTTTTGCAATAGGAACCCAAACACCCACCAGCTGGGGCTGGGGCAGGGAGAAGTTGGAGCTCTGGCTTGTTGCTGTATTCTGTTGTCTGTTTCAGTTTAATTCTCAATCTTGCTTATTTCTAGCAGTGCCACTAAGATTTCCAAGGCAATTCCAGAGCTTTAGTGTGATAGGTACTAGTAGCTGTCAGATTGGTTTTATGACCTATTTAGGGTATTGCAATTTGGAATTAATGTTGCTTTCCTTTTCCAGTGGGTGGCAGTTGAAGCAAAGAGAAATGTTTATTTGTTTAGAAGTTTATGTAGATATGTATTTAAGGAACAGGAAGAGAGGCCAAACAGGCCAGCCTTTTAGTGTCTCTCCTTAGGTTGAGTTATTTTCTTTTTGATTGAGTCTCTTAGCTGGAGAAAAGGACAAATCAAAGGACCCCTTGTGACCAAAATCCGCTTTTAGTTTCAATCCTCTCTACTTCTTGCTGTTCTGTTGCTTGTTTCCTTATTCTCTTACTAGTTAATAACTGTGAGCTCAGTCTTTCCGTCACTAGAGCTTTGCATTGTGTAAGGCTGATTTCAAAACTTTGAAAAGGAGAGCTGCTGACTTCTTGCAGCAATGTCTTCAGCTTCAGGTCTGTGTTTTGATTTTGAATGTAGCATGTAGTGGCGTTCCTTTCTCCTTTTAAAAAGCAAGTCTTGACAAGAAGTCTTCAATAGTGATTCTTAGAAATTTAATATGTATTATAACCCTAATATCTCTTTCCCTGAAGGGCCAAATTTCAACTGAAAAGTGCTTTCATGCATATTTCTTATATGGAGTTACTATATATCTTACATATATATTATAAAAACAGCACATTAGATTCCAAGTACTATTTAACTAAAGCACACATTAGTGTATCAGGCATGTATGTATATAAGTAAACCATAAGTGAAGTATATATTTATGGGACTACAAATACATATTTTAATGTATAAGTTACTGCATTTCTCAGTGTAGTAGAGATTAAGTTAAATTTATTTTTTAAAATGGTAACAAGTATGTATATCAGTGCTGAAACCAGAAATCAGGATGAGAATTGCTCTTGGCTTATGCCAAGATGTACTTCAAGAGCTAAATTTTGCTATTTGTTTTCTTTCTGAGCTGTTAAAACAATGACAGAGCTTTTCCAGCACTTCCCAGTACTTTACATTGTGGGTAAATACTTAAAAAGATGGAGAAATCTTCTACTTTAATTTTTTATTTTTTTTCCAAGGGATGAACTAGCAGTTCAGCTTCTCTATATGTGATGGTAGCTAACATACCAATCAATCCCCATCATCTTCCTGAAAAAAATGAGGTCTTACATAGGTAAGCTAGGCCAAAATATATTTAGTTAAATTTGATAACATTATAATAAATGCATTTCAGCAGCTTTGCCATGTCCAAATTGAGTCAGCTTATCATAGCTAAGCCTTGGCTGAGTCTTTGTGGAGTTCCACTCCAAGTCTGTTCTTACATTGATGCAGTTAAATACAAAAGCGTGTGCAAATGCAGTTATTCTAAACACTTATAAACTGATGTGCCACTTGTGTGGATACAAGTGGTGGTGCTGCTGCTGTTAGAGCAAAGTTCAGCTTGATTGAGAGGTAGAACTTGTAACATTTTGGATTCTAAATGGAATAATATCCAGGAAGAAACCTTTCTGCCTCTTCCAGCCACATGAAATAAATGATGAGAAATTAATTAGCTTCATCTGGTTGATAACAAAACTGATTTTACTTATCAGCAGTACTCTTTGGCTATAATGACCGAAAATGGAAATATTTTTTTAAACTAAAAATACTCTGAAAGCCATGACGTAGTATGAATTCTGTTTGGTCAGAAGGGCACAGTCAAATAGAAAATTATTCTCTTTCTTTTCTTTTTTTTTTTTTATTCCTTTTATTACAAGACTCTATAATCAGTGATGTCTGTAATGTGAGTCAGTTGATAGAAAAAAAAAATTTATTTTCAGTTCCTTAAATGTAACTGTCACTGTCTGGACTGTCATTTGCTGGAAGAATTGCTGTACACCCATATAGATAGGGAGGAGAAGGCTCTAAAATATTGTGGAGTGTTTTGTTTCACACGCACACAGTGAGCATGTGCCTGAATTCTTGAGGGTTTTTTCCTTGACTTCATCCCATTGAAAAACAAATCTTATTTAGGGAGTCGTGGAAGGATTTTTGAATTAGTTCTAGTCTAGATTTAAAAATTATCTACTTGTATTATGTTTTGAGGTCTTTTTCTTTCTTTTTTTTCCACAAATCTGATTTTCTTACTATTACTTCATGCAAGCAGATCCTAATACCAAAAATTTTTGAGCAAGCTTCCACAGAGGGATGTTTTCTTTGTTTGCTTTAAACAAATATGCAAGTTGTACGACTCTGTTTTGAATTAACAGCTCTCCAAGCTAGGCTGTACACTTAACGCTTCTCAGACACTGGGATGAGGCAGTAACATGAGCGTTCAAATAGTTCAAAGGGGAGACAGCCATATCTAGCGTTTCATCTTCTCTAAAGCACAAAAAAGGATGCCAGGTGCATGTAATTGAAAATATTTGCTATAGGCAAGGTGTCCCAGGCAGACGGAGAAGTAAGAAAGTATCCTTGTTCTGCTGCAGTCAGTTCTGCTTTAGTTACTGAGATCAGCCTGCTGCCTAATAAGTAAGAGTTAAAGACAACTTAAAAACATGCCTGTTTGTGTCTCTGTGCTTTTGGTGTTATTCCTGTGGTCATTTAGCCCTTATTTGGAGTTCTAGTGTATGAGGCTGCAGTAAGGAAATGCAGAAGTAGGTACTTAGGAGCTTCTGATCAGGGTCGTATTTTCCAAAGTCCACTTCATAGCCCTACTGAATTGCTTAACTGTTAATTCTCCCAAAGCAATTTGTTAGGAAATTTGCAAAGCTGCCAAAAAGATATACTTTGGAGTATGTTAGTTTATATACTCTATAAGTTTTTGAAAGCTTGTATATAAATACCAGTGTAGCTCTATCTGTGCTCAAAGCATGAAGCAATGGGGCAGGGGGAGTGACCGAAGCTGGATGTGAGAATCTGAAGAGATACGACAGCACTTTTGTACTGGGTAGCAGAATTGTTCTGGTTCTGCTTGACCCCTAGTGTGTCAGGTAGTTTGGGTAAATTGCTTGCTTGTTCCTTGCTCAGAAGAACATGGGTAATACATCACGTTTTCTTCACTGGTTTGCTTGTTTTTCCTGTTGCAGTAGCCCAAGTGCGGTGCCTGGCTGGGGGACCCCGCTGTGGGCTGTTGCCTCACGTGCTTTGCTGCCAGCCCCGTCTCAGGCAGGGTGAGTGCGGAGCCATCCGGCTGGGCTCCTTCCCTTAGCTCTGCTCCAGCCTTGTAGGACTGACCACGCTGAACTGAGCCGCGTGTGCTGCAAAGCAACACTCACCTCCAGCCTTGCATGGGCTGAACCCTTCTCTGTCGGAAACTGGATAAATTCCTGTGTAACTGTCAGCATACAAGGCTGGAACAAAGATGAGGTCAATGTTGTATCCCACCACAAACTCGGAGAGTAGCATTGCTTTTGTTCTCTGCAGATGTGTAGTGCCATATGACATTGGATGCGTATGATGTTTGTAAATAGCTTGTGGTGAGAATGTCTGTTCTTGCAGCTGAGTGATAATAACAGCTACAAGTAGAGTGGTGATGCTAGCAAGCAACATAGTAAGAGGGAGTAGCTTGGGTGCTTCTGTTCCTTTAATGTGGGTCCTGGAATCCAGAGGCTGGTTGGCTCTGACTGTGCATTTGATAAATGTATTTCTAAGATGGTTCCCAAATCATTTGTCTTGCAGTTGTCTCAGTTCTGAAGAAGAGGTAAGCTTTGACTTTGAAACAGTTTTTAAGATGTTTGGTTTTGCGTTCCAACTGTGCAAATCAAAACATCACATTCTTTGCAGGTCAGTAGAAAGGGCCGAACCAGTAGCAGTGATGTGGCCGGTGTTTTCCTTAAGGGATCTTGCTGCAGTGTACAGGGCTCGCAGCTGCACCGACACGAGATGACAAGGGGCCCGGCGGGGGATCGCACATGAACTTTGTCCTGTTAGCTACATCCAGTGCTGACAGTGCTAGGAGTAATCCAGCAGGGAAAGCAAAATGCTGTTTTACTTCATAGCCCAACCAAAATCCTGTGCTTCACTCTGCCTAGAGCTTTCCTATTGCCAAGACAACCGAGTTCGTCTGTTGCTGTTAGACTTTAGTTTGCCTACACTGGCTCAAATACTGTTCAGCCCACAATATTGGGAAGGACTTAGATTGTGACTTGAGTTACTTGAGCTCGCCAGACTTGGAACAATATTTGAGTAAAAATAGATTGAAAGCAATTAAACCAATTTTTCTGTTACTGTAGGTGTGCTTGCAGAGATCTCAATACAGTCATAATTTAGCTGGCATAGTAGCACAATCACCGTCATAGAAATAAGTAAACTCTCACGCTTCATAGTTCATGTTCCAAACTTGTGTTTCTAGAATGTAATTTCCCTGACTTTAGCCAGACAGCACATTTGATTTAAAGTTCATGAAGGCAATTATCTTTTTCTTCTGCTACCAGTACCATTGCACCCCGTAAGGGACATGTGTATTGTATCCCCCTTAAAAAACCCCAAACAAATTAACCCACAGTACTCCACCCCCCAAAACCCCCTTTGCTGTTAAGTCTGAAAATAGCAAAACATTGTTTTGATATTGCTTTAAAAGAGAGACATTAGTTCGAGACCTAAATTCTGTACTTTAAAACAAGTTTTCTCATAGTGTATTCTGGTGACATCAGAATAGAGGATTGTTTCAAACTCTTCTTTCAGTTTGTCACTTTGTATTCCTGTGCTCTACTCTCTATTCTATACCTTTTATTTCTGTGCTTTGCTGGAGAGCCAGCTGCAGTTCAATACTTTTGTCTTTAGAAGACGTTTTATACAAAGATCTGCAGTGAAACCTTTCAAATCATGAAACTCCAAAGAGCTTTGTTTTTCTGTTGCCCAGTTGGTTCTTTTCCTTTGGTTTCTGTGATATGTAAGATACATAAGCAGCAAACAGTCAAAAACTGATTTTCAGAAATTTTTACTTAATTACTTTGATTGTCTCTCTTATTTCATTCCTTCCAGAGACTGATGGTCATTCATTTGCACTCCTAGGAAACTTAACATTTCCACAGAGAGTCTGTTATTAAATCAAATACCCAATTCCAAGGTAATACTGACAGGAAGCAGTATACTGCAATATAATGAATTTCTGAGCTCAGTTAGTAAGTCATCTTTCTGAACCTTTAATTTGCTTTATGGAAACTACTGATTTCACAGGTGTCCCTGTTTTGGAGAAAATCAGAGTGGTTCCTCTCTGAAAATGTGTCCAACTTTGGTTTATTTAGAAATGGACGGTAAAACTCCAGAGAAAAATGTGATGGGTAAAATGTGTTTTGGCCCAAATTAAGTCTCTTGGCCATGCTAAATGAGTGGGAGTTTAGGGGATTTTTCCCTACTTTTTTCCTTTGGAACAAAATCCATTGTGCTATTATCAAGTCCTCCACTCTGTCTCACTGATTAGTTTGCTTGTCTGAATCTCTTCAAAGGGGCAGCTTAACAGATTTTTCTTTTAATTGCTGAAGTTTTGTATTAACCTTCCCAAGGGTGTTTGTTCAGTAGGTGGCAATACAGGGGGTGGTACAGTGAGCTGGCGTTCAGGAGTTGCTTATAGCTGGAGGTTTTTCCCTTTCAAAATGCTTTGTAAAGTCAACAGAGCTGTTGGTACTTGGTGGAAAAATCAGAGCAGCCATACTGTGATCAAACAATTCTGAAAGTGTGTAGAGTTCTTCATTTTGGGTCTGCCACAATTTATGCTTGTTTTATTTAGTGAAATACTTTAAAAGAACTGGCATGACATTAGTGTGAAGTATAAGGGCTTCCAAATAAGTTAAGTATTCCTATAAAACTCCTCCTTTTGGAAATGTATTGGGGCATAGAAGTTTAAGTTCTTTCACAGTAGGTGTTTTGTCCGTCCTAGCTAGATTTTCCCATGTCTGAAAGGGTCTTTGTTACCCACTTTGGCCCTTCTTGCCATTGATATACAGGGCTGGGGTTTTCCTGTTTAGAGAAATGTTGGCCAGACTTGCTAAGCTTTTCCTAATAAAGTTCACAGACCGGAGTGTCGTCTTGGAAAGTAACAGGTTGCGTTTTATTCAGCCGGTATATTTTGGACCTTTACCGTATTCTTATTTATCTCTCACTCACAGAAACAGTCTAAAATGGCAAACGCTTAATCTTTTTTAGATTATAGAGCCTTTGTTATGGTTCCAGAGTTTGATGGCTGAAACTTTAGTGTATGCTTTGATCTGTGTTTTGTTGGTTTGTTTTAGTTCCCCCCCCGCCGTTGGCTGTGGAGACACTTTAAGTCCTGATTATTCTCAGGGGCCAATATAACTTTTTATGGAATCAAGTTGTAAAAGCTCTCTGTTAGATTAGTGCAAGCGTGCACATACCTCACTTTGCAAAGCTGCATTTATTGCTAAATCCTAGCCCTTCTCTATGAAGGCACAGCTTTAATAATTTTGCTTTCTCCCTCTGAGCTGGCTCTTTGTCTGTGAACAAGGAAGAGATTCCTGGTGCAGCTTTGTATGAAACATAAGGGTTCCTCTCTTTTCTGCCCCACATGCTGGGTTCATATTCCAGTTGTCTGAGTTCAAGATATTTAGGTGCTATAAAGTTACAGCAGTTGCCAGAAACTTGTGCCTCCTTGTCAAGAGCCACATGTACAATTTGGAACAACCCTTGTTTGGGGTCCTGGCCAGGGCTTTTCCCCACTGAGGAATGGGTGCCCCATCCCTGGAGGTGTTGAAGGCCAGGTTGTATGGAGGCCTGGAGTCCCCTGATCCAGTGAGAGGTGTCTCTGCCCATGGCAGGGGGGTGGAACTGGACGCGCTTTAAGGTCCCTTCCAACCCAAACCATTCCATGATTCTGTGACTGTGACTTAGATTTGCTGTAGCCTGGGTCTTGAAAGCTGTAGGCTACCTAAAAAAAGGCCCTATATCTTGGGTGATAACACCGAAGGAAAATCATAAAAAGAGGTCAACACTGCGTCTGCAAAATATTTATTTTGTTCTTTATCATTTGCGTTAGAGTTAATAGGGTTTAATGGAATGGAGATAAATTTTTGTGGTTACGCTGTACTAGAAACAGGTAGGAAGCGTAAATGTCGCACTGGGCTCATGGAGAAAGACAAACATGGTGACTTGTTGAGTTAGCACATTACTCATCTGCTGCCTTGTATATTCAAGGAAAAATCCCGGATGCTCTTCTGATGATGTGACTGTTTCTGTCTTGCTTAAGTGTCATTAGATGCGGCCTGTTTCCAAGAGTTTTAGAAGATAGAATGAAATCCTGGCTAAGTATGAAAGACAGGTATGACAGGTGAGTGCTCTTAGCAGACAACTTCATTTATTATGCAGCTATTTGAAGTGGCAAGCTTCCAGATTTCCACTTATAAAGGAAGATAATTGCATAACAAGGTCACTGGGAACAAGGGATGGAAATTATGCCCTTCTGTCTTTTGGTAGAACAGGTCCTTTTATTTCATGATGTGCTGGAAGGACCCACAGGGCCAAAATCATGCCAGGTCCAGGCACTTTGTGTATCGCGTCTCCCATTGCCTGCCAGAAAAATGCATGTATGAAATGTTGGAAAATACCCAAATGAGGATTAATACGCAAACTACAACTGGGCCAACATATAGCTATGTGGGAACTCCTTGAAATGTCTTAGGCTGGAGGAGAGTGGGGGGGGGGGGTTATTGTTCTTGTCCTTTAATTCTATGTGATATGTATCTTATTTTTGATTTTTATTTTTTTTTGCCTTTGCTTAAACTGCTCTGAATACAGTGTCAGTAATTTTCATGTCCTTTGTATTGTGTTTGTAATTAGAGTAACCCAGGCTTTTTCAGAGATTTTTCAGTGTCATTGAGATAGAATTATCCTGATTTTAAAAAGAGGGAAAGTGAAATAACGAAACTAGAAGAGCTTCATCTATTTAAGATATTAATCTCTCATTTTGTTTTTAATAATACCTATATCTCCAACGCACATTCCAGGTGATTTCTAGCTGTGTCCTGATAAAGAGCTGACATTTTTTGGATGAAACTTTAAAAACTCCTCTGTCCTTTTGTGACAGAAAACCTGCCAAGACAGTGGAGCTTCAGTGGTTTAATTTAAATTAGACAGAGTTGTAAGTAACCGAAAGCACGCCTACTAATCAGAGATGTTAAGCAACTTCCATGGAGTTTGCTGGCAGTCATGCCTGTAGTGCACGTCAGAGACTGTTATTACTGTTGTGAATGAATCATTTGGGTAACAGAGTTCATACCTTAATTTGTAATTGTACACACAAGTACACAGAACACGGGAACTACCTGTTAACTACTTCAGCATTGTAGTACGTTGTTACTGTCTCATCATTTAAAAACGTATTTTCAAAGGAAGAGGAGCAACCTGAAAGTATGTGCTTATATAGGTTAGACTGCATGTATGCAGATTGGTATTTAGCTTTTTGATGCCACGCTAATATATGTATATGATATACAAGTAATGCCTGTGGAACAGATACAACCAAGTGTCAGTCAGCTTCCAGAACAGTTGCTCAGTGTTTTCTCAGAAGTCACCATCCTTCAGCTTCCTGGCAAAAGAGGAACTACTGCTTGGAAACAAGCTAGCAATCCATCTAATGAAATTCCTTAGCTCAAATAATGATCAGCACCCAGTGGAAGACTAAAAAATACTGTAAATATCTGGCTTGCAGCTTATAACTTTTTGTTCCTTCTGAAACAAAAAGCTATCTTGAAGAAGAGGGGGGAAAAAAAAAAAGAAAAAGGAAACATAAATCACAAAACCCCTTTAATATCTTGAAATGGAGCATCTCTCCTCTTGGATGTTGAAACATTATGAAGTGTTTGTAAACTTACAGGCAGAGTGTGTGGGAATGTTTGGGGTGTTCCCATAGAGCTGAACTGTATTTTGACAGCTGTTTCATGCCAGGAAGCCTCCAGTGGTTACTGTCCTCTTGTTGCGATTTCTACACCAGTTAGAGGACTTGTTATAGTTGTTCCGCTGATGTGAATGAGATTGACAATCTGGACTTTAAAATATAGGTTCTTCCATGTCTGGGACTCATTCAGCCCAAGTAATTTTTCTTTATTTTCTAAATACAAGCTACAAATTTGAAGCTGAGCTGAGAGTTGGTGTTAGCAAATTCTATTTTCAATATTATAGTTTGTATCACCAGTCTTAATTAAGGCACTTTGGCAAGTAAATAGATCTTGTTTTATTAGAGCAAACTAGGGAACAGAGAAGATAAAGAGCTTTTCAGAGTCATGGTGCATTCCAGGTCAACCCAAAGGAAAAATGTACAGTTCAACTTGGGACCTTGTCTCCTTTGAAGGATACGAGCTTCCCTCAGAAGTTACTGATCGCTGCTATGTAATCTCATCTCTCCCTTTCTTGTTCATTTTGGAGTGTGAAAATGGGATTTCAGTCATTGTTAGAGATGAGTCGAATGCTGAAATCTGAAAAAATGCTTCTCTTGTTTCTCATTTGAGATGCCTGCTGAAACTAAGGTGAACTAAGCATTTGTACAGGATGAAAAATTAAGACCCTTAGCTGTAGCATTCCTCAAGATAAAGGATTTGGATGAGGTGTTGTGAAACTTCTACCAAAAGAATTCTTCTCTTATGTGTAAGGAACCCGATAAGAGAATGAGCGTGTTTGAAGCCTGGTCTTGTTATTTGTCTGCTCTGAACGAAGACTGTCTTTAGATACCTTCAAGCCAGGGAGCTGAGTAGATAACATATTAAACTCTTGCTAAAATGTACTTTGTTAATGCTGGTTAATACACCAGGAAGAGAATATAATTAAATTCGTAGTATATTTAGGTTCTCTTTTTCCACTTCCCTGGATATTTCCATACTCCCAACAGTCCTTATATTTAGGTGGTTTTATCTAGTATTATGTATCGTAAAGATACTGGTAGGGGAAGCTTGGGACTTTATGGGGGGCAGTAGTTTTGAAGGTTTTACTTAATACCATGTAGGGTATAAACTGAGGACTTGCCAATTAAAGTGCTATTTATATCTGTATCAAGCCTGGCCTACAATCTTCATGTCCAAAACTAACTGGCAGGTCTGTTCATCGGCCCTTCAGCTCTTGAACACGTTGTCCTTTTGCTTGGTTCCAACATCCAGCCACCCACGAAGCCCATGCGCAGCTCCTTACCTTTGCTCTGGACTTCACAGGCTGTAGTTCATGATGTTTGTTAGGACACATTTGGAGCCACAGGAGTTCCCAGCAGCATTATCAAGTGCTTTTCATGGATTTGCATTTAAAATCTATGGAAGAAATTGAAGTGGACCTAGTATGTGTATGTATAATATCTTAAAAGTAATATTGAGTGATTCTTGCTGTATTTTACTGGCCGCTATAGAGGTTTTAAATAATCCTTAAACTATGGAATTGGCATACTGAGTTGTAAATAGCTTAAATAGCTCTTTGTTTGGTAGGAAGATTTTACCCTTGTACCATAATCATAAAATCACTTTTTGTTTTGGGACCATTTGGAACAAACTTATTACAGGACCTCTGAAAGGAACAACTTGTGAAAGAAAACCCAAACATGACTATTACCCTTGCTTATTACTTAGGAATACATATTTCAAAGATGAGGAGACAAACTGCTTGAAATGCTCCATTGAAATTAAGTTTACTGGTTTTGTTTCAGATTTTAAAAAAGGCTTTGAAAGAGGAATTTTGAACTTGTAGTGAGCAGTTGTAATGGCAGGTTACCTGTCCCTGCAATTCTGAGCTGCGTGCTTACTCGGCACTCTCGGTCCTGGCTTTATGAGTAAGTGAGGAAGTTGGGAGTTTCCGCAAGAATGATTCATATCAATGAGGAATCCTAATACTCTTCTCTCTTGTCTGATCATGGCAGCAAATTAATTCACCTTTTACTCAGATGAATTTTAGGTGCTGTTTTTCATAATTCTGACATTTCCTGTCAGAAGTTTCATAGCTTTCTTTTGGGAGATGGATTTAGTTTTAGAACAGTTAAGAAAACCCTAGTGCTCTAATTGGGAACCTGTCTCCTTGGTCAAGGAGATTCATTACAGGAGCAGAAAAATTATATTTAAAAAACTACTTTTTAATTGAGGCTTTTCACCATACAAGCAAATATATTTTTCAATATAGTTGTATTTCAGAATGAGTAGGTTTTTCTTTTAATGATTACACAGAGACAGAAAGGGGTTGTCTGTTAAAGGTTGGAAATAAAAGCTGTCTGCAGCTCTTTCCCACAGAGCTGAAATTCATTGGGCCAAAGTTGATTTAATTTTTGTTTACTCAGTACAGGGGACTCTCAAATTATCCATGATGTGGCCTGACTTTTCCTAAGAAGTGGGTTATGGGCATCTACTTAACCTCTTTTGAGTTGTGTGAATTGCTTCTCAGCCCTGGTCACATAACATGTCTGTGGGTTCTGCAGTAATTACCAACATGGAAAAAGCAGTATTAGAACAGGGTTTATGTACTTTAAGTGCTGTAGTGGAAGCAAATATCCAGACCTGTGGGGAAAAGCCAGCATCCTGTGGCCTGCCAAGTGCTGAGTGGTGTAAACCATAATGCAGAAAGGAGTCTTTTGGGCTAAGTTGTGCTGGGGATGTGGCTTGTTGTAAATAACAGGAGAGCTCCTTGCCAGCATCCGCTACTCACTCCTTCGAGCCGTGTTGATGTGTGAGACAGGATATGGCTTTAGCTGTGAGGAAGGGAAAGGTGTTTCAGATATACAGAATGCTAAGGTAATTAAGTAAACTGGAATTGAGCAAGCTGCATAGTAAACAGCATAAAAGAGCTGCTTGGCATTCAAGGGGGAAAGAACCCAGGCAGTGTGGATAGAGCTAACACAGAGGAAAGGCTTGGAAGCAGGTCTGGGCAGACCATTAAGAGTAGTTGTACTCAAACAAATTACACAGTGTGGGAAGAGAATTTCCCACTCTGCTGCCTGGGGACATGCAGTCTTTCCATGCTGAGAATTAAGAAAAGGATCTTGTCTAATTGCAAGTGGGAGCATTTGCATTCGGAACTACAAGGAGCATTTTGGTTTCTGTGTGCTTCACGCCAGTACTTGCAGTCCATTACCTGCCTGTCCCTTTTAAATGTAGGATTGCACTGTAAAGATTGGGAAGAGCATTGTATAGAATCATGGGATGGTTTGGGTTGGAAGGGACCTCAAAGCCCATCCATTTCCAACCCCCCTGCCATAAGCAGGGACACCTCCCACTGGATCAGGGGGCTCCAAGCCCCATCCAACTTGGCCTTGAAACCCTCCAGGGATGGGGCATTGCAGACACCATATGTGCTGTTGCATTCAGCGCCTTTTGGTTTGCAGCTGTTTGGTTTTCCTCTTGAGCCAGTAGCAGCCATACACCATCCTTTTTAACTTAATGATCTAACAGGAATGACATGTCCTAATGGTACACTTGTTAAACATGATGTGATGCAGGATGTGCTATTCAGCGATAGCAGTTTGTGATTTTTCTATTAAAAGATAGCTATAAAAAATACTATAAATAAAGAAGCACTTTTACGGCCAAAGAAGCATATACAGCAAAAAGTCAGGAATAACTGGAAGGTGCAGGGAAAGTACCCAAGACTTTATTTCCTCCATCACTAAATGGATAAAGGAGTTAATAGTTCACAATGAGCCAGAAAAGCTTGTCTGTAGGAAAATAATTGAATATTCCATTGCTTCTGTGGGCTAACTGAGACAGGAGGACACAATGGGAATTAAGGAGATGGTGTTCAGTTAAGGGTTTGGGTGAAGGTACCCTTGCTAGTCAGTTGCATGTGTCTTCCCAAAAGTATTCTTTTAGACAAGTAATGAAGTTTGTGCCTTCGTTTATCACTGTGTTCATTAGTGCAATGGCTCGATATAGTAACAAAACAGATGCTGACTTGGAGTGTTGTTAAGTGAAATTCTTAGGTATGTGCTTTATATTTCTGTGTGTTTTGCATATGCAAACCAAACATCTCATTTTCAAATGGTTCTACAGTATTCAGTAGGAAGAGCATTGGAGTAGAAGCTGGAAAAAGCCATGGCAGACAATATGTTTCTAATAATTTGATCTGCACTCATCCTCCAGAAATTTGTCTTTCCAATAGTAGAAGTAGCATTTTTGGGAGGTGGCCAGAGGGTATTCTTGACAGCACCCAGTCCACAGGACTTCTTACTCTGCCAAAACCCAGAATCATTGAGCATGTCCTGCCATGGTTATCTCTACAAACAACATTGACTCATCTAAAGCTCCAGAGATTTTTGTTTAGATTTTTCTTTCTTGTTTACTGTGTCGTGTCCCAGACGTGTCAATGCTTAAAGGCTTTCTTCCCCAATAAGGCTACTAAAATGATATGCTTTTATTCATTTAGTGGAAATTCACTTAATCTGGCTATTAACAGACACATATCATAGTGTTTAGATAAAGATGGCATCTAAGTCATCACAGAGTGTGGAGTTTATATGTTTTTTATGTGTTTGCTGTTCTTATCTGGAGGATTTGAAAATGGTATTAACTAGTACATCTCACCCTGGGTTTACATTAAAACTTGTACTGTAAACTCTGTGCTACCTTCAAATAACCCAAACCTTTCTCAAGACCCCTTTGTGCTTTAATTCAATCTGCTATTAATGAGCTATGTCCATTTCATCTATATTTTTTGGAATGCAAGGTCTGCTATGGAGTTCAAATTTTTGTTTCCTCTGAAAAGTGATTCAGAGGGATAGGGACAGTTAAAAATAATCTGTGATTCTATTTTCTTTTCAGTTTTTGGAAGTCTAAGTCTGGACTTTGGAATTACAGCAGGAACAAATGCTTTTAATTAAAAAATTATTTCAGTTACTTTAGCTCCTTTCCAGGTTCTGCTCATCAGTCTCTGTGGCCATTCATTATTTAGCATCATTCTACATGTCCCTCAGAGTCACTCAGCTGTGCTTGTTTCATCTCTTCATTGCAGAAGTGAGAGGTGCTTGTGCAGGTAGTGATGCGTGTATCCGTGTACAGCCTCGCTGTTCACTTTCAGTTATTAAACCATAGGAAAAGTCTCAAGATGACTTTTGTTGTTTATTTATATTTCTTTTGTGATATTTTTGACCTTCACATCTTATGTAGAACAAAAAAGAAAAACCAGGATAAAAGGATGATTCCTACCTACCCTGAGCAGCCTTTGAGTACCAGGCAAGGGCGAGGAGGAGGAGCAAGGCAGAGTCAGCCCATCTTGCTGCCTGATGTCTGATTGAAGTGACTCAGTATGTTTGTGGCCCTCAGGAAAAATAGCTTCTCAAAAAAAACCCAAACAAACTGACCCCAGTAATGCCAGGGGCAGGACTGGGTCTATGCCTACAACTCAATACACAGCTAATGAGAAGAATTTTTGGTTCACAAATCTTGTATCCTTCTACTGTAAAAGCCTTGATCAAAATCACGCATCCATGAACTGTATTTTATTTCCTCTGACAGGGTTATCTGAGCAGCAAATTTCCAGCATTCAGGAATGATGATACAGTTCTCTTGGCTAGTGAATGTTCTAGCTTTCCAGATACTTGGAGGATTAGGTCATAGTGCTGGCAGTGGTCTAAATCTCGGGCTCAGAGTCTTGTGTTCTGTGAGAGGCACTTGGACTGCATAATCTGCTGAGGTTTTCAAAGAGCAAAGTAAAATTGTTCTCTAATCGGAATGGTTTAGAAGACTTTTTCTGAATTTCTGGAGGATGCTCAATGTCTCTATTTCCATTTTATACATCTTCACTGTTCATGCAGAGACATTAACGCAGTACATTTGAAATAAGATAAATTTCCAGTTTCCTTTTCTTCTTAAGCTGTGATGGCCATACTGTGGTTACAGCATTTGGCTCCTTCAGCATTAATGGGGAAGTGCTTTTCCTCTTCAGTGGAAAGCAGAAAAAAACAAAAACATCTCCAGTGTTTTGAAGAGAAAGGCAATGTATATTGACTTGCAGAATTTAGCGGAAGTGTTGTCGTGTTGCTTTCTGTTTGATTTGAAAATATGTTGTTGGCATTTTGTGTTATTCTCTCTGGGAAATATATCTCAATTTCCAGGAAACTTCCAATCACGCAGAAAATAAGAAGCTTTGTGTGCGTATTTATATATCAGAAAGAAAATCTCAAATACTACACTGAATCCTAGACAAAAATACTCAGCTGGAGTGGGGATGGTGCTGAAGGATGGGCTGGGAGTGTGACTCCTCTGTTAAAGGATGCTAGTGGAGGATGCTTGAATGTGGATCCCTGCACACTCGATTGTGTTGATACCCAACAGATTCTGTACAGAACAGTAGAATTTCTTTGTCTGTTTTCCTTTGGTTTGTTGCTTCAGAAAGCTGTACGAGTAGCTCAGCTTTCCTAGTGTCCTGCTTGTTACAAAAATGTCTAGGAGCCCTCTTGCGGAGTGGCGTGCTTCCTTCGGAGAACTCGTATTCATGTGATAAACTTGATGTTTTGCAGTGTAGTCGTGCTGACTGAATACTGGCAAATTCCTTGCACACCATTGGGGAAGTAGGAGCCAAGAGTGAGCCAGGGACTCAGACTCGCAGAGGGTGTTCAGTGATGTGCTGAGGGACATAGAGCCAGAACTGGTGTATAGCTTGGCAGAGAAGAGGTGTAGCTTCTTCCCTTTCACTTTATAGATTTTCCTCTCACACAAAGGGGATTCTGTTATTGAATTGCAGGAAAAAAACCCCTCTACTTCCTATGTTAAAAAAAAAAAGCTTCCTAATTAGATTTAAACCATGCATGCATAGAGAAAAAACATGATTTGTCTCTTATCTAATATTTGAACGTGCTCCCATGTTGTATGTGACTTGATATTAATGAATTGTTCACTCACCTAGAGCTTCACAAGGATCTGGCTACCCAGCCCCATTGTATTAATCCTTCCATGTTGTTGCAATTACTGCTTATCAAATTATATCAGCTACTGTGATCGGAAATAACGAACAAAGTCTTCGGGCTTCAGGCATGTTTTTAATGTCTGGTGTTTGGACTTGAAGTTAATGAGGAGGATTCATTTACACTTTTGTTTCAGACTTGATTTTGGTAATGGCGAGAAGCAGCATGCCCGCAGTGCTTTCATGTACGGGTTAGTCTGTGCATTCAAAGAGGAAGGAGAACTTGAGAGTTTTTTAAAACATATTTTAATGGCTATTTCTTATGCACTTCTACAGAAAAAGCAGCTGAGAGTACTTCCCCACATCTCCTCCCCAGGTGGTGCTTGTGGAATATTGAAAAAGCCAGCTCTGTTGCTCCAAATGTTCTCTTTCCCTTTTAGAAAAAGGACGTTCTGTGTAAAAATGCTTTTTATTTTGAGCATATGCTGCGTAACAGCCTGTCCTGCTGTCTGTCCAAGTCCAACATGTCTTCAACTTACTGAGCTTTTAGTGTAAAACCCAGATTTGTCTTCCTTGATGCACTTGAAATCATTAAGAACAGTCAGCTGTCATTCCTGAGCTGTGTTGTTACTTCTCTCTTGAAGATGGGATTATTTTGGCCATCAGCTGAAATACCTGTGAAGGGAGATCTTCCAGAACCACAGCCAACCTGAGCTCTGTAGTGTAAGCCTAAAGCAGCGTACGTGGGAACAATAAAAACACAATGTGCACATTAATGCTGGGCGCGGGTGAAGGATGCCGATCACGCTTTCAGCGTCTCCACTTGCAGCCTTTCTGGTGGTATCACCACGCAAGTAGCATCATCACCTTTGTGTAGGCCCTACACAGGGGAAGGAAGTCTTTGTTTTGGAAAGCGACATGGAGGTAATAAGTTGAACAAGAATTTGTTTGTATATTTCTTGAACAACTTGTCTATTGCCAGAATGGAGGACAGGAAACCTTTGTATAAAGCAAGATACCTGCAAGTTGGAAATAATCTATATTTTTGCATCTTAAAGAGAATAGCTACTGCTGCATCTTTTAGAGGGAGAACACCACCTGGTCTGCCATGTGTGATGCTGGTGTTCCCCAAAGCTTTTATGTGGCCTTGGAAGCAGCCTCAGCAAGGAGCTAAACAGAAAGCCATCATTTCATGCCATCCAGAGCACTTCTGTGAGACGAAATGGAAAAGCTGTGACCTGTGTGTGCAGCTTTGTGTCCATTTGTGAAATGTTTTACAGGCTACTACGAGGAAATCGGAGGCTCAAATCAGCAGGGGAGTTCTCTCCTTTGTGTTTCTCTTGGATCTACAGTCCTGTAGCAGTTTGGCCGGTTACTTTGTTCTTCCCTTCAGTGCTCTGGTGCTGGCCAGTGTCAACGTTTCCTCCAGATGAGCCACTGCTTTGATGTTACTTCCCGCTTTGTGTAGAAGTCACAACTGCGTCTTTGTTTCTGCATTGTGTTAGAAGGGGTTTGTCTCACTGTTTAAAATAAGGCAGAATTACAGCAAAGAAAGAACCCTGGCTAATAATCCCTTCACTTGCAGTGTGAGTCCCACACTGCACTCACTGTTGGAAGGGGAGAAACTACAAAATTTGCCCTTTATTCCTTGTGTCTTCTTGGAGAAGGTTTTTCATCTAATGCGAGTTTTGTGCTAGCAAATCCTGTGAAAATTCTCCTTGGAATAGTTCAGATTTTGATTTATTTGGAGGATTTCTTTAAAACTACAAATGCATCCATGTGAAAACTGCATGTTTGTTCATCCAGCAGATGTTGACACTAATGATGAGAAGATGAAGATGTTTTAATTTCCCCCCCTCCCTCACTCCATGCTTGTTATATTTGATAGTGACATGGTTGATTCTTTCCATATTAAATAGTCAAAAGCTCTCAATTTTAAAGCTTCATGGAAATTACTGTGGATATTGTGGAATTTATCCCAGATAGCATAGAACATGGGTTTAGATTGCAACAGGGCAGCTCAAGGATCCTTGACAAAGGGAATTGCAACAGGGCAGCTCAAGGATCCTTGACAAAGGGAACGTTGTGCTGGACAGCATCCTACAGTGGACTCCGAATCAGAATAGCCAACACCATGCACTTCGTACAGAATAATGTTATTAGAGGTTTTTCCACTAGCGTTTTTTCAGCTTGCACATAACTTTGACACTGTTTGTGATATTGAACCAGTAATTTAGACTTCCAGTATTTTCAGAGCTTACATCTCAGTTTTTCCACTGTTTGGTTTGGATAAAATCACACCCTTTAGGGAAAACAGTTTGACTTTAATACTTCATAGCAGCAATACAGATTGTACAATTGTAAAACCTCTCTCAATTCATAGCTGGTGCTTTATAGCAGTCCCAGTTCTTTATGGATAACAGCTCTCAAAGCTAGAGTCAAAGCTTGTTCTGTCACTTCTGAAATAGTCTTGGAGACTGGAGAGGGACTCTTGCCTGAAAGGCAACAAGCAAAACATGTATTGCTTTTGATGGTTTTGCTTCTCAAATGTGACAAAACATTGGATGAGTGTGTTCCGCAGGGATTTTGAGAAACTTTGTTGAATTAAAATTAATCTCTCATGGAGTTTCACTGCCAAAACCAGTTTTAGTGGCGTATGGTTTTGTTTACTGCAGTACAGCTGATACTTATCAACGACGTCGCCGCAATAGCACCAACAAGGACTGCAAAATGTACCTGAGGAGCAAATCCAAACCTTCCTTTCCTGCTTAACCTTCCTGTGTCACAGTATAGTCTATCACATATAGTGAGATGTTGCGTGAAGCCATTCAAGAGCTCTACTTTTGTGAAAAAGCATAATATATAAGGGTAAAGAAACTGGGCAGAAACAGGTAGTTCATTATGTGAAAATAAGCTGTTTAGAGGGGTTTTTAAGCTATTGTTAAATGGAGAAGCAAAAAGTTATCTTCTGCTATAGATTCACAGTGACTTTGGACTGAGCACATTTGAACATCATCAGAAATTGTGGGGTATTGGTGTTTTCTCTGAATTGCTTGTGTAGCATTTCTGAGTGAGCATTCGAGATTGCACTGAAGCCAAGCACAATGAAACAAAAACAAATAACCATATTCAAAACCAAGAAGTGGAGCTGAAAATATGACCTTCAAATGATTTGGCTACTAGAAATGAGGAAGACTGTGGGATTATTCGAAACACGTATGCATTGTACTTGTTTCTATGATATTTGTTAATTTTGAGTCGAAGAAGTAAACGTTAAAGCCTTTTATTCTTTTTCAGGAGTAACACTGACTTGAGTCAGACAGTCTGAGTGAAATCATGCAATTATTAGTTTAGCTTTGTCAGTGCTTTCCAATTTGTTATTAGTGTAGCCCCAGACTTACTGGAAATTGTGACTTCTTGCTGGGCTGTCCCTTCCAGCTCGAATTATCCTGCAATCCTGTGATTGTCAGATACGTTTTCCAGTGGGAGCCACCCAGCCTCTCCAGCTTGTTTCTACCTATGGCCTCATTGAATCTCAAAGCTGTTTTCCCAAAGGTGGATGATGATGAAATCTGGTTTCTTTTACACCCACATTGAGTAGTAACTGTGACCTGGTGTTGGCAAGTCGTGTAGCCAGTTGCTTGAGGGTAGTTCCGACCATAGTGAGCTCAAGGTCTCTTGAGCTGCTAAAACGTGTTCCTCATTAAATCTCTTGATGAGCATTTTGTTTATGTTGCATGTTCGGAAGTGAGGTGGATTTGTTATTTTTTACAAAAGCTGCCTATTTTTCTTTCTTTGTGAGGTCATTTCACCCTCCATTCACATCAAATGGTGCCCCAAGCTGCAATAATCAGTGGATTAGTGGGGAAGGTTTATTTTATTGCAAGTCTGGACAATGGTCTGCGTGAATGTGAATTAAAGCAGTGGCTTTCAGTTTTACAGCGGGATAAACAGTCGTGCCAAGTGATCCTAAACATGCTTTCTAATTTTGTCTTACTTTACAGAGAAGAAAGCAGGGAAACAGTCAGTTAATAAAAGCTAGCTCAATAAATGTTCGAGTCATAAGTTTTCCATTTATTGAGAATGGTTTCTGCACAGGGAGATTGCGTGATGTGCAAATAGTGGTGTTGGGAGCTGGATGCTGTCTTACTGCAAAGACTCTGATTTCAGAGTCCTTTATCTAAATGACTGCTCTGGGCCTTAAGAGATATTAGAGGAATGTTAATTGCTTCTCAGGTTGATGTCTTTACATTAAAAAAATGCAAGCATATGCAGGATTGCTCAAAATGTTCTTCCTAGAGCTGCTTGAGTGAGCTGGTTAACAATCTACAGTCAAAAGGCCAGCGCAGCCCAGTTGCAACTCTTTTTTTTTTTTTTTTTTTTTTTTCCTTTTTTCATCACTTCTTCCTGTTACCTTGTTAACTCTTTTGTCTCAATCCTTCTTTCTCTGCATCCCTCATTAGGTAGTAGTTTCTGCTGCAGTGTCCAGAAACTGTATGAAGGCTCAGGAGTTTCTCAGATAGGCTTTAAAAATACAATTAAGCAAAGGCGCACCCTTTACCGTGTGATTGCTTGTTTTGCTGCTGGAAATTTTTGAGGCTATCTAGTGATTAAAAAAAACCCAAACGTGTTCCTGAAGAGCAACAAAATAATATGAGCTTCAGGTGGTTCATTTTGTTCTCCTTCTTTGCTTTGTGAGAGATGCTGGAAAAGGAATGCGTTGAACAGACAAAACTCTTTCCTCCCTTTTTTTCCCCCAAACCACCCTTCGTTCCAGGTAGGAGGAAGAAAAATGTTTAAAGAAAGCTGAAATAATTTGCCTATTAGTCTGTGAACTACTTATTTGATAACAATGTTTATATAGTTGTGTGTTGATGAATAGGATCTGTGTGTTTAAAAACTGAGCCCAGGTCTAAGTCAAAGACATAACTGCTACTTAGTTTTAACAGGATATGGTTTAAAAGGTGTCTTATATTCAGTCTTGGATTGTACATGTTTTGGTTTTGGTTTGTTTTTTCAGTAAGTGCCAGTTTTACTTTGAGCTCATGGTCTAAAAGCTACATTCAGCACTTGCAGACTTTAGAGAATGGGTTCTATCAGCTGGGATGGCTGCTGAGAAATGTGTGTCACTTTCGTACAAGTCTCAGACTAGGTCTGTGATTCTCTGATTTTTTTATTTACTTCTTTGCCCTCAGGTTGTGTATCACTGTGAGCAATGGCCCCTTTCTTACGGATATCTTTCAACTCATTTGAGCTGGGACCTGTGCAGAATGACGGGGAACAACTGCAGCCTTTCTGTGCCATCAAGATGAAAGAAGCATTGACTACAGGTGCGGTTACAAATGGTGATGCTTTTCTGAATATGAATAAGTTTTTGAGAACAACTGAGGTCCTCCGTACTCTGTGAGTGGTAGTGAGTCCTCCTGCTCCTCTCATTGGCTTTTCTTTCAGAACTGGAGAAATAACATTGTATAAGAACAAGAAAATTATTTACCTAATGATTAAGAGTGCTGTTCTTTGCTGATGTTTAAGTGTTCATTTGCAGGTGGGCAATGTGTTCCATGAGTTTGATCGGTGTGATTTTAATTACACAAGCAGTGTGGCCAGCCTGGAAGCTGTTGCCAGTAATTCAGATTCCTGCTTTCATTTTTACACAGGATAAATATATCTGTAGTAACTGATCGAAGCAGATATTGATTGGGACATGGGAATAGGCACAGTCCTGTGAATGGACTGAAATAGTTCTCTACCCATCTAAGAATTCTACACAGAGCATTACCAACTCTTTTGTAAACTGTGGCTGCTTCTGCAAACCCTGAATTATTGTCAGCAGTTCTGCAAATAGGTGCAATTTCTCATATTCCCAAGGATGCCTCCCAAGATTGCCTTTGATGAAGGGTTCTGGCTTTAGCAATCCAAAAAACAGGCTGGTGTAAAAGCCTTGCTGTGCAGCCAGCATGCTTTAAATTATCCCCTTGTCTTTATTGTCCATCTTAATAATCTCTAAATTGTTTTGTTTGGGCTTTCCCTATGTATTTTCACCATAATATTTCCAAATTCTTCCATAGTTAAGAATAACAAGTACTCTGAAAGTAGATTTGCACTGCTAAGAATTTGAATTTTTCTTTCTGCACAGTTCCTGAAATTCAAGATAAAAGCTTTTGACTGAGTAGAGGAGGAATGCTGCAGTTTGCATTGAAATGGAGGTCCTGGGCTGGCTGTTTCTGGGGGTTTGGAATGCCCTTTGGCAGTCAGGCTTAGGGCTGCTTCTCAAAGTTGGAATTTGTAATGCTGTTGTTGGCAAGCATTCCCTAGTAAAGAAGTGCAAGGACACTGTTCGCTACTCGTTTGGATAGCTCAGCACAATCGAGTGCAGTGCATCGAGCAAGTTACTAATGAATGAACACAAACTTCGCCCTGAGTTTCCAGGAAGATTTTTGAATAATAAGTATCTAATTCTTCCTTCACTGAAGTGAATGTAAATTGCATTGCTAATTCTAGGAAACAAGACCCCACTGCAGCTCCTTGGGGAAGGATCCAACTATTTAATCTGCTTTGCCACTGCCTTAGGGGAAAAATGGATCATTCAGAGCTAAGGAGGCACTTAGAAAGCACTTTTATTGCAGAAAATAATCTTGATAAATAGAAGAATTTGTGCAGAATGTACAAAATCATGTTCAGTTACCTGAGCACAAAGGGGGAATTATTGGTTCGGCAGCAAATCCTAGAGAAAAACTGGGGAGGTGACAGAGTCCCGGTGAAGAGCTGGGTGTGGGTGCTTAGGAAGCAGCATCACTGTGGATGTGTGGATGGGGCTACTAGGAGACCCAGACCTAGAAACATGCTAAAGCTGGTTATACGTGGTGCAACCACCAGCTGTTTTCTGTGCCTGAGCAGGGACAGGAAAAAATGAGCTTAACTGGTAGCAAGAGACTGAAGCTGTGTATTAGCAAAAAAGTGCACTAAGCACTGTGAAACTTCTAAAAGGAATCTGCGGAGACACTTCTATGGGAAGCTGGGTGAATGCTACCAAAGATTCAGATGTTTTGTGAGATCCTTTCAACCTTTTCCTTATTCTTTTAACTACACAAGGTCTGCATGTCCTGGAGAGGACAGATAAGGCCTTGTAATATCCTTTAAAAAGTAGCAATTGAGAGCGAGTACAATGCCAAGGAGATTGGCTTATGAAAAGAAGTGAAATGTAGGGATAACTTGGAAGGAGATTAATGAAATGTGGAGCTTTTCATCTCTCAGCCACTGGTTTCAATTTAAACCAGGTCAGTGTAAGATAAATTATCTTATAGCAGCAGGTATTCACTATGATCAGATGACACGTCATGGAAATTGATACCAGAAAGCAGCCATGGAAATATTTCCTGTCAAGTTGTGACTGACTAAACCAGCTTCTGAATTCCAGAATGGGATTTGTCCCTCCTGGCACATTAACACCTTCACTGCCTTTGCATGCCCTGTTTCTCAGGGTGCACTTTGCCTTCCAAGTCATGAATGTTTGAACTGAGTGTTTAAACTTTGTCCCAACCACTACAAGAAGTAATAACTCTGCTTTTGATTGAAGTACAAGGATTCTCTCGTTCTGTTTTGTTAAGTACTAGATCTACATTATTTGATTTTACAGTTTCTGTCCCTTTTTTGTGGCTTTCAGAGAGAGGAAAAACTCTCGTTCAGAGGAAACCTACCATGTATCCAGAGTGGAAATCAACCTTTGATGCCCACATTTATGAAGGACGGGTGATTCAGATTGTTCTCATGAAGGCAGCAGAAGAGCCGTTATCTGAAGTCACTGTGGGTGTGTCTGTCCTGGCTGAGCGGTGCAAGAAAGGCAATGGCAAAGCGGAATTCTGGGTAAGGAAGAAGATTTATTCCTTAAACTTGCTGACCTAGTTATGTTTCTTTCAAGCTGAACACATGCCTTACTTATGCCTTTTAAACTGTGACTCTTCGATCGCTTTAGGATGTGTGGCAGGGCTTGTGGGCAATTATTTTAGCATATTTGAAGCAGATAATGTGCAATCTAAGTTCAAAAAATTGACAATAAAGTCCATTACATTAGTGTTTAAAATAATGGCCTGTATTACGCAGAGTGTCTGTTTTATAAAGCCTAGTGGTTTTTATAGCAAATAGCAGACATTTTAAATTGGATCTTATCATTGTAATTTATCCAGAGAAAAAGAAATATGAAGTGTATTCTCTGGCATTTCCACTTAGAATTTATAATTTTATTTATTTATTTTTGCAATCATTTTTAGCTGGTTTGACACTGCTGTGATGAGGCGCTCAGATTCAGCTAGGTCAGAAGGATTTCACTAGTTTGTATTCACCTCTTGCATTCTGAAATCATATACCTTTTTTTTGTACTCCTTAACTTGAATTCTGAGACAAGGGCGATTATTCAGAAGAGTAGTTTAAGCTAATAGTGATCAGAATGGATGAGGTCAGAAGGGACCTTGAAAGCCCACTCAGTTCCAACCTCCCTGCCATGGGCAGGGACACCTCCCACAGGGTCAGCTTGCTAATCGATTTTAGCCAATTCAGTGGTCTGAAATCCACTGCTTATCTGTAGAACAGGTACCACACAGATATCACCAGCATCCAACTTCTTTTGTAGCAGTTCAGTCATGACTTGGACAGACCATCGTGCCCAAAGAGACGTTAGCTCGCTTACCGTAGCCCATATGTTTATTTTTTGCGTATGGACAAACAGCTGTATTTGCTGTTAACCCAGGGATACCTCGCTCTGTGCTGAAGCGAAGGCCAAATCAGACTCTTCCATGCTTTTGTGAAGGCAGTAGTTTCAGAATCAGTGGCTACTGTCTGAGCACAGGAAGTGACCTCAGCTGTTGGCTGAAAAGGCGTTTGTTTTTGCTGGTCTTGCAACCAGCCTCAGAAACCACGTGTGGTGGTTTGAGGGGGAAAGTAAAATAAATGTTGTTACCACTTTTTTCTGATTGCAGGCAACAGTATTTGATTTCTCTCAAGAAATGCATAAAGGATTGTATAGATTTCCCTTTTAAAACTGGGTTCCTGTGCAGGTTGAGTTTAGTAATGGTAGGAACAGAAGCCAACCAGCTTCTTTGCAGAAATGGGAAAGGGACACGGAAATACAATGTGATCTTTGACTGTGCTGAACTCCTGAGTAGACACCAAAGAAATGCAACACACCAATAAGAGCAATAGAATAAAATCCCCTGGTTCAGCTGCAGCAGTGAGATGTGGAAGAGGGTTGTGATCCAATAGTTTCTGAATATTATACTTTGATTCCCTAGAAAGAGGTGTTTAAATTCCTGAGAGTTTCAGTACTTCACTGTTGGTATCTTTCTTTCCATAGCTTGACCTGCAACCTCAGGGGAAGGTGCTGATGGCTGTGCAGTATTTTCTGGAAGATACAGGTAATGTCAACTCTTCATTTTCAGTCAGTTATGTAAAAATCAAAAAGTTTTATCGCATTCCTTTTGTAGAACAGACTGTAGCTCACAAAAAAAATCACCAGTATAACTGAGTAGAATCTATTAATTTGTTTTGTAGGGGGGTTTTTGTTATGTGGCTGCATTTGCTCATCCCTAAATGCCTTTGTGCCCTATTTTGGGTCTTTAATATGTCTGTCCTCATGTTTTGATGTGATAGCAAAATATTATCAGTTGCTCTTCAGGTGCAAAGAAGTTAAATCTCTTATTCTAGCTTATGTGGGAAATATCTTTTGTGGACTGGGGAACCGGGTCTGATTTTCTTGGGATTCCGATGTGATAGTCACTTATCACAGAAACAGATTGTAGCAATGAGTGATCGGGTAAGTGTTAAAATGCAAATCTGGTCAGTGTTCTGCCGTAGCAGTTCAAAAAGCAAACAACCTGTATCTGTCAGGAATCTACACGTGCTGTTTAGAGAAGAAACTAGGGGTAAGAGAAACAGTCAATTACAAGAGAGGAGGCTTTAAGTACAGTAATGCACAAATCCTTGCCAAAATATTTGTTTTTATCTCTGGAATTCTTTCCTAAAGGAAATGACGTAAACCTCACAACTTGCTTAGCTGGTGGCTAAAACTTTCCCATACTAGTACTCATGAAGCCATTATTTCTTGGGATTTGAACTGGTCTGCTGCGTTACCCTATCGGTCTGACATGGTTTAATACTATGTGTTTGTAAGTAAGAAGTGGAAAGATTAAGCAATAAGTTTAAAAGCATCGGTGTGGTTTTTTCCCCCGGATATATATACACAGGGAAGACAGTTCTGTCGTAGAACAAGTTAATTGTGAAGGTACCGTACAGTTTTCTACCATGTGTGCAGTCTGTGTAGCCATTCTCAGAAAAGCTACTGAAGACTGATCGTGCTATGCAGTATGTGACATTTCAGAGTTGACATTTATCTTTGAAATGGCAAAAAAACCCAGTCTATATACTTGTTGGTCTCTTTTATGAAAACTTAACTCTTTAAAGTAAAATTTAAAAAAACTGTGTGACTCTGCAGAGCCTGTAAGGCCGAGCGTTTCTCTGTAGATCAAAAGCTTTCTGCTTATGCACCAGTAATATTCTAGTTTGTGTTCCAATGGTTGCGAGTCATCGTATTAGAAAATCTCTATCCTGGTCTTTGTCATGGCTTTCCTGTGCAAAGCAGCTTCGTGTAGCAGTTGTATTATGAGAATCTATTTAAGGAAACATGCAGAAATCCATGTGTCCAGGAAACTTAAATGTTTCTCAACCTAAAGTGTACAAAACCAGCTTCTGTATTCTCAGTTGTTTGTTTGATGAGGCTGAAGCACAATTCCTCCTCTCCACACAGACATGAGGAACAGTAGAGGCGATTTAAGTGAAACCCTTCCATAATTTGTTAGTGGGAAGGTAATACACTTGTGGGCTAAGTACTAAAATAATTGTACTTGGTTATTGATCAAAATAAGTTAAAAATAGACACAATGTTTTTGTAGTTCTTTTTGTTGCCTTAATTAGGGATTGCCAATGGTAGTGGATGAAGCCTAAATACCCGACAGGTCATTAAGTGATGTAATCATAATTTAATTAGCAAGTTAAAATTTGCGTGTTAATGTTCTGTTTAGACCTTCTACTTTTTAACAGTTTCCTATTTACCTTCTGCATTTTAGAAAATTACTCACTGATACCTTTTTGGTAACCAAACCACGGAAATTCCCTTTCAAGACATTTATACATCTACATTTTGTGAAGGAAAGTCACTCAAACTGATATTTGCAATGCTGACATCAAACACCAATACATTTTAACATACTAATCCTCCTCAAAATTATAGACCTCCCTCGTGTCGCTCACCATTGCCCTGCTGTAAAAGTTTTCTCTAGTCAAAGTAGCAGTTACCAGCGTTGGAGCAGAGAAGCTCAGTAGTGCATTACGAAGATGTTTGTATGAACTTACATTCTTTGCGTTGCTAAAACCCTTAGTAAATAGTTCACATTCCTTCATATGCACATATCATCTTGTCTTCTGTCTGACCTGCCTTTCCATACAGAACTGTACAGTAGCTGTTTTTCTAAAATGCTCAAAAAGGCTTGTTCTGGAACTGCTATTTCAGTTATTTGAGGGTATTGCTACCATTCGTATCTTTGAGTTACAGGTGTACCTTTTGGTTGGAAATCTCCACACACTTTGCAGGAGGGACTAATTCTTAGTTTGGCTTGTTTTGCAAATTAAAGCTGTTGGTTTTTTGAGCCCTTCCTTCCAAGCAGCAAGCATTCTGCCATCTTTAGAGAAGACTGCTTTTCTCTGCTTTGATGGTAGGCAGCAGTATTGAGAAGTGAGCGTCTTATTGCTCCATTATCAAGTTTATTATTGGAGAGCAATAGTCATGGAACAAACTGGTATTAAAATTTGTAGGCTGCACATACATACCCATTCTTTTTGCAGACTGGGGCCAGGGCAGTTAATTTAGGGCTTTAAATATAAAGTCTTACCAGTCTTAGAAAGAAAAAACTCTCTAGACCCTGTAGAACAGGGAATGCAGAGCCCTTACTTAGAGCTCTCAAAGAATTTTTTGTCTCCTGTCCTGTGACTTGAAAATAAGCTTGTGCTGGAAATTAGAAGTTTTTCTTCTGTTGTGTGAAACATGAGAAGAGGCTGTTTGCCCTCAGTTTCATTTCAAAATATTATTTTCACTCTGCCCCTCCTCCTCTTGTTGTAGTATTGAAACTAGGTCATAATTCTGTAAAGCAGCTTTAGTTTTAATAGGTGGGAGCTGCAATAGGTTTAATGCTTTACTTGATCTTTGTTTATTCAAATGTGGTTAATGACCTTATCGAGTGAGAAAACCCAGGATCACAGAAGTACCTTGCTGTACCGCCGAGTGTCTTGTGCGGAGTTGGCAGCTCTGGGGGATTTGGAAGTGTGTTTGTGTCTTGGTTTTGAATTTTGAATTGCTTTTTGCTTGGCTTCAGCCTCCTGAAGAAAGGGCTAGTGAATTCCTGCCTTAAAATGCTGTTAGCTGTCTCAGAAGGTGAGTAATTTGCATGTGAACTTTTGGTATCTCAAGTATCTGACTCCTGGGAGAAGAACGTGAACCAGCAAGTTGCATATATTTTGAATGTTTTTCCTCTGTGCATGTTGAGATGAGTGTTGGGAAAGCATGAGATTTTAGAGTTTTTCTGAGATATCTGTGAAAAATAAGAGAGTAAATAACAGCTTTGCTATCACAGCCTACATATTGTGTGGGTCTACATTCAGATTTGAAGCAAATTTCCCTGCGGATGAGTTGTGTTGGGGAAGGATTGTCACATTATTACTAAATAATAACAATGGGGGCTGAAAGCCAGAACTGGGCCTTATAATTTTAAGTAGTGAAGTTGGTGTGACTTCTACATATAGTGTTTTCTCAGTTAAATGATTAAGTTTGGCAGATGTGGTAGTACTCAGTGGCACCTGGCATCTGCTTTGATCTGCAAGTGTGGCTACATGAATTTGATAAAAACATTTTCCAGCTTAATTTTCTTTAGGAAAATCGAACATTTTCAGGTGTAGTAATTTCATAAACACATGGTTGGCAGTGTATTTTGTTTGCAGGGTAGGTAACGTGTAGGGCAGAGAAAAATGACATAGTTCATATATTCACAAGAAATTTGACTTAGAGGCTGTGGTTTTAAAGGTTGGGTTTATTGTACTTTTGTAATTTAAAAAAAAGGAGAACTTATTTTCCAGTTTATACCCTGTTTTGCCGCAGTGAATGGGTGTCGGGTATCTGTGCAGAAGAGTTAACCCAAACACACGCTGACATTTAAAGTACAGTCTGTGCAGCGGAGCGCAGGCTGTCAGCACAGGGAGCGCTACAAAGAGAGCAGCATGGATATGGGGGGTTTTCCTCCTGGATTTAAAGGCAGAGCTTGTGGAAATTCTGGTGTTTTGTTCTAGAAGTTTTCTAAAAGACCATTGACTTCCTTAATGCCTGTGAAAGACTAGTTCAGTGCAGACACGCTCAGAGTAGCTGCGGAGCAGCCACCTCGACGCTCTGCAAAGCGCTGGTCAAACAGCAGGAGGTGCTGGCTCGGCGGCTGAGGCAGGAATTCATCCTTTCGCTGAGAGGAGGAGGCAGGCAGTCCATGTCTTGTGGGTGTCCCAGTCTCTGCACAGAACAGAGCACGACATACTTGCAGTTTTTCTTGTAGTAGAAACGTGTGCACTATTGCATGTGGCATCTGTACCTTTTTGTAAAGGTGCTACCAAGAGTTTCTAACATGGGCTGTGACCACTCGTGCTAAAGCTTGTACCGCAACTGCTTGGGGATAGGGAATTTGAGATTGTGTCAGCTTTGAGAGCAAATAATATTGGTTTATACAATAGCGAATTATTGGCATTGCTGCTCCAATGCCAGCAGTGGAAAATCCACAAGTGCTGAAAATAGAGACGGTTTTAAAGAAAAAGATACTGAGAAATACATTGCAATATTAATAGTCTGCCTATAAATGAAATGTGATGATCACAAAACCCAGAGTGATTTAGTGCAGCAAGTTCATGTCCCAGAAATGTAGAGTTTTGGGGAGCGTGTATTTCTGTAAATGTTAGTGGGTGGGTCTGATTTGGGTTTGGTTTTTTGTGGAGGTGATCTGTAGAGCAGTCCTCTCCAGGGGCAGGTTAAAGAGCAGTTTTCCTCTGAGACTGCTCATACCAGGAAAGTGTCCTTTGGGAGGAACGAGCTTTCCTTTTCAATGATTGCTCTGAGAGATTAATATTTTTCTTGACCTGAAGGCACACTTAACTTTCAAACAAAGCCAAGTGTGAGGCAATAGAAGAGCCTAAAGGGGACACTGAACAGAAATGTTAGTAGGTTTTATAATTTGTGATGAAGTTTCAGGCAAATGTCTTCCAACTTGAGAAGCCAGTTAGCTCAGAAAACGTTTTTCCCGTCCTTGTTTGATCAAGTCCCATTTCTCGATTTCTGACAGCAGCCCCGCTATCTTTCCACTGTTCACAACCCGAACTGTGCAACGAGCAAGGTAAAATGAATCATGAACTCCGAGTACAGTAAATATTTTTTCTTTGCTTTCTTTTAAAAAACCTAGTAGGGATATCCTGGAGGTTTTCTCTCATCCTTGAACTCTTGAGGTTCAGTTGAGACACTCTGACATCTCGCCTTCAGGCTGATTACAGTTCAGCAGAGTCCCAGCAATATTACTTTAGCAAATGTTTTGCAGACTGTGGGTTGCGCACTGTGTCAGTGGCTGTGAAATATTCAGAAGGGCTGGCACTTCAGTGAGATGGTGAGTATAATGGGACGTTTAGAGCGCTGCTGGAGAACTGCACTCTCAATTCACAGGCGTGCTTAACGGTTTCTTAATGAACATATGACTCGGAGGAGTGCTGGGTGCTTTTGATAGATCAGCTGCAGGTTTTGAGAAAGGACCTTGAAATACCCGAACGGTGTGTCAGTGATAAATATTAACCACAGCTCTCAATAGAGGAAATAGATTCTGTTTAATGGTGTGTGCTGGGTCCAAAATGATTCATTTTGGGTCCAGGCCACAGAGGCCAGCAACTGGTGACCAGTTGCTGATTCAGCTGGTTTGTACCTGGCTGTTTCTGACCTTGCTCAGGCCCAGGACAAGCATTTCGTGTGTGGAAATCCTGGCTTGCTTGGAGGGGGAATGCAAAGGCTTTCCCTTTGCGTTTCCTCCTCCTCCCCCATCTCCACCCTGCATCCATACAGTTATTGGGCAAGTTACTTCATTGCAATTGTTAATTAATCTTTGAAATAAAGCCTTAATTCTCCATCTGAGTACAAGGTTGGTTAAACTTCCTAAAACTTCTCTGGAGCAATACATGTTCAAGGTAATTTACACATCGAAGATAACTTGTTAAACACACCCACAGTGAACTGAAATGGACTATGCTGTCGTTTCAGAGCCATCCCATCTTCAGGTGCACTTGACTTACAGCTGCTCTCAGCTGCTTCTGAAGCACACAAAAATGTTTTCAGCTATACTTTGGTGTGTTGATTGGTTTTGGCAAGGGTATTTAATAAGGCAGCTGATTGTGAAGGCTGTGTTCTCACATGCAGATTTGACGTTTTGCTGTGTTCAGGGATTCCTCACAAATAAAATATGTTGAAGGAAAGCGGGGGGTTTCTTTTTTCCCTTTCTTTTTTTAATTAGTTTTTTAATTACCCTCTCAGAAAATAGATGCCAGTCTTATGTATTTCTGTTAAGTTTTATATCAGTGTTCCAGGCAGAGAGGAAACACCACAGTTGCGCGTATCCTGATGAAGTTTTATCAGACTTTCGCACACAAGATCAGCAATACTGAATTGCTCCATATTTTTCAGCACAAAGAGAGAATTGTGTCCTGTTCACCTGATGAATCCTGTTAGTTCCTCACTAAAACACTTGGTTTGCTTGTGTTACAGACTGTAGGGAGGCTTAGTCTGCTCCATCATTGGTTCTCCTCAGAATACGTGCTATAAAGCAACACACCTCTCTCTGCTTTGTTTTTGTTACTGATTAAATCGCCTGTATGAAGACATCCTTTTCATGCAGCAAACAATATGAAATATTACTGAGTCTCAGCATTGTTTTCCTTGCACACACACTTCAGTGTGTGGTTTCCCTAAAGCATTTGAGGAACAGTGGGTGAGGTCTGTGTATTTGCTCAGCAGGATTAAACAAAGAGATAGCATTACACTATTTGCAGACTTCAACAAGCAGGAGTGCAGCAGCTGGTGGAAGTTTTTGTTGGGTGAACTCAGCAGCCTGTTTGAACAGCAGAAATGAATCCTCTTCCTGGAGGGGAAGAGGTAACTCAGTGGCGTACACAGTGCCAGGGCATCAGAGTGCATGTGGTGAGCCATCATCAGGGGGAGGCAGGATGGGTTTTTCTCCCAACCAGATAGCCAGTTTCTCAGAAAAGTGCATTAATACCTACTGGCAAAACCCAGGGATCTTTCTTTTCACTAATATGCTTATTCTTCCCTTAATCTCTGAGCTGACGTTGTCCTTTCTTTCCTAAGACAGTATGTGCTGCTGCCGTCTGGCTGCTGTGACTGTGATTGTTCAGGACACTCAGAATGGTATTAAATGACAGGTTGTGTTTCAGGTTCAGTGTCCTGTTGGAACACCACTGGTGGCAGCCAGCTCATAAAATGACAAAAATCTGAGCACAGCTAGGAACAAGAACAGGGTTCCCGAGTCCCTTTGCAGTAAGCTCAGGCATTGCGGTGAGTGTGACTTGTCAAAGAAAACAAATCTCCTCCTATCACCGTGAAAAGCAAAGCTTCCACGGATATCGATAAAAGGCAGCAATGCAACAGAGCAAATAAAACCCAACTGTATTGACAATGGGAAAAATACTCTTCTGGCTTTTTGCTCGCTCTGTTGCTGTGGGAACTCCTACCCTGCGAATGGCAATCTGTTACTCTAGACTTTGCAGCACTTCCAGCCTGTGCACTGTGTCCCCGTTTCTTCCAGGCTGGCACCTGCAAGCTGCTGGCCAGAGCTGGTGTGCTCAGCAGTTGATTCAAGCCTCTGTCTTTACTTGCTGGATGGGATTGTCCCTCAGCAGCTCCTCTGTGTCGACAAGAAATGTGTCCTGGTGTTTAATCACCAGCTACTCAATCTCTCTTGACATCCCTTCATGAGGTTGCCTCTCCTACAAACTCATATTATTTCCAAAATGTATAAATAAGTCTATATAGTCCAAGTTGTGCCTGAAAGTTTGTAACTAGATAGATTTGTTTTTGTAAGAGAAACAGAAAAGTTGCCTTGGAAATGAGTGGAAATAGCTATAATCTGTAATGAAGGACCTGTGTGAGCCAGTTGGACTCAGAGCCTGGGAATTTCTTGTTTTATTTCTTGGCTAATATCATACGTAATGATTGTGTGTAGTATTAGGTGCTACAGTCTCTGCCTAAGCCATGCCGTTATTGCTATAGTGTTACGTAGTGCTGTAACCCCGTGGGGGAAGGAGGGGAGGCGAACGAGACTGGGGCATGTTGACAGACACAGCACCAAGAGTTGTTAGGAGAGAGTGTAATGGAAATGTCTCATTGAAAATCTCATTTGTCCTCACTGCTTAATGATCCTGGAAGCTGGAAGAATCCCAGCAGTATGGTCTGGTGGTGACTCAGGTTTCTGCTGTAGTCCTGTTCAGGAGGGCATGTGGAGCAGCGGCGTGAAAGGGATTCTGCTGAGGAATAAAACCACCCCCTGCCTCCAGTAACACATTTATTACTTAAATCACATAATGTATAGAAGCTTATGCTTTTTTTCCAGAAACAGCTGTGGTTGTCATTTCTCGGGCAGGAATGTACTCCGTTCCTGCTTCTTCCTTTCGGCTCATTTGCTGAACGCTTCTGAACGAGCTGGAGAGGGGAGGGCCTGCAGACAAGGACGTGGAGATGGCTTAGGGAGCAGCGCCTGCTTGTCTTCCACCCTTTGTCAGACTGAAAGCCTGCAGAATGCAGGTGTAATATAGAGGGAAACACAAGCCTGAAACAGAAAAATAAACAATGTTTTGGAGAAGCAAATATTATTAAAGTATTAAGCGCGTTGCCTTGTTTCGCCCTTAGATTGCAAACAGTCATTGAGGGAAGAAGAGGGGACAGTAACTATAAACAGGAGAGGAGCTATCAAGCAAGCCAAAATCCACTACATCAAAAACCATGAATTTATTGCTACCTTCTTTGGACAACCTACATTTTGCTCTGTCTGCAAAGAGTTTGTATGGTAAGAAGGAAATGCTAAGCTTCCCACAAAAGTTGAATAACAGCAAAATTCACTTCAGGCATGTTGAGGCAAAACAAGACATGTAAATTCACGTGCTGGGAAATGGAAATAAAATATTTACTACGAGCACTGTTATACCTAAGAACTACAGTTGTCTCTTTCACATGAAGAACTAGAACTTGAACATTTTTGCCACTTAAATAATCGGCAAAAATTCCATCAGCATCCAGTGAGCTCTGGTCTGTGATCAACAGCAGCTCTTTCGCCAGAGAGTGAGGTGGGTGGGTCTGGGAGAATAAAGCTCAGGCTTTGAGATGTGAAGTGGCTGATAGCAGAGTAGAGACCATCAAGGGCAAGAAGCTGGATCCATTTCACAGTAAAGCCATTTTCATAGTAAGTCAGATCAGGAGGATTTCCCATGTGATTGAAACCTTGTCTTCCTGCATTGCTCTTCTAATTTGCTGATCTATCAACACACACTACCTTGTCTACTAAACCTTGCCTTCCCGAGACAGGATTCTGAATAGCAGAAATTAGACCTGTTTTTTAAATGGAACAAATATGCCCAGGCAAAGGATTGATTAGTTGACATGGTAAAAATCAAATAAAATAAAAACCCCCCACTGTTTATATGCTTTTATAATTTCCTTCTTCATCATTTGTTTTTCAGGGGACTCAACAAGCAGGGATACAAATGTAGACGTAAGTTAATTTTACTTTTCACTTCTACTGCTTTCCACATTAACCTGTAGATTTAATAGTAACTGTTGGAAAATCCTCTGGAATGTGCATATCACAGTGTGTCATCCCTGTAGGTAGCAGTAGATGTTAAACATCAGTTCTACACAATAACCTGAGGCTGTCTATTCCTACCTGAGTTTTTAGTGTCAAGATTGAGACTTAGCTAAGTCTTCCGTAAGTGTGTAGTGCAGTTGAAAAGTTGCACTCATTTCCGAGAGTAGTGTTTAGGAAGCCTTTTCTAAAATGAATTACAATTGGTGGTGGGTTTTACTGCCGAGTTGAAAAGTACTTTGGACTTACAGATCTCTGTGCATTACTCGAAACAGCAGGGGAGATATTGAAGGGTTTGGTGTATACACTGTGCTGGAAAGAAGTGTGTTTTTCATGTTATGCTATGAAAGGTGAACAGCTCATCCCATGTTTTCATTATCTAAAGGAATCTTTTTGGTTTTTTTTCTTTTGCATGCCTTGAAGAATGCAATGCTGCTATTCATAAGAAATGTATTGATAAAATCATTGGGAGGTGTACTGGTACTGCAGCCAACAGCAGGGACACAATGGTAAGAGCTGGAACAATATATTTATAGAGCGTAATTATGTAATTAAACACTCCTGAACTAACAAAACTTTGTATAGAAACAGCTAGGCCTGTCTGGGAACCTTGGCTCTACAACCCAAGTTACTGTCTTCTCTTGAAGATCATATGTAATGTGTGGTGGAAGAAAAGTAGTTAAAAACCCTGCAAGGGGGTGAGGGGTAGGATTTGTTGGGAAGATTCCTTCCCTGCTAGGTGAGGGATGTTAAGAATGAGGTATTCGAGATTAAATTGTTGTAGTTTTGTGATAGCAAATCCATTTTCTGTAAGAAGCTGGTGCTGTTCTGGGTACAGTATCTCACTCGTCTCGCTGCCCTCAGTTTCAGAAGGAACGCTTCAACATTGACATGCCTCATCGCTTCAAAGTTTACAACTACATGAGCCCTACTTTCTGTGACCACTGCGGCAGCCTGCTCTGGGGGCTGGTCAAACAAGGACTCAAGTGTGAAGGTACTGAGGAGGAGGGAGGGCAGCTGGGACCTCTCCATGCTTTTCCAGTGTAGTCTCTCCCCCTCCATGCCCTGCTAGGGATACTGCTACACGCTGTGTGTTTGCGGACGTGTGCGACACAGAATGGGATTCATCTCATCCATGTGTGGTTGAAAAAGCTTTTGTGCTAGAGACAAAAAGGCACTTGGCTCATGTGACAGCTCAGCCAAGGTGAGCTTCTAATGCAGTCAGAAAACGTGCTGCAGAGGGGTGATCTTGAGGGCAATCAGAATTACTGCTTTGGGAACAGCTGAAATTTGGTGAGTCTGACTCAAGGTGGGGCCTAAATGTACTGGAAACGTTTACTGTAAATACCATTTTGCTAATTCTCCTACAAAAGGCAAGAGGATCTTTTATTGTAACAGATTTTGAGAATAAAGTAATGATGATTGGAGGTTTGTTCCTTTTGAAGAATTCTGTAGCCTTCATTGAGTTAAAGGTGCCAATTTTATTAACAATGATAGATCCACGTCCAGTCTGGTCTTGTAACAAGGTTTCTGCACTGTACAGAGAAACAGCCCTTTTTGTTTGTCGGACAGTATTTTCCCGATGCTTGTGTAACCGTTCTTACATTTCTCTTTAGAATGTGGGATGAATGTGCATCATAAATGCCAGAAGAAGGTGGCAAACTTATGCGGAATAAACCAGAAGTTGCTAGCAGAAGCTTTGAATCAAGTTAGCCTGGTATGCTTTATGGCTTTCTGTCAAGTAATTAGTTGTTTTCAGAGCATTTGGGGTTTTTTTTACTTCATCTTTTCTGTATCACTTCTATGGGGAACCAAATTTGGAGTGGAGGAAATGCAAACAGCTTTCTATTTTTAATTTGACCCATAAAGGGATAACAAAGATGTCAATAGGTGAAGGCTGAAATTAGGGGTGGGAAAAGTCCCACCTAACAAAGAATTTTTAAAAAGGTGTGGGTTTGTTTTGAAAACAATGAGAGCTGTTGCACCAGCTCTTTCATGACTCAGAAAAGCTTGATCTTTCCACTACTAAAATATAATCTCGGGCATCTTCCATACATAAAATTTGTTTCCCTGTGCTAAAGACAGAAGTCACACACAGATCTGACTTTAGCATGTCCAGCATGACAGTGATTCCCACCTCCTGTTTCAAGTGAACGTATGTCCAAGGGGTCAGTTTGCTACAGATTCAAACCATTATATCTTTAATAATTTTGTAATGAAAAATGCAACATAAAATTTCAGTGACTTCACTGGAAAAAAGTAAGTGAAGCAAGTGGCTGATCTGAAGCTGTAAAGAATGTGGCTAAGTAGCCTAAGAACCAGAGTTTTTCAGAAAATATAGGTATTAGCAGTTATTAATAAATAAGAAAAGGTCGTACTGCTGTCATGTTATATTTAACAGCTGTAATTGTAAGTATTTCTGAAGTAATAATGCAAATATCATTACAACTATTCCCCTCCTCAGAAATCTTCCCGAAGGTCTGATTCCGGATCTGTAGAAAGTGTTGGCATTTATCAAGATTTTGATAAGAAACCTAAAGGTCCAGGAGGAGACAGAACAGGTGAGGAAAGCTACGATGTTTTAATTTAGCCATTTACGTACTACACGATAACAATTTAGGAAGTTATTCATTCTTGCTTTATGTTAGACTTTTTGTTTTTAATAAGCACTGTTAAAAAATCTATATGTGCATATATTACTTCTTACCTTCTCTCGGCCGCACAAAATGCGTACATAACTTTGACAACTGCCTGTAGTTTTTAGTGCGTGACCATGCCCACCTTTCTGCAAAATGCTTGCTGTACTCACCGCGGCGCAGTTCCCCATAGTGGAGCTGGAGGATGCCTCGCTGACCAGACGCGCATACAAGCAGCTTCCTTCCCTCCTGTAACTGGAATGTTATGCACATGGCTGACAACCTCGACTTGCTCCCAAACCAGCAGAAACCGATGACAAATGCTGTCTGGGTTAGGATACAAGTAGCCAAAACACTAGTGGAGATTACACAGCTGAAATAATAGTTATAATAGTACCTGCAATCCTGTGTCTATAGGTTCAGAATAAGGTTCAGTATTTTTTGCAGTTGCTAAAGAGTTCTAGCATTGTAAAAGCCTTATTTTCATAACTGCTAAACTATAACTTATGCAAAAATAAATGCAAGAGTAGAAGTAACTTTTTAGCAGATGGAAATCATCAGGCTCAGTGAGACATAATGGGTGGCTTTGGCGTGGTGTGGGATTTTATATATTCATCTCTACATTGAGCTAATTCTATGGAAATGCGTAGTAAGAACATTATTTTTATATTAATTATCATGCCTCTTCTGGTTCACTAGAACAGAGAAAAGCGACTCTTGCAAAGTTGGTTTGGTTTAATACTTAGGGTGTACCTGCTGTGATCCCTCCCTGGGTTATCACAGATGCTGGGCAGCTTGCAGGGCACAGAGAGTGTCATCTCATGATTATAGTCAGCCTCTTGTTGGGGACCCAGCAGAGGTCAAAAAAAGTACAGTTATTGATCTGGGGTTTAATCAGGATTAACCTGTGTGATTGTGCTTCATAGCCAGCATCAGGCATAAATCAGATCAGCTTATGGCCTCTCTGCTTATGTTGAGAGACCGTCCTGTTCTTTGAACAGCAGATACACAATTTGTTTACAAGGAGTCCTTGTAAAGTATCTCTCCGAATTATGCTCTGTGTCTTAGTCACAGGGGAGAGGTAGAGCCTTTGTTTCTTATCATGCCTGTCTAAGTATTGCTTAAACCCAGTATCAGAAACAATCACAGGTGCAATTCAAATCCTACACTATCAAGTAGGCTTGAGTAATTTAAACTTTGTTCTGAACTACAGGAGTTGACCCTTGCATTTAGGTTTGCCAGTATTCCAGCAGCAGATGCACTGAAATACCATGTGAGTGCTTAATTCTTAGCGGGGCATCTGAGTCATGCAGTAATTACGCGTATGTTGAACTTTAAACTCCCTGTTTCAATTAGCAGATAGCAGCGAGTACGATAAACTCTGGGAAGGAAGCACAGTCAAGACAGCGTCGCGAATTGAAAGGAGGAGAAAATTCAACATAGACAGCTTTGTCTTCCATAAAGTACTAGGGAAAGGAAGTTTTGGAAAGGTATGTAACGAACTTATGGAGCTGAAGGTTGATGGAGCCTTACTTGATCTCTGCAATGTGGTGGGCTATTTCCATTAACCAGAAAGGTCGTACTGTTGTAGCTGCTTGGGCAGATAATCTTTTAACGGAATTGAATGAAGCCATCTTTGTCAAAAGACACTAGAAATTCATCTGCTGAACCTTGTCTAAACTAAAAAGTGATTCATAATGCACAACAGTTTTTAAGTTCTTTAGTGTCAGGGCAGAGGGACTCCCCTTCGTGCACTACAGCATGAAAGGGTGTTCATACACTGTATAGAAATGGCTTCACAATGCCCCAGTGCAGTGGCAGGGCGAGTTGTGGCAGAGCAGCAGGACCCCCACAGGGTCTGTCTGCTCTCATCTCTGAAACTGCAGCTCTAAGGAAGCACATCTACTGTTTAATAAACTCATGAGACGTGGACAGGCAGACTGCCCTGGAAGCTGCTGTGCTTGTGTTAACGTGGTCATTGAGCCCCATCTCCTCATCTCTATGCCCAGCAAATTCACCTTCCCAAATCTCATTCATCTTTCCCATTTAAATGCTTTGTAATTGCCATTGCACCTGCAATAAACACCTTTGACTTTCCCTTACTGGTATCATCAGCAACAGACTTTTCCTACCTGTGCTGTAATCTCATCTTTTATTTGTTGTAGGTTCTGCTTGCTGAGCTGAAAGGGAAGAATGAGTTCTTTGCTATCAAAGCTCTGAAAAAAGATGTGGTGCTAATTGATGACGATGTGGAGTGCACCATGGTGGAAAAGCGGGTCCTGGCACTTGCATGGGAAAATCCATTCCTCACACATCTTTACTGCACGTTTCAGACAAAGGTAAGAAAAATCCCAGCAGCAAAAGCAACACAATAGATTGAGACTCTCAATGGATTCTGTTACGAGCAAGCAAGTGAAAGTGACTTACTGATGAAGAATTAACTTCCTTCTTTTGTGCTCTGCCCAAATGTTCACAGGCCTTGTGGAAAGTAGTGTGACCCCACACATATTGGTGAGAACAGAATGAGATCAGAAAAACATCTGTGCAGTCTGGTATAAGAGGCAGGTTAATTTAAATCGTTGATCTGAGCTTTACCCTCAGTGAGAAGAGAGATGAGTGTCACAGGTAGAAGTCAGTAAGTTTGTATTTTTATTACGTCTAGAAACCCACAGAATACGAGATCAGCTCTTCAGCTTTACAGTACAAGACCAGGCTTCTCAAATCTGTAGGAGCCTCATATGCTCTTAGGGGAGCATGAAATAGAGAAACGCTTCAGGAGAAAAGTGCCAACTTGATCCCCAATAGGCATATCACCACTTCCCATGTAGTTGAAATAGCATCAGTAATTTTTCAATTATCTGGTTATTTCCAAACAGGATCATTTGTTCTTTGTTATGGAGTTCCTGAATGGGGGAGACCTGATGTTCCACATACAAGACAAGGGGCGTTTTGATCTCTACAGGGCAACGTAAGTCCATAACCCTTCATTCTGTCTCCACAAATTACTTAAGTCTCTGTGGTTTAACTGCTTCTAGTTCTGCACCGCTTACCTGCAGTCAGGTTTCTCTGGCTGATGACTGAAAAGTTATTTCTAGGCACTGGTTTAATACAGGCACAACTGATAATGTAAAAGAAACGGTGCAGGGCACTGGGCCTATCTGCAAGCACCAGCGCTGTTATATAACCAGACTGGAAAATTAGATCTGTCGCTGCCTGCTGCACTGAGGAACACTGCGTGGGATCAGCGCGCTGGGCAGAAGTAGTGGCTGGGTAGCAGCCAGCTTTATGGGTCATTCCCATTCTCCCCAGCAAAACTCTGGACAAAGCCCCTCCGGCTTGCCTGTGTTCCAGCAAACGTCCGTGTATGTGGGAGCCACTCCTGGCAGCCTCTGTACCTCTTTCTGAGGGTTTGAGTCAGTATCAATTCTGCTGTGCAGAAGTCAAAATAATTTTGTGTTTGTTCAATTATTTTTTTTGAAAGAAAAGCTTTTAATGCATTTTGGGGGTGGGAGAAGCATCCTTTTAGCATCTTCCTTCATATCCTCTGGATTATCACCTCCTGTTTTGAGGAGAATGCCCCTGAGCTGATGCTACTTTTCAGTCTGTTTCCTGCAGCTGGGCAGGTGCAGAGGGAGATAGGTGAGGTCTGTTTTAAACTGAGCCACGAGGGCCCAGTCCCTCCCACAGCAGTCCTGCGAGGATCAAGCTCCCAGGGGCTGTCTTTGAAAAGGTGTGTGCGTATCACTGAAAATGTGCAGAGACTATTAAATAGTAGACAAGTGTTCCCTAATGGAAGTGGAATGAAGCATTAAGGCAAGTTGCCATTGTGTCCCCTCTACTGTTTGGCATTAGATACTGCAGGTGTGTGGTGAAGGCTTTAACTTGCAGATTACAGCATCGAGCTGTATAAATACAGGTATATTGGCATTTAAAGAAGTGTACAGTACGTCTCACTCCATGAAGAGATGCAGACAGCAGCTCTCCTGGCCAGCTGCAGTGACTATGGTTTAACTGAGCAAGAGAGATGAGAAGATGTTTTGGTCTTTTCAGGTTTTATGGAGCTGAAATTTTATGTGGGCTGCAGTTTCTTCACAGCAAAGGCATAATTTATAGGTGAGTAGCAAGTCACTCCAGTGCGCGGGACCTGAGAGTTGTCTTGGCACTTCACGCATCATTGCATTCCTGATCGATGTAACGAGGAAAAGCTTTCTGACTGTCAGAGATCTGCTATTCCAAGGGCATTAACGTGCCTGAGATGAATCTGTATCTGTGTGTCTTTTCCTTGGCAACCAGGATGATGGAATGTTATTTATCTTACACAAAAGCAGTTTTGTTTCAGTTATTTTTAGACACTGCCTCAAGTCATGAGTCTGTTTAGTTTGGAGGCAAGGGAGAGGGTCCTTGAGGCTATCAACGCCTACTGGCCTTGTGAAAACTGCCAAGGTGAAAGTTGTCTGCTTTAGCCTTCCACATGAAACCACAGTACCAGGCTGAAACATCAGGGCCACATCCTGATCAGCTGCTTCTTATTGTAAATACTCAGGTTACAAATGATCAGAAGGAGGTTATTTTATGTCGTTTTTCTCTCAATTTCCTTTCTCCAGCCTCTTCACCTCACCCCAGCTCTAAAGCACGGTTTGATAGTTGCTTGCTCAAGTAGCTCATCCCTCTGTCACAAACAGGTGCAAAGGGTAAGGGCTGTGTGCTTAAGAACGAGTTACACAAGGTGACTTAGGTGAATGTGCCCCAAAACATCTGGTATTGCCCATTTCCCTTTATAGAAAAAGGTCTGGTCTGCTGGAGCATCCATCCTCTAGAGCAATTTTCTGAAATTAAAGATCGGTATTCCACAAAAAGTGTTTGTAAAGAGAATGAACAGTGCAGGAATCCTCCTTGGTGAACAGGGACGATTCTTAAAAGCCTACCTGCCTCTTGGAGAAGACACCCATACCCAACTATCCCTGCTGCCTCCTGCAGGTTTTTTTGTACCAGCAACGATCAAACTCCAGGATATGTTGCCATCAGCACAAATCCCTTCCATTCCAAATTTTCTAGAGCACGTTTAGGATTGCTGTTAGATCTCCCTACATTAAATGAGAATGGTCCTGGAGGGAGATCCCAGAGTATCACATAGAAACGGTACCATTTTCCAACAAGACACTAACAAAACCAAAGGTACCTTTTCCCACCCCCATCTCACATGGGATGCTTACCAGCCTAATTACAGAGCCTGACTGGAGCAGTTCAGGTTGGCGATGGAAGCACACATCCATTTGAAAGAGGTTAGAACCCATTGGAGCTCAGTAAGTGCAGTGCCCTAAGTGTGTTCCCCACCTCCGATATATTCAGTTGACTCAGGTGAACGGCAGCTGATGTCCAAACACGGAAGGATTTACAGTGCATTGTGTTAGATCAGGGATGCGTAGTTTAAGCTGCAGCTCGCCACCAGAGCTGGTAATGGGAACTGGAATTACCAAGGACAAAAGAGCGCCCTGTTCTCACGTAAAATGATCTGCTGTATTCAAGTCTTTCTTGGTAAGCAGAAGGGCTGTTCAGTTTTCTCTTTGGCCTGCCCTCCTTGGTATGTGCTTTTGCAGCCAGATGGACCAAAAATGCAGCGCAAAGGGAGGGAATGTAGCTTTTGGAACCTGCTGTTAAAGGCTCTTGCTTGATTGAATAGTGTTGTTCTGAATAAAGATGTGAATAGGACACTTCAGACCGTGGCCGCAACACTTGAACTCCCTTGTGCTGTAACTAGGAACAAGTCAAACAGCATATTAAGAGTTGGGCAAGCTTCAAACATTCATGCTCCTGCCAAAGGGCCCGGGGATCCAAAAGCCCTCCTTTCGAGCTATGGAGCTGGTGCAGCACTAACATACCTCTTTCCAGAAGCAACAGCAGCACTGGGTGTGTGTTTGGATCTGAACACAAGTGTTGAGGGTTACAAGGTCACACACTGCATACACACCTCAGCCTGTTATTTACCGTGACAAGAGAGAATTCTTCCATTCTCCCTGCTGCCTTCAAAGTACAAAAATACTATTTTGCATGTATTGTGTTGATGGATGATCATTTTCTTGAAAAGCCTCTTTGTCTGATGTAGGATAAGTGTTCTCCTTAAAATATAACTTTTTTTAAAATATTTTGCAGAGATCTAAAACTGGACAATGTGATGCTTGATAAAGAAGGTCATATCAAAATAGCTGATTTTGGCATGTGCAAAGAAAATGTTGTTGGGGAGAACAAGGCAAGCACTTTCTGTGGGACCCCAGACTACATCGCTCCCGAGGTCAGTACGTCACTGCCGTGTACTGCAGAGATGGGTTTAATACACTGGTGTAGAATGGCTGTTGTGATTAATATCCCTTTGTAGACTAATAGTTCAGAAAGGAAGATGTCTAATTAGCACTGAAAAAACCATTAAATCTCAGTTCTCTGCAGAAGGTACTCGAGATTTGTAAATATTCCATACCTGCAGTTCTAAAACCCACGTTAGTGAAATGTTGAAAGGTTCAGGTTTGAACACCTCGCTTTCCCTTAGGCCTTTACAGGTCGCACTGCAAAATGAATGTACGTTCACTGATGGTGAAGAGACTTGAGCCCATGTAAACAACCAAAATTCAAAGCACGTGCAGCTTCTAGGGGAATCTCTCCAAGTTAAATTCCATGTGTTTGTAGCTGGGGTTTTTTTATCTGATATGCAAAGTAGTCCAAATAAGGCAGTGTGCTATTAAAGCTATAAATCATGTCAAACTCTGCACAGTCACCTGCTTTTCATTGCTATTTGCTTCTCCCTTCATCTTTTAAAAAAACTAGAGAAGATGTTTTCCAAGTGTATGGCTGTTTAAAGCTGATGGGAGAACGTTTCTGCCTGACACCAAAACACCTTTCCACTGAGGTGCCCGTTTCCACAAAGAGCAGCCTAAGATAAAACTACAGATGTGCATCACTGTCAAATAACTAGGATAGTTAAGGGGGGAAGAAACCCAGCTGGTAGAGAGTCTCACTGAAAATCCCTTTTCTGGTTTTTGGTTTATATTGCTGCCGTTTTCTAATTACTTGTCTGTCCTTCTCTGTACTTCTTCCATGAAACAAGATCTTGCAAGGTCTGAGGTACACGTTCTCTGTGGACTGGTGGTCGTTTGGGGTCCTGCTGTACGAGATGCTTATTGGACAGTCCCCTTTCCATGGGGATGACGAAGATGAATTGTTTGAGTCAATCCGTGTGGACACCCCTCACTACCCACGCTGGATCACCAAGGAATCGAAAGATATACTAGAAAAGGTAGGGCTGGTGACCCACGAACATTCAGGGAGGGACAAATGTCAGCTTCTAAAAGGAGCTATTTATCAGCAATCAAATTACTTTTACAAAGGAAAGCCAGGTCAGATTAGTTACCAATGGTCTGATTACTGTTAGCAACTCATGTTCTTTAGCAGCATAGCCATGATTCTTCTCTGCCACCTACCTTTTGAGCCAACCTTGAGGCTTTACTGGGTATCCTCTCTTGCAGCTCTTTGAGAGGGATCCAACAAGACGACTTGGAGTCACTGGGAATATCAGAGACCATCCTTTCTTCAAAACCATCAACTGGACAGCGCTGGAGAAGAGGGAGGTAGACCCTCCTTTTAGACCAAAAGTGGTACGTGGATTATTGTTTGGTAGCAGTCCTGGAAGAGTTGGCCTAGGATTTTTGACACATACACAAATATTTTATCCAGCCACAAAGCAGCTGCCATCGCGCGTTGCATTTCTCTCTGACCATGTACAGACTGTAAAGTGCTTTCAGGAATTTAGAAGTTGTGGTTAAGGGCAAGAAGTGTGGGGCTCAAAACTGAGTGCGTGCCACAGTGCTGCTGTCAACAGAGAATCTTGAAGTAATTCCATTAGTTAAAATGTTAGTCCAGGTGGTTCTTCTGCAAAGGGACCTGGTGCTATTTGCTCTCAGCCAACAATAAGCAATTGCCCACTTGCAGTCTTGGGGTGGTGTTTAAATAGGCAAAAAGGAGATTTTTCTCTGAAGGGGAGGAGGGAGGGAGCTTGAGCAAGAACTTCCTGACCTTTTGTACTCAAGTGATTTGGTCTGGAAGAAGTGACGGGGTTTGTCTCAACCTGTCTCCTCTCTCTGTTTGACACAGAAGTCAGCAAGCGACTACAACAACTTTGACCGGGAATTTCTGAGTGAGAAGCCAAAACTGTCTTACAGTGACAAAAACCTGATCGAGTCCATGGATCAGTCCGCATTTGATGGATTTTCTTTTATTAACCCTAAATTTGAACAAATCTTAGACAAATGAGTCTCTGAACAGAGCCAGACTTGAAAACAGAGTTCAGCGTTCTAAACCTGGCGCTCCCAGGTGCTCAGTGTTCTGCATTCCAACAGTGGTGTCAACCCTTCGGAATAATACACAGTAGTGTGATTAATTATGTCCAACTGCTGATTTCCTGGCAGTGTTTTATGCATGGTTGGGTTTAAGGTATGTGAATCACGTGCGTTATTTTCTCTATTTGGGAAAATGTAAATTCTGTTTGGTACTTGAATGTAGTTATGTTTTTTATATATATATATATAATGTGCTGTATATTTTGCTCGAGAGAAGACACCAATGTCTTTTTAAAAAAGTGTTTGAGCCCTTGGTTCTTTTATTTGTCTTCAATTAAAAGTAAGTCACATCCAACTTTCATTCAGGGCTTTTATGATTTTTTTTCCTAGAAATATGCAATTAAAGTCCCGTTGTCTTTCAACTACAGTAAAAAAGTCACGTGTAAACCCTCATCACTTAAAAAATACAAATATTTTAGGAGAGTTAACCAAAATAAGAATGAGGCAAAAGCAGAGTCCCAGCATAACAGTAGCTGTTGTGGGTGCTGGGCCTGCCTCTCGCTCAGCGCAGAATGGTACCTCTCACCCCCTCACTGAGACCTCCTAGAGACTCAAAAAATCAGTGTTGTCTTTTTTTACCTTCCAAAGAACAGCTCTAGCTTAATGCTAACAAGTTTTACTGGTGTTACTTGAACTACGGCACCTAAGGGTGCAGCAGTCAGGCTGGAACAGGGGAACAAACAACATGCACCGAGAGCAACAAACCTGGATGTCTCCCAGTAACGTCCCAAGTCATTCCTGGTTTGCCATTTTCACTGCAAAGTTGTTCTGCATTTCAAGGTGATGCTGGATGCTTTTCTCTACAAGCGCTTACAGACATGTTTAGACAAGAAGGAGCTGTAATGAGTTACAAGAAGGAGCAGTTGTTGCTTGCTGCAATTCCCTCGACAGCAACGGGAGCCAGACCTGCTCAGGAGGGACCCTGGGCTTCGCACAGCAACTCCTTCTGCTGGTGTCTGACCGACTTACCCAGAGCACCTCCCGCTGCCACAAGCACAGCCGACTGCCCTCAATGCTGTTTCTCTACACAGAGGGGATGAGACCGTCTTCCCTCCTCAGCAGCAACACCGCCCCATTTAGCCATGAGTGTAACTGGGCCTCCTGGACAGGGAACAACCCTGCCACAGACACGAGGGCCTTGCAGCAACCAGAAACGGAATTTCCGCAGGTTCAGGGACCTCCTCTGCTGAACTGCTGTGCCAAACAGCCACCAGCCGGGCACTAAACGGATGGGTTTGCTCACGCATTGCAGTCCGGGCCACCCTTGTGCTACAGGGAGAGAAGTATTGAAGGATTTTGTCCAGAAAGCAGCCTAAAGCGCTAAAAAAAACCCCACACCAACCTTCCTCCCCACACGAGCGTAAATGCATAGTAGAGCTGAAAACAGAGAAAACGGCTCCTTCCACCGAGCAGAGAAGATCCAAGCGGTTACAGTGAGCAGCAAGGCATGAAAATTTGAGTACGTGCTTGTGAACCACAGAGCAGTAATTAATTTTGTCCTCATCCTTCAGAATGGCAAGTCCCCCTGCCACCTGAATGCCATCAACCTAACCCGTACGTGCAAATCTGTATGGGAACAGCGTTTTGCTGTTCCAGCTTTCTCCAAGCAGCAGCAGCGTCTGGAAGACAACACAAGAGCAGTGGAACTTTGAGTGTGATCTCAAAATGCCGAAGACCAGGTAAAATTCACAAAGCCTCACCTTTCTCCTCCGCTGCCTGCAAACCTTGGCTTGTATTTATTCAATAGATTGAGCCAAAATCTTCCTCTGTTACTGAGTTTATTTTAATTATAGTTATTTGTCAGCATAAGGCAACCAATGGGGTAAATTAACTTAATTCTTCTGCCTGTGTATAAGCTTCTCAACCAAGGTACAATTCCTGTGCTTCTGAAAGCCATGGAAACTCGCTGACCCGCAGGAACACTCACCTGGCACTTCAGCCGCTGCCCATGGACACAAAAACACACGGCAGCAGATGTTTCATCGTTTGATCTTTATTACTTGGATCAAAGGCCAAATGATTACATTTGTCTGAAAGATTACAACGAAGGCCAACGCTGTAAGGAAAGACAGTTTAACCCCCCCTGGAGAGGCTGCATCTGAGCTGGCAAAGTGCAGGCACAGTCAGGAATAAACAGGTACGAACACACAAGGTCAGGACGAGGGTTTCCACCTCCCCTCTGCAGGACGAGGGACACATGTGCAGCTTTTAGACAGTGACGGGGACCCCCGTCACTCCTTTCTGGAGCCTCTCCAGAAAGGCAGTTACGCCCCGGGGAGAACCGATCGCTCCCTTCAAATCTCCATTCGCTGTCTACGCTTGCTCTCGCCACCCAGAAAGGGCTGGATGCAGCCAGTGATTTAGTACCTCCCTAAAGCAGAACACACAACTTCATTTTTTTTTTTCTCTTCAAGTATTGGCATAACAGTTTATTTACACTTGTATACAATTCTTTTTACTGAACACCCACTTAGTCACACACTCATCACAGTATATTCAAAAGCAGGCTATAAAAATACCCACTGTACAGAAAACATTTAGCCTCGAGGAATTGTACAGCACCTCTGAAAGTTGAGAGAGGTAAAACAAAGAAAGGGAGCGAAGGGGCCCTGCCTGCCTCAGGAGGGAAGCAGCCCTGGGCTCAGCTCTCGCTGGGGAAAGCTTCCCTTCAACCTGCTCTGAGCTCAGGAAGTATCACAGGCGGCCGGTAGAACCCTGCTTTTTCAGTCCAGTCTCCTGGGATTTGCCCGCTGTAGCTACGGCTAAACTGACCTTCTCCATTTAAACACTGGCTGGACAGCAGAGGAGCAAGGGCTCTCCCACACTGAATGCACATCAAACTGGGAGGGGAAATTACTTCTACATTTCTGCCACAAAGGTGCTCTTGCTAACTACGTGTCAATAAATTAACAGCTCTGAGCAGCGCTGTGGGGTCTCTCCCCACACAACTATGGGCACGGCTGAATTAATAAAATCTGAAACAGGTGTTACCGAACACACATGGATCGCGCTTTAGAGGGCAGCGCTTGAAGCAAGTGTTTCGAGTTGTTCTGTACCCTACACGGAGCCCAGTGGTACGGTATGGCTTACTTCCAGAGCTGAATATTGCTGAAATTAGCTTATTAAAACAAATCACAGCAGCAGCGCATTATGTTACAAACCCTGCACAAACAAGAGAATTCAGCCCTCACCTGCAACACTACTTTACGAGGGCCTGGTATTTCACACAGGACTTGAGAAACTGAAAAACCTAAACAACAAAACAAAAAGAAACCACGCATGGTAAAAGCTCAATAAACTGAAGTATTAGAAAACAGAGTCCAGCTACCAATTCTCATTTCAGAACCGGGAGCCGGCAGTGCTGGCAGCTCACTTCAGTTGTCTGGCAACACACACAAAATGCACATTGAGTCCGTGCAGTTAAAAGGTCGTGGCCTCAGACACAGAAAATTCCATTTTTAGCAGTGGAGTTTCACAAGGCATAAAAGAGCAGCGAAAACTTGGGATGGTGGAAGGTGCTTAAAAACAACACCGAAACCCCAAGGGAGGTGGTGCCATGTTATAAATAACTTCAGAATTTACCTGGTGTTTTTCTTGCATGAGCTGTGAGAAGGGTTAAACTTCACCTAACGTTTCTGTACTCTTTACTGACGTACGTATTAAATGTGGCTATCAAAGAGAAACATATACTTTTATGTTGGAATTCATTCCATTCCTAAGAAAGCACCACCACAGCACTAGCAAGACAAGCAGCTTCTGGCTTGGAATCCTTGCCCCTTCCTTCCAGTCTCAGAAAAGCCGCTCATCCCCTCTGTACCCACAGCACAAAGCACCAACTTCTCTCTCGATCCGTGACCCAGGCTGCTCGCTGTGCTCACACATCCACCACTTCATCCCGTCTCTTCTGCTGCCTTCAACATACAGCTGACCCCCAAACCCACTGAAATCCTGCTAAAACAGTAGAATCTTTCAGGTAGCCAATCTAGCTTTAATGCTTCTATTTCACAGAGGAAAGTCTCCCCATTTCAGAAAAAAATAAGTTGTAGCTGGCAAACTGAAGCCCAGGCTGAAACGCAGACACTAACAGAGCCAACAGGCTTGCTCGTTTAAAGTAGTTTTGCAACATGAAGCCTCCAATGCTGTAGGATTTCACCCATGTTAACTACACCATCAAAAAATCATAGAATCCTAGAGTGGTTTGGGTTGGAAGGGACTTGAAAGCTCATCCAGTTCCACGCCTGCTGCCACGGGCAGGGACACCTCCCACTGGACCAGGCTGCTCAAAATCTCCAGGTAATTCTAGGCAGTCGTTCACAGTAAAAATAAGAGGAACTCTTAGAAAAACACTTAAAAAAAGAAAGTAAAAGCTAGTTAAATCTGACAGTAAAATCGACAACGGGCAATTAAACATCCTGCAGTAACCACAGCTGGACAATGAAAACCACTGAAACTGCACAAGTTTTTACATAGGAAAAATCTAAACCCAACTCTATGCTGCTTCCCACAAACCTTTTTACAGATACCTTCGGCACTGGGGGTTATCCAGAACTACAGGTTTTCTCCACAGAAGCTGAATCACATTCGAAATGTCTCAAAGCGAAGGGGAGGCGCGTTCGTTCCGACTCACTCAGCGACACCTTCTCTGTTGTCCGGGACCTGAGCTGCCGCTTCCCGCTCTCACGCCAAGGCAGGGCTGCTGCCCCGGGAGCTGGAGCTATAGGTGGTTGGGTACTGTCCTCAAAGCTTCCTCTCTTGACCGATTCACACCTACATTCTGCAAATTTAAAGACAAAAGAGATTTTAAAGCAATGGCCTCATGGTCAGCTGTAGCTTTGCTTAACACACGGTTATTGCCCAAGGCCAAAGAGGAGCGAGTTTTAATGCTTATTTCCTCAAAATGCATCGTGGAACACAAGGAAAGGTCCCAGCCCGGGAAGAGAAGCCAGGCCTAGACCCTGGCCCAGCCGCTACGAGCTTCACACAGCCCTAAAAGCAGGCACCCTGCTGCCAGTGAAAAAGCATCTCCAGGACAGGTAGGACAAGCAGTCTCTGAGCACCACACACAGCTCACAATGTCACAGGTTTTAAGAGCTTTTTGCCTTTAACCACATTTTTCTAATCTGCGCTCTTCTAGTCTTTACACTTGTAGGCTAAGAAAAACCAAACCCACACAAAGGTCGTAAAGCGCAAGAGCTGATAAACCCTGGAGGGAAGGAAGCCCAGTGCTCCCTGTTTCGAGCACAATCCTTAACAGCAACAGCTACCAAACTAATTCTGATCCTGTCTGGAATAAGCTACGCCCCTGGAAGGCTCCTCCCTGAGGAGCTGGTAACTTAAGTTTAAATGCACTTCAGGACAGCTCCCCAGGCATGCTGGCAGATGCCACACCGACATCAGATAACGTTTCAGTGGGTCTGTAACCACACTATTAGAGCTTCCTTTCAAAAGAATTCTCTCCAGTCCACCTGGAGAAAAGGAGAGCCCAGCAGCGCAGAGAGACGGGGGTCCCAGCACACATGCTCAGACAGCACCCACATAACTCCATCGCTCAAAATGCATCACCTTAAAAAGCAAGTCATTCCCCTCCCTGACCCCAGTTTGTAGGATTTTCAGCCAGTACTTAGGAAAATAGGAGACAAAAAAGCAGCACCGGGCTTGATGTGGGCATTGAAGTGTGCCAGTGTCACTTCTGCCCTTCCCAGTCCTCCTACACCAATGTCGGCCCTTACCTTTAGCAACAGCCTTCAAGCCACAGGGTCATCGCCCTGTTTTCTACCCCAGACACCCCACACAAAGAAAGCACATGCACCAAAGCTACTGGGCAGAGGCATCAAGTCCTGAAAATCTCCGCACCCACCCGCACACTGGCTGAGTCGCTCTTTGAGGGAAAGAAAAGCAACAACTCTACTTAGAATCATAGAATCATGGAATGGTTTGGGTTGGAAGGGACCTTAAAGCCCATCCAGTTCCAACCCCTGCCATGGGCAGGGACACCAGGCTGCTCAAGACCCCATCCAATCTGGTCTTCAGAAAAAAGCTTCTACAAGTGGCATCTCTTCTGCAGCAAAGGATGCACAGAAAGCATCAGCATCTACGAATGAAGAGTGGGTAAAACCAGTCACACTCTGCATGACTATGAGAAAAAAAACAACAAAACATGCTGGCATTTAGTTGGTCTTCTCAGCAACTGATGCAACGTAACACAGTCATCTCTGGGACCACAGAGATGCCTCCATAGGCAAAGCAAGAGCATTTGCTAAAGTCTTAAGCTGAGCATTTGGCTGTTGATTCAAGGGAAATTAAATGGAGCATGAAACGGAGCATCAATACGCAGGAATCCAGAGGTACTGGAAATCAGACCACAAGCAGCAAAACCCAGACAGCTGTAACATCAAACTAAAAGGAAAGAAGGCGGTGAAGAAGAGGCAGAAGACGCAGCTTATTTAAGTCAACAGGAGGTATCAGAGGAAAGCAGCATCTTAGCTGAGACAGACCCAGGAGGGAACACCAACACGCAGCCAAAGCGGAAAGCAAGGAGTCCTTCTGAGTTAGAGTGGAGGGGGAAAGGCTGGAGAGGAGGAACACAAGGAACTGGCACAGTGATGGAAGAAAACTCCATCTGGGATAAACCCTAATAAACACACTGAGGGCTTACTGGGCAAACGCAATACCCAACTGCAAGACCAGATCAACTGAGGCTCAAAAAGGGACCAATATCATTAATGGTAGATGGATGCCTGCTCGTAGGAATCACGTTACGTTCGATTATGGCAGCTGGGATTGCAGCCCCTTCCAGAACAGCCACAGGCATCGACAGAGAAAAGTTGTGCAATAAGAGCAGCGCTGCAGCTTAGAAAGGTGACCGAGGTTTTTGCCTGCCTTCTGGGACCAAGAGGTGTCTCTGCAACTCCTGAGCAGCGCTGCCAGAGCACGCTGGGACAGAACTGCCGGCCTGGGAACAGCACAACCACTGCTACAGTGGCAACGGCCTGGGGAGCCCAGCAAACACCAGAGTGGGAATAAAACCACACACCTTGTTCAAATTCTATTTCTCTCAGGTCTTTTGGACGCTCCCTCAGTCAGGGCAGGGGCTCACTGCTCCCAGGGCCTGCGGAGGCTCCGCACTAACCGGGTCCCACGTCACCCACTCCTCTCTGGAAGGACCCAACACACACAGATTAACCCAAATGCACTCTTATCAGAGGATCACTGAATAGTTTGGACTGGAAGGGACCATGAAGATCATCCGTTCCACTCTCCTGCTATGGGCAGGGACCCCTCCCACTAGATCAGGGGGCTCCAAGCCCCATCCAGCCTGGCCTTGAACACCTCCAGGGATGGGGCAGCCACCACTGCTCTGGGCAACCTGGGCCAGGGCCTCACCACTTCCCACACCACTGTTCCTCCTCTCATTACACTTCCCCCTGCTTTGCACGGGATTTTCCCCCCTACGGAACAGAGCCTCCCCCAGAAACAAAGTGCCATGGTTTTCTGAACAGGACAGAGTCTGCCAGTTCAGTTTTATTTTGATGAACTACAGAGCAAAATGGGAAGATTTTGCAAGAAGGTTTCTCCAGGGATGAAGACTCCAAGGGGCACAGGAGCCACAAAGACAGCTGAAGCAGATGCAGTTAATCACAGCCCTGCACAGCTGAACAACCATCACAGGCATCAAGAGAGACACAAACAGCACAATTTGAACAACCCAGTACTTATGAGCCAGCTCTCCCTCGGTGAGCTGTGCCACAAACTGGCACTGCCGCTTCCCGCCCAGCATCAGGCCCCTCTTTTAAGAACAACAGCCAGAAGACTATTAAGCAACCCTGCTGTAACAGGAGGCCCCCCCCAGACAACAAAGCTCAGTGACGGAACAACGCACAGCCACAGCCCCAGGAAATCAAGCTGGCACAGATGGAAGGTCCTGAGTGCTTCTGCCACTTCCCTTTCCTCCACAACCTCCACCAGCCACAAAGCAGGAGAGCCCAGCCTTCCTCTGGCCAAGTTCCTGCCCCTCTGTTGCCTCCAACAGCTCAAGTCATCCTTTTCCAAGCAGCAAAATTCACTTTATCCCCAACAGACACCTCTGCAGATTTTGGCTCCATGAAAAACAATCATAGAATGGTTTGGGTTGGAAGGGACCTCAAAGCCCATTCAGTTCCATGCCCTGGATGAGCAGGGACACCTCCCACTGGACCAGGGGGCTCAAGACCCCATCCAACCTGGCCCTGAACGCCTCCAGTGGCTCTCTGGCCATGAGGTTCTTCGGTTATATTGGACTTTCCTGGTTACTATAAACCTCTGAGAACTTCAGTGTAGTTTTAGAAGAGCAGATATCTAAGATATCTAACTTTTGTCCCCAAATCCCAGCTTTGGAGAAACAAACCACCCAAGAAATCAAACAGACAAAAGCTTTCCACAACACATCACTCTTGCTTACTTTCAAGGCTGAAAGACCCCCTCAGAAGACAGCGCCACGACTCGGTGATTTTTTGCCTTTCTCACACTCGATGCTGCCCAAAGCAGCTGCCGTGGCACAGAGCTCCCCACTACCTCACCCTGTCCCCCATAACATCGCAGAGAAAGGAGCCACAGCACATCTCCCACAAGCCAGAGCCCTCTCCAGCCTGGGACAGGCTTTGCTGTCACCCCAGTTAGGATGCATTCCCCGCTGGTTTGAGATCCCATGCCAGCTGGAGTCACAGCCCAGCTACAGAACCAGCCGGCTCACCTGCTCCCACCTTCCACAATGGGCAACGCTGCTCATTGTAGCCAAGATAAAATCTGGGTAACAAAACATACGGAGCAGAGATGTAAACACTCGCTCACCCACATCCCTACAAGAAGCAAGGGAAGAGGAAATGTAAAATCACCCCTGCTGGCGGGCAAACCCTGAAGCCTGGTTAATGCAGAGCAGCTGTTAAGAAAAGTCGTATATTAAAAGCATTTATACACGTTCCTGGACCTTGAATAATTGTTCTGGAACTCAGTGAAAACTGGCTACCCACGTGGTTAATGAGCACATCCAGGGCACAAGGGCTATGGATCAGCAGGATTAAGGTTTGACAGTAACTCTGGCTCGTTATTCTATGCTACATAGCAGTCCAATCACTCCCAGGGGCACCGAAACAGATAATATTGGTGCCTAGAAAACAAACTTCAGCTTTCTCTTATCTCACACAGGATGTTGTGTTTCATGGCTTTTATAAACACACTGCGACTGCCATTAAATGGCTGTTACAAGGAAACTTAACGCTGCAGGATCTTTAAATTATAGCAATTAACAAAACCAGCATTCCAGTTGACAGCCTATCAATATTCGGTAACTCATCCGCAATACATTAACCAGTGCGATACAGTTTTATTGTGATTTGATAATTTTTTCAAGACATGTGCTGGGCAAACGTTTGGTTTAGGGTTTTGAGTTGGGTTTGGGTGGGGCTTTTTTATTGCAAAGTGATTGGAATGATTAGTTTTTCAATTTATTTTGAAGTAGGAGGATGAAAACAGCACCCCAAGCTGGACAGTTGATCAGCACACAGGAGTCACTGGTGAGCAGGGACTGTTACAAGAGCGTCCTCGGGAGGTCTGGAAATGTCTACATTCTGTATAATAATAAAAATACAGAGAATATTTATCATGCAGTGGTTAAGAGCAGCACAAATACCAATTCTTTACAAGTACACAGATGCATTTATTTAAAAGCTGAGGTTGTTTTTACCACCCCTCCCATCCTGAGAACACAGCAGACTGAGGGCTGCTTGGGGTCCCAGAACCCACATCTGCAGGAATTGCTGACCCCATCCTGGCAGTTACCTTGTGCTCAGTTCACTCATGTTTAGGAGCAAGTCTTCTACAGCCCCAAGCAGGGATCCACTGAAACACAGCACATCCACACCTGCCCATTAAGCAACTCCCAGTTTTTGCTGAACTACACCAGGTTCTTCCTGTCCAAAAGCAGACTTAAATATTTGTGTTGTAGGCAACGCATCACCTCTGACAGAGAAAAACACCTTCCCAGACCCCTTAACCATTGAACGCTGACACACCAAGATCTCACCTCATTCTGTAGAGGCTGTGGAAGAGATGACATTCAATGCAGTAAAAAACCCAGACAAAACCAAAACAGCAGCAGAGCCACCCACTTGTGCCAGGAAAGGTGGGACACAGTGCGACCGTGTGGAACTGGGCTCAGGAACCACGCCTGCCATGGCACCACCTCATCCAAGTCCCAAAGACCACGCAGTCAGTATTCTCCCTTCTACCACAAAAGCAGATTATGACAAACAGTTCTCAAGCTCCTTCTAAGACCTTGATCTGAGACTTTTTTGCCAGTTCTTCAAACCTCACGCTGAGGGGCTTCATGAGCCGGATTTGTTTTGCAATGTTGTTCCTGCAAGCTGACTTTGCTTACATCTCCCTCGCTCCTTCCACCCACCAAGTGATACAGGAGAGGTGGTTTCTGGCTAGGAGCACTCTCCCTCTCTGTCAGTCACCAGCCAAGACAGAGGTGCGGAGTGCGCACTTTCCCCCAGCGCTTGTTTTCTGGCCCACAGAGGGAACCCAAGCAGCAGCTGAAGCAATTCCCCTCAATTATTGTCGGTGAAAAGCCTCCTTCATTTGAAAAGGTCAGGAACTGAGGCCACTTCAGCACTGACAAACACAAGGCTTTTCACTCCACTTCAGACAATCCTCCTTGTCCAATGAAGTTTACACACACTCCAAACAAACACTGCAGCAATTCGCCGGCATTCCTGTCATGCAGAAAGAGCCGCTTCCCTCTGAAGCCCAAAAGGAGCGCTCTGTTGTGGAACAGGACTTAGGAATTACTTGTGGGGGCACAGAACAGCACACTGGGCGATCCTGAACCACCAGCTCCATCGTTTAACAGTGCTATTATCTGTGGCGCTGCATTTAATTAAATGCTTTGACTTCAATAAACTATTTGAAATTCTGATTTTACAGAATTAACATTTTCATAGGTGATGTAAATGAAAGCTTTGGAAATTTTCACAGCCCTTTGAGCCACGCTTGAATGCAGACAGGATCAACTCAGCTCTTTATTCAGCCCTATTAAATAAAAGCCTCACCCTTACTTCACTCGTCTGCGTTTCTTTGGGGACAGACGGAGAAAAGTTTGGGTTTTTTGAATAAAATTGCCTCTGATCTTTTTTTTCTTTTTAAAATTCATTAACTCAATTTATTTCTGTCGTAAACAAACACCTTTGGGTTTTTGTGCCCACTGCGATCCAACCACCTGCACAATCCTCTACACACAGCTGAAATGCAACAACATCAACGTCACTACAGCCACCTCACTCGCTAGACACGTCAAGAGTCCCTTGGCGAGTCATGGAAGAGCTTTCCCCCTCAAAATAAACATCTTCAGAGAAGTGGAATTCCAACAGCAAGTCCCAAAACACTTAGCAAGTTGTAAACTCAGCACCAATATTTTAACAGCCAAACTGAAGATGTTCGGCTGATCTCTATCATTTAAGGCAGAAAACCCAAGAGCTCCTTCAAGACATCCTCATCGATTTTCACCTTTCCTCAGTACCTTCGAGCACTGAAAACAGAACAGATTTCCTAAACCTAACAAAGCAAACCAAGAGACAAAGCAGAACGCACCCTGATGCAAGGGAGGTGTTGTGTCCCATGCCTTAATGAAAACACACCCAGAAGCGCAGTTACTGCTATTTTCCTTTTCACCATAAGCCACTGTTCTGCACACCAGCACAAACAGCCCCTCTTTCACGCGTCATGGAGCTGACTTTTCATTCAGCAGTGGGCAAGGCTCAGAACCTCAGCCAGGCATCAGCACCATCCCTAGCAGCATTAGCCTGAGGATCTGCAAGGGAACTGGGAATTTCAAATCATGACACATTTGACATTGTTTTCATACCGCAGCAACGGAAGAGCTTCTTGTGAGCATAGGAATTCACCCAAGCTCAAGTCAACCCTTCGGAACACACAGAAACGTGCGCCTGGTACAGGGAGAGTATGAAGCTGCCATGGTGTGACCTCATATCTCCACTTACACTTCACAAATACACTCAATTTCCTTTTCCCCAGTTGTTCTGCTGTATCCTGAGATCTGGTCTTCCTCTCCCACTTTGGCTTAAAACATAGGTGGCATTGGTGATGCCTTTTTCAAACAGCAACAAGTGAGGTGATGAAAAAGCTGATGATTTCATTATTTACTCTCCAAAATAAATGTGGCATTCATAACATTGTACTTCCTAACTATACCCCACTTCTGCCGAATGACAAAGCCTGGAAGAACTTTATACAGTATTTAGACTGATACCGTGTCTTCAAATTCTCAGTCATTTCCTGAAGATAAACCACTCCAGCTGAGCTCGTAAGCAAGATAAATTTGTTCAATAAAAGGGTATTTTTCCCTCCTCAACAGCAAACTGGTAGTAAAGCTTGATATATGAAATGAAATATGCCCAGCTGGGTTATCATTTCTAACCACAAGGACAATGGAGGTCAGCTCAGATAGTGCATCGTGTCAAGTTTTCCAATTTGAAAAATATTCTTACCTCAGGTTTATCTCTGTGCGTGTTTACAGCTTCAACATTCAGGAATATAGATTCTACTTTACATCCTGTTGATAGAAAACACATCTTTAGAATTGTTCTGCTTTAAAAATGAAATTATAGTAAAGATGCAATCTAATATTGGTTAAGGTTAATCACTTCCCCGTTCTGATTTATACGCGTTTCCCAAATTCTGAATAGCTCCAGGTACTGAAATTAATCTCTTCCACCAGGATCAACATTACTCTCAATCTGATAACCCATCTGTTCTCATCTTAGCTTTATTGAAACACATTTGCAATTTTGAACAACAACACTCAGTCAGAAAGTTCTTATTTGCATCTTCACATTTTTTAAAACATCCTAGGCTTCTTAGAAATCCATTTGAATACAGAAGACAAATGCTGCTCTCATTTAAAACATGAATGTGATTACAAGAAGGTACACTGCGTGCTGTTAGCAATCCCATTCCTCCAGGCATGCAAAACAGTTTTAACCAACAGCCAAATGAAATTTCCAAGTTGACTTCTGAATAGGAACTTCTCTTTTTCACCCCAAAATGGAAAATTCACAAGAAGCAAGAAAAATTAAAGAGTCAGAAGAGACAATTATTACTCAGGTAGTATAAACCGACCCACTAGGAGAATTATGACTCAAAACACCGCAGCCACACAATTTTAAGGAACAGCTGTTTGCCAAACCCGTCCTATCTCACAGGAGCATGGCTTTTATAAGCTGTTCACCTTCCATCACAAACAGGTTTTCAGATTTTTCTGCTCACCTACCATCCACCAAATTACTACATGACACAAAAAGCTGATTTTAGCCTTTTCTTAGAAAGCTACTGCACTTCAAAAAGAATGATTAGGGCAAATATTTGCCTTCCCTCAGCGACTCCTATGCTGGGACACCCCAGTTGTCACGAGCGCTGCGAGCAAACACTGTGGGAGGGCCAGTACTCAGGGAAAGCCAACAAGAAAACAAATTTGAAGGTGAAAAAGTATACATCTCCCACTGGAAGAGTACTCTCATCATCCTTCTGTTCAGAGATCCACCGTGAGCCCTGACACCAAGCAAAAGCGAGCTCCGAGCCCTGATGCTGGCCTTTGCTAAGGACGATTACACAGCAGACACTGCCTTGGACCTCTCAGTCCTTACTGTGAGCTGAGTTCAAAACCATAAAAAAAATCACAGAATCAGAGGTTGGAAAAAGACCTCTCAGCTCACCCAGTCCAGCTGCCAGCCCAACACCACCGTGCCGGCTAAACCTTGTCCCATAGTGTCAGATCTACATGACTTCTGGACACCTCCAGGGATGGAGACTCCACCACTGCCCTGGGCAGCCTCTGCCAGTGCTCGATAACCCTTCCAGTGAAGTAATTTTTCCCCATATCCAATCTAAACCTCCCCTCGTCCCATCACTCGTTCCTTGGGAGGAGAGACCAGGCCCCACCTCAACACAACCTCCTTTCCGGGAGCAGCAGAGAGTGATGAGGTCTCCCCTCAGCCTTTTCATCTCCAGAATGAACAACCCCAGGTCCCTCAGCTGCTCCCAGAACCCCTGGGCTCCAGACCCTTCCCCAGATGCACTCCAGCCACTCAAGGTCCTTCCTGTAGTGAGTGACCCAAAACCGACCCCAGGATTTGAGGTGTGGCCTCACCAGCACCGAGTCCAGGGGGACGATCCCTTCCCTGCTCCTGCTGGCCACACCATGGCTGAGCCGAGCCAGGATGCTGGTGGCCCTCTTGGCCACCTGGGCCACTGCTGGCTTGTGTTCAGCTGCTGCCGACCAACACCCCCAGGTCCTTTTCCACCAGGCAGCAAAAATTATCACACAGAAAGCTTTAAAAGTAAACTAAAGGAACACAAGTTACTCCACAGCAATCACGTGTATGTTCCCCTCTCATTGCTAATTAGCAATGTGCAAGTTGACACCCACAGCAAGGTGCAGTTTCTCTCTCCGCGTGCTCCTGCACAGCCCCCCGCTACACTGGATTGCTGGGTAAAAGTCTAATTTTCCCTAGCTGAGCTGTCAGGCTGTGGCAGACGCTCCCCTACTGATGATCAGATGCTTCAGGTGGGAACGATGCTCATTTCAAACACCAGGAAGAGCAAGCCCCTATGGCAGGGGTTACCCCAGAACAGGATTAGCTGGAAAGCATTCAACACACCATGTTTGACCCTGCATCCTGCCACACCGGAGCCAACGGACACATCAACTTCAAATAATGGCATAGATTTATTACTGTATAAATAGTTCACGCAGCCTTTGGATTTTCAGATGGTTAAACCTCCAAAAAGTAGGTCGACAGCGATGTGCTAATCAGACACACGTATCAAACGCTTCAAAAAAGAACAGTGGCATCTCTTTCACTTAAGTCAAAAGGATAGAGACAGTATTTCACACCATTTCATCTCCTTCTTCATTTGCTGTGTGAGTAAACACTGCAAACATTCAGGCCGGCTTAAAATTTATGAATATTCACCCACTTTCCACTAAAAATAAAAAAAACCCAAAAACAACCCCAAACCAAAAATCTCCCTGTGGTTCAGGCTGAGAGCAGTCAGTCAAAAGAGGTGGAGGTGTTTAAATGATGGGTTGATGAGTTTCTCAGGGATCTGGTTTAGCAGTGGCAGGTACAGTTGGACTCGATCTCAAAGGTCTTTTTCAACCAGATGATTGATTCTATGATTCTAGGAATCCAGTTTCAAAAAGAAAAAAAGAGACATTTTAACTGTTCTAAATCTGTAGTTCCAAAGCTCCGGCTTGTCATGCAAGGCTGGGAACACCAGGTGTCACCACAGCATCAGCACTTATTGCTGCAGGAGGACACTGCAATTAAACCACAAACATCTCTTCAGATTTCCCAGCTAGTTACTTGTCTCAACTTTAATTGAAGCCGAACAAAAAGCAAAGGTCTGGCCAGCTATTTTTCAAAGCTGATCAAAGAGTTTTGCATTTCCAATTAATGGCTTGACTGGCAGCTTGGGCAATCCATTCCCGGTAAGCTGCGCAGACAGTTCTCTTTGTCTAGAAACACTCTTCTCAAGTGTAATGAGGTATCAGAAGATATAATTAAGTCATCACTTCAAGAAAATTAACAGCAGGCACGTGTTAAGCTGAGGTAGAAACACACACAAAACTTAAATAGCATCAGCCTAAAACCCAAGTGAACTTGTAACGCAGAACCCGCACTCTGAGAATCGGAGCTAAAGCCCCTGAGCTAAGCACTGGTACCAGCTGCCGACAAGAGCCACCACGGGACGCTCCTGTGGTAACAGGAAGGTCCACCAGCAAATACTTCAGAGCAGGAAGTTATTTGAGGGTAAGCATAACACCCTTTGTAAAGACATTAAACCAACATAAATGTTAATTTGCTTGTCTTATAAAAGGCAATACCCTCACACACATCAATAAAACGTGAGCTCTTGCTGTATCAGATGTGTTAAGTGCAAGAAGAAACTGGTGAAAACAGCATGGACTGAGTACAGAAGAACGCTGCCCACGAGCCACTGGTAGTTTCAGGCTTTCGCTAACACATAACACAAAGCAAACGTAAACCAAAGGATTCACTGATTCTAACGAAGCTGTACAGACACATGTGCAATCTCAAACCTAATTGTTCGATTTGTGGTAAAGCAAAATAAATTAAAAACGTGTTTAAATCTAAACACTTCACAAACTTCACCAATGACGAGGACAGAAGAGACAGACATATATTGTACACCCTTAGCACCACTTACCGTAAGCCACCGGGGTGAGCTTTAAGACAGTGTGCAGCGGGCACTTCAGGTAAGGCAGTTGTTCTGAGAAATCAAACAAGTCACATATGAAATACAGATTACAAGAGCATTAACTTTCCTATTATGTTACAGGTTAACAACTGAAGCATCTTTTTATCTGACAGTGTATCTATTTTCTTCCCTAGCGTGTAACAGAGAAAAAAAATATCATTACAGTATCGCAGGTGAGGAGCAGCTCAATAAAATTCAACTCCTAAGTATGGGTCAAATATGAAAGATTACACTTGCATACTTGTCTGATGAGAGGGGAAAGGGTTAGAATTTACTGTCTGGAACCTTAATGAGTCAATTCTCAAAAAGCAGACCATTTGTAACGTATGGAGGAAGACTCACCTGCAGGCTTGTCAAGAAAATATGCGAGCAAACAGCGCATGACAGCTTGGTGACATATGACGAGTACATTTTCCTGCCTTTCAAGTTCCATAATTACCGGCTCCAGCCTCTGAACAAGATCTTCATAGGACTGGGAGGGGAGGAGAAACACACAGCACATTAAAAAGGGAAAACTCTTTGAATAGTGTATTTATACACAGTGGATCTTACTTTCATGTTCATCTTCTAAATGTTATATTAGTGCACAGACATACATTGTAGCAATAATTTTCCCTAAATTAAGAACACAGTCTGGGTCTTCCAGACTACCAAAGAGCTTATATATAACAAAATAAATCTCCCTCATGGAAAAGCTTTATTAAATTAGTCACTATAAAGAAATTCTAGGGATTTTGTGGAAATTCTTGATATTCTGCAAATATCCAGGTTAAGTCCTGCACATTATCTTCTATGCCTCACCTTCAAAAGCATCTCTTTTCCAAGTAAAAATCTGGGACACCCAGCCCACAGTCAGCATAAAAACAGTCCACAAAGCCCAACTTGTTCAGGCTGCCCTCTGAAAACAAACTATGGGCTTGATGAACTCATTAAAAGCAGCCCCCATCCCATCAAAAATCACAAAGCAAGAAGGCTGGATTTCTCTCCCAACCTGTCCTGCAGGATTTCTGTGGGTGCGTGCTTAAGTTAAATTTTCACACACAGAGTAAACACAATTACTTCCAAAACTGGAAATATTGCACATGTGGAGAACAGAGCTCATGACCCAGCAGGGCAGGGAATGACCATCTCAGAAAGGTCTCGCCCTGATCCCAAGGCAGGCAGGGGCGCTGCCTGGTTGGAAAGTGGCACTGCTGATCCAAACCTTGGCAAGAGAAACCCGTGGTCTCCAGAGGGTGGACAAACCCCTGCGGCTGTTACTGGTGACTGAGAACCAGCCTTTGACAAACAAGTGAGATCAACCCATGACCACAAGGCGACGAGGCGGTCTGAAATGCTCGTTGCCATCCCAGAGGATGGCATCAGTTTGAAAAACAGAACTCCTCGTTCAAAGGGATTAGAACTTTGCAGCTTAATGACCGGCCGCTTCATTAGGACACAGGGGTCACACCCGTCGGAACGCTGCTCCCATCACAAGCTGCTCCGAGCACAGTGATTACTCTTGACTGCTGAGGAAAGAGGTCCTCGGAGCTCCGGTTCCTCCCGTCACAAAGAGCTGAGCAGCTGGTCCAATTACTCCTCTGCCCTGAATCCCAAGCCTTTAGCACCCACACACAGACAGGGTGACCAGCTGGTAATTGCCACCCAGTAATGGCTTTGCTTTAGAAAAGCTGTCTGCACATTATTTTCCCAGCAGCAAGGAGGTTATTAAAGTGAAAGTCCAACGTGGCTACAGATTTCCTCAGCATTTCAGCCAGAATTGCATGCAAAACACCATTATCCACAGCAAGGATGAACAGGAAAAGGCAACCCTGGCAGGATGTTTGCACATGCAGTAGTTTGAAGCCTTACAATCGTTCTTTCTGCCTTATCGCTGCAGCACCAGCAAAGAAACAGCACCCACAAGACCAAAGCATTCAATTGTTTTTCCAAACCTATTGTTTTATTTTTTCCAAGCCCTGAATCAAATTAAATGGCCTGGGCTCAATCCTTGCGAGTGCTTTCCCCTGGAGAAAGGAGCAACCTTTCTATAAATCTTGAAGTTTGTGTTTTCTTTCCAAAACCCAGCGTGTGTGTATTCCAAAAAACAAGAAAGCCCTTCACCTTAAGAGAGAAAAAAAAGCGTACCTCTCCTTTAGGGTATCTGTATCTGTATTTGTCTTGGTCTCTGAGTGCAAATTCAAGAGGATAATTTTCCTGTATTTCTTCATATGTCATTTCTTCACACACTCCCTGCAGGTCACAAAAAGAATTAAAACGCATGTATTTCCAGCAGGGCAAAAAGCAGCTATCACTCTTAAATAAACCCACATATAAATAACCTTTAACAAGTGTATTTTATTACTCTTGACTCTTAAAATTGTCACACATGATGAGCAAGACAGCCAGTTGGACTCAGATGTGGTTAAAAAAGAATCATTAAATCCCTGTGCAAGGGAAGTTAAGTGTAAGCAAGGTCACATTTTATCTATCCCACCTGCTTATGCATCTTACAGGTGCACTTAGAAAGTGCCAACTACAAAAGTGCTTTTTTTTTCCATCCCCCACCCACCAAAAATTTCACAGCATCGTGGCTCCTATAGGGGAATGTTTTACTGGGAAAGACAAACCAAGACTAAATGAATTACATCAAATTTTAATAAAACTTTTAGTCTTGTTAGCAGGAATTAATGACAATTTTCCCAGCCTCTAGAACCAGCTTAAATGACTTTCTATCCCATAAAACAGCTATCATTACAAAATTAAGTACTTCCTTCAGCCCTAATAAACAAAGCAACTTATTAGACATTTAGACCAGAGGAACTTACTGCATCGATCTCATTCAAAACCTTCCACTGCTCGTAAGGCACTCCCAGGGCTTCGGCAGTCTGAATTGTCCTTTTCATCTGGCTGGTCCAAACTTTCAGATCTTTGATGTTTTGCTCATTAATAAATTTTGCCAAGGTTTTGGCAAACTGAAAGAAAAACGATGAGACACTGGCTGAGGGCTGGGAGCCAAGACTCTGTTCAGTTCAGAACAGAGGCTCTGGCCTCTGTAAACTCACTGCAACTCTTCCAAAAGGCTCTGTCAAAATTTTTGCTAAGAAATAAATCACATTCCATTACGCCAAGAGGGACAGAGAAGGGAAGGAAAGGAGTACAAGGAAGACAGACCCTGCAGTTTCCATCTTAACCCTCTTTTTCTTTTGGCTTTAATTTGTGAACCTTCCCAATCATCCAACAAGTCAGGATTTTACAATAATACAGTTGAAAAATAAACTCTCTTGACAACTTGCTTTGTGCTGTGGGATAAAAAGGAATTTCAACCAACAAAATGACAGACAGATAAAAAAGCGCGTACCAAATCACAACGCACAAAGTGGGTTCATTCAGTTTCCACCCCGACACACACAACTGAAGGAGTCCTTTTTAAACATGTTAAGAGAAAAAGGATGTAGAGGAAGAAAGATGTAATTACACAGCATAAAATGCAAACAGGCATAGATACTGAAAAACCCCAGTCACCGTTGTTTGGGAGGTACCTACTTCTTTGCCCCGGACAGACAGTCCCGGATCTCCTCCTATTCTCCCTTTCAGATTGAGTTCACTTTCCCCATGTCGACAGAGGTAGATTGACCGAGGAGTCACATGGATATTCATGAGGTAGTAGACAATGCGGCTCTGGATGTGATCCATTACTCTGTTCACGAGGTAACTCCTTCCAACATCCATAATTTTAATATAAGAAAGATCCCTTTCACAAGCAAACAACAACAATACGTAAGACGCCACATTGTTTCTATCAGCACGTACCACAACCTTCCCACCCTCCTTCTCATTATAAAACAAAGGGGCAGCAAGCCAAACCAATTAAAAACCCCTCAATTACCCATCACTGTCTTTTCTGTTCCCTTTACTTGCACTCTGTCCCACATCTAGATCCTACTCTTGGAAAAATGAAGACCCAGTGCAGCCACTCAGCTGTGGTAGCTTCAGTGAGATATTTTACAACATCGGGTGTTCTTCTCCATGTTCAAACCACTTCTCCCACAGCAAGTGGGTGTCTGATTGCACCCTGGGGCCAAAAAGCACAGTCACTATTGACCTATCTCAGGCAACCCTTCCAGAAAAACTACAGCATCAGACAGACAAGGGACCAACCTGAAGCAAGACATTTCCTCAATCACTCCATATTAGTGGTACTGTAATTTGCTCCACCATTACATTTCTCAGTTTCAGATGGATTATATTTCAGTTCTCACTGCTTATCCTTTCTCATCTGAGCTACAGAGTAGCATCTAGTTTAAAGCAGGAAAAAAGTCAAACAAGCTGAAAATAACCACTACTGGTTTCTAGCGATGCATTTGATACATCAGACCATAATAAAATAAGAAAACTTACAGTAAAACCAAATGGAGATGATGAGAAGCAAGCATCATCACCTCATCTCTGATCGTGTTCTTTGCAGTTAACCATTACTATTTTGCCCAGGCACAACCATTAGGTCCATCACAGAAATTACACGTGTGAACTGATCTGACTGAACAAGCTCCACGCTGTTTACGCTCAACTACATTAAAATGCAGCTCAGCCTTCTCCACAGCACTGGCCCCAAAGCAAACCAAGAGCACCTGGTAGGAGCACAGCTCAAAATCCCACACTGAAATAAATCCAGGACTGCAGCAAGAGATAGAGGACTCCTCCTCAAATGGTGCATCCCTACCTTACCTGCAAGTGTTCAAAGTGAACGAAAAACAGATGAACGCTTGGGCAAATCTAGCTATGGAAGTTTCTCACAGCCCTGCATCTGCAGGATAATCGCAAGCACAAATAAATAAATTTACAAGTCACAGATTTAAGACTGCTGTGTTAAAAACTCATCTAGGCCATTTCAACAAATGAAGTTAATGCTTACAAACCACTCTGGTCACCGCTGTATACTAAAACAACAAACCACAGCCAACCACTACAGCTAGTCTGGAATAATCTCTAAATGTAGTTTCTGTCCCAGAAGAATCATACCATTCTCCAAGTAGGAAAATCAAAAAAAGTATTGTTCAAGAGTAGACTCAATAGCCAATTTTCCTCATGCAAACAAGTTTCCAGGCTACATCCCTCAAGGCAACTCTAACTTGTCAAAGGAAAGAGAGCTCAAGTCATTAAAAAAACATGACCAGAAATCCCTAATCCCCCATAAAGGGTTCTCCATCCCCTAAGGAAACATCTTAAAATAACCTAGTTGTGTATTATTTTACCACTTACTTGTCAAGAGTTTCATCTAGTGTCTCATACGAGTTCTTGTAGCATTCTATTCTTTTCATGAAGTCTTCTGTGGCTTCATCATTACTACAATCAACATAGTCAGGACTACCCAGCTTCACTTGCTGTTTAAAATAAAGGAAAGGGGAGTTGTATACGAGTTTCTTGCCTTTTTAACAGAAGTTTAAATAAATAGGAAGAAGGAGAACAGAAACACAAAATTTTATTTTCTGGAATTAAAATACATGTAAAGCAAACAGAGCTATTCTTCATAGAATTAAACTTCTGAGTTCATGTACAATGGACAGGAAAATAAGAAGTGTTCCATTAACGGGAGCTAATGTTTTTTTGCTATTGGACATTCTCATAATGCACTTCTAAAAATACTGATCTACTTTAAACCTCCTGACTTAAAGCAGTCAAAGCAAACTCTCCTGTACTCACCACAATGTTTGCAGCAATGACCTCTGGATCCACGCATACCGACTCAACAAAAAAAGTCTTCAGTCCAAACGGGAAGTGAAATGCACAGAAGGAAGGGAGAAAGAAGATGCATTAAAATGCCTCTGGAGATTAACAGCCACGAGCAGCACGTGGCTCACTTCCTTGCTAACCCCTTTAAGATTACCAGAAAACAACTGAATGCAAACCAATCCTGGACAGAAGGCAGAAAGCCGCAGAAAGTTGTTGGTTTGAATAGACCTGACATAGAATTCCCTATGTGTTTCTGCAGCAAAAATCTGAATTGCACCCAGGGCCACACTTTAAACAGTTCTTGCTGACAGGACACTCCAAACTACAGGTCGAGGATGACAGAAGTGAAACCACAGTGGAAGAGATCAGCTCCAAACAGTACAAAAAACAAGGACAGGGTGACTTTTCACCACAAAGAATGCTCGAAAACACAAAATGTTCTACTGCCTAAGCATCTAGGAAGGATGTGGCCATACTAGTGCACTTCTTAAATAGGAGTACAGATAAAAAAAACTACTGCTGCCTAACTTGTCCAGGCGTTAGCTCAGAATCCCTTTGCTTTTGACTCACCTTATAGCCGTTTTCTTCACCAAATTTGTAAATAGTTTCTCTACGTTCTCGCGTTGTGTTTGTAGCATCAAAGACCTAGGAATAATTATAGAGAACAAGAGACAATTTAAAAAGCATCACAGCCAGAGAAATGCACTGTTAGCAACAGCGAAAATAAGGGTTCAAAGTCCCTGAATATGAAGGAAAGCAATGAAAACACTTCCCCTTACCTCTATCACACTGCTTCAACCTGCTCAATGGAAAAAATACTCCTGCTTTACACACATGACGGTCCAAATACCAGAAAAAGAGCAATATTTTGAAAGCACTACTAGCGGAACACTGTATTTGGAAGAAGCAACCGGAATTTAAGCCTAACACATAATACACGACAGACTCTTGCTCGTGGCCCATATCAACATTAAATACTAATGAATAGTTTTCAGTGAACTCACACTACACAAAAAAAAGATGCTGCAATCAATACACTATTCAAAATGTGAGGCTAAAGCTTTTAAAGGGCAGAAAATCTTCAAGACTTGTAAATCGTGCCCGTGAATTACCAGATACATGCAGCCATTTTTTTAAGAACTTACATTTAGGTTTGGACACATCAACGTTTTACCAAAGCATGAAGTTTGCCGAAGCAAAAACTTTACCTCATGCCTCTAGCAGAGCCTAGAGTTAAATGGTTTTTTTGCTGATTAGTTAATGAAAGCACCACAGAGATATCTCAGTAGTCACAAGAAAAACAGTTGTGCACAGCTGATGTTTTGCATCCCATTATTAAATACTCAGATATGCAGCAATTTAGAGTTTCTCCTGTTCTCTTTAGAGATTTATGTTGGTAACACAGCTGCCAAACAACACTCAGGATGCTTCTTGTTCAGTTAAGTCTCTACATTTCACTTGAAGCACTAGACGATCAAACAGAAACAACCAAAACAACAAGGACACTATGTAACCTAGAGAGAAGAGGGGCATTCTTAGTGCTACCCTCTCCCAAGTTAACCCCTCAAATAACAAAGGCAGTTGCTCAACACAGCATCATCACGGTGAACTTTAGCGCTCCTCTCCCTGCAGCCACACGGCAGATCTAACACCAAACTCCACAGAAAAAAATCTGATGTAAGAGATACTGGAATGACTCGGGCTGTGTACGATCCAGCAGACACTCAGTTTTGTAGGGAAACATCTCACAAATGTGTCTTCAACAACAAACTTACAGCCACGTGCCCGTTTTCTTCACTGAGGTACTGTCGGACGTCATTCAGCGCTGCTAAGGCACACTGTCTTGAAAATGAAAGAGAGTAAAACTCAAAGGCTAGTTAAAGTCATTTTATTAACTCACTTGTGCACTGTGATCAAAGTGCCCTGCAAATGTTAGAGGATCTCTCCCAAAACCACAGATTTTTGAATCAGGACCCCGACAAAACATGCTAAAAAACGGAGGTCAACCAAGCAGTGCTAAGGAAACGTGGTCACAGCCACCTGCCTAAAAAAAGACTAGTCCAGTGCTCCTCGTGCAACCACACAACTACACATCACCCAGAACACCCATCAGCTTTGCTGACCAGGATGAGCTTTCACTGATCTAAAGTAACATCACTGAACCATCCCCATAACCTCCTTTTCCCTATTACCTATTCATAGATACTTGCTGCTTAATTTGATTCCAAAATAGAGGAAAAAGAAATCAATTTTGGGCTTTTATCTTGTGGCCCTAAGTTAAAGCAGAGACATACCCATTTCTCAGTGATCTACTGCTTCTCTTTTGAACTATCCTTTAAAAATGGCTTATATCAAAAAAAAAACCCCAAATCTGTTAAGAGTAAAACAAAGTTAGCACCAAGTATTAGACACCGCGGTTGAAAATAACATCCCGTGGTAGTCACCGACCCCATATAACCAGTATTGGAGACTACTGAGGACACAAACACCAAAACCCCCCACCCCTGCATACTTTTACATTCGTGTTAAATCTGGAAAAAAAAGAGGATAAATTCATTTGGATCTTTCTTATTTCCCCAGCATTAGTTTTACCTTCAAAATCCGTTACGATTTCCAACACACAAATAGCACTGGAAGGCAGCATTTACTTTGTGAACAACTTATTGGGAGAATTGCACACAACTTACTCATTACTAGAACAAAGTCCCATTTGTTTCCAGTAAGTACAGTCTTTTCAAAGTACCAACATAAAACCCCTGTCCCTTTCAAGAGCTTTTTTTATGCTTTACTACTCTATGTTGACTTCCAGACTGAAATGCAAGAACTCTTCTACATTTCCCACCACCTGCATGCACAGTTTCAGCTTAAAAGAAAAATGAAGGCTTTTCAATCCTGACAGTATTTGCACATTAGCATCGTTAGTAAATGTCAGGAACTGAGATTCGTCAGCCAAGCGTTCCCTAAATAAATATAAACCCTCTTTACTCATTGCTAAGCAGGCAGATGGGCTCACAGCCCGTTCCATGTTCTGTTCCCTACCATTTAGTCTAATAGGTGGACACAGAGGTGCGTTAAAAGGTTTGGCTCTACCTGTAAGCAAAAAGAAAAGGCTAATGCACCTCCTAACTACCCTCTGATCCCAGAGCATTAGGAGGTTCTTGGGTAAATTGTTCTCCTTTGACACCAGCGATGCTCAGCTGCTGGCAAATGGGAAGGGAAGAGAGGGCAAGCAGAGAGACAACCACAAAAGAAACTCCAGACAGAAGCAAAGTCCAGACATTTTTGATGCTTGAGCTCAAGCAATTGAGAACAAAATACTCCTTGTTTTAAGCAGCCTAAACAAATTGCATTTCCATTCCTCCAAAATTTCTGTGTCCTCTCGTTTCATACTGCACAGTGTGTGCTTTCTGAACATAGTATAAAAGACAATGAATCGTGAAGAAAACCAAAACGCCTTCCCATTTGATCTTCTGTAAGGAAGACGCAGCCCCCTCTTGCTCTGACCTTCTCTCCACCAACCCTTTCTCCTCAAGGTCTTTTCTCTTTACGGTTGGACTCGCCCTCAGAGGTCTTTTCCAACTAGACGATTCTATGATTCGCTACTTTAAAGCGCAGCCACTTTCACGGCAAGAGGGGACTCAAGTGCTTCACCTGTGCACAAAGGTTCACACTGGTGCTCACCTTGCTTTGCATAGCATTAGTAAAATGTCAATTTTCAAAGCAGCGCACTGATTTGACTGCATAAAACACACGCACGGTGGCCAAAAACACAATTTTAGGGCAAAAATAATGGTGTTTCATTCCCATTCATCTGAATGGATAATGACAAACGCATTGAAAATACTCCAGGCAAAAATAATTCTAGTATGTAAACCAAAAGGAAAAGCAATTACATAGGGGTTTTTATTCCTTATGATCCACACAAAAGCTCTAAAATGGCATTTTAGGAACTAGCAGAGTCACATCTATTAGCTGATATCTTACAAAAAGGTAAGAAAAATAACTTTGTTAAAACTGCTTTGTTTTGAGCTAAAATATCCTGGAATATCTGCAGGAACCATAGCCTACTGAAAGGTGAAAAGGTACTAAGTGTTGACTTTCTCTGCCTTTTTCATGCTTGAGATGAAGCAATTAAGAAAAAAATACCCCAAATTTTTTAAGCAAGTCACTCTTACACCTTTTCTAGATTTTCTTTTCATACAGCAGTCTCTTAAGGGTCTTATCAAGCATACAAAAATACAACTTAAAGCAGTCTCTAAGAACAAATTACACAGGGCACCATTTTAAAACTATTCGCATTGTGTAGCCAAACACATTTGAAACTTACTTCCTGATTTTTAAGCCTTCTTCATTGTCAGGTAGGAAGAATTCAAACGATTTATACTTCTTCACCAAATCTCGACGATACTGACCGACATTAAATTCTGCCAAGAAGAAACCACTATTAGTGGGAACTCACCATGTTCACATAAAAAGGACAAAAAATATGAAAGCTCTGAAACCAAATGATCTGCAAGGATAGAATAATTCAGCGTGTACAAAGTCAGCATATCACACTAATTCTTGTGTTTTGAGAGGGGTGGTTTGTTTGATTTTAAACACAAAGACAACAACAAATCATAGAAATGGCAAGAGAACGTTTCAGCTGTAGGGGAGCTTCCATGAAGTCACTCAACCTATTTGCTGTGCCTCTGTCTGCCTGAACAAGGAAAGAAACTATTTTTCTCCTTTGCAGGGGTGGCTGGAAGTCTATTCCGGTGGTCTACAAAAGACTACTTATAATCTAGCTTTTTCCTCTGTGTATATGTGCAGTGGAATAATTTTCTGACAGCACCTCCCAAAGCTTTCCCCTCTCTTTTAAGCACAGAAGAGTTCAAAACAGAACTAACCAATCTTGCTTTTCATAAATTAAACTTAAAATTCAAGTTTCAGAAACATTTTTTCAGAACTCAGCTCAAATGTTTCTATTTCTCAAGGATCAGTACACGCTATTTCACCACCTCTGTTCCATTTATTTTTAAAAATGCTTATGTTGTAAAAAAAACCAAAACCAGCATAAGTACCAAAAATAATTTTACTGTGATCCCTTCATAGTGGTCAAAGAAAACTATACCTTATCTGGGCAAAGGTCTATAAAATGTACACGTCACCGTATCAGAGATGAGATTAGGGCACGGCAGTTGTGTTTTGCCACACAGCAGATGACGATGCTCTGAAAGCAGCTCTCTGAAGTGCAATTAATGTTTAACTCGTTTCTGACCTATAGGCTTTCCCTGCTGAACTGCAAAGCATTTTTTTAACACAAGATCAAACTGAAATATTCTGTTTGAGAAGCTGCCATGGTGTAACTCTTATACTTGCCTGGCTTCACTTCTGGAAAGAGGAAAATAAATAAAATAGACGCAAGTGTTGAGTTGTATTTCAGTAATAAAAAGATTAAAACCATAAACTGCTGTGGGGATGGGGGGGGCAGAGGATAAATAAATATTGTATATAGCCCCAAAGTCAAGTTTTGTTTGAGTTCAACAATGCTGATGTAATTATTTTGTGGTCAACAGTGTGACATGGATGGTAGCACAACCCAGGTTATTCCACGTTTAATGAGCACCAGTCACACTGGCTACATCTAAAGCCAGCTCCTTGTAGGAAAAACAGAAGATGAAAGAAGTTCAGATGGCCAGTGTTATCAGGCAATAGCCCTTTTAAAAAATAATGTATTTCTTAAGACATAATAGTTACTACAAGAGGGTGACACACAGCAAAGGAGAAAGTGCTATCTTGCACTATTAGCATCCATCCCTGCAGAAAGGTTCCACAAAGCCAACTGGTACCACAAGGATCACACAGCCAGAACTATTCAAAAAAGCTTCCCAAAGTTCAGTATCTAAAAACAACATTGCATCACAGTTCTATTCAGGCATCTAATTGACCTCATTTCCTTCAAAAAACCCAAGCAAGCTTCCTTTGTATTTTTAACCATTTCACATTCTAAATGAGAAGGGATTTTGGAAGGCACCAAAGAAAATACAGAACTGATGGCTGAAATGATTGGACTGACATCAACCCTGGGCTGTTTCCCTCCACGGTCTGTTCTGGAACTCTCCATCTTCCTTAATTATGTCACATGAAAAGATAGCATTTATCTTTTCTCTGGTTTACAGACCCTTATAACTTAAACCATCTGTCTCAGAGAATAAGAACTACATTAAGCACACACTTAAGGCATTAAGAACTAAAGGGTAACTCCATACTTATCTATCAATTCAGTCCCCATCAAACACCATGGTGTTATCTCTCCCCTCAGTCCCAAGGTATTTGAAATTTATGTCAGCTTCAGTTAAAACTGCAGCACCAATGCCACTAACAAAAGGAAGGGTCCACGGTTTTCCAAGAAAATTCCAAGCCATCCTTTCCAACAAAGACAAACCATAACCAGCAACCTAGGATGATAGCTCATGCAGCAACTTTATGTCATATATTTTTGTAAAATTAGGACACAAAACTGGTTTTTATCAAGCACAAATGTTTTCTGATGTGCTGCTCACAGTAGCCCACGGATCTTTCCCGTAACTGGAGCAGAACACCTCTACTTGTTCTACTGCATTCAGGATATATTTAACCAAGCATGAACCAAAAGCAGACAATATCTTGTTTGTTGTCCTATAATGGATTTCTGCTTTTCAAAACTCATATAGTGAAACACTCAACACAATGACATATATACACCTCCACATATGTACGCCAGACATGGATGAAACACACAAGCTTAGTGATATCCCATACATTTTACCAGCTGGGATATAGGCTAAGCTATTTAGATTGTTATTACTGTTATTCCATTTCAGCCTAACAGATAGAACTGAAGTCCCTAAATATACAATACTGCTCATCAGAAGGGAGGTCCCGTGAAAAGTCAAAACTCAAGGGATAATTCAAATCTTGTAAACTCTCATATAACAATATAATGTCTCCTTCATAACGTCTCATCCAAATAAAGCATATTAGACAAGTTTCTAAGAGCTTAATAAAACATCAACTCCAAAAGCTATAGAATCCAAAGGCAGTTTAAATGTAGCCAGAACTCTTCACGTTGACTTCTTACAGCTTCTCGGAAATGCATCTCCCAATATCCAGCCAAAAGCCCACACTTTGGTACAATCTAATATGTTTGATGTTATTTAAATGATTAATTAGTCATGACTATAAAGCTACCACTGCTGAACCAGACACAGAATCATAGAACAGTTTTTCTTCTTTAGATACAGAGGAGAAGGCAGGGGAGATCGCTGCTCAGAATCTCACACGGACTTAAGTCTTGTTTCCTTGTTGATTTGGGCCCACAAGATGTCACAGGAGCTCAAGAATGAGGTAGGACAGCCAGGTCCTTGGCGTAACCCATCTGAGCCATCGTTTCCCCACTCAAAACACACACATAAAGTTCTTGTGAGAGCGATAGCAAGCAGTTGGTTCAGTTCCTTGGGCTCTTAATATTCATAGAGCTGTAACTCACTCCACAAATGCAGTTAAACAAAGAGTTACGCAAAGAATTGCACCACTGCACAAAGTTCACAGAGAAAAGATGATGGAGAAGCCAGAACTTTAACCCAGAAATGCTGACTGCTTTTCCGCTTGTAAACAAAATTCCCTTTCGCCCACATAAAGAAAGGGGAAGAAAAAAAAAAAGAAATAAAACTGAAGAGCCAAACTGTTAAAGCACAAGGGCAAAAAGTTGTTTTAGGCATCTGGCAGAGGAAGGAGGTAAATGAACCAGAAATTGATTAATTAACTTCTAAACTGAACAGACAGCCTGTGTTTGCTATTGCTTAAAACTAAGTTAACAAAGCAGAAGATTTTAAGAACTCAAACTGGGCAAGTAAATTACTGGGAATTAGGTTTATAAAACACCTAACATCAGCCCTATCCTTCTGATGTAAACAAAAGCAAATCCATCACCTTTTGTAGGCACTCCAATCCAATTTAAGTAGCGTGTCAGCTTCTTCGAGATGTAGGTCTTTCCTCTTGCTGGGAGACCCACCATGACAATGAGGGTAGGGCAGTTGGTCATACATACTGCAATGGAAAAACAGAAAACCAGGATTTACCACCACCATTCCCACAAAGCAAAGGTTGGTACCGCGGTGGAAAACTATAATCCGTTCGCTCTCTGAGAAAGTGACCGTTCAAGCAGCTCATGCACTGTGTTTTAGGGGGGTTCTTCAGGGGTACAGTGGATCCAACTGGGTTTCTTGATGCAGTGCTGAATTTTGTAAGGGTGATTCAGTGACAGTGCAACATGAGTTGTATACAGGCAGAAGAAAAGAAACCTACATATTTGCATACATGGTTTAAGACACACAAAAACACCACCAAAAGGAGGACATCGACATCTTACACCCCTGTGTACCTCCGTTCAGTGCTTGCATTGAAAGGAAACGGCAAGGTGTACACACTTTTTAAATCTTTAAGACGAGACCTCAAGACTGCTCAGTCTCTTCTTGGCTTTAAGCAAAACAAGCATGGTAGATGTATCTTAATACATCACAGTATGACATGGTTCTCGCTATTTATTATTTCTCCTTGAAACACAAAAAACTCTTGAAACAGAGCTCAACTTGACTGTTTTTCAATGGTTACTAGGAATAAAGCACAACTACTCTATGCAATCAAGTTCAATAATCTCATACACAGATATATGTACAGAAATACTCTTAAAAGACAGTGCTTAATTAAAAAACTCACACTGTGTAAAGTTACGCTTAGATTTATAAAGTGAAAACCTTGCGGCACTTCCTTTCAAATGACAAATTTTTGAACATTTTAATGGCACAAAACTATGGATACCTCGCATGAATCTATCACAGCTACAAGGAACTGCCTAAAAAGAAAGAAGATATTAAAGTGGCACAAAGATACCACCGGCTCCCTCCATCCCATACTTCAAAGGGAATTCATTTCTATGCTATCCACACATGCATCGATTTCCTCAGTGTCCTGACAGAGGAGTCATCAATTCACTCCAGAAGACTAAATCTCAGTGTTACATCATAAGGCACAACCAAAATGCTGTATAAGCACTGTGATTGCCTGCAATTCCCAGACCTTGGACTGACAAAGTCCCACCTCACAAAGTCACTCACATGAATTTGGCACAGCTACTCCACGCAGGACACCCATTGAAAAAAGAACAGATGAGCAAAGACAGACGCACCTTCTTAAAATGTGCATTGAAAAGCAAAAAAACCTAAACTTATTAAAAATACACCACTTCTAATGAGAAAGAGCAGCAAAACCACACCTAACCTCAAATCCATCACAGTTTCTACACCAGGTAATGAAAGTTATAGGGAACTGAAGGCAAAGCAAAACAGATCCATCCAAACACGTCCATGTCTCCCAAAGGACACTGATAAAAGCCCTCCGGGAAAGCTCCTCTGTGCTTGAAGCTGATAAAGAAGAACGGTAACGTTTGCTTGTCCCTTTTCCGCTTTACCCTAAGTTCAGGCCCACAAACCCAGACTCCAAGAGGAGGAAGAAAGGCTCGGGAGAAACAAAGTCTATGGAGAGTAAAGAGTACAGTGGTTACTAGGCTTAACAGTTTTGATTCTGGATTAAGGACAATAAAATAAAATATTGAGAAAAATCCCTGAGCCCCTAGAAAAAGACAGTGGTTTTCAAAGCAAATTTGACAGGTTCTTCATCTGAAATATCCAGCTTGAAAATAATTTTCCAGTGTAAGTTGTATAATCAGAGCTGTAAAAACAACCCAGACTCCGCAGAGAAAGGCTCCTTGCTCTACAAGGAACTCGTGCTAAGTGAAACCCACTTTTCTGCCCATTCTAAACAGAATTTACCAACTAACACTTTACCAAGGAGGGCCACACAAACTAAGCCTTCTCTCAGAACATTTGTCTACACAGAATCACAAAATGGTTTGGGTTGGGAGGGACCTCAAAGCCCACCCAGTGCCACCCCCTGCCATGGGCAGGGACACCTCCCACTGGATCAGGGGGATCCAAGCCCCATCCAACCTGGCCTTGAACACCTCCAGGGATGTGGTAGCCACAGCTTCCCTGGGCAACCTGGGCCAGGGCCTCCCCACCCTCACAAGAAAATACAATACAGCTGTACTGGAGCAGAATTCCATTTGCAAAAGTAAGGGCTGGTAAGTCACTGTGAAACCTGCAACCCAACTAATTGGTTGCTTCACAGATAACCCCGATGCCCTCTCTCTAACGTCCTGCAGATGATAGCATCCTGCCAACGTCGGTTTGCACTAGCACTCCTCACTGAGCAGCAAACCAGATCAACAGAACTACAACACCACACGAGGGGGACTTTTCCTCCCACTGCCAAGCAGTGTGCAAGCCTGGCATCACGACTATTTTCACACTGATTTCCTTAAAGAAAGTACAAAAACTAGCAAAATTGTCTTTAGTAAAGCCCTACGCATACAGTTTAATACACCAACCTGACCTGTTATTCTGATCACTCTGCACCACTATTTAATATGCAACCACAGAGTAGAAACCAAGGGAATTATTTGCTGATACCAATCAAACAAGCTGCAATCCTATTCCAATCAGGTGGCTTGCTCACTCTGAGACTGCCTTTCTTCTATAAAGACAAATATCAGCAAGACAGATGCCCTGCACATCACAAAGGTGAATACCACTGATTCCAACAAGCTTAAATACTCCATTTTCACATAATGCCATAGCCCCATAAACACCACTACACAGTACATGGTGCTGCGGCACCTACCACTCATTAGGGCTTGTCTTCCACGAGAATGCTAGTTCCAATCTAAAAATCAGGCTAGTAGAAACTGTTTGGCACTCTGGTTTAGATAGCAAACAGTGGCTGCAGTCCAACGCTGCTTACAGGTGGCGCTTAGTGACAAGCAACGTTGTGAGGATGTGCCAAATACTCAGAAGTTAAAAATAATTGATTTATCTTTCACTTTACTTGACAGAATCACAGCTTTCTCAATGAAGTGTTGCAAACATGGGCAGGAACGTTCACTCCAGTGACAGTATCTAAAACATCAGTGTCTCAAGCCTTGCACCTTCCTCATAAGACACATAAGCAAGCATGACATGAGGAAGCAGACTGATAAACAAACAAACCACAAGTTACACATATCTAACTCCTGGAATGAAAAAGCCTCTTTAGTTTAATATTTTCCCAATGGCACAATGCTTAGTTCCCTTTTTCATAACATCTCAGCATCATTCAGTTCATGTGAAAAGCAATCTGCAGCACAAGAGTAGTCACACAGGTGCAAAGTGACAAAGCCAAGGCAAACTCCTAAGGAACTGAGAGGAGGTTGCACTTACCACTGGCTTATGTGGTTTACTTCCAGAAACCACTCTACACAATCTACTCTTGAGAAAATAAATTCATATTTTAATATTGCTTCATTCCTAAGCGTTTCCAAAAGCCCCAACCTATGGATGTGCTATCAACACTAATTTTACTAGAGGAACACACACACTCAAAGCAGCAAAAAAAACCTTTCGGGGTTGCACACCATTGTTTGCTAAAGATGTTCTATAAATTTACTCCTTTTTTTTTCTTTAAAATAAATGTTTGTAATATATGCATGTAAGTTTGCATGTTTATAAACAGCAGCATCAAAAAGAAATGTATGTTGCAACCCCTTGCTTAGAGGGAACATATGAAAAAACATGCCCAAAATACCAGTCAGTGAAAGAAAATGGCCAAGTGATGAAGCCCATTAAAATCAAGTATTGCAATTTAAGCAAAGCCATTATCCCATTTAAAAAACTCATATATTACTGAACAACACAACAAGTTGCAGTTCCGAGTAAGATTATGACTGCTTACTCTTAACAGCCAAGGAAAGAAGAAACTACATGCTCATTTCTTGCCTCAAACTCTATTGTGAAATAACACAAGATGCAGAAGAAGGTTGTGAAATCTATCTAGGACACTGAACAAACCAGATCCAACGTGCAGCATTTCAACAGCCCTCAAAACTCACACCACCTCGTGAAATCAGAGACTAGAATTGGTATTTTTCAAATATCAAATTCTGGTTTTTCCTTATCTGTGTTAAATTTTGAAGTCAACTTTTAAGGCCAGATGCTTTTTGAACCAAACCACTAAGGTTGGCCATCTGAAGTCGGCAAAGTATTCTTGCTGTTTCTGTGGCCTTTGACTCAAGGCTTGTTCTGAAATCGCTGTACTATTTAGAGGCTCAAACACAAATATCTTTAACTATAAGCCAACACAACCACACTTCCAAATAAGGTTAGTCCTGCATGTTTTCCACTATCATTTATCCAATTTAACCATTGCTAATCCATTTTTTTCTGTTGATCAATGATGACAATCGGTCACCCTTCTTCACATCCCACAGAGACAAGTTCCCTATCCTGCTGCTTTTCCCAAAGAGAATCCAGCTTCTACAGCTAAAGAAGTCCATTATCTTCTAATTCGCCACCCCTCTTCTTGTCCAGCTCACCAGTTTCTAACACAGAATCATAGAATCACAGCATCCTAAGGTTGGAAGAGACCTCTGAGATCACTGAATCCAACCATACCTGTCTCCCTACTAAACCCTGTCCCTAGGAAACCATCCACCCGTCCTTTAAACCCCTCTAGGGATGGCGACTCCACCCCCTCCCTGGGCAGCTGTGCCCATCCCTGACCATCCTTTCAGTGAAGAAATTCTTCCTAATGTCCAGTCTAAACCTCCCTTGGTGTAACTTGCAGCCATTTCCTCTCATCCCATCGCTGTCACTTGTGAGGAGAGCCCAGCCCCCACCCCGTCACAGCCTCCTTTCAGGCAGTTGTAGACAGGGATAAAGTCTCCCCTCAGCCTCATCTTCTCCAGGCTAAACAACCCCAGTTCCCTCAGTCTCTCCTCGTAGGGCTTATTCTCCCGCCTCTTCCCAGCCTCGTTGCCCTTCTCTGGACGCGCTCCAGCCCCTCAATGTCCTTCTTGTAGTGAGGGGCCCAAAACTGAACCCAGCACTTGCGGTACCTTGGTACAAAGGATTCAGAACTCATATTTGTCCTCTAGCCAGCCTCATGCCCTTCTAGCAGCCCTTCCTGCCACTTGCTCAGTTACCACTTGCTTCCCACAGTTCTGATGCCAACAGCAATGGCCCCATCATACGTTCTGATCCTAAGGCTACAGCTGGGTGTTGTCCTTACCTCATTCGCTTTCTCCAGCTTCAGTTCCTAGGGCTGGGAGTACAAACACACATAAGCAGTGTGAGCTCAAAGGGTAGAGTTCTTTAGGGCAAAGATAATCTTCATTTGATACTTTTTTTTTGGACCCGATGCACACTCACACTGCTGTACGCACAACAAAGAAAAGTTATTAGAACGACCAAATTCCTGCAGCTTTAGGAAAACAAAGCCATTAATTGTAGCAAGGGGGGGGGGAAAGTTTAACCACAGGAAGCTCACTATTTACTTCTCACTCTATAAACAGCCTCTGTTGGACTCTCAAAACAACTTTCACTACAACATACGCCGCTATTTGTTTTTTATGTCCATGTTTGTAGCCCATTGCTTGATCCACAGACCCTGAAGCAATCCAATGCCAAGAGCAGCTTCAGTCCAACCTATTTACAGACAAAAACATTTCACAAAAGGCCACAAAAGAGAAGTGGCAGTTATTAATAAAAACGTACGCTCCTACTGCCTAGAAGTCTTAATGTGGGAGGTCATTTAGAAGTCACCTTCATTTTGCTGGTCTCACCAGCTGTAAAACTTCAGTCTGCTCAGTAGGGCTTGCACCCACCCAAAACTCCTCCTTGAAGACCTCGCAAGGCACAGACTAAAAAAACTAACTTTGAAGACGAATCTGCCAACATCTCAATGTTCACAATTCTGCTCACCCACTTTCTTCCAGAAAGATAAAGTAAGACTAAAAGTAGTGCAGATAAACGTCATCAGCATGAACAAGGAAAGAAAAAACCCAACCAAAGGAGACTGTAAGAATTCATACTGCTTAGCCTAGAAATTAAGAAGATACCAGGTCAATGAGCTTCACTGCTTCCGCTGGAAAGCTATTCTCGAGGATAAGAAATCCAAATGTATTTTTTTAACAGCAATGTTTAAACAGAGTTACTTCTAAAAGCAGAGAATTGGAAGTGGTCGACCCGAGCACCACCCCAAATGACCCAGTCCGACAGTCCATCCCGAGCTGCCATAGCCCAGCTCAAGGCCCGGAGGTCACACTGCCTTATCAAAACATGGGGTGATGCATGATACGTGGGAACCTGAGAATAAAGGACCCCACAGCCCCCTTGCACCAGAAAATTTACAAAGCATTCCCAATTTGCTGAAACAAGAGAGATGGTTTTAACACAGAAGAGTAAGTCTTGATCCCCTCTAGGCTGTTCATAGCTCTCTCATATCATAAATGACTGCAGACACGTTACAGGTACGCTGCAAGAGCAAACGTGTGCGAAAGGAAAAGGAATAAATTACTTCCAAATCTGCATTTCTAGCAAAGAGGTTTTTTCAATTATAAGGGGTTCTGGGCACCAAAATTTATCATAGAATGGTTTGGGTTGGAAGGGAGCTTAAAGACCATCCAGTTCTACCCCCTTCCCATGGGCCAGGACACCTCCCCCTGGACCAGGTTGCTTAAAGCCTAAGGATCATAGAATCCTACAAAGAAAAAAAAACATTAAACATTTTTTAAGTTAGTTTACATCGAGAAGCTAAATAGTTCTCTCAAGACTGCATACACCACCAGATTACACGTGACCAACGTGCACGTTTGCTCTGGGGGTTTTGATCGGTGGTGCTTGGGGTTTTTTTGATGAAGCACAGTGCCTGAGTTAAAGCTATAACAAATGCTATTTTGTTTGGAAGAGAGATGCCACGTTAAGGCCAAAAGGAAGCATCCTCCTTGGCCTGTTTACAAAAGCAATTAGCCACACTTTGTGACTCTTCTGTTTCAGCGTTCTCCTCTGAATATCCACTATTTTTTAGATGCAGAAGTAATTTATTTCATGCAGAAGCAACTGCCTGCTTCCCTAGCAAAACCTTGGGTTCTTCCTCAGCCAAGGCTGGACCAGGGCCTGGTGGCAGCCACCAGCAGAGCCCTCCTCTGCTGCCAGCACCCGCTTTGCATGACAAATAACAACCCCACACCACAGAGCCCCTTTGTCTGCAAAACTGCCCTGGACCAAACCTCAGTTATTTAAGTCAGGAGAGGAAAAAGGTAAAAAAAAAAGACATCGGGGAGGCAAAGGTTGTTAATAAACCAGGGTTTCGCAAGGCCACAGGCAAAGCCTCAGGAGGCGATGGCTTGGCTGGACGGCCTCAGGATCAGGAAGGCCATTAAGTCGCACAGCAGATGGGCTGATACAGCTCCAGTCTCCGGAAAACAACAAAAACACCGTGACATTTTCTTGCCTCTCTCCAAGAGGAACCTGCTCAGCATAAAGGCTTCTTGGAAGCAGTGTTTAAAAACAACAGAAACACCTCAGACCAAGGAAAGGAACTGGAATGGATGCTCTTCCCAGCCGAGCTTTGCTGCTTCTCTCCTTGAACGCAGACCCTGCAGGGCTTCAGGCGCTGAAGTCCAGGCAGAGGCCGTGGCGCCCAGGGGGGCTGCACCATCCTGGGGGCGCAGAGCCCACCTCACCCGCCATGGGATGGGGAGCAGCGGCCTCCCGGGGGTGGCGCTGGGGCCTGGGAAAGTGGTGTGCTGATGCGGGGGGCCCACTGACTGGAGGTGCGGGGTCCTGCTGGTGGGGAGGGGGGGGTTCACTGATGGAGGGGGCTCCACTAACTGGGGAAAGGGGGATCTCAGCGCTGGGGGGGGTTCACTGACAGGAGGTGTGGGGTCCTGCTGGTGGGTGAGGGTCCCACTGACACATGGTTCTCGCTGACCACGAATGGGGGGGGAGGCAGCTGATGGGGGTGGAGGGGGGCGGTCTCACGGATGCAGTGATCTTGCTGAATGATGAGGGGGCAGGGAGGAGACCAACCAGGGCTGGGAAGGGGGGTCCTGCTGACCAAGCCGGGGGGGGGGGGGGGGCGGGGGGGGCGGTTCCTGCTGATGAGGGGTCACGCTCACTGTGGCTGTAGGGGGGGTCCTACTGACCGGGAACGGGGGTTCCCCGTTATGGGGAGGTCATACTAACTGGGAGTGGGGGTCCTGCTGGTGGTGGATCCTCTGGGGAGCAGGAGGCTCGGTGGGGGAAGTCCCACTGATGCAGAGGTCCCGGGGCTGGGGGGGGGGTCCTGCTGATGAGGGAGGGAAGCTGGGGGGGGGGGGGGGGGTGTCCCGCTGCCGAGAGGTGGAGACACCCCTGCTGCGGGGGTCCCGCTGCTGGGGGTGGGGGTCCCCGCCCCCCTGCCCCGCTCACCGCCGCGCTGGGCGCTGTGCCCCGCGGGCAGCCCGTTGTCGTAAGGCTCCCATGTCTTCTGCAGCGGGTTCTGCGTGAGCTCCCGCGCCGGCCCCGCCGCCGCCATCCTCGCCTCCTCCTCCTCCAGCGCCGCTGCAGCGGGCGGGGCGGCACCGCCTCCAGCGGGCAGAGACCGCCCCCCCCCCCGGGAACCGGCACCGGAGAAGGGGGAGCAGCCTGGGGAGACCTTAGAGCAGCCTCGAGCACTGAAAGGGGCTCCAGGAAAGCTGGGGAGGGGCTTTTTCCAAGGACGTGCAGCGATAGGACGAGGGGGAACGGCTTGAAATTGGAAGGAGGAGATTTAGATGAGACACTGGGGAGAAATTCTTCACGATGAGGGTGGGGAGGCCCTGGCCCAGGGTGCCCAGAGCAGTGGTGGCTGCCCCATCCCTGGAGGTGTTCCAGGCCAGGTTGGATGGGGCTTGGAGCCCCCTGATCCAGTGGGAGGTGTCCCTGCCCAAGGCAGCAGGTGGAACTGGATGGGCTTTGAGGTTCCTTCCAGCCCAAACCATTCCATCATTGTATGATCCATGCGGGAGATGGCAGCAAGGGTGCAGCCCGTGCCAGGCATTGACAAGCAGGTGACTCCGCATTCCAGAGCCAGAGAGCACAGAACCATTAGGAACCACAGCATCATCAACGTTCAAGCTGACCTCCAAGATCACCAAGTCCAATATGGCACTGCCCCAAAAGGGCCTTCTTTAAAAGCTCCCAGACCAGCAAGTCCATTTTGACAAGCCATAAAATCAGAGACTGGTTTGGGTTGGAAAGGACTGCAAAGCCCACCCAGTTCCACCCCCTGCCACGGGCAGGGACCCCTCCCACTGGATCAGGGGGCTCCAAGCCCCATCCAACCTGGCCTTGAACACCTCCAGGGATGGGGCAGCCACCACTGCTCTGGGCAACCTGGGCCAGGGCCTCCCCACCCTCACAGCAAAACACTTCCCAAAAATCTCATCCCAGTCTCCCCTCTTTCAGTTTAAAATTGTTCCCCCTCATCCCATCCCTTCACTCCGTGATCAAGAGCCCTTCCCCAGTTTGAAGTCCTGCACTGAAAGATGGATTTTTCCACTTAAACTCTATTTTGACCTGCAGGCTAAGTTAATATCAGTGCAGAAACCTATAAAACCCTGAATGTGTTTCTAACACCTTGTTTAGCTGCCAAAGAGTCCTCTTCACAAATCACACTGGGAAGAGTCTGTACTGCAGTAAGAGCAGTGGTGTGGCCAAACGCAGCATCCAGCGGTCTCATTCCCACAGCAGCCGCATCAACTTGACATCAGACAGCAACCCTGCAACCAAGTCCATTAACTGGGCCATGCAAACTCCTGAAAAATCACTATTTCATTAATAAATACATCCATATATTTTACAGCAGATAAATGCAACACTGAAAATGTGGTAGTGCAGTGCAATAGGCGTTTTCATTATTCACTCCCAGGCACTCAGGCATTATGATACTGGCCTAAATACAAATGAAGGTCAGTACATATATATATATATATATATAATTTTAATACTACGCAGATTCCAAGCATCTGAGGATCAGGTTTACTTTTCCTATTCCGTTCCAAGCTAAATGGTAGCTTTTTAAACAACTGAAAATCAGTTTGGAGGCATATGGCGAGGCACCGCCAGAAGAGTTAACACTGTTCCTCCAAAACCACATTTGCTTGACCTGCCCTTCCCTCTTTTCAAAGCTGATTTCCTTCTCTTCAGGATTAATTACAGTTCTCAACTGTAGGTGCCTGCACTTTATTTTTATGCTAGCATTGTTTTCCTGATTTTATTTTGAGTCGGCAGCCAAGGAGGGGAGGGCAGAGGGATTAAAGGAGTTACGTTGCAAGGGCCAGAAAACAAGGAGAAGAGAGAGGGGGAGGTTTTGATCACTTAAAAGCTTCTTGGTTTCTGCTAAGTATGTATTTACTTCCAGCAGCAGCCAACAGAGTTGTGAGCAGGAACAGTTTAATCGGTGTTCCAGATTAATCCTGAAAGCCTGTCTCCTGTGCGCACACAGAACATTTCAACCGACCGATGACTGACTTCAGAGGAGAGTCCAGCACCAGGACATGCCCATCCCTCCTGATCACAGCCAGACTCACCACCCCCAGGCTGCTCCAGCTTTCGTAACTGTGACTCCAGTCAGTAAGGCCAGGCAAATCCACAACAGATGCCTTATTAACAGAAATAACAGATTAATAGGAATGCCAACTTAGGAAATAAACTTCTCAGGCTTGTTTTACATGCATTAGATAATGTATGAAATCCTTCCAGTCTCCAGAAACAGCTTGTACCACCTTCCTGCAAATCCACATGCTGTACCAGAACTCCTCTTGCACAGCTGCCTCACAACCAAAAACACTGACCTGATGCTGTTCCTATAAGAATATAATTTTCAGAGGTCTGCAAGGTGAATTACCACATTTCTAAGTCCTGTCCCCCAAGCACAAGGCACACCAGTGAGTACTCTTCTTGCTCAGGCAGCTTTAAACCAGTGGCACCTACACAACACTTAAATAAGGGTTTTTCCAGGTGTTTGTAATGACAGAGGTGTGCATGGACACCTGCTAGCCTTTATTTTTCTGAGGTAAATCATGGATTTATCAGCATGGATTATGACAAACTTACATTATTGTGTTGTTGATCAAACTTATTTAAAAGGTTGTGAGGGTTCTTTTTGTACAACCTCAGTGCAGTAACAGGCTATTTGGCTGAGAACACTGAGAAAGTGAATATAAAACCATTGTGCCACTCCTGTAGTCTCATTACAAAACACTTTTTTCAAGGGCACTACATCCAGTTCCTGGAAAAAGACAGAACAAATAAACATTGTGCATTAGATTCCAAATAAGTGCTAGAGATCACCTCCTGCACAACCACATCATCATCAACCGCTGTCCTAAAACAAAGGCTTGAGAAGCAAGACTGGTTCCTGCGGGTGAAGTGCTGGGGACTTGGCTATGGGGAAGCCACGAATAAGCCTTTACTCCTTGGAAGACTTTTACACAAAGCTCCTCCTCTCAGGGCCACGTTGAGCTGAAAGCTTACCCAAAAAAGAACCTCTCTGCCGGCACAAAATATCGAGGGAAAATTAACTGCTGCAGAGAAAGAGAACGTGCTTGAGCCAAGGAAACGAGTTATACTTACTCCTTTCAAATGACTGACAAGACAGGAAACTTTTATGGTTTAATGCATAAAGCAAGTGGTAATTATTTCTGAGACAGGGAGTAATAAAAGAGAGTGGAATCAAGACTTCTGCCTGATCATACAGAAGCCCTGCCTTGTATCTGTAAATAATATGGTAACCATATAACACAAGTTCCACAATATCTGCCAGTCACTTTCATGTATCTCATTTCCCTAGGAAAGATATCACTTCATAGTCTGACAGCCTATAAAACATCCATAACCCACCCAGCATCTCTGCCTCCTGTCTTTCCTCCATCACCCCAGCAGCCCAGCTCACTACTTGGAATACAAAAAGATGACTTCCCAGTGCTCCGGTAGCCCATGCCCTCGCCACACAAGCACAGCAGACACAGCTCATGAAAACCCAGTTCACAAACCCTTCTGCAGCACAGAAGATCCAGCTAGAGACACCCATAAAACGAGTAAAGGACGCACAGACAGCCAGAGGTCACCACATGTGGTTTATCTAATCAGGACAAAGGTGTCCCCATGCTGTGCCCAGCCCTGAGATGAAGCATGTGAGATGTTTCAGTGCCACACTTGCAGCCCTGACCAGACTAGGACAACATCCTAATCCCTGCTCCCGTAGCAAAGCATGACGAGTGTTCTTCTGGGAAGTTACAGAATTACTGAATGGTTTGGGTTGGAAGGGACCTCAAAGCCCATCCAGTTCTAACTCCCCTGGATGAGCAGGGACCCCTCCCACTGGATCAGGGGGCTCCAAGGCCCATCCAACCTGGCCTGGAACACCTCCAGGGATGAGGGGGGAAATGGTTTTAAACTGACAAGATCTTAGGGAGAAATGTTTTGCTGTGAGGGTGGGGAGGCCCTGGCCCAGGGTGCCCAGAGCAGTGGTGGCTGCCCCATCCCTGGAGGTGTTCCAGGCCAGGTTGGATGGGGCTTGGAGCCCCCTGACCCAGTGGGAGGTGTCCGTGCCCATGGCAGGGAGTGGCACTGGGTGGGCTTTGAGGTCCCTTCCAACCCCAACCACTCCATGATTCTATAATGAACCGTTATCTGGCGTTTTTACCAAACGCAGCACGAACCGGGCGGCTCTGCAGCAATTCAGCGTCGTGGTGGCTGCTCTCCTACCCCGAGCGTCCCCGCCAGCCGCCGCCCCCCGCTCCCGGCTCTGCCCGCCAGGGGGCGCCCCCCGCCCCCCGCCCGCCGCGCCCCGCCCGCGCGCGCCCCCTGGCGGCCGCCGCAGGCACCGGCAGCACCGCCCCCCCAGCAGCGCCCGCGGAGGCAGGAGCGACCCCTCCGGGATTCGGGATGCTGCAGGAATGGAAGCTCCTTTATGTGGCTGCAGCTGGACCGCACCTTTACCCCTGAAAAAATGACTAAAATCACTTTTACATCTCGAAACACGAAATTAAGCCGGACTGTAAACGCTGTGCCAGGAGATATCAAAGCCTCACAGGATGCTGGCATTTAAATACACGGACTCTTGGCTTTCACACACCCAAGGTAGAGTCAGAGGTCACAGACTTTTCCTCCCTGTAGCTTTCTAGCTACTAATTCTCAACAAAATACAAAAAAAAAAAAATAGAGGGGGAAGTCCACACTCAAAACCAAGCATCTCCATTTCTTTCTACATATTCCACATTTGGTTAATGATGAAACATAACTTGTTAATGTTTCCAGTACTGAAAGGGGCTCCAGGAAGGATTTTTTCCAAGGGCCTGGAGTGATGGGACGAGGGGGAACGGCTTTAAATTGGAAGGGGAAGATTTAGGTCAGACATTAGGAAGAAATTCTTCACAATGAGGGTGGGGAGGCCCTGGCCCAGGGTGCCCAGAGCAGTGGTGGCTGCCCCATCCCTGGAGGTGTTCAAGGCCAGGTTGGATGGGGCTTGGAGCCCCCTGATCCAGTGGGAGGTGTCCCTGCCCATGGCAGGGGGTGGCACTGGATGGGCTTTGAGGTCCCTTCCAACCCAAACCATTCCATAATTCTGTAACTTCCCAGGAAAACCTTCTTCAAGCTTGTAAAGCCACTCTCTTTCCACAATGTCACAAGGTATTTTTTTTCTCTCTGCAGTATCAGTTATTTATCACCTTAAGAAAACCAATAGCACCTCACCTCTACACACACACCTGGCAAATCCCTAAATCCAGGTGTTCTCTATTGCAATGCAAATTGATAGATGTAACAAACAGGAATTAGTTTAAACAATCCCATCTTTAAAACAGGCATCTACAATTTCTACATATTACACTGGTGAGAGGAGGAGAGGCAAGAGTTGAAGTCCTTATTCCCCCTTTTAAGAAGGTAAATAGAGAGGGCTGTGTGCCCCCCAACTTACAACAACTGTAAGACTTCAGTCACGTTACAGAACACCAGCTTAGTTAAAGTACAGTGTAAGGAGGCACAGAGGAAAGCAGAATTTGCAAAGATCATTGCAAAGGAAGGTTGTTTGAGAAATACAGACGCACGCCAGCACAGCCTTCAGCCACACACAGGTATCTAATGTGTCCAGTTCCACCATTCAGCCAACAGTCGGCATTCCACACAGACCAGAGGTCTCTGACCAGCTAAGCAGCACTGAACTGCACCACACTTTTGGATAATTCCTGTTGAAATTAAAATTGAATTTATCTCAGAAAAAAAAAAAAAAAAGAAGGCTGTTGAGTGTACCTTGGGCAGGCTGGTGGCCGTCCTTCATTGGCCAAAATCCACGCAGCTGGGAGCATCACCCCAGGACAGCCCGCGACACCTATCTAATATACACGTCGGTTACAACACCGCCAGCCAATTAGGGGAGGCGGTGACCAAACGCACAGCTATGCTTCACCCCTCTTGTCTGCCAGTAACAACACTCCAAAACTGGATTTTGGGTGGAATGGGAGAGACTTCTCCCCACACGCCTGACAGGCTGTAGTGCTGATTTCTTTTGTTTTGACCAAGCATTTGTGATGGTGCTCTTAGACGGTGAAAAGCAGCAGCAGCTTCTGGGCAATGACAGCACCCAAACCTGAGCTTCCACTCTAACGACCAATGCAAGCACAGAGCAGATGGGATACCTGGCCTGTTCCATCACATCCCTTATTAAATTAGCGCCTCAGCAGGGGACAGAATGTTCCCTCCCAAGGGTTAATTCCCATATTCCTGAAGTATAGATCAAGCCTGGCAGGTTTTTCCTCACTGTGGAAGAGGAGACCTTATCAACCTGCCTAAAGCACAATGCCCATCTGCCAGGTATGCTGTCTCCTGTAAGGCAAGCACTAACTCACCTGTGCTCAATTGCCATGGAAACCTAGAGATAAAGGAAGCTCCCCTAGCAACCAGAAAGGTGGCTTTCTTTCTCCCAGGCTGTTTCTGAGCTCCTGGATCATAACATAGATGATGCCTTGGGACAAGTCATCCTGCAGAAGAGACACCTCACCAGTTAAGAACTTCTCACACAACTTCCCACAGAGAACAGACTAAGTTCCTTCCCATGAAGTGCTTATCAAGCACAGTGAGCCATCAGGGAAGACTAAATTAGCAAAATGGCATACTTTGATTCATATCTTAGTTCAGTTTCTCTGGACTTTGTTACACCAGCTTCATAACCAATGATTTCCCATCTCCTCCAGACTGCCTATGGTTTTCTCCTCAGCCAAAAGGACCATCCTTTTTGTTTTCCCACTCAGTGTAACATCCCACAAGTCAACCCAACAAAAATGACAAATAGCCCACTACGCCCCCAAAAATTTCAAGCATCTCACGTGTCATGTTCAGCAGGTTCCCCACACCACCTTCACATGTTCCTCCACTTAGGACTTGATTCCAAACCAGCTGAAATTAGGAGGAACAGGCCTTGTGATACATGACCCTCGTACTTACTCCATATCATCTGAGCAACAAATAAGTTTATCACTGGCTCCATCCACTCCATATCCTATTTCCTATCACTGCCTAAAGGGAAAAAGTTCCAGCTGTCTTGAAGTAGGCTGCTACATCAAAAGAAGAGCAAAGCCATCAAGGGTGCAGAACTAAAAAAGAATCTGCCCTCAGCAAATACGCACCTTTAGAAGTTGTTTTATTAGAGTTCGTTTTACTGTTAGACTTCCTGCCTACAGATCAATCTACCAAAGAGATTCAGAAAAAAAACCCAAACATATGTAATCAGGCTTTTTATAAGAATAAGCTATTCCTAAGAACAAGAAATGTCTTCAGTGCTAATTAGGGAATAGATTTAACAACACCCAAGGCCCCACAAAGACATAATTACAAATACTAGAGAAATTCCTTAAGCTGAAACAAAATAATATTCCTTAGAATAGATAAGGAAAATAACTCATCCAAACAGAAGATGCTGGTATAAAGTAAATCAACGGGAAAACGAGTTTTCATTTATTCTAACCATTATCAACACATCTGATACAAAGGAAGATCTGTCGGGGCTCCGGCACTCAGGAGCCTCACACCGCACTTCTTCAGCTGGAGAGAGAGCCAACTCCCACGCTGATTTGCATTCATTATATTTTCATCGTTTGCTGAAACAACTGTGACAGATATTCATCGTGAATGCAAAACAACCATGTATCCCTTACAGCAGTGTTTATGGGTGTCTTGGTTCCAGCACGACTGTGTGTTTTCAAAACCAAGACGACCTAATGATTAGGAAACAAACACCGGCCACACAAAGGTTTTTACTGTAAGAACTGTACCAATAAAATCTCGGATGGGTTTCTACAGAAGCCACACATTGTATTGTAGGCATACAAAACAGCCAGTGTGAGATTACTTGGGGAGATACAAATTACCAGCAAAGGTCATCTCACCAACGTGTGGATTCCATGAGAATCCCAGAGCATACGCTGAGATCCACATACACAGCATTATCCACTAAAAAAACCCACCTTGCTACACTCTCCCACTGTTCTTTCATTACCTTTATGTGAACCACTCTTGAAAGCGTAGCCAGATTACTTTTATTATTTCTAAACATATGAACATGTTTGTTTAGATGTTTATCACATTTCAGAAGAAACAGTCTATTTTAAACATGGGAGAAACCCAACACCCAGAGATAACACCCATCAATGAGATGCTACTGCTCTCACACAAGGAAGTTGCCTGTGTTAAGTCTAATACGAGGCACAGATTTAGGCTGGTCTGCGTGACCTATGTTCTTTAAATCTGAAGGATAAATCACTAATCATTATACCTCTTGTCCAAGCAGCCACCTCCCACCTTCACCTCTGAGAGAACACTGAAATCACTTCCTTGAAAAATATGCCAGATTCTCAAGTGGTTCTTCCAGGTATTGCTTAAAGCTATTTTCATCATCACAACATCAAGCGGCATTTTAAATCTTCCTGTTATGACACAACATCAAGGAAAGATGACATCCATTATTCATGTTTTCTGAGCACAACTCAGTGTTGAAAAGCCCTTTGTAGTGTACTGCGTAGCCGAGAATTCAAATTATTTACATGAGGGGGCACATGCGTCTCAGCAGTGCAGGAAGAGGACACTAAAATACATGGCATTTGCGCAAATTGCCCACTTAGTACTTTCAGTTGCCCTCTAGACCCATGAATCTGAGTCTCCAGGATGGCAAAAATACTGAGGACAGCCTGCCCACTGTTCTGGCAGCCTCTGGTGTTGTTACTACAGCACCAACCAGCACAGCCTTGCACAACCTCTGGACGACGTGTGGGTGTACCCAGATAGCCTCTCCTCTTCCTTGGAAGTGTGATTCAGCAGCCAGGCTGCTCACCCATCGTCGCATCAGTTCCCTGGAGCCTGGGATACACCCCAAGAAATCCAAAGCTCGATAAATTTGTAATATTTCAAAGAGAAGGAAACACAAAAACACACTGGCGGCCACCTGCATGTTTGTTCTTGCGCCTCTTGAACCTGCAGCAAAGCAATCTCTGCTATCCAGCCTTTTTCTGTCCCCTCCAAGCTCTCCATTCCCTTCCAGTGACATAAGCATATCAGAAAAACCTTCCCAATTTCAAGTTTGGGCTTGCTGTCACAAGCAACAGTATAGTTAAAATAAGCACAAGGAGAGGATTAGCAATTTCAAATAAAAGACAGCCTTGTCCAGACTGAAAGGTTGATGAATTACGCTCACTTGCAGCTAGTCTTATTTTAGATACTGTAAAATTTATGTCTACAAATCCTTTGTCTGTTCATTCAGCTAGGATTGCCACGAGTCCCCCTTGTTTCTAACAGCCAGATGTGGGCTGCTAAACACAAAAAAATTGCAAAACAAGGGCAGCTACCTTCTCAGAGTGGAACTAAAATACCTAATGCTATCTTTAAAACCAAGCGCTATCAACTGACTTCAGGAGTGGAATTTCTCAGGACAGCCACTTTAAAGAAAAATATCTGTAAAAAAATTCTCAGCCTGGAGAAGAGAAGGCTCTGGGGAGACCTTAGAGCGGTCTCCCAGTACTGAAAGGGGCTTCAGGAAAGCTGGGGAGGGGCTCTGGATCAGGGAGTGCAGGGACAGGATGAGGGGGAATGGTTTGAAGCTGAAAGAGGGGAGACTGAGATGAGACCTTAGGAAGAAATGTTTTGCTGTGAGGGTGGGGAAGCCCTGGCCCAGGGTGCCCAGAGCAGTGGTGGCTGCCCCATCCCTGGAGGTGTTCAAGGCCAGGCTGGATGGGGCTTGGAGCCCCCTGATCCAGTGGGAGGTGTCCCTGCCCATGGCAGGGGGTGGCACTGGATGAGCTTTAAGGTCCCTTCCAGCCCAAACCATGCCATCATTCTATGACATTGACAATAAAGAGGACGTAGAATTTGCATGTGATCCAAATGCTTTAAGTAAACAAAGTTAAAAACCCATGAAGGCTTTGGGACTAAGCTACCTATCAGTTGGCAGTGGTTTAAAAGACAAGAGATAAAGAAAATTTGGGAAGCACCATCCAAGGTTTGCGGCTTGAAATACTGAGTGACTCCTGATGGAGAAATCACAGAGAAAAAGGCGAGGAGGAAGCCAGCCCTGGACTGGGTGACAACCATGAGAGGCACAGAGTGCATCTGTGAGTCATCAGCACGTAATACAAGCTGAAGCCATGTGAACGCGTGAAATAGGGCATGGGGAGGCAAGAGCAAGACAAGGTCAAACTGTGGGAGGTGGAGGGGAAAGAAAGAAAGAAAAACAAGGTGTTGGAAGCAGCAGTGACTGTGTGGAGAGGTGACGGAGAACAAGTACAAAACAGGGGTCTTCAAACCTGCCAGTGACAGAAATAAGATATAAATACAGAGAAGCACCCAAAATGGACCGAGCAGAGGAGAGGCTGAACAGCCTCACCTTGTAAGAAGCCTTGGAGAGAGGTGGGACATAAAAATGGGGCACAGGAGTTAAAGTTTCAACAGAGTACAGACTCCAGCACACATTGCGGCATGGGGTAAGTGGGTCATTAAGGGAAAAGCCCACGGCAACAGAGGCAAAAGCCAACGAGTTAATGGAGCAGTGACTGGGGCTCTCCACACCAAGTTATAAGACTTGGTGTCACGCGCGTTCCATAGGCGACGGAGACAAGCAAGCAGGGTTTGCAAAGTAACCAATAAATCCCTCTGGAAAGCCAGCGTGGAAGACTGACACCAACACAAGGAGGAAAAACCTGACAGCATATGTGATGCCAGCTGGCTCTGGAAAGATTCTTAAGCCTTATGAAAAAGGAGTGTATTCATCCGAATAAAAATACGAGCAAACTAGAGCAAAGCTGCTCAGAAGCTATTGATGGCAGAATTCATAATAGAAGCCAAATTAATCTTAACTTGCAAGCTGCGATGCTGTCCTGTAATCTAAAACCCAGCACTGAATGTAAAAAAAAGGAGGCCAGACTCAGATCCAAATCAGTGGTGAATCTCTGTCTTCACAGCCTCCAGGGCAGGCTTCTCATGTTCTCTGTTATTTTGCAAGTACATCTAGATGGCTTTCCCAGCTCCCTGAGAATAACAGGATCAATATGTAAATGAGGAAGCTTAATAAGGATAATGAAATTATGACAGCCCAAATAATCTAATTTATGGAGTGCAGACAGGCTAAAGAACACAAATGCTACAAATAAAAGCTCTTGCAAGGGGACACATTTACCAAGTGAGAGTCACCAGCATCCTATTAGGGAAGAAACCTTTTTTAAAAAGAAAAACCCTTGAATTCTCTTTATAATCCTTAAAATAATTTAGTTTCAGCACAAGTCGCCCTAGATAAAATAAATTATAAAAAAAAACATTATTCAGATGTACAGAAGGCCCTACTCCATCACACAGAGGATGTGAGAGTGCTATGGGCACCAGAATGTGTAAATACACACTCAAATACTTAAATTTAAATATAAATTGAAAGCAAACCATATACAGAATGTAAAGATGGAAAAGAAAATAAGGGAACCAAGAGCAAATCAGCACACCGGCCCTCATACAGCCACCACCTCCAATGAAACACCAGCTGTCCAGGCTTGGTGGCTCCAGCCACCCCATGGTGGGTTCGTCTGTGTCCTCCTTGGGTCTCCCCCTCACCAGCGACATCTGAAGTCACTGACCAATTCAAACCATATTTGACACAGGACAGAGGTCTCAGAACCATTTGTCTCCTACATTTTAGTGAAAACCAGCCACCAAGAGGGAAGATCTGCCCTGCCGCTGCTCCCACTACACGAAGTGCTTCAACCGGCCCCTTCAGATGCTGAATTGACACCAGATGAGCCCAAGTCCTTGGCACTGACCCAAACTAGGGAAGAAGAAGCAATTGTAACCTCAAGACCTAAATTCCACGGGAGCCACCCCTTCCAGAACTGCTAGAATTTTAAGGTTCTGTATTCTAATCCCCAAACAAAGCATTTCTCAGGATAATAAATAAAGAACAGCTAGATCAGTCTCCTACAAACAACAAGAAACTACTCCAGCTGTAGCAGCTCATAGCGAGGGGCTGTCTTGCTGCTCCCCCCCCCACCCCTGCCTCTCACAAGCCTTCTGACATATTTTAATTGCATGAGGTCACGAACCCTTGAAATCTCCCCATTGTTTTGGAGAAACCGGTTCCGCATTGGCAGCAGAAAAACTACAAAGCTCTTCTATTTTTTCCCTCCTTAATGCAGGAGGTAAATGTTGCAGAGCTCCACGCTTAAGAATATCCACAGGGTTCCCGTGAACCACAAATATTGCTTGTTATTAACTGACAACATCAATTACATTTCCAGGGATATGTGAACACAAAATAAAACTTAAAAAGGAAGAAAAATCCAGCCTAAAATCCAAATATTGTCATGGCAGTGATCACTGTCAGAAGCAGTTTCAGATGCATTAAAACAAGTTGTGTTTGTTGTGCACCTTGATGAGTTTATGTCAAAAGGAGGGGGGTTTAGTGATATGGAACCTCTTTAACTGTAAATAAATCACCTCAAATATTTTGCCTCTTGCATCCTTTGATTTAAACTGCCTACTGGCAAACTGTATTTAAGCCAGCCATGAGGATTATGTATATTTTATTTTTATATATATGTGTATATATATATATATATATAAATGCACCTAAAACATAGAGGATCAGATGAAGCCAGCTCACAAAATACACTGCTGTTCCCAGATGGAGAAATCATCCGCGTGTGAATCCACTTCAAAAGATGCAGCACTGCAAGCGGCTTTTCCCAGGAAGGCAGAAACAGCGTGTCTAAATCACTTTTCAGGATTGCAAAACAGCTACGTACCAACCCCACAACAGATTTGCGGCTGGCAGGGCTGGGCTGTAACTCCTGCTGAGAAAAGCTCTCCCGGCAGCCCAGCCATTCCCCCTGCCAAGGCACAACACGTGTGAAGCCAGCTCCGAAACCATGACACAGCCGCTTAAATCTATGCAGAAAGGGAAGGAAATTCACATTTGGAAAAATAATTATTCAGGAACAAGCTAGGCGGTCAATTTTAGAGAAAAAAAAGGGAAAGAAGAACTGAAACTCCATTCTGATTTACACTCTCCTACCTTTTTCTACTTGTGCATGGTCTGTAAACAAGATAGTAATGTACTGAATCATCTGGAAACTAATGCCACACAGTCATTTCAGATATCCAAGTGCTGAAATTATACCAGCACATACAAATTTAAAGTTGTAATAGGCACATTACGTCCACAAGGGCCCTGATGACAAATCCACCCCATTTTATTAATAAAACATTACAAAACACCCCTTTTATCCATCACATGGATAAAAGTCAGTTGCAATTAGGAGACTCATCATTTCCACTCAGAACCTACCATGGCAGCTACAACACTTAAAGACTTCAGGATTAATTCTAGTGGATTGTTTCGGATCCTTAAATGTTGCAGAGGCCAGCCTCCAGAAGACCCAGCCTCCAGAAGAAGAAGACCCAGCCTCCAGCCTCTCAAACAAGACATGAGTTTGACATAATCAAAACACGACCTCAAAGGCTCTCACAACCACACTGTTTCCACAACACAGGTGAGTTTACACATTTTAGGCAAACACACAAGCATTTCTTCTCTTTGCATGGACACAAATTCACCTGCCCACCGCATTACAGTGATTTTACTTAGAACAGCCGCGCACAGCAGCACCCAACAGCTACAAGGCCAGTACTCCACCAGGTAATACATTAAGTACATCTGGAGATTAGTACTCTTAATTAGCATGTGATTACAATATTTAGGGCCAGGGTTTGGCAGGCACCCAAGAACAAGCCTGGTCATTAGCCTGTCTATTCCCACAGGGTCGTCAGAATCAGCCAGGCCAGTGCTCCCCCTGCAACCACCCCCTCGCACACCCAAACTCTACCAGAAATAAATCCACCCCCTCCAAAAATAACAACCTGTGTGAAGCAGCGAAGGACTCATTCCCATATCCTCACTTTGAGCACCTGGTGAAAAACTGAGTAAAACCAGGAATCAACTTAAATTACTTTATTTTAGCCGTTGGAGAGGCAACAAGACAGACTGGTGAGTTCAGAGCTCATTATTCTCTTTTACAATTTAATTACTTAACCTCTTACGCTCCCAGAGACCGCAAGTCAAGTCTGTGACAAAAGGTTAACAGTCCAATTTTTTTACTTAAAATGGGGGGAAAAAGGGCTCTTGGGGAAAAAACAGAGCAGAGCCAAGAAACTCAGCACTTCCCAGACCCATAGTGGTGGTTCCTCAGTTGTATTTTGAGATTTGTTACCTTTGGCTTTGTGACTCTTCCTGAGGACAAGGGTGTGGGGACAAGCTTACACTCTATTAACTAAAACAAATGAACAAAACCCACCACCACCAAAAAAGAAACAAAACGGAGTTAGACGTTGAGAACACTCTACCAGGTCATCTCCCTCAGAAGAAAGCTGAAACATCTCCAGAACACGTGACGTTTTCCAGCATTTAAAGTCGAATGTTTATTTGCATCTCAAAGTACAACCCGTAGGCATTCCATGCAGAGGTTAAGCCCCAAGGAAACGTTGCAACCACAGTGAGCCATCCGGTACACATCTGCAGTGCTTTGTCAGCAATTAGAGATCATCCCCAAGTTGGATTTACCAAATCTCTTACTCATAAGCGCAGACGGAACGCTGATGCAATCAAACTGAGTAAAAAATACCAGTGCAACCAGGCTCATCTTATTAAATTGGATGATACATAAAAAAAAATAAAGCACTAAAAGCACTTAATTCAACAACACCCTACTACTGGTAAGGGCTATATTTATAATTTAGTACTTTTTCATAACAAAATGTCCTATTTTAAAGCAGACCCTTCCTTCAAATGACCTCAAGAAAGTTCTTTGGGCCCTCATCCTGCATAACTATCCTGACACAAATGCTCTCATTAGATGATGCAGCGATTTAAAAGGACTGGGACCTTATGTAAATTGATGTTAGTGCTTTTAATTGCACCCATAATTATGGGAGTGCCTCACAACCGAGTACAGCCACATTAAGCAAACTTACTGGAAAATTCGCAAACTGCTCCGCAACTTATTGGACGAGCAACAGGAGTCCCACAGCCGGCGTGTAGACAGTCCCATCTTCAGCTGCCTGCAGAGCACTACAGAATCAACTGATACCATACAGGAAGTCTGCAGGTTGTATTGTCACAGAATCAATCAGAATCATGGGATGGGTTGGGTTGGAAAGGGCCTCAAAGCCCAGCCAGTGCCACCCCCTGCCATGGGCAGGGACCCCTCCCACTGGATCAGGGGGCTCCAAGCCCCATCCAACCTGGCCTGGAACACCTCCAGGGATGGGGCAGCCACCACTGCTCTGGGTGACCTGGGCCAGGGCCTCCCCACCCTCACAGCAAAACATTTCTCCCTAAGATCTCATCTCAGTCTCCCCTCTTTCTGCTTGAAACCGCTTCCCCTCGTCCTATCCCTGCACTCCCTGATCCAAAGCCCCTCCCCAGCTTTCCTGGAGCCCCTTTCAGCACTGGGAGGCTGCTCTAAAGTCTCCCCGCAGCCTTCTCTTCTCCAGGCTGAACACTCCCAGCTCTCTCAGCCTGGCCTTGGATGGGAGGTGCTCCAGCCCCCAGATCATCCTCCTCTGATCAACCATTATACTTGGTTTAGTATGGGGTTTCCTCATGTTAACTAGTTTCTCTTCAACATTTAGCAATATAAAAATGTTTAATTCAGAATTAATGCTTTTAAAGATTTAAAAACCTTAAAAACATCTTTACGTTTCTTCAACGTTAACACTTTTCCCCCCCAAACTTCTCACACTTTGAAGAGCCACACAAGCACAACATGACCTGCTCCAGAGTCAGCAGTGAGCCAGGCTTCGAGGTGTCAAGAACGAGGAGCGAGAGCAGCATCCATTCTGCAGCTCCGCTGAGCACAGCCAACAAACCCCTGCTCATTGAAGATGATGATGGCACAAGCATCCTAGGAACAACCCGAGGTACAACAAAGGGTTTTCAGTTCAGCCACAGACAAGGGTGACCCATCACTGCATTTCAACAGCTGAACCAGCGTGCCCACCCTTAGTCCAGGTGGTTTGGAAAGCACCAACCTCCCCAAAATCCATTTCCATGCCTTGGGTTGGAGTCAGGCATGGACGAAGCAGGGAGCTGTACTGTAATGCTGGTAGAAGCAAAGCGATGGTTGTAAACAAGAGCAACCCTCTGAGTCACCGGGCAGGAGCCATGGCCACTCTACACCCAGTGACACCCAGATTTCGACAGCACCGGGCAGCTCAGGGTGCCCGGCCAAAGCTGCCCAGTCCCGTTAACAGACCTGGGTACAACACCGAGGCTTCTGCCTCTGTGTCTGCTTTCCTGTCCTGCTCCACTGCTGGGAAGGCGCCAGGCTTATCTTCCAGCCTACATCATACAATTTTCCTGGAAAGGCAGGAATAGACCCGAACATGACCAAGACTGAGCCCACGTGTAAAACTTTTGGTGCGCTTGCATCAGAGCTGTCACCCTGCATTACACAAAGTGCCCAACAGCCACGCCAGGTCCTCCATCCCCAGGGAGCATCACCCTTTTCCAAGGAGAGGCTCCAAGGAGCCGGCAGCCACTCCTCCCAGGCTCCAGATAAAAGAGATGCAGCTTACTGAGGGGTTTTTATGGTGTTGCCATCGGGAATAGGAAAGGACAAATAATGGGTTGGGTCCGCGTTGGCCAAAACATGGATTTTACAGCCTCGCTCAGCCAATGGGAAGCATGGATGCTGCACGTAAACACAGCTTCCCACAGGCAGTTAAAGCGCAAACCCCTCGCAGCCAAGCAAGCTCCAAAAATAACTCCGGCAGGCAGCGCTTCGCTCCCATTCCCTCTTTCCACACCGCATCTCCCAAACCTGCCCCTGCCCCGGGGAACCCTCCAGCAGAACCCTCGATTCCCACTTCCCAAGGAGCCAGGCGCTCCCTGGGGGGGGCTGGAAGGGGAAATTCAGACGAGGGTGTCCCACAAAACACAAGACTCGTCCCGCGTGGGACTCCCCGGGAATCGCCCCCTCCCTGGGCAGGGAAGGCGCATCCCGGTGGGATAACCCAGCCCCTACCTCGGCAGGGCCGGTCCTGCGCGCACCCGCTCCGCCGGCGGCCCCACATCGGCGGCGGAGGACGAGAGGCTGCGGGTCGTGCCGGGCGCCCCGCGGAGCTGCCCGCGGGTGCGGAGCGGGGCGGAGCGCGGGGACCGGCCCCGCGCTCCGCCCCGCCCCGCACCCGCGGGCAGCGCCGCTCCGCCCGCCTGCGAGCGGGGACCTGGATGGGCTCTGCGGGAGGGACCGCACCGCCCTGCAGTCCGGTGCCCTACCCTCCCGCACCGCCCCGCAGCTCAGAATCTGCACCCTGCCCGCCGGCACCGCACCACCACACAGCCCCGCAGCTCAGAATCTGCACAGCAGCTCAGCATCTGTCTAAGAGCTCAGTGCCCGCACCGCTCCACAGCTCAGAATCTGCACCCTGCCGTACCGCACCACCACACAGTCCCGCAGCTCAGCACCCGCACAGCAGCTCAGCATCCAAGAACTCGGAGCCTACACCGCCCCACAGCTCAGAATCTCCGCCCTGCCCTACTGCACCACCACACAGTCCTGCAGCTCAGCACCCGCACAGCAGCTCAGCATCTGCACCGCGCCACTACACAGCCCCGCAGCTCGGCACCCGCACAGCACGCGCCATCCCGCAGCTCAGCATCTGTCTAAGAGCTCAGTGCCCATCCCGCCCTCCTGCACCACAGCTCAGCACCCTGCCCTTCCACACTGCGCCACCTTACAGCCCCCGCAGCTCAGCAGCCGCACAGCACGCACCATCCCGCAACTCAGCATCTAAGAGCTCAGCACCCGCACTGACCCGCAGCTCAGCATCTGCACTGCCTCACAGTCCCGCACCTCGGCACCCTGTCCTCCCACACCACCCCGCTGCTCTGCCCTCCCGCACCTCAGAGCCTGCACCGGAGCTCAGCACCCACAGCTCAGAACCTGCACTGTCCCGCAGCTCAGCACCCGCACCAGAGGTCAGCACCCTGTCCTCCCAACACTGCAGCCCAGCACCCGCACCACCCCGCAGCCCCACAGCTCAGCACCTGCTCTGGAGCTCAGCTCCCTCCTGGGACATCAGCCCTTCCCTCTCTCTCCACACAAGGTTTTACATTTTGTGAAGGAGCCAAAGTTAAAAAAATATCCCCCAAACCCAGGGCAGCTGCAGCCGTTTTGCAGAGCTGGATGTGCACGCAGCCAGCCTGGGAGAAGGCAGGGAACAACGCTCTCTGGAGAATCATGGAATGGTTTGGGCTGGAAGAGACCTTAAAGCCCACCCAGTGCCACCCCCTGCCATGGCAGGGACACCTCCCACTGGGTCAGGGGGCTCCAAGCCCCATCCATCCTGGCCTTGAACACCTCCAGGGATGGGGCAGCCACCACTGCTCTGGGCACCCTGGGCCAGGGCCTCCCCACCCTCACAGCAAAACATTTCTCCCTAAGATCTCATCTCAGTCTCCCCTCTTGCAGCTTAAAACCCTTCTCCCAGTCCTGTCCGTGCATTCCTTGATCAAGAGCCCCTCCCCAGCTTTTCTGGAGCCCCTTTCAGTACTGGGAGCTGCTCTAAAGTCTCCCCAGAGCCTTCTCCTCTCCAGACTGAGCAACCCCAGCTCCCCCAGCCTGTCCTCACAGCAGAGGTGCTCCAGCCCTTGGATCATCTCTGTGGCCTCGTCTGGACTCGCTCCAACAGCTCCAGGTCCCTCCTGGTGCTGAGGGCTCCAGAACTGAACACAGGGCTCCAGGAGAGCAGAGTTGGGGGACAGAATCCCCTCCCTTGATCTGCACTTAGCTGAGCTCTGGAGCAGCTGTGTAGCTTCTCCGTGGAGCTGACAAGCAGGAGCTACAGGTGACCCCAGCACAGCCCCCACCTATGACCACAGGCAGGGTAAGGGAACAAGCAAGGGCTGAGATCCGTATTTCAATGAGCCAATGGGTCACAGGTGGAACAAATCTGGGCAGTAACAGCCTACAGGTGCACTCAGCACACCTGCTCTGTGCTGCCACTTCTCACTGCCTTTGCCATACAAGAACCCTGAGGACAATTTGGCAGCTCAAGCTTGGTGACAACAATCCTCCAGTTCCTTGTTGTGATATTTAGGATCACAGAATCATTAAGATTGGAAAACACCTGTCAGCTCATCCAGTCCAACTGTGAGCCCAACCCCACTGTTGTGCTCCAGGCCGTTCCCCAGCTCTGCTGCTCCCCTCTTGATGCTCTCCAGTCCCTCAATGTCCTTCTTGTACTGAGGGGCCCCAAACCAATTTAAGTGTGTATGTTATCTTGTTCGAGTAGGGACTGATTATATTTGTGGCTTGGCTTCATTAAAGCTTTGTAATTTTATTAGGCTGTCCGTTTGAGCTGGGCACAAAATAAATGGGTGTACAGAGAGGCTTGGGAGACGTCATCTCACCACACTGTGAGCATGTCCAGTGTTTGGGGTGAGGAGTCAGAGAGACAGCACTGTGCTCAGGAGAGGGTTGTTATCTGTCCTTCGGTGTGTTTGGCCTGCAGAGATAGGCAAAGGAGTTCTGGGATGGGGAAACACCACTGCTGATGAAGGAGGGGCAAGAGAGAAATTGTAGGAAGGTTAAGGAAGTGTCAGTCTAAAACCACTTAATAGAGAAAAATCAGAGTAACTTCCCTTTAAGATAAAAAGGGTTGACATAAGCAACTGGATTAAGAATTGTTTTAGGTTTTGCTTAAAATTCACATGCAGAGTTTCTTTACCTTGGCAAGATGTCTTTTCATCTACCTGCACATCTTCATTTTGCTTCCCAGGCTCTCTCCAAGCGAGATCAAGTCTAAGTTTGCTGGGTTTTATTTCAGACCCCCACTGGTAACATCAGCGTTGCAACTGCGCTGGCTTTGCCTGAGCATCATCTGATGCTTTAAATTCTTAGTTAATGAAGTCCAGCTTCTTACATATAAATCACGGGCAGAAATTAAGTCAAACGAGAGAAAAGGTTGTCAGTTTGGGGGGGTGTTTGTTAACAGGGAGTATTGCACGCTTATCTCCAGATGATGATGCCTCCTATAATGAGGAAACTTGGCAGTTGAGATCAGTATACGGTGACTCAGAGCGAGGGCTGAGACCAAACCCCTACCACACCTCCAGTCCTAGGCTTTAGCAAAAGAAAGCAGTAAACCCTGCAGAAAGAGGAACTGTGGGTGAGTAGGGAAGAAAAACCTTTTATTGTTGCTGTGAAGTTAAGGAACGACCTTTTCTTCTTTTGAGGAACCACCAAAGTAAGATCCAGCTCTTTGTGACCCCCTGGAGAGCTGAGCAGCTTCTTGAGGTGCCTTAGAGCCAACGTTTGGCTCTGCAGAGGTGGAAGTTCCCTGTTATGTCCACCTTCTGGACAATACATAATCCTTCTTAACTCCCTGTGATTGCATCTGAAGTATTAATACTTCATTTACTTTATCTTCTTCAGAAGCTCAAGTGACTTTCCATAATTGTGGCTTTCTCTGCTGCTGGCAAGCTTTGTTGCCCACCGTTTACAGTGTGAAGAAGGGGGGCATTGATTTAGCACGTGCACACAGCCAGCACATGACCAGCGCTGTTCTGGAGCAGAGCATTTGTCACTGGCACAGATGGCATAGCTTGAAACCTGATTCAAGCAGCCCTATTTTTGGTGTGTGACTCCTCCCAGCGTGGAGCAAGGGCCACTCGCTGGGGTCATTTGAGAGTTTCTCTGTAAGAAATATCCTGTAGTTGTGAGCTCTCTCCTCGAAACATCTTACAGTCGCGATTTCTGGGCTTAGTGAAACTTTATTGCTGTGTTCCTGTAAACGAAACAAAGGAAAACAACTTTAAGAGAGGTTTTTCGCAGCTGGCGTGAAGCAGCCTGAGCAGAAGGTGATGGAGCCCAGGGGGTTGGGCACCGCAGCAGTTCATCCTCCTGTCCTTGGCCTTAAAAAGGAAGAAAACCCAACAAAACCAGGGAGTTGCAAGGATTCTTTATGGCTTCATGTTGGTAAAAGGCTTCAAAGTGCCCCTCTCTTTTCCCCAGAAGTGGTTCAGTAACAGGCAGAAGTTTTGACTTCCCCTTTGGCAGAAGAAAGGCTCCTGAGTTTCAGCTGTGAAGGCAGCCTGAAACCCAGCACAGGCTGATGGGCAGAACCTCCGGTAGAGATCAAACAGGGCTCTTCTGGTGCCTTTTTGGGTTTGGCTTCACCATGTTTTATTCTCCCGCAGAACTGTTCTTCAAGGTGGGAAGGCAAACCTTAGCCCTGGGCCCCTGCGACGCTCCTCCCACCACCTGCCTGCGCTCGGGCTTGTCCCTTCTTGTCCCAGCTGGCTGGGCATCGCGCAGCCCGCTGCACGCCCGGAAAAGCTGTACTGCAGGATATTAACTTTGCAGAGGACCTAAGCATTCCTACAAACAAAGCACATTAAATCACTGATAAACCAGTACTCGTGTTAATGGCAAGAATTGCTCCAGGTCTTGGGTTTCACTCAGAACCCGTGAAGCCAACAATTGATCAGGTTTGTGTCCAGGCTGGGGAGTGGGTAGTTAATTAGTCAAGTGGAACCAGGAACAAATTCACGGGGGAAACGTTTCTGATGATTTAGTTGCATTTAGGAGGACTCAGCAGGAGAGAAGAGAGTTCAAGGTGAGCACTCAGGAAGTTTCTGCGTGGGATGTTTGGTCCCAGCTTGTTGATGGTTGCACTGGATGATCTTAGAGGTCTTTTCCAACCCTAGCAATCCTAGGGTTCTGTGCTCAGGCTGAGCACACAGGGCCACCCATTTGGAAAATGTTTGACTTAGCCTTGTGCCCTTCTCAAATGTACTTAAGTCAGAGACATTTCCACGCTTACAGACCTTGGAAAAATCTTTTGCCTTAAATGTGCTTCCAAGATCTGCTGCCCAGTGTGCATTTCTACCCTGAGGCTAAAGAAAAGGCCATGAAAATTTGGCTTGCCTTGAGCTGCTTGGCAAGGGAAAACACCTGATCAGGCTCATCGGAACAACTTCGCCGTGATCTTGACTCACTGAGGACATGGATGCTGTTAACTGTTATTTTCACAGATAATTTTCTCCAGTCATTTCTCAGCCAGTCTTTTTTTGCCTCAGACGACAATAACGTAAAGATGAGAGGAGATATTTATAATTATTATAGCTAGGTTGTGGCTAGTTCCTCAGTTTCATCGGAAGGTTGAAGCTGTTGGGTCCTTTGTTAAATTGCTTGGGAACCGGGCAAACGCAGGACTGTGTTGCATTGAGATGTGCCAGGTAACAACTCTCTTCCTTAAAGATATTTTGCAATCAGATAAATTGTAGCTGTGCAGGAGAGGAATAAAAGGCAGAATCGTTAATCAGTGAACTGGCAAGGGAAAGGCAGTACAACAGGATTATTCACGTAATCACATTGTACCCCGTTTTTCCTTCCTCTGAGCAATTTTATCTGTCTTAAAAAAAGATCTTAAAAACTGAGGTGACTCTTGTCCTGAAGCACAGGGACGCGTTACGGTCCCCTGAGACTGGAGGTGTTTGGGAAGCGTTATCTAGGTGAGGGGTGATTCTCATCTGATCAGACCGTCAGAGCTTGCCTGGCCTTTCTCAGGCTCTTTGGAAAGGGGGAATCTTGTCATGTGCATTGCTGGCGTGTTTGTCCAGCTATTTTTGTGCGGCTTGTTTTCCGTACGTGCAGCTGTAGTCAAGTGCTGCTTCTCAAACGCAGGCAACTGAGATTTTCCATAACCTTTGACTAAGAAAAAAAACCCCCCCGTATCTTTCATCACAGCCCCCCCTTCGCAACAGGCAGCACATAAGAAGATTATATAAATATTATATTAAGCAGATTCTTGGCAGATGGCTTGCATTGATGTTGAGCTTCTTTCTGTGGAGTAGAAGAAATAAATGACACGCTTGGACCAGGACAGAAATGAACGCTCTGATATGTATTCTTTCTATTGCACTCATTACTCATCAATGATCTGCCTCGTTATTTTAACCCTTACATTGATTTATCCAGCAAGAACCCAGGCTGAGGCACCCTAAGGATGAGATCCCTCTTCTCTGCGTTACTGGTGGGGATTTCTAGATAGAAATACATATATAAATAAAATATACATTCTCAGTGCACCATGCAGAACTACAGTGGATGCCTGATACATAGAGTACATATAGTATTGATATATATAATATATAAAGTATGTGTAGAAATAGTTCCTTCTTATTTAGAAAACAAAAACAAAGCTTACTTTGAAAGCCAGCAGAAAACCAGCACTAGAACTGTGCCTTCCAGCCGTAACTGAAGAGGAAAAGATTTCACGACCTTTCTGACCAACACCCTGAAGAGCAGCTGCTGGTTGATTTTAGTGATCATTTTCTTGGTCTCACCTGGTTTTATTCACTGATGGGGAGAATGTAGCTTCACTAATTAATTAATTCAATCTGAATGTAATTACTGATCCACTATTCTATAAGCAGATCGTCAAAGCAAGCTGAACAAGTGTCTGTACATGAAATAAAACACAGCACAGGCATTTTTCCATGTGATTAAATGCAGCATGGAAATCTGACAGAAAATCTGCTCCATCTAGCTGCCTGTGATAAGGTGGCAGAGATGCAGGGAGCGAGGGGTAGCTTGTTTTGGGGAGGCTTTTCTGTTCTAGGTCAGTGAATATAAAGAGTCGCTTGTGCCCCAAGAGCTGGTTTCTGCAGCCAGGGAGAGCAGGCTGGTTGCAGCTACCCGTATTCAAAGGTCACCACCTCCACATTTTCATAAAAGGAAAATAATATTAAATCCAGACCATTCCTTTTCCCAGCTGCCTTGAAGACAAGGAAGCAAACACACAGCTTTCTGGCGCTGTGTGTCTTCTCCTGGTGCTCTGCACGACGTGCTCTGCCCAGAGTGCGAAGGATATTTGTGTTCAGGCGTCCGCTGTAGATCCGCATCGTGCACCGCGACTGTCTATAATGTATTCTGGCAACCACCAGTCTTCCAACAACGCTGCATCTGCTGTGCTGGACGCTGCGAGTTGTCTGTGTCTTCTTACTTTACAGATTTGTTGTTATGGTGAGAAAAGCTGGGCCTCAACGACTGAGCTGTTATCTCAGCTGTGTGCAGGTATCAGGCGGTGCGTATTAAAACAAATAAGATAATAAAGAATATACGCTTTGCACTGGGGGCAGGTACAGTTTCAAAGGGGTTGGAGGGGTTTTTTCCCCATTTCAATTCCTGCTTGGTTTGATTTTGCCCAAACAGCACAGAGGGTCACAGCTATTTATGCCTTAATTGGGAATTACGAGCAGTAATCTGTCAGATCAGATTCTTCCTCCTGAGAAGGGTCACAAGCAAATGCAGGACTGTTCGTGCCAACCGTTTTGCTATAATATTCGGTGTTTGCTTTAAGTCTGCCTCGTCACATTAGAGCCGTGTTTGGAGCGCTGTGTGGTTTTATGCTTAACAAGTCGTTAGAGGAAAATGAGTTTGAAAGCTGTTTTACACAGCGCGAGCAAACGGCTTCGCTGGAGCCCCTTCGCAAGGCTCTGCCCCTCCTCAGGCTGTTGGTAACACCGCTGCTGCCTTAGCCCCTGCCAGCACAGGACACCGATTACTCTGTTTTTAAAACCTCAGGGTGGAAAATAACTAGGAGAGGAGTCACTGCCAAATCAGAGCAGTGGAGATGCTGAAATAGCACGAGTGTTCTGCCTCCGACAGCCCTGGCCGAGGTGAAAAACACGAGCCACGTGTTTCCCCAGCAGACAACGTGGAAGCCCTTGCACCCCACGGACCAGCCCTGCCTGCGCAAGACTTGAAACACCCATAAGAAAGGAGTTGCACCCACATTTTTGTGGTGAAAGTCCTGCCCTGCTGCCCAGCCCCACTGCTGGTAGGTTTAAACCACTGTGCAGCAAAGCAGGACGAGCTTCCAAATGCAGAGGCGGTTTTTGTATATATAACCCGAAGCAGAGTCTGCTGTTTGTGCTGGGTGGTTAAACACTTGCTGAGAGCCTGCAAACACTGCTTCAGGGTTTGCTTTTTTTTTTTTTTTTCCCAAGTAACTTCTGAAATCGCAATCAGTTGAATCAGCGGAACGACATCCGATAGCCCTGGCAGCGCTCCGGAACAAGGTGTGTCAGGCCCAGGGCAACAGCAGAGTCTGTGGCCCCTCCAGAACATTTTAGATCTTTCCTACATATATATTTTTGTAGACCTTTTCAGATCTTTCCTAGAAATACCTGAGGAAGAGAAAAGGTAACAAGTGGGGGAGTTTAAAACCCGATTACAAAGAGAATAGAGGGAAAAGCCATTTTCAGTTTAGGTAAGTGGGAGGTAGAATATCTTGTGTTCGAGCCAGAGCTGCTGTGAGAAAGCAGATGATGGAGTGAGCTGGGCTTTGGCAGGAGGTATGGGGTCTTACAGTCAAGCTTCTGGAAGTGATTTCTGTAAGGGTTTCACTTCTGAAACAGTAATCAGAGGTGAGATTTGACATTGCACAAAAAAGAGAAGCTACAAGTTTTATTTCAAGGATTAATGGACAAGAAAGCAAAGACGCCCTGTGCACATCATTGACACCACTGAGATATGTGGGGGCGTGCTTTATTCAAAGCCCAAACCCCTCTGGTGCTCCGGGTAGCACCTCCAGCTGCTCTCACAGTCAGGAGGCCCCGGAGGTGGCTTTTGTGCTTGCCTTCTCCTCCTGCCCTCATATTTCTGAGACGTCTTTCTCCAAGCCCTCTCAGCTGCTGCGGTTTAGTGAGCTGCTCACCTGCGAACTTTGGGTGCAGCAGAGCGGTGCTTGGTTGCTCCTTGGGTGGACTTTCTGTAATTGCACCTTACAGAGCGGCCAAAACCCATCCCCAGACCCGCACATCCCTGCGCTTCGGCACTGACTGGAGCAGCCGTCTCCGCTGGCACCCTGGTGCCAGTCCTGCCTCCCCTCTGGCCGTCGTGTCCTGTGCTGAGCTTGGGTTGGATCAGAGCTGGTGTTGCAGACACTGCTTTGCAGTGCCTTCACACACCCTGACAGCAGGTCCATCGTTGGAATGTGTTTCTGTTCACCACTTAATCCCCAGGGCTGCGTGAATTTGCAGACAGGTACCAGGTGTTTGATAGCCCAGATATCTCAGCCACACGCGTCTCTCTGTTCGGATGCTTCTAACGCCACCCAGCTGGCACCAATTGCCAGCGTCTCCTCCAAAAGCAGAGCACCCAGCACTCCGCTGGCTTCCTTGGGCCGCAGCACCCGCACGCCTGCAAGCTGAGCTGTCAGAAAGCCATCAGCACGCAAGCCTCTGCTGCTACATAAGTGGAACAAAAGGCATTTTAAAGACCCATATGCCACCTATTTAATTTCAAGCTGTACAGTTACTGTGACCTGCTTTTGGGAAGGATTTATTTCTTCAGGAAGAGTTTTGTACTCATACGTCAAGCCCAAAGGTCACGGGAGGAGCTCAGCACCCAGCTGCAAGGGCTGCAGGAGAAGTGGTCTGGAAGAACCTGCTTCCCATTCTGCTGATTTTGAGTTTAGGACTTCTGTCCAAAGCTTTGGATGAAGTGAAATGCAATGGCAAATGGTAACTACTGTGGTCCTAAAACAAATCTTGAGGTCTCAAAATGTGGTCACCCTGTTGGTCATCAAACAACAGGCAAGGGGTGTTGATGCAAAGACAAAATTGGAAACAATCGTAGAATCATAGAATGGTTTGCGTTGGAAGGAGCCTTTACAGGTCATCTAACCCAGCCCCCCCCATCAGGAGCAGGGACATCTTTGACTGGATCGGGTTGCTCAGGGCCCTGTCCAACCTGGCCTTGAAAAACAACGAAAACTATATCGAAACCGCTGTCTTAGTGGCTGACTGATCTGACTGCCAACAATGTGGGAAATCTCTCTGTCTTTACTGATTTTGATGGTTCAAGGTCCCTTCCAAGCCAAAGCATTCCATGATTCTATGACAAATTCTTTTTTGGAGATAATGTGGCTTATGGTACTTACACAAAAACCGCTCACTTGTTGAAATGAAAAACTAGACAGTGTAAGGATAATTTTAAGTGACAGACTGTGCTTATTTCTTGCAGCAGCGTGTGGAATAAGCGTAGCAACTAATTTGGAGTGAACCCTGTAATGCATTGGACGAGTGAACTCTGAGCACAGCACATTTCCCAGTCATTCCGAGCACAGAACAGGAGCTGGCGTGACGGCATTGTAAGCACGTCCCCCCCCCGGAGATGTGGAGCCGCCAGAAGTGCAACCCACACAAAGGCTCGGGGCTGCTGTCGGATTGCTCCTGGCACCTCTCGCTTTGGCTCCCCTCCAGCACGCTCCCGCCGAGCCGGGGCTCGCTCCGGCGCCGCACACAGATTTGCAGAGCACCACACGTTTACAGCATGCTTTTCAGACCTGCAAAAACAACCCAAACAACCCTGCCGATGTTCGGTGCCTCAAAGCTGACTGTTGGTACAACGTGCAGCGTCTTTCTAGTCTCTGCTCCTCAGAGTCTGGAGTAAGACGAGCTAGATTACATGAAATCCAGTGTCTTGGGTGCCTTTAGATAAGAGGCAAAGACCGAGGAACAGCTCCTGTAAGTAGGATGAATAAAACAAATCCTCTTACACATTTAAAACCAGTATTTGAAGGTGACAAACTGTGTTTGTGCCCAAGCTTGCGTTACTTCAACAACAAGAAACAGGGCTGTGCAGGTCCAGCCTTGCCTTTATTTAAGACGAGCTGCAAGGCAGCACCCAGGGGCAGGGTTTCTTGCAGTGCTTGTGCAGCTTCTGACAGCATTAGAGCCTTCTGCAACTCAAGAGAATCATAGAATCCTAAGTTTGGAAGAGATCTCTGAGATAATCGAGTCCGACTGTATTTGTCTCGCCACTAAACCCTGTCCCTATGGAAAGCGCCTCTTTCCTGATGCCCGTTTCAACACTCAGCTCATGAACTGGGTTGACAGGGATTTCTGTGCCCAACAGAAGCCCCAAACCAGTCCCTAATGATGCACCAGGTATCCAGAAGCTGAACACTCAAAGGATATGGAATGACTAAAAGCTCCAAGCACACAGCTGGGCTACCTTCCAGGCACAAAAAGAACTTGAAATTCTTTGTGTGAATAGTGAACTTTGCTTTCAATTTCAGCATTTCATCCATGACAAATACCAGGTTCTCCGTAGCTTGGGAGGGGGGCGCTTGAGCAGTCGTTACTTTAAATCACATTCCACATACCAAGAATGCTAAGATAATATTGTCTCCAACATTTACACCCAACATCTGCCAAGCTATCTCTACACAAATTAGGTTAAAAAATTCATTCTGGGACAAAACCCAATTATGATTAATTGTTTTCAGGGGCCTCCAGCTTGGCAAAGAGCTTGGTAATAACCCAGTAAGTGTTTCTGAAAGTCGTGACTGGGGAAGCCAAGGGTCTAACCGTGTGTCCATTGATACCTTCTCAGCTCTTTATTCAATGTAATAAAAATAAATGAACTGCTCAGCTGTAGCAACTGCAGAAATCAAACGCATTGGGGTTCATATGAGTGCTGGGGCTACTCACAACACCCCATTATTCCAGCATGGTTGTTGGTGTGAGTAACTGCTTTTTGGAAGCTATTTCTTCCTTGGAGAGAGCCTGGGCTTGGAAGTCCCAGCATCTGAGAGAGAGAAAAGCAACAAGTGCTCTTCAGCAATGTCTCCGGGCTGCTCCCTGTTGCCAGGGCAATGCTATCCACCAGCCCCATGCTGCCACCCTGTGATGTCACCCCCGAGCAGCAGGGACATCACAATGAGGTGTCAGAACACTCTGCTGGTGCCCCCAGGCAGCCAGTGCCAGCTGGCCTCTGCTCAGGGACTGGCAGGACAGGGCCAGGCTGTCCAGAGTGATGGCCAGTAAGGACAACTCTGGCCCAGCTGGGACACAAGAATTTAAAAGGGAGCCATCACCCACAGGAACACCACTCCTTTCTGCTTCAGACGGGCTGGGACAGCTGGCAAACACAACTTCTCCTGGATCTCCAGGACAGGGGGGAGGAGCACCCTGTGATGCTGCCATCCAAGAGCAAGAGGAGGAGTGGAATGTCCAACCTGACAGTGCCAGCCACAGGACCGAACCAGACTGCCCTGTTTCCAACGAGAGTGCAAACAACGACCGTGATTTCTTACCCCTCTACTTTCCACGGAAGCTTTGGCAAATTGTGGAAAGTGACGAGTTTCAGTCCATTTGGTGGAGTAATGGTGGAAAATGCGTGGCCGTCGATGAAGAACTCTTCAAACAGGAGGTGTTGAACAAGAAAGGACCTATGCGGGTTTTTGACATGCAGACCATGAGGAGCTTCTGTCAACAGATGAGCAACTATGGATTCACCAGAATCCAGCAGAACGGCAAAAGTTCTGCCTCTCTGCCCGACTTCCTGGCAGAAGAAGGAGCTTCTACTCACAGCAAGGTACAGCAGTTTCTCCATGCATCAACTAAAGCTCACAGTAGTCTTGGGGGAGAGATGGACCTTCACATTACATAAGGTTTTGTAATCATGGCATGGTTTGGGTTGGACGGGACCTTAAAGCCCACCCAGTGCCACCTCCTGCCATGGGCAGGGACACCTCCCACTGGGTCAGGGGGCTCCAAGCCCCATCCAACCTGGCCTTGAACACCTCCAGGGATGGGGCAGCCACCACTGCTCTGGGCACCCTGGGCCAGGGCCTCCCCACCCTCACAGGAAAACATTTTTTCCGAAGATCTCATCTCATTCTCGCCTCTTTCAGCTTAAAACCGTTCCCTCGGTCCTGTCCCTGCACCCCCTGATCCAGAGCCCCTCCCCAGCTTTCCTGGAGCCCCTTTCAGTACTGGGAGGCTGCTCTAAGGTCTCCCCAGAGCCTTCTCTTCTCCAGGCTGAACACCCCCAGCTCTCCCAGCCTGTCCTCACAGCAGAGGTGCTCCAGCCCTTGGATCATCCTTATAGCCCTCCTCTGGACCCACTCCAACAGTTCCACATCCTTCTTATGTTGTAGTAACCCAGATAGAAGACAGTTTGGTTGTATCTGCTTAGTTTGAATCTGTTAAATGGAAAGACAGGCTCAGCATAACCTGATTTCTTGTGACATCTTTGCCACGTGTCTTGTACCCAATCTAAAAGCCCCCTGAGGCAGCTGCTGAATGCCAAGAAGACCCAGCTAAGGACCACAGTATTACCTGCATGCTTATGTCCACACTGACGTGGCTGAGAAGTCATGGTATTTGGCTTTCAAAAGCAGTTCTTAGGCTTTTGGAAAGTCCACACTGCTCTGCTCCCAGCTGGCAAGAACCCTGAGGTGATGCTGACTGAACAGAACCATCACATAATGTTTTAGCCCCAGCTTCAGGTTTCAGACGCCCCTGAGAGTCCGTGTTCCTCTTTTGTAACTCAGTCTTAGTTTTGGTAGCTTGGGGTTTTCCAGTCCTGGGATGGTGGCGATTAACTCTTCTCCTTTGCTCATTTTAGATACTCCATTACTACAACCCCAGCTTTAACAGAGAGCAGCCCCACCTGCTGCGCAACTGCAAGAGGAGAGTTGGCACCAAACAGAAAGCCACAACTGCACCAAAGATGCATGAAGGGCAACCCCCAAGCCCCCAGGATCAACCTGCAGAGGACGAGCAGGCACCTCTACCCAGGATGACTGCACCTACCAACCAACAGGCTGAAGCATCTCCTGGCCTTGGCAGCGCCGCTCCATCTCCAGGAGAAGCTGCTGCCGTGCTTCCAGAGCCTGCTGGAGCGGCGGGCAGGCAGAAACCCACCTTTCTGAACTTGTACTTTCTACAATTACAACGCAGCCAAAGCCCAAATGGCCGAAACAGCACTGTCCACACTATTCCACTGTTGGGACTGCCCATAATTGCAGCAGCCCCGGCTCTGCCGAATCCTACACCACACCAGCGCCAAAGCCCAGCAGTCACCCACTGCCTCACCTGCAACTGCAGCCTCAACAGTGGAGCTGCGGGTGACACCGGTGCCGAGGCCCGGGGCAGGTTATAGGGGGAGCACAGAGAGCCCAAATCCAGTTCCCACCGGCTAATTAACAACACTGACAGATAACAGTGTCATTAAGAAACAGCGCCTAGTGGAACTGCTAATAAACTGGACAATTAACCTTTTCCAGGTGTCCTGTCTTGTTTGCACAGCAGAAGCCCAGACTGAGCTGATATCTCACCACCTGCAGATCAGGTGGAAGCAACTGATCTGGCAGGAGCTGAACCAGTTCTGAGAAAAGCCCAGCCGGGTTTCTTAGCATCGGAGAGTAAAAGCAGGGTGAGGGTCGCATGGTGCCTGCACCGGTGAGGCTCTTTCCCGTGACATCTATGGATGGGAGGTCCTCTTTTCTGCAGAGATGTTCTCCCAAAGCCATGCCAGGAGACCAGGAACTCACAAGTCCTGGGACTCTTCAGGTGACAGAGCTGGGCCATAGCTCATCTTTTGCCAGGAGGAGACAACCCATTACCCAGCAAGTGAAGGAAGAACCTCCAGTAAGAACATTTACCAAGGCCCAGTTTAGCAGAGAGGATTTAACTGAAGCAGCTAAACCAGACCCTGCTTCATGCTGCCCTTCTCTTTCACTGGGGGGGGGGGGGGAACTGTTCTTGGTGAGAGCTGCAGAGGATGAGCCACGCTTTGCCGTGGTTGACGTTAACCAGCTTAAGAAATAAGGGTGCAAGTTTGTAAGCCCTCAGCCAACACGCAGGGCTACGCAGCGCGGTCCCATCACGGAGAGCTCAGGGAACTATGTGATTCCCCCACGCCCAGCTGAAGATTCCAACATCGTCATCCAAGCTGGACCAGGGAAGCCGTGTGTGATCTCACGCCTTCTCACCATCGCTTTAAAATAGGCATTTCGGAGCCAGCAGCCCGGGCTGGGGGAGCTGGAGCCCTTTCTTATCGTTCCAGGGCTGAACCGGTTTGTGTGCAGTGAGAAAAATCACTGCAGGCCTGGGAGGAGCAGGGGGTCCCAGGGAGCCTCTGGCCGCAGCCACGCAGGCATCCCCATCACCTCCTCCACTCTCCGGCTGCTCCCCATCCTTCCCCCTTGTCCCATCCTCTTCCCTGTGATCACCCTTCCTACGACTTTTGCTCTTTTCTGCTCTGAGGCGTCACACCCACCCCACCCCCCCCGAGGCACAGCCCTTGGCACCACTGCGAGGCGCTACCAGTGTCACTGGGGACCCTGCTGCCCCCAGAGCCCCCGTGGTGGAAGACAAGGAGATGCTTGTGGATGCCTACTGGTTTTATTAGGAGTGGGTGAGTTCTCAAGCCCGCGGTCAGGTTCCCAACCCCACAGCAAGGGTGCTGGGGCTCAGGGCGGTGTCACCTTGCTCACCTCGGTGTCCCCAGCACGGGGAGGAGGTCACTCGGTGAAGCCCTGGGTGTTGCAGTGGGGTCCCTGCCAGGAGCCGTAGCACTGGCAGCTGAACTCCTCGGCCAACCGGTAGGCGTCATCGCTGGGCTCCAGGGTCTGTGCCACCAGCCAGGGCTTGCCAGCCTGCAGGTCAATGGTGAAGCGGAAGGGGTCAAGGTGGAGGAAACCTTGCTTGTTGTCCTGGCGCACACAGCGGCCCTGCCCAGAGCACAGGCTCCGGCTGCACAGATCAGCGCTGGCCGTCACGTTGACGATGTAGTGGCCCAGGGGCCCCTCGATGTAGTCCTTCAGCTTCAGGCACATCTCCTGCAACGGCACGTGGTGTCACAGCCCGGCACCAGGGAGAAAGGGTCCCCGCATAGTGCACCCGCTGCACTCACCTTGGAGGTGCTGTAGGTGAGGCTGCCCCAGAGGACGATGCCAGCGGCGCCCTGAGCTGCGCTCTCCCCAATGGTGTTCATCAGGTCCTCCTGCACCCAACGGGAGAGGAGAAGTCAACAGTGCCCAAAGCCCCCACACCACCCCAGCAGAGCTAAAGACTCCCCTGTGCCAACCCATCAGCCCGAGAGGTGCCCACTGTCCACATCACCTGAGAGAGGAAGTCAGTGGTGCTGTCTATGGCGATCTGGGAGTAGGGCAGAACAGGGATACCACCATCGAGGACGCCACGCTGGACAGCAAAGGCCTCGGCGACGCGGTGCCGGACATAGGTGAGCACCTTGTCGGTGCCATTGAGGCAGGAGGGCAGGTAGATGCTGGGGTAGAGTGCCCGGCTGCTCTTCCAGAGCCATGACAGCTCCTTGTTCCTCTGCTGCTCCACTGCCGGGCACAGCCCAGAGTAGGACGGGTTCTCAAAGTCATTGTTGTAGCAGTCAGGGAAGCCGTAGAAACCCCAGTAGCCATTGGGACGGAGGGTCTCGCCCAGCCTCAGGGTCTTCTCCATGAACTCGTGGGCGCTTTTCTCAAACTCCTGCTTGGCTGCCTCCTTCACCTTCTTGGGGGACCACTGTGGGTGCTGCTGCCACACCAGATCCTCGGACTTCTGCTGGTAGATGTGCATGGAGTCCCAGTTGCGGACCCACAGCGGACGCCACTTCTCCCAGTCAATGACAGCCAGCCCGTCGTAGGCAGGGCTGGGCAGCATGACCTCGATATCTTGGGTGGCCCGGAGGAGGTGGGCCTCCAGGCTGGCATTTTGGGGGAGCCCCCCATTCACTGGCACCCCCTTGGATGTGTAATAGGGGAGGAGACCCAGCTTATTGCTGTAGAAGATGGTCATGTCCTGCCCGATGAAGGACTGGTGGTCATTAGTCAACACGTCAAAGACCTCCAGGTTGAGGGTGACGTTGTATTTCGTGGCGCAGCGCTCAGTGGGGATGTTCCAAATGGTGACAAAGGGGCGGTTGATGAGGACAGGGCCGGGTCCCCCGGTGTGGGCCAGGCTGGGCAAGAGGAGCAGGAGGACCCAGCAGGGCAATCCCAACGCCATGGTGCCAGCAAGCACCGGATGGGTCCTGGAGCTGCCAAGGTGCGCTGAGACCTGGGGTGCTTTTATCCCCAGACCGAGCGCTGTTAATCCAGCCGTCAGCTGGGCGGCTCCGGTCACCTCGCCCACCCCTGCACGTCAAGTCCCAACGTTATCAGCAGCCGGAGCCTGGCACGGTGGCCTCGGCGAAGGGACAGCAGCCTTGGCCAGGGACTGGCGGTGATGAAGAACGTGCAGAGTCAACACCCGGTGACTGTGACCAGCACTGAGCTGGGCTGGAAAGACAAACAGACACGGACAGACGGGGGGGGGGGGGGGCAAGGTCACGGTGAGAAACACGTGCTGGGACAGGGTGGGAAACGTGGGGCGACTGGATGGCAGGAGGAGGGCACCGCCCGGGGGAAGCTCGCAGCAGCCGGTAGGGGACAGCCCGGGGTGGCACCGGAGAGCGCTGCGCGGGGACACGCGTGGCACAGGGCTGTCCCCGCTACCCGCAGGGCTGTCCCCACCCCCGGCCGCGCTCCCAGCCCGGGTCCTGGCCCCACGCGGCTGCTGCGCTCCCGCGGGCTCCACCAGGTCCCGCCGCGCCCGTGGGGATGCGGGGCGTGGCCGGGGGCGTGGCCAGGGCACCCGGGGCGTGGGGCAAGCACAAAGGGGGCGTGGCCGCCGAGAACAAAGCCTATTGGCAGCCCAGGGGCGAGGCCGGAGCGTGTCTCCGCTAGGGGCGGGGCCAATGCCCCTGGGGGCGGGGCCAATGCCCGGGCAAAGCCTGCTAGCAGCGCGGGGGCGAGACGGTGTCTCCAGCCGGGTGGGCGTGGCCAAGGCACACGGGGCGTGGCCACGGCGAGGCAGAGCCTATGGCAGCCCAGGGGCGGGGCCTGCGGGGGGGGGGGGGCAGCCCCCGCGCAGCCTCCACGTGGGTGGCCCGGCCGCGGGCGCTGCCCGCAGCTCCCACCGGGAAACCGGTCCCGCCAGCCACCACAGCGTCTGCACGGCCACCGCCGGGGCCCCCTCCTCAGCCGGGGAGCGGGGTTAGGGAACAGAGTCCCCACCCCACGGAATGTCCCGAGTTGGAAGGGACCCACAGGGACAATCGAGTCCAACTGCTGTCCCTGCACAGGACACCCCTACACGCACCCCGTGCGGCTGAGGGCGCTGGCCAAACGCTTCTGCAATATTGCCAGTGTTGGCGCCGTGACTGCTTCCCTGGGGAGCTGTTCCAGCGCTCCAGCACCCTCTGCGTGAAGAACCTGTTCCTCACGTCCAACCTAACCCTCTCCTGGCACTTTCCTGCCACCCCTTCAGGTCCAGAGAGAAGAGCTCAGCACCTCCTCCTTCCCCTGCAAGGAAGCAGCAAACTGTTAGGAGATCCCCCCTCAGTCTCCTCCAGGCTGAACAGACCAAGTGACTTCAGTCGATTCTCACACAACTTCCCCTCTAAACCCTTCACCAACTCCACGCTCTCCTCTGGACACTCTCCAGTAGCTTTAGAACCTTTTTATCCTGTAGCACCCAGAACTGCACACAATACTCGAGGTGGGGCCGCACCAGTGCGGAGCAGAGCAGGACAATCACCTCCCTCGCCCAGCTGAAATCAGCCCACAACCCACTCACGCTCCGCTCAGCTTTATTTGAGGTAAAGCACTTCGGTGTGGGGCTGTGCACAGGGGCTCAGCACCATGCAGCATCCGCTCCCTGCCCCCATGCCTCCCTCGCCCCCTCCCCATCCTTCTCCTTACAACAGGAGAGGGCCCTCCCACCCACCCTGCCCCCACATCCCCATGGGGGGCACCTGCCCCACAGCAGGGAGGACAGAGGTGGGATAACCACACAGCTCTCCCCCCACGGTGAGGGACACCTCCCGTAATGAGCTGCCTCATCAGTCAGGGTAGGGACATCTTAAACAGGTGTCCCACACCACCCCGGGAAGGGGGGCCAGCTCAGTCCAGGGGGGTTTAATGCCAGCTTGCAAGCAGCAGCAGCACCCCAAGTCCCAGCGGTGCCAAGGGTTTGGGGGCATCGCTGCTGGGGTCAGCGCGCACCCGGCAGCTGTTGCCCTGCCAGCCCTGGTAGCAGTGGCAGCGGAAGTGGGTCCGTAGGAAGAGGATATCGGCAGAGGACAGCTGGCCCTCAGCCCAGTAGAGGGGGTGCTGGGGGTGCTCTGCATCCCGGCGCCGCAGCTGGAAGTTGGTGGAGTTGAGGTGGAGGAAGACGTCGGCAGTGCTGTCCTGGCGCCGGCAGCGGCCCTGGCCATGGCACAGCACTGTGCTGCAGAGCTGTGCTGCCGTCGTGACATTCACAATGTAGCGGCCCAGGTCCCCCTCCTCCAGGTAGTCCTTGAAGATCTGGCATGATTCCTGGGGGAAGGGGATCATCAGAGGCTTGTGGGATGACCCAGAGAAAGAAGCACCCCAGATGGAGAGGACACCCCAGCCTCGAGCCAGATGAGCTCCCAATCCATCACCCACCTGCCCAGGGGTGCACTGACCCCAGACCTACCCGGCTTTTGGTGATGTTTGCGTCGCCCCAGAAGATGGCCCCGGCTGCACCCAGCGCCGCGCTCTCTCCGATGGTGGAGATCAGGTCCGACTGTGGGGACAGAGCCCGGTTAGTGCCCCATACAGCACCCACAGTCCCCAGCACAGCTTGCCCCAAAGAACCCACGGTGGGGCCAGGGAGGCAACACCTGCTCCAGTCCATGGGACATGGTGACTGTCCCAACTCCTTGGGGACAATGGTCCCCACCACCCCACTCCTCCTGGGGGGCTAAGCCAGCACAGCATGGGGGCTGTGGGCGCATCTACCCCAGGGTCCTGGTTGCTGGGACCCAAGAGTCCTGCAGACCTCCCAGAAACTTCCTCAGGGACAGTCACCATCAGTGCCAGTCCCTGCTCATAAAGGGGAGCTCGTGGCACCCTGCCACCCACGCGTGGAGGGGCTGAGCTGTAGGTGCCCACTCTGTGATCCTCCAGTGTGGAACAAAGGGTTGGGCACGCCCTCTGCTCCCTGGAACCAGCCTTGTGCACCACAGCAGCCCCCCACCACAGGGTGCTGCTCCCTGCCCCACACAGTGACAGCCAAACCGTGGGATGCCAGTGACATCCCAAGGGCAGGCACTGGTCTCCAGAGCCACCTCACTCCAGGGGAGCGAGATGAAACACAGGCAGAGGGATGGCAGCTGGTCCCAACCTCAGGACTTGGGAGAAGGATGTCCTGGTGGTGCAGCCCTACCTGGCTGAGCACGTCCAGCTTGTGGATGTAGGTGGGCCGCGTGTAGACAAAGACAGGCAGGCAGTAGCCGTCGTGATGCTGCTCCGAGATGCGCAGGGCTTCCATCACTCGCGCCCGCACAAACTTGCGGCTGTTGGGAGTGGAAGCCAGGAGCAGGTCGAGGTAGATGGAGGGGTAGAGGGCCATGCTCTCCCTCCAGAGCCACGCCAGCTGGTCATTGCGTGTCTTCTCCACGTCCGGGCACTGCCCGGTGTAGCTCTCCTTGTTCTTGCCATAGTCGTGGTTGTAGCAGTCAGGGAAGAGGTAGAACCCCCAGAGCTGCTTTGGACGGAAGCTCTTGGCCAAGCGCAAGGTGCTCACCATGAACTGCCGGGCGGCCGTCTCAAACTCATACACCGCCTGCTTGTTCACCTCCTCAGGGGAGCTGGTGCACTGCCGCTGGTACACCAGCTGTTGAGACACCTCCCGGTAGATGTCCTTGGGCTTCCAGTTGCGAGCCCAGATGGGCCGCCACTCTTCCCAGTCAATGACGGCCAACCCCTCCTTGGTGGGTGAGCGGATGTACTTGCGGATGTTCTCCGGGAGACGGGCGAGGTGCTCAGACAGGCTGCTCTTCTGGGGGACGCCGCCGTTGACGGCCACACGTTGACTGGTGTAGTAAGGGTAGAGCCCCAGGCGCTCCTTGTAGAAGATGGTGAGGTTCTGCCCCACGAAGCCCTCGTTGGGGGAGGCATCAAGATCGAAGATGCTGAAGTCGAAGGACACCTGGAAGCGTGGCTTGCAGTCCTGGGTGGGCATGTTCCAGGCCACCAGGAAGGGCCGGCGGGTGAAGAGCGGAGTGGCCGCCGGCTTCTCGGGGGTCTGCCAGGCCAGGGCCAGCAGGGCCAGCCAGGGCACGGCCACGGCCACCGCGCAGCCCCCGCGCATCCTGCCCGAACGGGGGCCTGGGGGGAGAGAGGGGGGGTCAGGAGGGGAGTCAGAAGGGGAATGCAAGAGGGTCAGGGAGAGGAGCGGGTAGAGAGTTGGGGTGGGGGGAGGTGCGGGAGGAGTTGGGGGAGTCAGGAGGGGAATGCAGGAGGGTCAGGGAGACAAGGGGGTAGAAGGAGGGGCACAAGAGGGGGTGCAGGGGGAGTCAGGAGGGCACGTCAGGAGAGGGGGGTGCAGGGAGGAAATGCAGGAGGGTCGGGTAGGGGGAGTCAGGAAGGGACCGCAAAAGGAGTTAGGAAAGGGGATCAGGAGGGGAATGCAGGAGGGTCAGGAAGGGGTGGCTCAGGTAGGTGGGTGCAGAGAAGGGGGGGGTCTGGAGAGTCAGGAGGGCGGTGCAGGAGGAGTTGGGGGTGCAGGGATAGTCGGGGAGGGTCAGGAGCGGGGGTGCAAGAGGGGGCGCTGCAGGAGGGCGGTTGCCGGAGGGGGGGATGCAGGCGAGGAGGGCTCTGCTCACACCGCCCCCGCGCAGACCCTGCCCCACGTCCCCTCGCCACAGCCCTGTCCCGGGGCGCCGGGCTGAGGTGCCGGGAATCCCGGTCCCAGGCAGCCCCGCCCGCTCCCGCTCGCCCCGCTCCCCCCGCCCGGGTGCCGGCGGTGCCGCCTTTGTCCGCTCCCGGCACACAAGCGCCGCCCGCCCGGCTCTCACCGCCGTTCACGCCATCCCCGCCGCGGTTGCCCCGGCGCCGCCCCCCGCGCCGCCCGCTTTAAACCCCGGGCGCGCACCACGGCGGGGCCGCGGGGGGGAGGGGGCGCGGCGGAGCCTCCATCCCCCCCGCAAACCTCCGCGAGACCGCGCGGGGAGAGGTACCCACACCCCCCCCCCCGGTCCCGTCGCGCTTGGTACGGCCCGGGAGGCCACGCCTCCCCCCCGCGCGGCGGGAGGGGGAGGGGCACGGGGCGCCGGCAGGGGGCGCTGCGGGGCCAGAGGGGCCGGAGGGGGAATGGGGGAGACGGGATGGGGTGACCCAGAAAGCGGGTGACCCTAAACTGGTGGTGTCCCCAGGGTCGTGGTGACCTCAGAACGGTGGTGTCTCCTGGATGGTTGTGACCCCAGGGTGGTGGTGTCCTCAGAATAGCGGTGGTGTCCCCAGGGCGGTGGTGACCCCAGAGCCGTGGTGTCTCCAAGATGGTGAGATTCTAGGGTACGGTGGTGTCCCCAGGAAGGCGGTATCCCCAGGACGGTGGTGACCCCCGGGCGATGGTGACCCCAGGGTGATGGTGTCTCTGGCACAGTAGTATCCCCAGGATCATGGTGTCCCCAAGGCAGGGGTGTCCCCGGGGCATGGCTGTCTCCAAAGCAGTGGTGACCCCAGGATGGTGATGTACCTGGTGTGGCGGTACCCCCAAGTGTCCCCAAGAAGGTGGTATCCCCAAGATGGAGGTGATGCCAGGATGGTGCTGTCCCTGGCGTGGTGGCATCCCCAGGTTCATGGGTGTCCCCGAGGCAGGGGTGTCCCCAGGGCAGTGGTGACCCCAGGATGGTGATGTCCCTGGTATGGTGGTGTCCCCCAGTTGGTGAGATTCTAGGGTACAGTGGTGTCCCCAGAACAGTGATGTCCCTGGTATGGTGGTGTCCCCAGGTCAGCAGTGTCCCCAGGCCCTGCTCTGCTGGCCGGGATGTCCTGTGTGGTCGGGGCAGCTGGCGCTGCTGCCTCAGCCGTGGCTCCTCAGGTTTCCTGCCTGGGTGACACAGGGGCAGTCGAGGGTCCTGTCCCCGGGCACCGAGGCCCCGTGGGGGGCAGACTGGGGCCGCTGGTGTGGCCGTCCCCATGAGCCGGCTGTCCCCATGTCCTGGCCGTCCCCATGTCCTGGCTGTCCCCTGCCTGCTGGTCCCAGGGCTATCAGGGTGTCCCCGCAGAGGAAGCGTTGGGCTGGAGCGCGAGGGTGTGGCGGGGCCGGCGAGGGAAGGAAGTGGGGTTGAATCTGCGGAAGCGCTGCCCGGCCACCCACCACAATCCGCGAGAGCAGCGGCAGCGCTGAGCCGGGCCCTGGCTGGGACCACAGGCACCAGGGCCATGGGCAACCACAAAACGGCTCCAGAGAGCAAGACAAAGCACCCACCATGAGGGTGGCAGTGCCACCAGAGATGGGCACGGTGCCACCACAGATGGGGACGGTGCCACCACAGATGGGGACAGTGCCACCAGGTATGGGCACAGTGCCACAAGATATGGGCACAGTGTCACCAGGGATGGGCACGGTGTCACCATGGATGGACACCATGTCACCAGTGATGGGGATAGTGTCCCAAACCCAGGCTGCACCCTATGGTGCATGGGCAATGCCAGGCACTGGCTGGAAAAGGGGCAGGGAAGGTCGGCCACCAGCCAGGCCTTGGCTGCCAAAACCCTCGAGGGAGACTGCAGGGAACCAAGAAATCCCAGTGCTGCGGGCACTGCCCTTCCCCTCTGGGCAGTAAACAGCCTCCCTTCCCTGGCAGTCTCAAATTTTCCATCCTTTGCAGCCTTGTGTGCCCAACGTAACCGGCCACGCCGGCAGCCGGATGGCTGGAGAGGTCACGGATCTCCCTGGCCAGGAGGGCTGCAAGCCCTCAACACAAGACAGCACTGCAGCACCATCCCCACGAGAGGTGGGAGCCCCCAGGACAAGGCAGCTTCCCACCACCATCCCCCCAGGAGAGCTCAGCACCTCCTGCCTCAGTGTCCCTCCTTGGGAAATCCAGATCCGGGATTTTGGGAGGGGGCAGCTGGACACATCCAGCCTCCCCTCTGCCATCTTGCCCCATCGCCCATGAGATGATGTTAAGCCATTCCCAGTCAGACAGGAGAGCCCTGCCCGGCTTGGGCACGCAGAGGGGCATGGGGCAGCGGAGGTGGGCAGCCATGGTGACCTGTGCCATGCGGGCAGCCGGGATAACGGGGTGTTAGTCCCATCTGCTCACGCTGGAGGGATCCAGGCAAGCTGCTGGGCTTTGGGGACAGGAGAGGAGGTTGTCACCCACCTCTGCCCTGAGCTGGGGGCTGCAGGAGGGGGACTGTGGTGGCCGTGAAGCTGCTCACAGCGCTGGTGAGCCGCAGCCACCACCTTGTTTAACCTTCCTGAGCCGTAATGCCCCACACAGCCACTCCGTTCCCCTCAAGGCCACCACGATTTGTCCCCTCCTGTGGTCGCCATTCCTATGGATCACTGGCCAAAATCCCAGCGGCTCGTCCCCTGGGAGCAGAAGCGCTGGCAGGACACCCCGCACCACTCACTCATTACAGCCTTCGTCAGCAGCTCATTTCCGAGCCGGCTTGCGCGAAGGAAATGATGAGAGGTGGTGGTGGCTGCAGGAAAACATTTGCAGGGCGGCCCGGGGGAAGCAGGACGTGGGGCACAAAGTGAGGTCGCGGCGGCTCTGAGAACATCATCAGGCAGCTGTGATTAATGAGGCACTGATTTGGCAAGGCGAGTGATGAAGGAGCGGGCAGGATCCGCCCCCCCGCAGGGCTTGGGTGCAGGGGTGGGAAGAGGTCGGCTTGAGGCACCGGCGATGCTCAGGTCCCTGCTGCCTTTCAGGTCCCCAGGCAGGGCATGAGAGGGGCCTGAGCTCCAACCCTCCTGACCCCAGCAAGGAAATTACATGGATTCATCTAAACACAGCTTAGATTTATATTTAAAGGACGTCACAGCAGCTCCAAGTGGAGTCACAGCCCAACGACATCACCAGCCGCTGCCAGCGCCATGGGCCAAACCAGAGCACCTGCAAACGGCTGTGACTCGTGGCTCTTTCACCACCAGTTCAAGCACAAACATCTCCATCCTGAAAACCCAAAGCACCAAACAGCCCAGCCCAGCAAAGGCCACCTCCCCTTGGCTCACCAATTCCTTGCGCTGACCCCAGGCACGGCCGCTCGCCCTCCCCAGGAACGCAGCTCACGGACTGGCCGGCTCTACAAAGAATTTTATTGAAATTTAACAAAAGTGGAGGGGTGCACTGGGAGGAAGGACCATAAATAGTGAACATTTCCCAAACCCATGGGTCCTAGAGGAGAGGAGCCTGGTGTCAGTGAGTACAGTTCGGCTACACATCCACACGGGGAAGCACAACGTCGCACAGGAATCGTAAAAAATAAAACAAACACAAGGAAAACGTTCCTTTTTTTTTTTTGCTTGCTCCAACACCACAGTGGACACAAATACTATTTACAGCAACCTTCACATTTTTAACATCCCTCCAGGTCCTCCCAAGGCCCTGCTGCCACAGGGGGGCTGGAGGCCAGTGGAGGGGAGGGGGCCAGGGGCTGCTGCTCTGGGATCAGCCTGGCAAGAAGCAGGGCAGGACGCACCATTGGCCTCCTGGGGAGGATTTCGCTGCTGCTCCAGCGACAGTGGGGAGGGAGAAGGCGTGTTGTTTGGGGGGGGAAGCAAGTTTGACACGCTGGGGGAAGGGTGGGCAGCCTGTCAGGGAGGACAAAAGCATCCTCGCTAAGCCGGTCTCCGTCTTTTCCTTCCCAGGGTTAGGGCTCTGCCTTGTCAGTCGGATTTTGGCCAATAGCCAGGTGAGGGGCGCCCGCTGGGGCAGGCAAACGGCACCGGCCTCTTCCCCACTCCTCCTCTGCCTTCTCTCATACCCGAAGTGGGTTCAGTGCAGCTTCCCACACCCTCGGACAGCCCCAGTCACAGCTTTCTCTCCTCTTCCTGGGGACAGCAGCTCCTGCTCTCCGTCAGAGCCTGAGGGATGCCCTTCCCAGGGAGATCCAGCCCAGGAGAGCAGGTGGTGCACGAATAAGAAACACTTCAGTGGGAATTGTTTTAAGACAAGACTCTTTCAAGCAAGCAGGAGAACAAAAGATGTCGAAAGAAGTGTCCAGCATCACAGTGTAGACAAGCTCCCTGGCAGAGCCCTGCCCTCCCATTTCCCTGCCTGTCAGCAGCCAGCACATCCGTTTCACCCTCTGTGCTTCACCTTCCGTGCTCGCTCCTGTCGATGGGAACAGCAAGTGTGGGGACGAGGAGGGAAGAGGTGGTGACAGGAAGACGGCAACAGCCACGCCGCTGTTATCTCCCAGAGGCCGGGAATGTGGCCCCACGCCCAGGCGGCTCTCGGCAGGCGTGGGGATGGATACATCCAACATAGACGCCGACAGGGCTGGCGGCCAAGTGCCAGCGGCTTAAATTAAAAATCGAGGTAGCAAACGTCTGAAGTGCTTAGAAAGTAAATAAGTTCTGGAACGAAAGAGGAGGAAAGCCGAGCCGGCTGCTGGGGGGAGCAGGCTCTGACCCAGTTTAAAGCTGTGCCCGCTGCCCCACAGCCGGTCCAGGACACCAGGGAGGCTCCCGGTGCTGGCAAGGGGCAGTGCCGGTCACACCTCTCCCGGGCTCCGCAGCACCTGGCTCAGCACCCCAGGGCCTGCACGCAGGGGTGAGAGGGTTTTCGGTGCTGCCAGGGCAACCCCAACCTTCTCGAGCAGGAGGTAAGAGGAGAAAAGAGCAGGACCTTCCGAGACAGAGCAGAAAGCCTCCTTTTAAAGTGCATCGCGTTTCTCCTCCTGCCGCCAGCTGGGAAGCGGGAGGAACCGGAGTTCACATCACCAGGGAGATTTCCAAGCCGGGGCAGACACACCGACCGATTGTTTTCAGGGCACGGGGAGGGAAGAAATGATTTGATTTCCTTCCTGCTTGGCTCTGTGAAGGCCCACCCCACCGGGAGGTGCGTTCAAGATGAGAGCAGGGGGTGAGGATGTCACGGGGAGACACCTTGCCCAGCAGCCAGGCACCGTGGTGGGCAAGGGACGGTGCTCGGCAAGAGCCAGCTCACTAACGGGGCAGGCAAGTCTGCTGCAGAGCGGGGACCTCACTGTCACCACAGAGATCTCCTGTGGGTGGAAGGACTGCAGGCAGCAGCAAAGCCAACCTCTCCAGAGTCGGCATAAGTGGGGAAATGCACAGGGGGAAGCGACCGAGGTCTGAGATAGTGGCATCTGATTTCTGTTCCCTTCCCAAGGGAATCGCAGCAGCCAGCCAGATGTGCTTCGAGACCGGCTGTCCCTCAGCCTTCATCCTCCATCGACAGAGCTGTCCAGGGCAGCGTCACATCACACCCGTGTCAAGCGTCGCGACGCAGCACTGGCCATGTGACCATCGGGCCCAAGGGATGCAGGGCGCCGGGCAGCATTCCCATGTCCCGGCTCTCCCCGGGCCGCATACCTGAGAAGCAGGGGATTTTGTCTGGTGAGAAGTGCAGGCTCACTCTCCCTTTAACAGCTCACACACAGCAGCTCGTTTGCAGTTCCAGTTACCCATCAAATGTCGGCTAGAGGCTACAAAAGGTATTTTAGTCTTCTGACTCAAGCGAGGGTGTTTTTAAGCAGTCGTTGCACAAGGTCACCCATCTCCTGCCAGGAGCGCCAGCCAAGCCCAGCCCGGCCTGCTCCGTCCATCCTGCCTCACCTGCGGGCAAGGGGAGAGCCGCTGTCCCGCCGTGTGCCCAGAGTCCTCCTCGGGTGGGAACGCAGCACAGTCTCGCCTGGGGAGGCTGGGGGCGGTGGGGCAGGGCCTCCCGCCTGCGGGCAGCAACGTCTGGCAGCTCACACCTCGCAGATGATCACCGGGAAATCCACATGGATGCGAGGGTGCTCCAGTTTCACTATGCCCTGCCGGAAGAGCCAGAGCAGTGAGCAGACCACCAAGCAACAGCCCCAAGCCCTACCAGTGACCCCATGCCCTCGAGAAACAGAAGCCTGTAAAGCCTCCATGACACCAGGCCCGCCTAAAAAAGTGCTCTGCCCTTCGAACTTGTCTCTGGAGAGCCGAGGGCGGCACGGCTGGCTGCCCACACGGCAGGTTTGGAGCTCAGCGGGGCGAGAAAGGAGGGAGCTGCTCTGCCAGGCACTGCCCGTGCAGCAGCTGATGCGTGACTGGCAGATATTGGCTGTCTGGGCTTTTCATCCGGCAGCTTTCATTCACGGGATTTAAAAGAATGAAAAGAGCTCTCAGAGAGAAAGCAGCCGGGGCAGCTGGCGCACAAGAAAAGCAGCTTTCTATCCAGAGGGGAGGCTGCTGAATGCATGCTCCCTCCACGCCAGCTACAGGCTCCTTTCCCATGCTCCGTCCAAGCCTTCTCCTGTTACAGCACCCGGAGCACGCACTAGCAGGAAGGGGGCTGGGGATGGACGGGGGACTAGGGGGTCGGGCCTGCCTCTGCAAGAACACCAGCTTGGGGAGTGGCACTGAATTCTTGCCTCCATAACTGCCTGCGCAGCACTCAAAAGGGGCCCCATTCAGTTGGGGGCTGCTCACCCCTCAGAGCACAATAGCTCGCTAGAGGCCTGCCTTTCTGCTGAATTAGGAAAAACTCCTGCACGGTCTCTCTCCAGTCTGGTTTGATCCCCCCTTTTCTCCATTTATGCCCCTGGAAGCCTCATGACGTGCAGTCTGTTCTCCTACACCACGACCCTCAGTTGGCATCCCAGCCCCAGCCTTGCTTCAGCCCAGGTGCTTATTTTAAGAGGAGACTAAATTCCGAGCACCACTGAGATGCAAAACACATCACTGTCAATACTACTGTCACTACTGAGTGACCAGGTGGAATGTGTGTGGCCAAATGGAACACGGGCATGTCCTTTCTGGCAAGGAGATGCCCCAAGGAAGAAGGCTGAGGCCCAGGAGCTCCTGCAAAGCTGCCACCATCTAGCACTGCGGCACTCACTTTCCCCCACACCCTACCTGAGGTATCAGGTTCTTGTGGATCCTCTTCAGCTTGGCGCGCTTCCTCCCGTTCTTGGTGACGATTGTCTCCTCGTAGAACTCGTGGGCGAGATCCCCGTCCTCATCGTAATACATGGAGCTGCCAGGAGGAGAGAGGAGGCGGGTGTGTAGGAGCCTGCTGACACGATGCTGGCTTCCTGCAGCTGGGGCAGGGAAGCAACACCAGCCCTGTGAGTGGGGCTTCTCCCCCAGGCAGAGGGGTCCCATCCATCGGGGCTACTCAACCTTTGGAGCACACCTACAGCTCGCCCCAGGTGCTCGCTAGTGCTATCTTTTCTGCTTATTTAGGAAAGACTCCTACGGGGTCTTTTCTTCAACTCAGGTAGGGAAAGATGCTGGGTCAAGGAAAGGGGGGGACAATGGGGAAGGGGAGGGTGATGGGGCAGGGAAGAGGAAAGGCGCAGAGGCATAGGAGGGCAGGGAGATGGGACAGGGAAAGGGGCGGGCGCCGGGGCAGGGATGGAGCAGGCCATAGGGCAAGGTGACAGGGCAGGGGAGGGGTGGGCAACAGGGCAGGAAAGGGACGGGCCACGGGGCAGGAAAGGGGAAGGCAAGGGGGCGGGGGCGGAAGAGGCAAAGGGGCAGGGGAGAGCAATAAGGCAGGAGAGGGGAGGGCGCTGGGCAGGAGAGGGCAAAACGATGAGGCAAGGAAAGATGATGGGGCGGGGCAGGGGAGGGCAGGGCGCCGGGGCAGGGCAGATCGATGGGGCAGGGAGGGCAACGGGGCAGGAGAGGGGAGGGCGCTGGTCAAGGAAGGCCGATGGGACAAGGCCGGCACCACTAGCCCTGCGAGGGGGCTGCCCCCGGGCCCCGCGGTGCCAGTGCCCGCACATCCCCCCATCCCCTCACCCGCGCCGTGTGAAGACGAAGGGGGTGGCGGCGCGCGCGGCCCGCGCCCGGGTCAGGGCCTGCTGCCCGCCGGGGCCCTCCGCGCCGCCGCCGCCCGCCGCCTGGGAGGCGAAGGGCCACAGCCCCCGCGACTTGGAGCCGCTGGCGCCCATGGCGGGGGCGGCGGGGGAAGGGGAGGAGAGCGGCCCGGAGCCGCCGGCGCCGCCGCCCGAGCGCCTCCTCCGTGCGACGACGACGCCTTTGCGACACTTCCGGCGCCCGCCGGGTCCCCGCACGTGACCAGGAAGGGAAGGGTTCGCATCACGTGACCCGGGAAGCTCGACTGTGCCCGCATCGCGTGACCACGGAAGGGAGGAGCTTGTCCGCATCACGTGACCGCGGAGCACCCCCTCCCGGCCCGGCCCAACCCCGGGCCCGCAGGTTCGAGTCCAACCCCCCCCCCCCCCCCCCCCCCCCCAACCGGAACGGGGGCGCCGCTCCCCCTCCCGCCCTCCCCCAACCCCAGCGCCAGCTCCCCCGGCAAGGACTCGCCGCAGGCCGCGCCTCGTCACCCAGATGGCTTTATTGGTGCTCGACCCCCTCCTTTCCCCAGGGCCACCCACCCTCCGGGGACACTTGTGCCAGGGCCACCCACAGCCCCAGGGCCACCCACTCCCCTCAGGGGCACTCGCCCCCCCCCCCAGGAACACCCACTCCCCCTGCTTACACTTTCTCCCCCTGGCGACACTCTTTCTCCAGGCAACACCCACTCTCCCAGGGACTCCCACTGCCCCAGGGGATGCTCACTCCCCCTGGGGACACTTGCTCTTTCCCAGGGGACACCCACACCACTCGAGGACACTCGCTCCCCCTGGGGACACTTGCTCTCCTGGGGATACCCACTCCCCCAGGGACACCCACACCCCCTCATTACATTCACTCGTCCAGTGACACTTTCCCCCCCCCATGAGGACACTCGGTCCCCTAGGGACACCCACACCCCTCGGGACACTCACTCCCCCTGGGGAACACTTGCTCCCCGGGGACACCCATACCCCCTGGTTACACTTGCTCTCCCCAGGGGACACTCACTCCTTCTGAGGCACCCACTCTTCCCAGGGACACCGATACCACCTGGGGCCACTGTTTCCCCCAGTGACACACACACACACTTCCCTCATTGGGGTCACTCGCTCCTCTAGGAACACCCACCCCCCCTGGGGACACTCACTCCTTTGGGGACACTCACTCCCACCAGGGATCCCACTTTGGGCCAGCCCCATGGCGCAGTGATGGCCCAGTGGGTGCCGGGGTGCCCCTCTCAGTGCCCCCTCCTGCCGGCGTGCAAGGGTCCCAAGGTGCTGGCTGGCAGTGGGTGGCATGGTCACCCCGGTGTGCGTGTGGCCAAGGCCTCCTGCATCTTCTGGCGGCAGCAGGCGTAGCGGTGGCGCAGTTGGCGCAGGTGCTCCTCCTCCTCGCGCTGCAGGATGCGCAGGAAGTTGTGCAGCTCCGGCAGCGTGAACGCGTCCCACTGTGGGCACAGGGGTTGCCATCACAACAGGGATGTGACACGTGTCCCCACCACAGCAGTGCAGGTGGTGGTCCCCTCCCCGCCCCAGTACTCACATTCACCTCGCCGGTCTCGTTCTCCTTCAGGACGAAGCTGAGCACCTTCTCGCTGGGGCCGGCCAACAGCCGCAGGCGCAGGGGCTGCTCATCGTCACCCAGCTTCCGCAGGTACACTGCAACAGTGGCCACGTGTCATGGGGGGAGACACCACCACGGGGACATCACTGCTTCTACAGGGAATGTGCCACCATGGGGACATCACCACCATAGGGACACCACTGCTGCTACAGGGATGCTACCACCACTTGGAACATGCCATCACTGCCACAGGGGACCCTTCCGCCACCGGGGACACTGCCACCAAGGGGGATACCTCTACAACAGGGAAGCTGCCACTCTCTGGACACTGCTGCCAGAGAGGACCCTACTGCCACAAGGATGCTGCTACCCTGGGAATGCCACCACCCAGGGGAAACCACCACCATAGGGACACAACCACCACTTCAGGAACACAACCACCATGGGGACACCACTGTCATGGGGATGCTACTACCACAGGAGACACGGTCACCACTATGGGGACACCACTGCCACGGGGATGCTGCCACCATAGGTGCCATCACCACCACAAGACCTCTGCCACCCAGGGAAATGTGCCAGCACAGAGACACGGCCACTGCTCTGGGTACAGGGCCACCCTGGGGTGCTACCTTGCTCATCTTTCTCGGATCTCTCGAAGAGGGCGAACTTGCGGGGGTTGTCGATGACCGTGAACTTGCGGAGAAGGGCGTCGATGACCTCGCTGGCGCGGGTGTGCGATAAGATGTGCAGGTGCTTGACGGTCCCCTTGGGCAGGTAGAAGGACGTGCGGCGCTTCACGCCCTGTGTGCGTGGCCCCGGCCGCAGCGAGGGGACCCGCTTGGTGGCCAGCACTGAGATGGGGCGCACCAGCTTCAGCTGCACCTTGATGAAACCAGTGTAGGAGCCATCCTTGTTCTGGGAGACAGCGGTGGGGGGTGAGTGGGGCCAGGGCTGGGCACCACAACCCCCCCCAGCCCCACGGTGGCCCCATACCAAGCTCATGAAGAGGTTACTGTTGATCTGGCTGTTGTAGTCCTTGATCCTCTCTTCCACCTGCGCCTGGTCCAACTCGGTCTTCTCCCACTCGCTGGGCTCATCCTGCGTGACGGCAGCTGCGCTGAGTGGCGCCGCAGCTGGGGGCGACCTCTCTGTCCACAGCGGTGTCCCACCCCCACCCCGGACACTGGTGACCCGTGTGGGCGGTTGCGCGCGGTTGCATCAGCCCGGCTGGCGCTGAGCTGGGCTGAGCTCATCGCAGCCCCGGGGGGGACATCGGCATCACCACCACCCCACCAGCCCTTGTCCCCATTCCCAGGGCCCAAGGGACGCAGGAACACCCCTCAAGGCCACCTCGGGGCTGGGCGTCCCTTCCCAGCACCCCACATCAGAGAGGCTCCCCGAGGCAGAGCACTGACAGCCGCCAGCCTGGCACCGCGGCGGGCAGGGCGCCAGGGGACACCCTGAGATCTGGGATGGGGAACACCCCGAGATCTGGGGCAGGAGGGCTGGGATGGGGACACACACCCCGCTTCAAAGAGCTGCCCCACCCTGGGGGGTACCCCAACACCCCAGCTCAGCGTCCCGGCCACTACTGGGTATTTACGTGGGACCATGGAGCTGCCTCTGCCCCACGGGCACGGCTGTGAGGAAGCCCGGGGGGCGGGGGGGGCGTCACCCCGCACCCCCACACACAGCTCCTGTGGGAGCAGCGCCATGGGGCAAAGCCCCGCTCACCCCAACGCCCCAGTGCCAGGGGCACAGCAACCCCACAGCAGGGCCACGCTCACCCCCTGCCCACCCCACCCCGCGCTCCCCACGACGGGGAGGCAAAAGCCTCGCACCAGCCCCCCCTGCCCCATGGAAGGGGGGGGAATCGCGCCCCATGACGTCACCCCGTGACGTCACCGCCCCGCGAGCTCCCGGCGGGGCACCGACCTGGCGGCGGCGCGGGCGGCGGCCGAGGGAGGTGCGGGCGGTGTAGAAGAGCTCGGGCTCGGAGTCGGAGTCCTCCTGGCTGCAGTACCCGCTGCTGCCCGAGCTCCCTCCGGTGCCCCCCGCGCTGCCCCGCAGCCACAGCGCCCCGGGGGCCTCCGAGCGGGCACCGGCACCCCCCGACCCACCGGCACCGGGCACGGCCCGGTCCGCCGCCCCCCGGGCACACGGGCACACCCGGCCCCGCGCCAGCCCGGAACCGGCCCGGCTCAGCTTAGTCCTTGTCCCGGCTCGCTCGGCGCGGTCCTGGTCCTTGTCCCGGCCCGGTTTGCCCGGTGCCTCTCGCGGCGCTGCCCCAGTCCCGGCTCGGCTCAGCCCGGTCCCTGCTCGGCCCGGCTCAGTCCTTGCACCCGCCCGGCTCAGCCCGGTTCCGGCTCGGTTCAGCCCGGCTCCGATCCCTATCCTGACTGGCTCAGCCCGATCCCGGTCCTTGTCCCGGCTCGGTTCACCCAGTGCCTCTCGCGGCGCCGCCCCGGGGCCGGCTCGGTTCAGCCCGGGGCCGGCTCGGCTCTGCCCGGGGCCGGCTCGGCTCTGCCCGGTCCCGGTCCCTCTCCCGGCTCGCTCAGCGCGGTCCCTGTCCCGGTTTGGCTCCGCCCGGCACCGGCTCGGCTTGCCCGGTGCCCCTCGGGGCGCTGCCCCGGCACCGGCCCGGCCCAGCTCGTTCCCGGCCCGGCCCAGCTTAGTTCTTGTCCTGTCCCGGCCCGGCCCGGCCCAGCCCAGTCCCGGTCCCTCTCGCGGTCCCTGTCCCGGCTCGCTCAGCCTGGTCCCGGTTCGGCTCTGCCCCGGCTCAACTCAGCTCAGTCCCTATCGCGGTCCCGTCCCGGTTCAGCTCCGCCCGGTCCCTCTCTCTCGGTGCCGCCGCTGCCCCAGCCCTGGCCCCGCTCCCGTTCCTCTCCCGCTCCCGGCTCGCCCCGCCCCGCGGCCGTTGCTGCTGACGCGGCGGGGGCGGCACCGCTTCCGGCCGGGACGGAGAGCCCCGCCCGGCACAGCCCGGCCTCGCTCCGCTCCGCTCGGCTCGGCTCGGCTCGGCCCGGCCCGGCCCGGCCCGGCCCGGCACAGCACAGCTCGGCATAGCTCGGCATGGCTTGGCATAGCTCAGCACAGCCCAGCTCGGGTTGGCACGGCTCGGCTCAGCTTGGCACGGCCTGGCATGGTTCAGCACAGTCCAGCACGGCACAGCAAAGCCCAGCCTGGCATGGCTCAGTGTGGCTTGGCACAGCAAAGCCCAGCTTGGCATGGCTCGGCATGACTTGGCATGGCTCAGCACAGCACAGCACAGCCCAGCAAAGCCGGCTTGGCATGGATTGGCAGAGCCCAGCTCAGCTCAGCAAAGCTCAGCCTGGCATGGCTTGCCACAGCCCAGTACAGCACAGCAAAGCCCATCCAGCGTGGCACAGCCCAGCTTGGCATGACATGTCACAGCTTCACCTGGCACAGCCACCCCAAGCCCTGGTAGCCCCCCAGGTTGGCCACCCGCACCCCTCACAGCCCCAGGACAGGCCCTACCACGTTGGTGTCCTTCTCCAGTGCCTGCTCGGTGCCATCATCCTCGTCGGTGGTGCCTGGGGTGCCGCGGCAGTCCAGCCGCACCAGGGCCCGGCACCGGTAGTGACAGGTGAAGCTGCAGTCTGGAGATGGCGACAGGACTGGCATCAGCGGGGCCACCCACCCCGTGCCACCCCAAATCTGGTGGGATTACAGGGTCCACACCAAGGCCCGTGCCACCATCAGGGCATGGCTCCAGCTGGCAGGGGTGGCCGCTGTGCTGAGGAGGGCACTGGTATCTGGTGGGACAAGGCTGGTGCATGGTGTCAGCACTGGTGCCCAGTTCCTGGGATGCCACTGCTCCCGGTGACATCTCCCTGTGCCAGGGATCCAGGGGGAGGCATCTACTGGGACCCAGTGCTGCCCATGCTGGTGCCCAGTACCATGGTGCCCGGGGGAGTTTCTAATGGCTGGGGTGCCCCAAGACTTGGTGCCTGGTATGGGGATGCCCAATGCCCAGTAACGATGCCCAGTGCCTAGTGGGGGTAACCAGTACTGAGATGCTCAGTGCCCAGTGCAAGTTTCTGGTGTCCGATGCCCATTCCCAGTACCAGGATGCTTGTACCCAGTGTGGGTACCCAGTACTGAGATGCTCAGTGCCCAGTATGAGTTTCTGATGTCCAATGCCCATTCCCAGTACCAGGATGCTTATACCCAGTGTGGGTACCCAGTACTGAGATGCTCCGTGCCCAGTATGGGTTTCTGATGTTGGGATGCCCATGCCTAGTGAGGATGCTTGTGCCCTGAAATGGCACGCCTTCTGCACAGGGCAGGTGACTGGCACCAGGCTGCCCACTGTGTGTGCCCAGTAGCCAGCAAGGGAGCCCAGTACTAAAAGGCCCAGTGCCTGGGGGGTGTGTGCTCTGTTCTGGGATGCCCATGCCCGGTGGGGATGCCCAGTACCAGATGCCCCATACCTCATGTGGGTGCCCAGTGCCTGAAGGCCCTGTACCCAGTGTGAGTTGCCTGGTACTGGGATGCCTGGTGAGGGTAATTGCTTCCAAGATGCCTGTGCCCAGCCTGGGTGCTCAGTACCAGGATGCCTGCTGCTCTCTGAGGGTGTCCCAGTACTGGGACACCTGGTACTTGTTAGGGGTGCCCAGTAATGGGATGCTTGTGCCCCGTGCGGGCAGCCAGTGCTGGGATGCTCCGTGACTGGTGGCAGGATGCCCAGTGTTGGTGAGTGGTGGCAGGAGGCCCATGCCCAGTAATGGGGTGCCTGGTGGGGGTGCCCAGTACTGGGATGCCTAGTGGGGGTGGTTGGTACTGTGACACCCTGTGCCTGTTGGCAGGATGCCCAGTACTGGAATACCCAGTGTCCAGCGGGTGTGACCGTTGCTGGGGTGCCCTATGGATGGTGGGGATGCCCAGTATCGGGATGGTCGGTGCCCAGTGAGGGTGGCTGAGGCTGGGAAATCCTGTGTGTGGTGGTAGGGTGCCCAGTATTGGGATGCCCAGTGGGTGTGGTTGATGCTGGGATGCCCTGTGTGTGGTAAGGATGCCCAGAGGTGGTGGCAGATGCTGGGATGCCCAGTGCGTGGAGGAGGTGGTTGGCACTTTGACATCCTGTGCATGGTGGGGATGCCCACTGCTGGGATGCCCTGTATGTGGTGAAGGAATGCCTTGTGCTGGGATGCCCAGTGCCTGGCAGTGATGCTCAGTGCCAGGATGCTTGGTACGCCCGAGGGGGTCATGGATGCTGGGACTCTCGGTGCCTGGAGGGGGTGGCTGGTGATGGGGTGCCCGGAGCCGGGGTGGCCGGTGCCCGGTGATGGGATATGCGGTAGCAGGATGCCCGTCGGGGCAAGCCCGCTGCCCGGAGGGGGTGGTCAGTGCTGAGATACCCGGCAGCGGGATGCCCGGGAGCGGAGGGGGGGGGTGGGATGCCCGGTGCCCGACGCCAAGTAGAGATGCCAAGCGTCGGGATGCCCGGTGCCCGTCTGTACTCACAGCAGCACTGGAGGCTCTTCCTGGCGCCGCCCCACACGAAGCCCCCGCAGAGGTCGCACCAGGTGTGCCCCCCGCGCGGGCGCGGCTCGAAGCGGTGCCCGGGGGCGGCGAGCCGCAGGCCGGAGGGGGCGGCGGGGCCGGGGGGGGCTCGGGCAGGGCTGATGCGCAGCGCGTTCGCCCGCTCCAGGCGGCCCCGGCCCCGCGGCTGCAGCTCCCGCAGCTCGATCAGCTCCATCGGCCCGCGGGGCGGGGGCGCCGGGGCGGGACCGGGACCGGCAGGGGCCGCCCCGTCCGGGCACCGCGGGGAAACTGAGGCACGGGACGGGGGGAGGGCACCGAGCAGGAGCGGGGGGACCGGCTGTGCCCCCCGGTCCCGACTGAACCCCCCCCCAACCCCAACCGTGCCCCCCGGTCCCGACTGAACCCCCCCCCAATCCCAACCCCCAACCCCAACTGTGCCCCTCAGTCCCGACTGAACCCCCCCAGGTCCAAACTGTGCCCCCCGGTCCCGACTGTGCCCCCCAGGTTCAAACTGTGCCCCAGCCCCGAATGAACCCCCCAATCCCAGCGGTACCCCTCGGTTCCAACTGTGCCCCTCAATCCCAATTGTGCTCCCCCACCCCAGTGCTGACTGAACCCCCAGGTCCCTACTGTGCCCCTCAGTCCCGACTGCACCCCCAGTTCTGATCGCAGCCCCCAATCCTAATCAATCCCCCCAGTTCCTATCGCAGCCCCCAGTTCCCCAGTCCTGGTCAAAGCCCTTGATTCCCATCGCAGCCTCCAGTCCTGATCGCATTCCCCAGTCCCAATCACAGCTCCCAGTTCCAAACACAGCCCTCGGTCCCAATCAAAGCCCCCAGCTCCGATTGCAGCCCCTGGTTCTGATTGCAGCATATAATCCAGATTGCAGCCCCCAATCCCGATCCACATCCCCCCGTCCTGATTGCAGACCCCCATCCCAACCTCAATCCGATCACAGCTCTTGATCCCAATCACAGCCCCCAGTCCCAGGAAGCCCAGCAGGGTGGAAGGGAGGTGGAGATGAAGCTCCCGGAGCTGCTGCCTGGGAAGGGGGGACCTGCTCGGGCATCCCCACTCTCTCCCTCGTCTCTCCCAGGAGCAGGGCAAGCCTCGCCCTGTGCCTCAGTTTCCCAGAAGGGCTGAGGGAATCTCTGGCAGCAAGTGAGAAGCACCCACGCTTGGTTCGGTCGCAGCCCTGGATGTGCAGCCTGAGCTCAGGGTGACTCCTCAAGTCGCCCTGAGCTCAGGCTGCACATCCCGGGCTGCAGCCAGATCCAGATGGTTTCTTGCCCTCTGCCATGTTTTGGGGTGTCTCGCTCATCCCATCATAACAGGAGATGCATGGTGGTACTGTTCACCTTTCCCAACCATGCTCAGATCAAGGCTGCAGCCCTTCGGCAGCTGCTGGGGAGAGGTGAGGATGTACCCAGCAAGCCCTCAATAAACCCTGCGAGGAGACACTGGGGGCCAGGGGACCAAGTCCTCAGGGCTAATGAGAAAGGGAGAGAATGTTCTCTGCGAGATGACAACCCCCCGAGAAACTCGCCTCCTTTCTCGGAGCGAGGTGCTCGTGCTAACCACATCCTCTGCCTCCTCGCTCCGCTTTAACGATGATAACGCGGCGTGGAGGCCTTCTCGCCCCCTTCCCTCCCCCAGCTGGAGCACCTCGGCCACAGAGGAACTGGCCTTTCTCATAACCACAAGGACACCTGGCTCTATTTTGGGAGTTCTCTGGGATTTCTGTTGAAAACCAGTCACAACTTCCTCTCCCTGGGTGAAAGGAAGGGGAAGAAGCGGTTTAGCATCTTCAGTTAAGAGTAAAAAAAGCAGGAGCTGAGGTTTATTGGAGAAGGCTGTGCGGCCAGGAGGTGGGAGAGGAGAGGCCAAGCTCTGCCCAGGGCTGGGAGCAGACAAAAGGAGAATTTTCTGGCTTCTCCTCTCTGGTCGCAGGGGAACCTCCGTCTGGGTGAGCCATGGGTCAGACGCCAGTCATCGCTTCTCTTACAGCTCATCCGCTCCCACCGGTGCCCCCGGCCATGAGGTTGCAGGCAGCCTTGTGCTTCTGCCAGTGCTGGACCTGGCACGCCCTGAGGAGAGGAAAGCCAGCACTTAGGGGCTCTGAGCAAAGTGGGGTGCCCACAGCCGAGCAGGGATGCGGTAGGGCCACGTCCATCCCTGGGAGCGAAGCAGTGACAAGGACAAATCCCAGCACCGCACTCCTCCAGGTGCTGGGGGGGAGCTTGGCATGGCCGAGCATTACCCCAACAGGGTAATGTGGCCCCTCACTTCCAGGAGCTAAGACGGTTTAACGACAGGGCTATAACCAGACCTTGCCAGATGGTTTAGCACCAGAGAAGATCTAATTTACGGCCACCGTCCCAGCTGCCACATCCCAGCCTGTCACCTGCAGCCTCAGAGCCATAGACACTTTCCTCCCCGCTCCTGCCCCACCAGGGGAGGAATACAGTGTCACCATGGAAAACCCAGCCCTGTGTGGGCACAGGCAGCTCAGCACGTGGCAGCGGTGACACAACACTCACCAGCATCACCTCCACCAGCATGAGGGTATATCTGCCCCACTACGAGACTTAGGTCCATGGCAAGGGGAGAGGCAGCAGTGCTGAGCAGTGGTGGGAACCCTGGCTTCCCTTGGCCCTTCCACAGCATCCTCTGCTGAGGTCTGTGGCACTCTGGGAGGGAGCACTGGGGGTGGCAGGGAGCTTCAGGGGGCACTGCGGGGCTGCAGAGGGCACTGGGGGGGGCAGCACTCCCTTACCGCGTGCAGTACCACTCGTTCCGGCAGCGAGAGCAGCGCTTGGCGGCCTCCACGCCGCACACCCTGCAGCGGGGCTTGTCAGGAATCAGAGCTTCCATCATATCCAGGCTGTAGGTCTGTGCCCATCTGCAGCGGGGAGAGAGGGGTGAGGCTGCTCACAGGGAGCTGCTGACCAGCAGCGAGCTGTCCCCACTGCACCCTGCCACCGAGGGGACATCCCCAACCATTATCACACACCCCTCTGTCCTCTCAGTGATGAGCTCCAACCGCTGATAATGGGTATACTGGTGCCACCGGGCATCCTGTGTGCGTGTGCCAGGGCCTTACCTGCATGCCTGGAGCTTCAGCTCCTCCTCAGTGGGGCTGAAGAAGTGCTTCACCTGGTGCTTGGCAATGGCCTCCCACTTCCCTGCGTTTTTCTTGATGATGTGGTCCCAGATGACGGGAACCTGGTGGGAGAGGCAGAGGGGAAGGGGTGCTCCCAGCTGAACACGTTGGGGTACAGTGGCATCTGGGGGATGGAGGTGCAGCCACCCACCCCGGGAGGGCGAGCAGAGGCAGCACGTGCAGAGGTGAAGGTGCAGGGTGCGAGGGTGTGCTTTTGGGTGCACGGAGGGGACAGATCAGCTTGCCAGCGAGTGTTCATGTGAAACAAGCAAAACCTGGTGCCAAGCCTGTTTCGGGGTGCGCTGGGGTGTCTCACTCATCCCATCACAACAGGAGATGCGCGGCGGTACAGGCACCGTTAACCTTTCCCAACCATGCTCAGACCAAGGCTGGTTGGGGTCTGGCTGGGAGCGAAGGTTGAGCCCCAAGGCCTGGGCTCCTGCTTAGAAAGTCCTGAGATCTCAGTGCCCTGCGTGCGGGCAGCAGCACGAACCCCGTGCTCCAGAGCCATTTGCCTGAGCAGATTTTTCCACTCGTCACTTCCCCAAGGATGAACAACTAGGGAAGGGCTGGCCAGCGCAAAAGGGAAAGCGCCGGCCAAGAGCAGCGCGTGGAGTTCAGGCTCTGGAGAGACCGCTGCCGCTTCAAACAGCGCTGTCTTCTCCAGCAGAGTAAAAATAGCCAGGCCTGCCAGGGGGAGGCTGCTCTGGGAGCAGCCGAATGGAAAAGGCCTTTTCTAGGCTTGGCTCAGCGACAGGGAGTGAGTTCACCACTTCTGGACAGAGCAGGGAGCCCATGTGCTTGCTTCCAGCTGGCTCCCCTTGCCCACCGCGGGGCTCAGCCCCAGCCCCTGTGGCGGATGCAGGAGCGGCCCCAGCACAAAAGCGGAGCTATGGAAGGGGCAGCAGCCTGGGCGGGGGCTGGACAAGGTCCCCAGCGTGGCTGCCGCGTGGCCCTGCCGCACCTACGCGCTGGCAGTCAGGGCACAGGGAACGAAGCCATAACCACCTCCACTCTGCTGCCAGCCTCATCTCCAGCTCTCATTGCCGGTCTCCAGCCGTGCCCAGCCCCAGCTCGGGCCATGTCTCCAGCTCAAGCACAGCCAGCTCCAAAGGCGGCCAACAGCATCCTGGCGCGGACCAGCAATGGTGTGGCCAGTAGGACCGGGGAAGTGCTTGTGTCCCTGTACTCAGCACTGGTGAGGCCATACCTGGTTGCTCTACCAGGGCATCACCTCTCCAGAGAAGGAGGTAAGGAGTTATCAGGCTCAAAGCAGAGCGGCTGGAGAGGCGGAGGAAGAACCAGAGGATACCTGCTCAAGGATGAGATCCTTTTTCGGGGGAGCCGGCTCTGTCACTGTGAGGTGGCTTAAAAATCTCTGCATCTCCACCAGGTTGGGCAGCTGGTCAATGAGGACATCAGTGAGGAACACACGCAGCTGTGGCCACAGAGAGGAAGCGAAGAGCAAAGAGAGAAAGGTCAAGACAAGGAAGTTTGAGCTGGGGAGGCAGCATGGCAAGCACAAGAGATCTGTGGGCACTGGCAATGCGACCCATGCAGGTCCCACGAGATGCACCTGCAAACACAACCTTTGTGGTGTAGGGTCCTACCTTGAGGAGCTGGCTCTTGTTGAAGCCATCAAAGTGGTATTTGCGCTGGCATTCAGGGCTGAGCAGGAGGTTGAGGAGGGCGATCCACACCTGCCCATCGAGTTTGGTCATCTTCACCTGGTCTTCAGAGGGCACCACGTGCCATGTGCCATTCTCAAACTTCTTGAGCTTGCCTGAGGGACAGAACAACACGCAGCTCCAGGGAGAGGCAGCGCTGGCCTGTGCTCACTGCCTCACAGAGGTACGTCTCGCTGCCTGCCTCAGTTTCCCCACCCCTTTGCTCAGCATGGCAGCCTTCGTGGTACTGAGACAATACATTAGAAAGCATGAGAAGCATAAAGAATAGGTATTAAAACAATAAAGCTGTAGTAGGAACCGAAAGATTCCACAAGATTCCCTCTGTACTTGGTCAGGAGTGTAAGGAACTGGCAGACAGAATCACAGAATCATAGAATGGTTTGAGTGGGAAGGGACCTCAAAGGCTGCTCAAGACTCCATCCAGCCTGGCCTTGAACAGCTCCAGGGATGGGGCAGCCACAACTTCCCTGCACAACCTGTGCCAGTGTCTCACCACCCTTATTGTGAAAAGTCTCTTCATAATGTCTAATCTAAATTTTCCCCCTTCCAATTTAAAGCTGTCCCACTTCATCCCATCACTCCAGGCCCTTGCAAAAAGCCCCTCCCGAGCTTTCCTGGAGCCCCTTTCAGTACTGGGAGCCTTCTCTTCTCCAGACTGAACAACCCCAACTCTCAGCCTGTGCTCACAGCAGAGGGGCTCCAGCCCTCGGATCATCTCCATGGCCTCCTCTGGATCTGTTCCAACAGTTCCATCTCCTTCTTATGTTGGGGATTCCAGAAATGGACACAGGACTCCCAGTGGGGTCTCACAAGAGGGGGACAGTCACCTCCCTCGATGCTGCAGCAGCAGAGCGGCTGGAGAGCCATGTTTTGGGGTATCTGTCTGGCCAACGCCCCCTCTTCTGGGGGTTCTTCTCTCAATGAAAGCCAGAAGTAGCATGAATATAACTGAAGTGACACAACAAGCTCCAGGAGTGGCTCTGGGGGATGGGGGAGGTTGTAAGCCTGCATCTGCACAGCCTGGAAATGTCTTTGCGCTCTGGTTTCTTTTCAGTCTCTCCCTCAGGGCCTTGGATCAAAGGTCCCCCTGACACTCCCAGTGCACAGGCACTGAGAAGGGATGTGTTTCCTGGCTGGAGGAAGGAATAAAACTCCCATATCCAGCTGAGCCCCTCTCGGCAGGCACAGTGACATGTGCTTCCCAACAGCTCTTCCTTCCCTGTCCCTGCTGTGATCCCCTGGTGCCGGGCTGGGGAGGGGAGCATGGGTTCCCACGCCCCAGGCTGTGCCGCCACCACTGCTGCGAGGCAGCGGGGAGGACGGGGGCTGAGCTGGGGGCACGCTCGGCTGCAGAGGTGCGGGACGCAGGGCTGGTGGCACAGGCCATGGGCACAACTGGATCAGAGGCTTCTGGCAAGAGCAAAGCTCAAGCACCAGCAGCTTCAGAGCAACTGTTTTGCTGCCTGGAAGAGCCCACAGAATGGGTTGGAAGGGACCTTAAAACCCACCCAGTTCCACCCCCCTGCCATGGGCACGGACACCTCCCACTGGATCGGGGGCTCAAAGTTCCATCCAGCCTGGCCTTGAACACCTCCAGAGATCTCATCTCAATCGCCTCTCTTTCAGCTGAAAATCATTCCCCCTCGTCCTATCCTTGCACTCCCTGATCCAGAGCCCCTCCCCAGCTTTCCTGGAGCCCCTTTCAGCACTGGGAGCTGCTCTAAGGTCTCCCCAGAGCCTTCTCTTCTCCAGGCTGAACAACCCCAACTCTCTCAGCCTGGCCTTGTACAGGAGGTGCTCCAGCCCTCTGATCATCTCTGTCGCCTCTTCTGGACTCGCTCCAACAGCTCCATGTCCTTCCTGTGCTGAGGGCTCCAGAACTGGACAAAGGGCTCCAGAACTGGACAAAGGGCTCCAGGTTGAGGTCTCATGAGAGCTCCAGCCCTTAGCACTGTCCCAGAAAGACACATACAGGCTGAGACTGGCCCTTCTGCATCCAGGACAAGATCCTTCAAAGGGGCAGGAGGGGCTGGCAGAGGTGCTACCCTCCTGCTCCCATCTTGGCCGTGGTCAGCTCAGAAGAGATGCAGCTGTGCATGAGGATCAGCTTTCAGGAGCACTGTGGGGTTCTCAGCCCAGCTGTGCTGCAGCTGCTTTGGAGCTGAGCGGCTTCAGCTGGGGAGCACTAGCGAGGAGCGAGGGGAGGGGACCAAAAGGAAGGGTAGAACGGGAGTAACTTTCTGCAAGGGCTCCTGCAGCACACCCAGATCCCAGCACACCATCAGTGCACCTGACGTACGAAGGGGCATGGTCTGTACCTGCTTCCCAGCAGCTCCAGGGACAACACTCCACCAGCTGGACAAGGAGGCAGGGCAGGTTGTGGGTGTTCAGCATCCGTGTCAGTGCGCTCAGGGGCAAACTGGAGATAGGACAGGAAGGGTGAAATGGTGCTCCCACACAAATGCCAGAACAGATACAAACACTCCCTGAGGAAACTGGGAGAGGTAGGGAAACCCCCGGGTGATCCAGGTTCTGCGAGTACCATGGAGCAGGGTGGAATGCTGCTGTGATTGCCTCCCGGGGCACAGTGCCACTGCCATCACTGCTACAGCCACTCCTGCTGTGACCCCACGGGAATCTCTGGAGACCTCTGTGCGTGTCCTCTGCTGTTCCTGAGCACCTACCTCTCCACCTGATCAGTGATGAACCGCAGCACGGACAGGGCTTTCAGGGAAATCTCAAACTCCATCATCTCTGCCTGCTTCTGCAGCTCCTGTGGAGGGACAAGCACAGCCTCAGGATTTCAGGCCCCATTTTCCAGGAGCTGCAAGGAGGCAGCTTGTTGGCTGTGCTTCAGTTACCACAGACAGAGGAGGAAACCAGAGCCCTGCAAAACAAACTCTGCTTCTCATCTTGACTCTGCCAGCTCTGCCTCCTTGCCAGGGCAACCACAGAAGTGCTTGCAGCCCATTGTTGCTCATCCCTCATCTCCCTGCCCATAACCCATCGCGGGTGGCTAACAGCAGCGGTGCCCCTGCACAGGGATACCCCTGAAAGAGGCCAGTCCCAGCTCCTCTCTCTCCTTCTTGGGATCATCTTACGGCCCACAGTCCTTCCAAGACATGCGAGATAAAGGGAAGGGGGAGCTGCATGGTCAGCAGAGGAATCAGAGGAGGAGAGGAAAACTTGGCCCTGGTGCAGCTGCAGTCCCACATCCACCTCTCCTGGATCTGCCTCTCCCCCCTCCAGCCTGCACACAGCCAGCTCGAATATCTGCCTGTGGTTATCCCAGCCCACAGTTACGCCAGGCTCTCCAGCCACCCAGCCTCCTTCCCTTTGCAGGCAGCGTGGACACCCCATTCAACGCCCATGCGCTCAGGCCAACAGCCGGAGCACCCTCTGACTCAGCCTCTTTTGAGACCATAGGGATGGAGAGGCTGAGAGCGGCCAAGTCCCTGGCCCCGGTAGAGCTTCTCCTCGCCAGTCACAGCTGCTCACACCCTTCTGTGCAGAGTGCTGACCTCAGCAACTTCTATTCCTCTAAAGCACCGCTGCAACCGTTTCCTTCCAAATTCCTGTGGTGAGAAGCTCTGTGCTCCCCATGACGGTGCCTCACACACTACTAAGGGAGCGTTTTGGGCTCTTCCCTCCCAGCTCTCTCTACAGATGCCCCCAGTGAGGCTGTTTCCTACAGCTCCAGTTGGTATCCAGACCTCATCTCTGCTCCCTCCAGGCAGAGATTAACTTCTGCCTGTGCCTCTGGTTCTGCTCCAGGGGTTACCATCATACAGAGTCACACAAGACATCAGGTTTTACAACACAAAGGGCAGGAACAGCTTTTTTGTAGGCATTATTGTACGAAGAGTCAGGAGGGGTTGGAATGAATCAGAGGAAACCAGGCTCCATGGGAGATGAGTTCTTTTTAGAACCCTATTGGCTAGAAAAGGTTGGGGTTTTTTGACTTAAGCCATGACAAAGCACTAACAGAGGCAGCCCCTTCCCCTCCCTAGCTGGGAAAACATTTCCTGGAAAACATCCCTATTGTGCTCTGGAGCTCTCCACTTCCTTCCCTTTTCTGGAAGAGGAGCATGTGCCTGGGCAGGCAGCCAAAGGATGGAGGCGACGGGGGGAGGTACAGCCGAGCTCACAGGCTAGAGCTTTAACCCCACTTCTCCAGACGCTCCTCGTGATGTGCGTGGTTTAAGGAGAAAACTCAAGGTGCTGAGAAGCAGCAGAAGCAAAGAGAGCTCCTGCGCTGGGAAGGCGTGCGCAGCACCATGGGAACACCTGACTGGGAACAGCTCTGGACTCGCTGCTGGCCCAGTGCAGCACAGAGAGGAGGTGGTTCTCAGCGAGCTCAGAAGGCTGGGAAGGTAACAGGACAATTCCCAGTCATATTGCGCACTGGTTCAGGGAAAGACCCCTCTCATGGTTAACTCTGGCTGGCTCCAGCGGCAGCCAGAGCTATGGTGGGTTCTCAAGCTCCAGGAAGATGCACCCACACAGCTTCCAAGAGCAACGGCAAATGGCCAAGTCCCCTGTACTATTTCGCCTAAGAGTCAGCTCTCCAGTTTCCCCCCACTCAGAGCTCCAACCGTGCTGGGCAGGAAGCCTTGAGCTAGCACAGTCACAAGAGAGGACGGAAGCTCGGCTGTGGGGTGGAGGGAGGTGGGTGCAGCCACACGTCCTCCAAGATGGGTGGGAGGTACTGGAGTAGCCAAGGGATTCTCAATGGGAAAGCCCCTCAGCCTCTTCAGGTTTCCCACCTCCTCCATCACATATATCCCCAGGGAGGCACAGGACCTTCTCCTCACCTGCATGGACGCGGGGCTGGGCATATCCTCGGGCTGGAACTCCCTGGGGGTCCCTGGGTGTCCGTTGGTGCTCCGAGCTGCGAGCAGGGTCAGTTTTCGGTGGCAATAATCAATTAAATCCAGAATGCTGTCCTCTGCTGACTCGCAGATCTCCTTCACAACAACAAGAGTTTCACAGAGGGCCAGAAGCCACAGCCATGGATTTCCACCTCCAGGAAAGTCCTTCCAGGGCTTTTACACCAAAAAAAAAGCTGAACCTGCCTCTTACCTTGTGAAAAAACACCGTCTCCAAGAGGTTAATGATGGAGGCTTCATGACGCACCTGTGGGAGGACAATGGCAAGAGTGAGGAAACAGCAGAGCGGTCACCAGCGGACCAGGAAAAGGGCTCTTCTAAGGAGCTGCTTGTACAGTTTTGGCCAAACCCAAGTGATGTAACCTTTAAAACAACTCCAGTTCATATTATTTATGCTAACATGCCTAGAACACCAGGGAACCACAATTCCCAGCAGACAGGGCTCTTCAGGGCTCGCTCGCTCTGTGCTACAGTGACGAAACAACCATAGCCCCTTGGGCAAGCTGCAGCCCCTGGTGCTGGCACACAGCTGCTGCCAGAGATGGGACAGTGCTTGGCATGGCTGCGCTGCTCTCAGCCCCCTTGGACTACAACACACAGCCCTGTCCCAAGATTGAGAACCAGGAGATAACTGCCTCAAGGCAACGCTGCAGGCAAACAGCTGCCTGGGGTGTCAAAAAAAGGACCTTGGACTGAAAGTTGGCTAAAACTTGCACTCCTCGGTCAGATTTCCCTTAGGCTGAGAGCTGCATCTCTCCACAGAGAAGCCGAATTCCCAAGATTGCTCCCTGGCCAGGAGTGGCCCAAGGGATCGTTGCTCCCAGAGGCTCACAAAGAAAAAGCCAAGTGTTTAACCCAAAGGCATGTAACCTCAGAGAGCCCCCGATTAGAGGTCTCAGAGAAAAACAGTGCTCAGAGGGGGACAAACACCCCTGGGGTGTTGCTGCCTGGGAACAAGGGTAGCACTGAGTGGCTGGGAGCTGCCAGCCAGGAGTGCAGCCACCTCCAGGAGCAGTTTTTCCTGCATCCCACAGCTCTGGGAAGCCCCCTGTGCAGGATCATGCAGGGGTGCAGCACCCCACGGTGCTGAGCTCCCTGGGAGTGGGTCCCTGCCCCTCCTGAGGGTACATACGTGGGTTTGTCACTCGTGGCTTTGAGAAACCAGGTGGAACCACTGTCCACCACAGCTTCTCAACCTGGTGAGATGTAAAACCCCAGCTCCAACATCTCCAGGGTGTGACTTATTTTGAGAGGTAGCGGTGCCCACCCGATGTCCAGGCTTGGTCCCACTTCCCCCTCTACTCACCACCATGTAGATGGGCAAAGTGTTCCTCGGCTTGAAGTCCTCCAGCCGGCACAGCACAGGGAAGATCTTGTGCTTCCAGATCTCCACAGTGATCAGCTCCCCAATGAGAACAGGGATCTGGACAGGGGAGTGAAACTGTTCAGAACAGTGTGGGAGTGGGAACCAGTTCTATCACTACTGCTCAGCTGCATGGACTTCAGGGTCATCTCACGAGGAGGAGGGTGACCTTGGGACAGAGTCTGTATTCACCCAGCTCAGAAATCAACAGCCTTTTTCCAACAGAGAGAGCTCCTGGTGTTGCAAAGTGGGAAGGTGACCCCGAGGAGTCAGGCAGGCCCAGGGCAGCAAACATCTCAGTGCAGCCTGGCACAATCTGGGGCTGGGACACCTCAGGCCTAGAGAACCACACCCAGAGGGGCCGATGCACGAAAGAGATCAAAATAAGCTCCAGAGAGGAACCAGAGACCAGCAAGCAAAAATAACACAGCTTGACCTTTAATTTTTTTGAAAAGTAACACTGGTGAACACCCAGTCAAACAATTTTTCCGGAGATACGGCAGATTCTTCACCATTTCATTCCAAAACTGCAGGTTGCCCACAAGACAACCCCAGCTCAAGGCTGAAGGCCTAGCATGGGATCACCACCGCACCCCAGGACGCTCACCTTGGCATAGGTGACCAGCAGCTCGGTGAGGAGCTGTTCCTCGCCCGTGGAAGCGCTCAGGATGCCGTGCATGTTGAGTTTCTCCACGCACTCGTGCTGCTGAAGCCATCTGCGGGGCAGCCACCAAGGACATCAGTGGCAGAGGCCGTTGGCCACTGGTTTTGGGGGCTCCACTGTGCTCCAGGGACCCCCCTCATTGGGGGAAACCTGCTCCCAGCATACCCATCCCCAGGAAATGCCCCAAGCCTGTCAGGCACCCCCAAACCCTAAACTATCGCCAAGCCTGCACTCCCTCAGAGTGTCTCCAATCCCGCTGTGCTCCTGCCTGCCCCCAGCAACACCCACTGCGTGCCATTCCACTGGGGACACACCAAAACTGGGGTACTCTTCTCCACTGCCCTTACCCACACAGACCCTGCGGGAACATCCCAGCTCTGCACCCTTCCTTGCCTCCTCACCCCACACATCCCCCCCCTTCTCTCCCAGTGGGGGCTTCAGAATTGGGGCCCTTTCTCCCTCCTCAGCCCACCGTGACCCTCTGGGTTCACCTCAAAACAGGCTCTTCCTCTCTCCTCTAGATCTTCCACGGATGCCCAGCCTCTCCAGATCTGTATCCCTCTACTCCATCCAGAGCCTCCAGGGAGGCCCCAGACCTGACCCCCCACTTCACACAGCCCCTTCTTTGTGCTCCCCCCTCAGAAGTCCCGGGGCGTTCCAGGTCTTGACTCTCCTCTCTCTCCCAGGGGGGCTTCAGAATTAGAGATCCCTCTCTTCCCCACCCCACCGTGACCCTCTGGGTCACCTCAAAACTGGGTCCTCTCCTCTCTCCTAGATCTTCTGTGGATGCCCAGTGTCCCCCAGACCAGGGACCCCTCCTTACCCACTTCCAGAGCCACTGGGAAGGCCCCCAGACCGGGCTGTCCCCTCCTCTTTCCCCACCTCAGCGCCTCCACTCTCTCCCAAGGGGCTCCAGAACTGGGGCCTCCTCCTCTATCCCTTAAACCTTCCGTGGATCTCCAGCCCCTCCCCTCTTGTACCCCTCCTTACCCCCCCCGAGCTCTGGGTAGTCCCCCAAACCAGCTCCCCCTTCTCATCTAGATCTCCTGTGGATCTCCAGACCTGGGACCCCTCCTTTCCCCCATCCCAAGCCCCTGGGGAAGCCTCAAACCAGGTCCCCTCACAGCGCCCTTTCTCCGTTCCCTCTCGGTCCCCTCACAGCACCCTTTCTCCGTGCTCCCCCCCTGCCCCGTTCCCGCACCCCCGCCCGCCGGCTCCGTTCAGCTCGGTGATCTGCAGCGCCCGCACCAGCGCCTCGGCCTCGGCGGGCACCAGCGGCCCCGCGGCGGGCACCAGCGGCCCCGCGGCGGCCATGGTGATGCCGTCGCTATGGCAACAGGTGGCGCGTCCGGCGCCCCCTGGCGGCGGGGATTGGTCTGTGCAGGTGGGGGGGGGCACGTGGAGGGGGGCATGTGCGGGGGGGCACACGGGCTTTCTGCAGGGGGACACGCAGAGGCTTGGGAAGGGGCGGCACAGGCTTTTGAGGGGGGGACGTGTGCGGGGACACATAGGCTTTTGGACAGGGTGGACAAGGGCTTGGGCAGGGGGAACGCAGACTTGTGAGGGACATGGGCTTTTGGGGGGATACATCTTGGGAGGGGGACACAGGCTTGGGAGATGGGAGACACGGGCTTGAGGATGGGGACCCGAGCCCATGGACGGACCCCGGCTGCCACCCACGCCGTCACTTCCAGCACACGATGATATTGGGGTCGTTCTCCAGCCGCTCATCCAGCTCCTTGTAGCTCATACCTGGGGGCAGAAGGCAGCAGGGTGTCAACTGGGTCTCCCCAGTCCTTGGTATCAGTTCAGCCCAGAGTCCATACTCTGAAGGGTCCCAAAGGGGTGAGGAGACTCAAGAAGCAGCGCCCAGCCCTCCCACCAACCCCAAGAGCAAAGGAGCACGGGCGCTCACCTGTCTTGCAGCAGATCTCGTCGTAGCTGTGGCAGCCCGTGTACAGCCGGGCCGGGTGGCTTCGCTCGTCTCGTGTCACCTTGACCGGGTACTTCTGGAGCCGTCGGATAAGGCCCTTCATCAAACCAAACTGGATGAGTCTCCTGGGGACAAGGAGGGAAGAGTCAGGGACCACAATGCCACAAAACCCCCAGCTTCTCCATTCCCTTCTGGTTCCACCACTGCCTCGGTTTCCCCACTTACAGATGCAGTGGTTGGATACTCCCTCCTCGCCCCCCTCGGTGTCACCACCACTGGTTCCCACCTCTCATCCACCCTCTGGAGCTGCAGAGTGTAGCGGGAGATGAGGTCTCGCACCGTCGTGCCAGGGCTCAGCCCGCAGTACAGCTGGAAGACGTCCCTCAGGCTGGCTCGCTTGTGCCCTGTGGGGATGTGTCACCGCTGAACTGCCCTCTCCCTCTGCTGCCGCCGGCAGTGCAGCACAGGGACACCGTACCCTGTTTGGTGACGTAGGACAGGCACTCCTCCTGTAGACACTTGTCATCCACCAGGTCCTGGACCTTTGGTGTGGTGCAGTAAACGTTGGAGTACTGGAGGGCAAGGGAAAACCAGCACTGCTCAGCCACAGCTCCAAGAACCATGGAATGGCTCGGGTTGGAAGGGACCTCAAAGCCCACCCAGTTCCACCCCCTGCCATGGGCAGGGACCCCTCCCACTGGGTCAGGGGGCTCCAAGCCCCATCCAACCTGGCCTGGAACACCTCCAGGGATGGGGCAGCCACCACTGCTCTGGGCAACCTGGGCCAGGGCCTCCCCACCCTCACAGGAAAATGTTCTTCCTGAGATCTCATCTCAGACTCCTCTCTTTCAGCTGAAAACCATTTCCCTCTTGTTCTGTCACTTCCAGGCCCTTGGAAAAAGCCCCTCCTGAGCTTTCCTGGAGCCCTTTCAGTGCTGGAGGCTGCTCTAAGGTCTCCCAGGAGCCTTCTCCTCTCCAGGCTGAACAACCCCAGCTCTCAGCCTGTCCTCAGAGCAGAGGGGCTCCAGCCCTCAGATCGTCTTCGTGGCCTCCTCTGGATCCGTTCCAACAGTTCCATCTCCTTCTTATGTCGGGGATGATAAGAGACAGAGCTGAACTCTGTTATCCCTCGCTACAAGAAGGACATTGAGGTGCTGCAGCGTGTCCAGAGAACAGCAGTGAAGTTGGTGAAGAACAAGCCCTACGAGGAGCAGCTGAGGGACCAGGGACTGTTGAGCCTGGAGAAGGCTGAGGGGAGACCTCATCGCTCTCTACAACTGCCTGAAAGAAGGCTGTGGTGAGACAGGTGCTGGTCTCTTCTCCCAGGTGACAAGTGCCAGGATGAGAGGAAATGGCCTCAAGTTGCACCAGGACAGGTTTAGTTTGGACATTCAGAAAAATTTATTCACCCAAAGGGTTCTCAGGCACTGGCACAACTGCCCAGGGAGGCGGTGGAGTCCCCAGCCTTAGAGGGGTCCAAAAAGCGGGCAGATGATGGATGGTTCAGTGCTGGACAGGAATGGCTGGACTCAACCTCAAAGGTCTCTTCCAACCAGGTGATTCCATGATCCCCCCTACACACCCATCCCCATGGCGCAGCCACTGCCCGAATCCCGCTCACGGCCCCACACTCCATGCCCTGACCCACCTGGAGGATGGAGACAAGCGTGACGACCCCGTAGTACCTGCAGAGGGACAGGGGAATGTGAAACATGCTCTTTGCCAGTGCCCATTGCCCTCCCGCCGGCCGGGCCGCCTCCCACGCACTCACAGCAGGTTTTGCACCGCAATGCGCACCAAGTTCAGCTCCACGTCAGCTTCTGCAGAAATCTTCTGGACGTGCCGAAAGCCGTCAATGTACGGCAGGATCTAGGAGGAAAGGAAGCAAGAGCTAAAAGGGGAGAGCGCAGAAAGGCCCAAGGCATCACCCTAAAACCCACAGAACTCCCCTGTGACTGGGAGGACGCTGGGACAGGTGGCCTCTGTCCCCAGCAGCATTTTACCCTCACGTTGGGTGAACGGGTTGCTCGCAGGCCTGGGCACAAAGACAAGGGGAGCACCAAACTCATTAATGTGATCTCCAGGACAGCCCAACTCCCCTCTGCCCCAGGGAGACTGGAAACAGACCCTGTCCAAAGCATCTTGCCCTGGTGAAACACACAGACCTGCTGTGTGGTGAGATCCCACTGGGAGTTGAAGAAGTCATCCTTGTCTTGGGTGAAGACAGGAACATCGTATTCCTGCACGATGGGGGGGTCCGGGCGCTGCTCGATCACCTTCAGGTGGATGGTGTTGGACTCGTCTGGCAGGGGAAAGGGGAGTGCTTAGTCCTCTCACAAACCTCTGTTCACTCAAGAGCTTGCGACCATCAGCCACAGAACACCATCAAAAGGTGTTTGTGACCCATAACCACATCTCTCTTGGCCCTTTGAGCCATCAGAAGCTGTGTAGGCAGAGCTGGTGGAGGCAGGCGTTGTCCCAGTTCCCTCCCAGTCTCTCTCCTGCCCTCACTGCCAGGACCAGGCCAGTGTCAACTGCTGTACCTATGGGCAGGGTGCACTTTCCTTTGGCATTCAGCTCTTCCAGCAGGATGGTCATGATGGGAACCAGCTTCTGTTTGCTCTCCTCATTGGAAATGAAGCCACTTTCCAGCTAAAGAGAGCAGAAAATTGAGTCAGCTCCTCCCCACAGGATTAATAGCTCTAAAAACCCCACATCTCTGATTCCGTTCGCCCTTCAACTTCAAGCAAACCCAGCACAATCCCCTCCTTGCTGCAAACCCAGCCCCCAACCCCAGCAACACCCGGTGACCCACAAGGTGTCCCAGGAGAGCGGTGACCCTGTGGTGTGGATCAGGAGGCACTCAGCCCCGTGGGCCCCACCTCCAGGGTGGTGAGGTACCCAGCCAGCTTCTTCACTATGGGCTCCAGCGCACAGGCCTTGGCTCTGGCATCGCACACAAAGCCCAGGTTGAAGAGCAAAGCATTCCGGCTGTACTTCTTGTGCTCGATACAGACGGGGCAGCCGATCAGCTTCTTCTCCATGGCTGTCCTGTGGGGGAGACACAAATAACCTGCACCTACACCCTCAGGCAGGTCTAAATCTGACACAAGACTCGCTCCTGGTTGGCTTTCGGGGTGGGAGCTTCTCTGCTTTGCAGGGAGAATGCTGTCTAATCCCCAAATGCTCAGAGTGCAGAACAGGCTGAATATGTGTGTGTGTGTGTGTGGATAAGAGACTCAACCATCAGAGAAGAAGTGAGAGGCCTTTCAACAGCAGCACAATTTTCAAGGTTGGTTTGGCTTTCCCGGATTTGAAGCTGACAGAGAACCACGTGCAGCCTCAGCCACCCCAGAACCAGATACCCAGTGACTGCAGGCATCGCTTTGGTGCTGCTGCCTGCTGGGACAGAAACCCTGTGTGCCCAGCACCGGCACTGCTGCATTCCCAAGGTGCCACCTCCTGCTGGCAGGGACTGGTCCAGCCATGGCGAGGACAGGGATCCCCCCCCTTGGGAAGGGATAGGCAGGTGCCGGCACTCACACAGTGATCAGCTTGTTCTGCAGCTCAGGCTTCGTGATAACGTACACCTGGATGGTGTCGAAGAGCTCCCGAGAGATGAAATCCTCAGGGACCTGCAAGCAAACAGAGAGTCCCGATCCAGCCCAGCCCCACACTGAGCCGCGCTCCCAGGCTGAGTGGATGCTCCCACGTACGGGCCCCCCGGTGGGTGCTCTCAGGCCCCCAGTACCGGTGGGTGCTTCCAAGGCCCTGCTCCGCTACCGGCGCCTGTGGGGGCTCCCAGGCCCCGCTACCGGGCCCAGCAGGTGCTCCCAAGCCCCGCGCCGCCAGCAGGCCCCGCGCCGCCAGCAGGCCCCGCGCCGCCAGCAGGCCCCGCGCCGCCAGCAGGCCCCGCGCCCCCCGCACACCTGGTAGGTGATCTTGGGCCCCAGCGTGGGGTGGAACTCGCTGAAGAAGACGCACTCGATGCGACCGCCCATGGCTGCCCGAGCAGGGCCCGGAGCGGCGGGCGCAGAGCCCACCCGGCCACCGTAGCGCCCGTCCCCAGAGAGTGACGTCACACGGCCGCGCCTGGAGGGTGGGCCCTCACGCCAAGGGGTGGGCCCTCACGCCAAGTCTCAGCCAATTAGCGTTGGCGAGGCGCGCAGATGGCGGGGCTAGTGCTGACGGACAGCCCAGCTGACCAATCGGCGGCCTCTCCGCGGCCCCGCAGTGGCGCTGCCGGCGCTGCTCCGCCCCCGCCGCCGCCATGGCCCTCACGGCCGACACCGAGTCCCGGCTTTACCGGTCACTGCGCGCCGCTGCCGGCGCCGCCGCGCACCTCGTGGCGCTCGGCTTCCCCTCCGCCGTGGCCGTGCTGGCGCGGCCCGGGTCTAGTGAGTGCCGGGGCGGGAACGTACCGGAGGGAACCGGGATCGGGGGGGAGGGGGAGAATACACGGGCGACCGGGATGGGGCAAGGGGAGGAACTGGGACCGGGAGGGAGGAGGGTCTGGGGCCGGGGAGGGGGGAAAACCGCGACTAGGACCGGGACTGAGGGGGACTGGAACCGGGACCGGGGTTGGAACCAGGGCCGGGCCTCTCCTCACCACCTGCCTTTCCCTTGCAGGCCTCTTCTCATGGCACCCGCTGCTCATGGCCCTCGCGGTGAGTCCTGCTGCCCCGGTTACCACTCGCCGCGGGAGGGGATGGGGACCGGGACCAAACCTCTCTGCTTTCCCTGGGGAGGCGGGAGGCCGAGCCCCGGGAGGCTGAGCTCTGCTGCCGGTTCTGCCCTTGGAGGTTGAGCCCCGGGGGCCTGATCCCCGGAGGCTGAGCTCTTCTGCCAGCTCTGCCCCGGGGAGGTGGGAGGCTGAGACCCCGGAGGCTGAGCTCTGCTGCCGGTTCTGCCCCAGTAAGTGAAGCCCCGGGAGGCTGAGCCATGGGAGGCGCAGCCCCAGTGCTGGTTCTGCCCTGAGATGCCAAGCCTGGGAGGCACAGCCCCAGTGCTGGTTGTGCCACGGGCTGGTGCTAATGCCCCCGCCCTCTGTCTTGCAGTTCTCCTTCCTGATGACAGAAGCCCTGCTGATCTTCTCACCGGAGACCTCGCTGCTCCGCTCCTTCTCTCGCAAAGTCAAAGTGCGGGCGCACTGGGCCCTGCAGCTGCTCGCCCTCCTCTGTGCTCTCCTGGGGCTCGGCGTCATCACCTACAACAAACACCTGAATGGCAAAGCGCACTTTGTCACCTGGCACGGGCTGACGGGGCTGCTGGCCGTGCTGTACACCGGTGGGCAGTGCGCCGGGGGGCTGCTCCTGCTCTACCCCAAGCTGGTGAAGAACTGGACGCTGGCCAAGCTGAAGCTGTACCACGCCACCTCAGGGCTGGTGGGCTACCTGCTGGGCTGTGCCAGCCTGATGCTGGGCATGTGCTCCCTGTGGTTCACCACTGCGGTGACCAGCGTGTCCTGGTACCTCGCCATGCTGTGTCCCCTGCTCACCAGCCTGGTTATCATGAACCAGGTGAGCAATGCTTACCTGTATCGCAAACGGAGCCAGCACTGAGGGCCCAGCACAGATTCAAACTTCTCCAGCGAGGCTGGCGCTCGCTTCCACAGGGCTCTCCTGCTCGCAGAGTTTCCTTGGAACTAGATTTCTACCTACTCATCTGTCATTAGTCCTGGATTATCCGTAGTGTCTCATCCCCAGGGAGTGGCTACCACACGCGTGACGCTGGGCAGGAGCTGCCCATCTCGTCCCTGCCACGCTGGGGACGTTGGCCAGCACAGGTAACGCTGCCAGTCCCTGCAGGAGCTCGCTGCTGGGAGCTGGAGAGTTCACTCAGGATTCCGGCTCCTTTTCCCATGCCTCCCACCGCTGCTTTGGAGCTGTCACATTCCTGGTGAGGGCAAGGAGTTCCTACTTGGGCACAGTGTTGCCTCTCCTGCCACGCACTGTGGTGGCTTCGGGCCAGATGAAGCGGGCTGGCAGCATCCAAGGTGTCTGTCCTCATGGCACAGCCTGTGCAGCGTCACGGGGGCTCCCCAGGACCGGCTGCAGATCTGAGCACCCATCAGCACGCACAAATCCTTCCCACCGGCTGGGACAGTGAAGCTTTAGCCTGGTGGGATGCACGATACATTTTACAGAGCCAGGCTGCAAGCCAGCAGCCTGTGAAAGTGTTATGTCCCTCTGAGGGGCACAGGGAACAGCCTGAGCACAGGAAACAGGGCTCAGGATGAGTCTTTGCGCCAGCCTGTGAAACAGTCCTTGGGAAGGCAGAGCGCAGCCTCCTTGCTGGCACAGCAGCCCGGCTTCAGCCCGCTCGCTGTCAGGGCAGCCGGGCGCTGCCAGGCTCTGTGTGCCGCCGCGGCCCCTCCTCGGCACTGACCCTGCTCTTAGCAGGGCTCTCAGGCTGGGAAATTCCTCTGTATGCAGAGCTTTTATTCAATAAAGGTTTCAGGCAGCTACAGCACAGCGAGCCCATTTACTGCCCAGGTGGGGCTTTTGGGGTGCGGGCAATTTCCCACCTCTGCTGGCAAAAGGGCTCTCCCAACCTTTTTTCCCAGGTTTGGGAGCACCTGGGAAGAAGCCCCCTCCCCAGGCAAACGAGCTCCCAGGGTTGCTCCGTGCTCTGCTGCAGGAGCCGACTCTTTCAAAGAACTCTTTATTGATACCGAAATGTCTATTTTTTTTTTTTTTCCCCAGTTGACAAAACCTTCTCGTGGTCCTTTAAAAAAATAATCATGACGCCATTGCCCCGCGTCCTGGGCTTGGGGCCTGCCTGGGGATCAGGAGCTGCGAGGAGGCTGGAGCATGGAGCATCCTTTCCATCCAGGAACAAAAATAAAAACCCCATCAACACAGGGAGGGAAAAGAGAAAGGGGAGCCCATGTTCTACCCACAGGAAGGAAAACCTGCTGCCGGAGGGAAAATTAATTCCAGCTTCTAGTGTAATCTGCCAAACGGATTAAACAGGGAGCGGCTGAGGGCACCGGCTCCTGGCAGGGCTGGCTTTGGGGCAGGGGAGAGAGGAGGAGAGAAACTGCAGGTGAAAAGCCCAGAGCTGGTGGGGCTGGGCCACTGCCCAGAGGGGCTGGGTAGCCCCCTGCCACCACTGAGAGAGGCTGGGTGCCCCCCTTCTGCCCAGCAGCCTGGCAAACCACTCACAGCAAGCTCTTGTCGTGGTGGGGACAAGAGCAGGGATTCAGAAAAGAAACCTACCAGCCTTCCCATTCGCTCTGTTTGGGCCAAAACTACCTTCAGAAAAGAGGAAATAAGTGTTGAGCACTCTGGGCAACCCCTGGCGCAGAGGAGAAGCGAGGAAGTGCTGCTGACTGTGCTCCTGCATGGGCAGGAATCAGCCACACAGCCCCTGGTGCTCATGTCCACAGCGTGCCCTGCGCCGAAGGGAGCAGCTTGAGGAGCCCCTGTCCTTGCAGTGGTGGCATCCTGGGTGCCCAGTGCTGGCCAAGAGCGGCAACAAAGCATTGGGATGAGGTAGCCCCCCCGCCTCTGCCACGGAAGGAGCCCCTGCTGCCCGCCAAGCGTCCTGGCTGTGTGGGGAGGACACGAGGGGTTTAGCAGCTCTCCAACGGGAAACGGGGCAGCGTGTCAGCCGCTCACAGCTGGGCCGGAGCATCCTGGAAGGTGATGAGGTTGGACTCCTGCCCAGCGCCCTTTCCGGTCGTGCTGGGGTCGGGCAGCAGTGGGCTGTCGGCCTTCACTGCCGTCTCCTCCTCGTCGTCCTCCATGCTAGGCCAGGCCGACTGGTCCTCCACACGCTTCAGCCGCTCGTTCAGGGCCTTCAGAGCCAGCTGCCTGCAGGCGAGGGCAGATCATGGAATCAGAGTGGTTTGGGTTGGAAGGGACCTTAAAGCACACCCAGTTCCAACCCCTCTGCCATGGACAGGGACCCCTCCCACTGGATCAGGGGGCTCCAAGCCCGATCGAACCTGGCCTGGAACACCTCCAGGGATGGGGCAGCCACCACTGCTCTGGGCACCCTGCGCCAGGGCCTCCCCACCCTCATCATGAAGAATTTCTTCCTAATGTCTGATCCGAATCTTCCCCTTCCAATTTGAAACCGTCCCCCCCTCATTCTGTCACTCCAGGCCCTTGTAAAAAGCCCCTCCCCAGCTTTCCTGGAGCCCCTTTCAGCACTGGGAGCTGCTCTAAGGTCTCCCAGGAGCCTTCTCCTCTCCAGGCTGAACAACCCCAACTCTCTCAGCCTGTTCCCATAGCAGAGGGGCGCCAGCCCTCGGATCATCTCCATGGCCTCCTCTGGATCTGTTCCAACAGTTCCATCTCCTTCTTATGTTGGGGTTCCAGAACTGGACACAGGACTCCAGGTGGGGTCTCACCAGAGTGGCAGAATCCCTCTCCCTGCTGGCCACACAGCCCAGGACACAGTTGGCTTTCTGGGATGCAAGCGCATGTTGTCAGCTCATGGTGAGCTTCTTACCAGTCAGCACCCCAAGTCACTTCTCCTCAGGATTGCTCTCAGTCACATCATCCCCCATCCTATATTGATACTGTGGGTTGCCCCGACCCAGGTGTAGGACCTTGCACGTGGCCTTGTTGAACCTGATGAGGTTCACACAACCCCACTTCTCCAGCTCCCTCTGGATGACATCCCATCCTTCTGCTGTGACCACTGCCCCACTCAGCTTGTGTCATCTGCAAACTTGCTGAGGGTGCGCTCGATCCCACTGTCTCTATCATTAATGGGTGGGTTAACCTCAGGTCCGATGGGCAGGAAGGGAGAGTTAACAGCTCTGCCCCTCTGGGTGTCCCTGGCTCATTCTAGGCAGGAGAAGGTGGATTCAGCCACGAAGGAGAAGACCCAGAGTGCTGGGACTGCCCCACAGAAATCCACTCAGTCTCTCACACTCTGTAAACCAAGTTTCAGTGCCACATGGTGCCCTCGGAACTGTTAGACGGCAACGTCAGCCACTCTGGAATTGGGGGAAGAAAGGTGTAAAACAGAGCAAGAGAAAGCAGATACCAACGCCTCGTCACAACTTCTCTGCCAGGAACTGGGAAAGCCAACGCCTGGCATGCAGGAGCACCGGGGCTGACTCAGCGCCTTCCCCCGTGCCACAATGATGGCTGCGGGGGCCAGACCTCCCCAGGCAGCTGCCATCCCCCTCTGCGGGGACCCCTGACCCCAGATCCTGCCTGCCCTTTCCCTGGGATCTCCCTGCTCCACCCCTGCACTTCCACCACTCTGTCTTTGGAAGAGCTGGAAAATGTCCCACCAGCTCCCAGTTTTGGACGCCCCAGTATAAAAAGGACATCAGGCTACTGGAGAGTGTCCAGAGAAGGCCACAAAGCTGGTGAAGGGTCTGGAGGAGAAAATATATGAAGAGGCTGAAGTCACTTGGTCTGTTCAGCCTGGAGGAGACTGAAGGGAGACCTCATCATAGTCCATAGTTTCCTCACAAGGGAAGGTGGAGGAGCAGGTGCTGAGTTCTTCTCTCTGGTTACCAATGACAGGACCCGAGGGAATGGGTAGGAAGATGTGTCAGGGGAGGTTTTGTATGGATATTAGGAACAGGTTCCAGAGGGTGCTGGAGCGCTGGAACAGCTCCCCAGGGAAGCAGTCACAGCACCAAGTCTGATATTCCAGAAGCGTTTGGCCAACGCCCTCAGACACACGGGGTGAATGTTGGGGTGACCTGTGCAGGGACAGGAGTTGGACTCGATGATCCTTTTAAGTCCCTTCCAACTCAGGACATTCTACAATTCTACGAAAAAATGCTCCCCACCACCGCTGTGGCAGGAAGGGCAGCCCCCTCTTTGTCCCCGGCAAACAGATCTCCCCACTCGGGTTCAGATTCTGAACCTGACCCTCACTACCCATAAACAGGATCCCCGTGGAAGCAGGGTGAGCAGTACCTTCTCCTCTCGGCATCCTGGGGGTCCGTGCCGGGCAGGCTGATGGTGATGGACGATGGGGCGCCCACGTCGTAGCGCTTGACCGTCTTGCGGCAGACCCTCACCTTCACCAGGACGCCGTGCACCAGGTTGGCCACCAGACCCACCACAGGCTGCAGGATCTCGGGGAAGAATGTGGCGAAGGCGAAGTGGTCGGACATGTCTCCGCGGCCTCGGCTGTGCCGCTGGTAGAAGCGGAGATAGACCCAGCTGGAGAGGACCCCGAAGCCGTAGGAGGCCAGCACGTTGCTCTCGACGAGGGCGGCGAGGCGGAGCAGAGCCAGGAGCAGCAGCAGGAGCATGGGGACGGCCTTCATCCTCACCTGGGGCACCTTCAGGACGGTGCTGTCCCCCATGGTCTGCTTGAGGGCCACCAGGACGCCCCCGAGGAAGCCCAGCCCGCCGTGGATGCGCACGGAGAAGAGCGAGGCGAGGTGGAAGGAGGCCACGTAGGTGAGGAAGTAGGCGAAGGCCGCCAGGAGCCCCACGGACACGTTCACCACGGTGAAGAACACCAGCAGCTCCAGGGCCCCCCAGAGCGGCTCCAGCAGCCGCCCGGCCACCCCCAGCGTGGCCAGGCTGCCCGCCAGGCCCCAGGCGCGCTGCTCCACCAGCCCGTGGGTCAGCAGCGTCCACAGCCAGAAGTTGGGGGGCAGCAGCAGCCCCGGCGTCACGGCCAGCGCGCGCGCCGTGTCCAGCGCGAAGGACAGCGCGTACAGCGCCACCGCGGCGCCGCTCAGCGCCTTCACCACCACGCTCGTGCCGGCCAGCGCCGACAGCACGTGCTGCCGGGCCACCGGCAGGTACCGCCGCATCTTCGGCCCCCGCGGCCGGGACGGGGCCGCTCCCCGCCCGCCCCAGGGGCCGCCGCCGCCACCGCTTCCCCGCGCCGGGCCCTGCGCAGGCCCCGCCGCACAGGCCGCGCGCAAACAGCCGCGCTGCGCATGCGCGGGGCGGAGCGGGGCGGCCGGGGCGCGGCGCGGCGCGGGGCATGCCGGGAGATGTAGTCCGACGGCAACGCAAGGACGGACGTGCCCGTGTGGCCGCAAGGCACGGCAGGAGTTGTAGTCCAGCCGCAAAACACCTCGGGACTTGTAGTCCGACCGCAATGCAAGGCGGAACGTGCCGTGACGCCGCAATGCATGTCGGTAGTTGTAGGCCGGTCGCAATGCATATCGGGAGATGTAGTGCTGCTGCCGCTAGCGGGCGCGTGAACGGGGGGGCGCGGGCGCGGGGGGGGGGCACACGGACATGGGGGGCGGACACACGGACACAGGAGGGCACGGAGATGGGGAGGCACACGGACATGGGGAGAACACATGGACATGGACACAGACACGGGGGGACACACGGACATGAGAGTGACATACGGACACGGGAGATGCGTGGACGAGAGGGAGGACACAGAGGGACACACAGACATGGGCAGGACAGCCAGACATGGGGGTGCCCCTATCCCACACAGATAGGGGCAACCCTGCCTCTATCCCTGCCTGCATCCCTGCTGCATCCCTGCTTCTATCCCTGCTGCATCCCTGCTGCATCCCTGCCTGCATCCCTGCTGCATCCCTGCCTGTGCCCCTGCATCCCTGCTGCATCCCTGCTGCATCCCTGCCTGCAACCCTGCTGCATCCTGCCTGTGCCCCTGCATCCCTGCTGCATCCCTGCCTGCATCCCTGCTTCCATCCCTGCTGCATCCCTGCCTGCATCCCTGCTGCATCCCTGCCTGCATCCCTGTTTCCATCCCTGCTGCATCCCTGCCTGCATCCCTGCTGCATCCTGCCTGTGCCCCTGCATCCCTGCTGCATCCCTGCTGCATCCCTGCCTGCATCCCTGCCTGCATCCCTGCTGCATCCTGCCTGTGCCCCTGCATCCCTGCTTCCATCCCTGCTGCATCCCTTTCCCTGCTGCATCCCTTTCCCTGCTGTATCCTTGAGTCTGTCCCTGCTGCACCCCTGCCCCCACCCCCCATCAGAGTGGCCGGAGCACCCCAATGTCCTGCCTGACCCCCCCCCGGCCCTGCCCACGACCCCGGGCAAAGACGTAGCCACCGCCTGTGAAGTGAAAATATGAACATTATTTAATAACTGAGTCTCTGTAATAAACCATTTGAAAATATTTTACAAGGAGTCACACGCACGATATCTTACAAATTGTCTTTTTTGTTGTTTTTTTTTTTTGAAGTTTTCCAACTCTTCTGTACAAAAAGAAAAAAAAAAATAAAATCCAAACCCAAAGAAATGAAAAATAAATTAAAGAAAAAAAAATAAATTGATCAATTAAAAACCCAACGCCTTGGAATGAGAGCAGAGAGAAGGTTTCAGGTGGGGATGGGGCAGGAGGCGACCCCGGTGGGACGGGGGGGGGGCCCTGGGGCCACACTGCCTCTTTGCTTCATCGGTTTTTAACTTAAAATAGACTATATATGTATATATTTATAGGTCTGTATAGAGGTGGGTTTCTGGCAGAGCACCTAACTAGACTACAGAAGTACACACACTCCCGGTAACACAGAGCCATCTGATCAAACACGGTTCCCAGAGACAGTAACCAAACACACACTGAAAAAGCTACAAGCAGAATGACCATTAATTAACCCCAGCGTTAATTAGCGCCTGGCACCCTCCCCAGCGTCCCCCGGGGTGCCTGCGCCGACGGGGCTCCCCCAGCTCTGGTTGATGGGGTGACTCTGAGCGGGGTCCCCAAGGCTCGGGGGGGTCCCCTGTGGGTCTGGGGGGCGGGCACGGTGCCCCTGGCACCTTGGGGTGTCACGGCCGGGCCCCCCCAGTCCCGTGGCTGGGGTGCAGTGGGGTGTCCCTGCTGGGGACACGTGGCACCTGGCGCTCGGGGCCATCTGGCACCCTCTACGTGGGGTACCTGGTGCTTAGGGGCACCTGGCACCTGCCTTGTGGGGCACCTGGCACTCAGGGGGCACCTGGCACCCCCCACGTGGCGTCAGGCACCCCGTTGCGGTTTCTTTGGCGAGGGCAGGGGTGGGCAGGATTTCACAGTGATCTGCAGAACAGAAAAGAAACCAAAATACACATTTTTCCTCCCCGATTCCTCCTTTTCACCCCAATATCTGCGCCCAAGGGAGTGGCTGAGCCCAGGCTCCATCCTGCCCCTGCCTGTGCCCATGGCGATGCTGGCACCACGGCTGCCCCGCACGCCCCGGGGATCCCACCGGAACAAAACTCCTGACCCACACCGTCAAGTCAAGTCTTTTCTCTTTCCCCCCCCCCAACTTTTTTTCCCCCTCTTAATTTTTTTCCCCTCTTTATTTTTTCCCCCTCTTTATTCCCCTCCCCATCTTTATTCCCCCCTCTATTATTTTTTCCCACGTGTCCTTGTTGGTGAGCACAGACCCCGCCGCTCTCCTGGCGCCAAATGTTGGAAACTCGATGTAGAAAGATCTGGTTGAAAATCTTCAAGCTTAAAAAAACAGGCGAGGCGGATGGGGGGGGGGTGTCACAGGCTGAGGGTGCCAACGCCACCGTCCGAGTCCGAGGGCACGATGCCAGGGACACCGACCCGGTGCCCGCTCTGCCAGGGTTCGGGGGGGGGAGGGCCCTGCCTGCACCCCGACTCTTCTTTGGCTGGGAGAGCGGGGTGGCATCGCGGGGGTCCCCGAGGCGGCAGAGGGGACGTCACTCCCCACTCCCACCGGGCTGGGGAGCAGGATGGAGATGGAGCTTGAAGGAGAAGAGAGCTGGCGGGGGCGGCTGCGGGGGCTAAAGGCAGGCGGCTGCGGGCAGCGGGTGCCGGCTGGCGCTGGAGTAGAGGAGCAGCAGCTGCAGGGAGAGCAGGACCCCCAGGGAGGGAGCGAAGGAAGCCCCTCGGCCGCAGTCTGAGGTATCTTCCTGGGGGGGGGGGGAGACAGAGGGAGAAGGGTTGTGGGGCACCCCGCAATGGTGCCCCGGCACCCCTTGGCCCTGCCAGGGGCACCCACTGTCCCCTTGCAGCCCCGCTGTGCCTCCTGCCCCTGGACCCCCATGGCACTGCCCCCCAGGGACACCCCATGGCACCTCCTGCCCTAGGACCCCTGCAGCACTGTCCGCCAGGACCCCCAGGGCACCTCCTGCCCCAGGACTCCCATGGCACTGCATCCCAGGACCCCCCTGGTGCTTCCTCCTCCAGGACCCCTTTGTCACTGCCCTCCCTGCCCCCCCCAGCATGACACCCCGTGGCATCGCTCTCCTCAGGACCCCCATGGCTCTGATGTCCCCAGGGGGCACCCCAAGGCTCCAACCCCACTCCCCTAATCAGGTCATTTCAGAGCTCCAAACTCCTGTCAGGGGGGTCTCCCCAGCACTGCCCCCCCCAGGACCTCCCCAGGGTTCTGCTCCCCCACGAGGGTGGTTCCTCACCCCATAAATCCCACCCCAGGGGGGAACCTCTCAGCTCTGCTCCCTGAGGGACCCCCCATGGCTTCAAATCCCCCAGCCAGAGGGCACCCACTGCCCCAGTGCCCCCCATGCCCCCCCGCGCCCCACGTACTGTTGCATTGTAGTCGAAGCAGATGTGGGGGCCTTTCCGGTAGCGGGGTCTGTCCACCAGCTCACACTGGTTGGGGTCTCGCGGGGGCGCTTTGCAGGTCAAGGAAACCACTAGGGACAGGGTGGTGGGGGCCCCTGGGGCACCCCGCGGCCACCCCCAGCCCCCCTGGCCAAAGGGCTGTCTCCCCCCTCCCCTGCCGGACCTCTCAGCTCCTGCCCTGCCCCGCCCCGCAGACCCTGCCTGTTCCCCCACCCCTCTGTCCCCACGCCCTGATGGGACGCAGCCAGGCCACCAAAGGATACCTCGTACCTCCGCCTGCAGCAGCTTGACCGACTCACACTGGCTGCAGAGGGGCTTGTCGGCCACCACGAAGAGCAGGTTGGTGTTGGCCAACCTCTGCGCATGGAAGAGCCTGGGGGTGCAGTGGCAGCAGGGACCCTGGTTACCCCCTGCCTTGTTTCCCCTCTGGCGCCACCCCTGCTGTCCCCATCCTCAGCCTCATCCCCGTGTGAGTCCTCATCCCTGTCCTCAGCCTCACTCCCATCCCAAATCTCATCTCCAGCCTTGTCCTCATGACCATCCCCATCCCCAACATCATCCTCATCCCCATCTCTGTCCCCAACCACATCCCTGTCCCCATTCTCATTCCAACCGCATCCTCATTGCCAACCTCATCCCTGTCTCCATCCCCATCCTTGTCTCCACATCCCCAACCTCATCCTCATCCCTCCCCCCAACCATATGCTTGTCCCCAACCTCATCCTGATCCCCATCCGTGTCCCCAGTCACATCCCTGTCTCCATCCCCATCTCTGTCATCTCTATCCTCATCCCCACCCCCAACCTCATTCCTGTCCCCATCCTCATCCCCAACCACATCTCCATTGTCAACCCAACCACATCCCTGTCCCCATCCCCATCTCCACCCTTCTTCCTGTCCCCATGCCAGGGGGCTCCCCAGGGAACTGGCACTAATGGGCTTTCAGGGCTTGGTCCCACCTGCAGGAGCCCTTGGGTCCTCATCATCACCCCCCGTAGACACTACCGACGCTCTCTGTCCCCCCTGCCTGGGTACCACAGCCCCCCAAGTGCTGCCCAGCACCTCCCATCGCCCCCACGCAGGGGACTGCACGGGGGTCCTGGCAAAGGCAGCCTGAGGGGTGTCCCCGACCCTGCCCAGGTGGTGGGATGATAGGGATGGACACACCTGGAGCAGTTGCCGCAGTCGATGATGGCGTTGTAGGTGGCATTGACGGTGCTGAAGTAGTACTGCGTCTGCTTCATGATGCAGCTTGTCTCCCTGGCCTCCACGCCGTCCCCTGCCACCTCCTCTGCGCCGGCACAGCGCCGTGGGCCAGGGGCCGCGCACCCCCCACCACGCACCCCTGCCACGTCCCCCGCCCACCCCCAGCCCAGGGCCCCCCGGGGACTCACCCGTCTGGAACCAGCTGCTGTAGGTGAGGCCATACAGGAACTGCTGGAAGAAGGACCTGGGCAAGGAGAACACTGCCACATCAGCTGTCCCAGCCCCAAGGACGCGCCGGCGTCACCCCCCAAACGGAAATGACCCCTTGGGAGGGGACGTGGCAGCACTTACCAGGCTGCAGCTGAAGTCCACCAGGCAAGGTTCAGGAGATCGGCCATGGTGGGCTGCGGGCAAAGAGGGGGTGGTGAGCCAACAGGCAGGGTGACCTCGAGCTCCTGGACCACCTGGTGGCCACCGTCCCCACAAGTGCTCACCACAAAGACGCCGCGGGGCGCGGCGCCCGTGTTGCTCTGGGCCTCGGGGGCGCAGACGGACTGGAAGTCATAAGACTCCTTGCGGGTGTAGAAGGAGTTGTTGTAGAGGGCAGACATCAGATTGGCATCCACCTCACTGAAGAACTTGCCCACCTGGGATGGGAACACCGAGTCTGCATCCAAACGCCACCTCGCCGTGGGTGTCCCTCAGCAGGGACTCGACCAGGGCTGTGTCACACCACCCCGAGACACGAGCTCAGAGCTCGTAGCTCCGTGCCTGCATCCCATGCCCAGGAGAGCTGCCATGTGGGCACCACTCACCTGGTACCAGTGGTCCTCCTGGTTGGAGAGCACCAGGAAGCCCCCATCATCGATGAGGACACAGATGAGGTCCTGGGGAAGGAGGGCAGTGTCACCCACCGCCTGGCTGTGCCCAGAGCAAGGACAGGCAGGGCAGGGGGGTGGCAGACAGTCAGGCGGGGAAACCAGCATGGTGTCCCCAAGCCTGGGGCTGCTCAGAAGCATCCATGGTGGGTGCAGGGACTGGGAGCCACCACCAGCCCTGGGGCTGTGGTCCAGGACCCCAGGCTTTGTCCCTGTGAGAAAGGTCTGGCCAAGCAAGGGGACAGAGTGGGCACCTTCTCCCAGACAGCACAGGCAGGGGACAGGGGATGGGGAGCCCTCCCAGCCACTCCCTGCCCGCCACCCCCATCCCTGCCCACCACCCACCTTGTTGTTGGCCTCGCAGTCCATCTCGCAGCTGGTCGAGGGGTCGCACTGTCAGGGGCAGAGAGACAACTTAGCAGGACTGTCCTCTCCCCAGAGCTGGCCTCCTGGCCAGGAGGGGACACACAGTCTGGTGTCCCCAGGGGATGGAGATGGGTGCCCTGGGCAAGGCGATGGGCAGGGCTGTGCTGGAGGTACAAGTCCAGTAGGACCATGGGCACCATGTCCCAGTAGTGCTCCCCAACCATGTACCCAGCAAACACAGCTTCTTCCCTGTCCCCGTCCATGTCCTCATCCCTGTCCCTACCCTGTGCCACCATGGTGGGAGCCCTGGGGGACGTACCCGGCGGGCACCCAGCTGGTCACGGTCTGTCCGGTTGCTTGCCAGCACTTTGAACTTCTCAGCCCAGGCCTCCAGGTCCAGCTTCACCCCCACCACTGGGGTAGCAGGGAGACAAGGGGGTCAGTTCCAGCTTGGGGTGGGGGACAGAGACCTCCCCAGGCTGGTGGCAGGGCACCCGGCCCCCTCCCTACCTGCTGGCTTCAGCGTCTTGCCCCCGATGCTGAGCTCCACCGCGGTGCTCACCAGGATCCCGATGGTGTTGTTCTCCAGGTCCAGCCCCCGGTAGGCAGCTGCAGAGGGCAGGGGTGGCATCAGAGGACATGCGGGGCCAGTGCCAGCCTGTGCCACCCCCAGCCAGCACCAACCATCCCGGTAGGGCGGCTTGAAGATGTAGCCCTTGTTGTCCAGGCTCCTCCGGTAGAAGCTGGCGTTGAAGGGCTCTGGTTCCTCCTCCCAGTCGTCGGCAGCCCTGGGGGGGAGCAGCCACGGCCAGGGCTGTCACTCGGCTCTGCTCCCACCAGAGGTGGCCCCACAGGAGCAGGTGTGGGGGCCTGGGCACGCACGCACCCCCCGACACTCACTTGTTAGGGAAGACACGTGTGATGCCACCATCAGTGGCTGCGAAGACAGCCAGGAGGCTGTACCTGCAAGGAGAGGGGACGGGCACGCCGGGCATCAGCAGGGCTTTGCTTTGCCCCCGTCCCATCCCCATAGCCCACCTCAGCCCCCTGGTCCCCCTCTGTCCCCAGCCACCTTGCCCCCACCTACGTGTTGAGGTCCTGGTCCTTCCAGACGCGCTCCACCAGCTGCTGGGTGATGCCCGTGTCCAGGATCAGGTTGTGCAGGAGGAAGTTGTCACCTTGGGATGAAGATGGAGAGAAGGAAGAGGAAGAGGTGAGGGCCAGCCCTGTGGGGGTCACCCACATTCCCCCTGCCCCTGTCCCCCAACACAGTTCAACACCAACACAGTTCATCCCCTGCCCCATGTCACCCCACGTCCCCATGCCCTGTAGCCCCCCCCGCAGCTGTCCCAGTTACTCACACTGCTTGGAGTCTGGGGTCACCTTTTCCATGAGGGCAATAAAGTTCTCCAGGAACTCGGTGTTGTTATCCGACAAGTCGAGGTCTTTGCAATACTCTCTGGGGTTTGGGGGACAAGGTTTGTCGTTCGTGAGGATGGAAAAGGCAAGGTCAGTTCTCCCAGGTGCCAGCCGTGCTGCCAGCGCCTGGGCTTGCTGGGGGACACGATGGTGGTGATGTGTCACCGCTCCCATGAGCACCACCCCGCTGGGGCAGCTGCCAGCTCGGCCGCCACAGTGACCACCAGCTCTGTCACTGCAATGGGCACCGAGGTGCCGTCACCTCTACCATGGCCAGCTTTGATGGGTCCCGGTTTGCCCAGGGTGGTGCAACCCTGGGCCTGACTCTCCCCATATTGGTGGGGATACTGGTGGGACTGGGCACCTCCGCCACCATACTTACCTGTGGGACCAGGCAGGTGCCACCATGCCCACCCTGCCCCTGCGGCACCTCGGGGAGCGGGGTTTGCTTTGGCAGCCCCCGTGGCTGTGCCAGTGGCACCACGCAGGCACTCGAAAGCTGCATTGGTACCCTTTGCAGAGATTGGCATGTGTCAGGTGGACCTGGCCAGTGGAGGTGGGTGCTTGCCCATGGGCATCACTGGCCTGGATCCCCTCCTGGGATGGGCACCATGTGGGGTGCTGCATCTCTGCTCTGCTCTGGGACCACCCCGAGTGCAGAGCTCCAGCCCTGTTGATGCTGGGGACAGCTGTGACCCCACTGGTCACTGCAAGGCTCTAAGTGGACGGCTTGGGTTGGTGCCACCCTGGGTGCCAGAGCCTTTCCCCACTCCCATCCCCTCTGCCGAGCTCCTGCCCCTGCCAAAAACCTCGTTAGGAGGCAAAACACCGGAGCAGAGGGTGATGGGGACCATGCCCATGGGGTGGACCAAAACGTGACGCACCCTGGCCAGCCCATCGCAGCCCCCCACCCCTGCTCGGGGGGAGCAGCCACCTAAATGTCTCCCCCGACACGCACAGATACAGGGACTCACACACCCACGGGGACGGGGAAATACGGTTTCTGAAAATTTCCAGTGGCGCGGGGGCACGGCAGATCATACAGTCGCCCTGGGCCCCCACCACCTGGTCCCTCCCCATCACGCCAGGCTGGCACCCACCGCAGGGATGGAGCTCAAGGAGCTGCTCTGGAGGGCACCAAAGCCACTCCGGCCACCAAGCCCCACGCTGGCCACTGAGCCCCTCACCACGGCCGGAGCAGGGCAGTTGGGGGGCAGCCCCACTGCTAAGGGGTCAGGCTCCAGGGTCTATTCCCTCACCCCATCCTCTCGTGAGACCCCATCTGGAGTCCTGGCTGCGATTCTGGAACCCCAACATAAGAAGGAGGTGGAACTGTTGGAACAGGTCCAGAGGAAGCCACGGAGATGACCTGAGCGCTGCAGCCCCTCTGCCATGGGGACAGGCTGGGAGAGCTGGGGTTGTTCAGCCTGGAGAAGAGAAGGCTGTGGGGAGACCTTAGAGCAGCTCCCAGTGCTGAAAGGGGCTCCAGGAAAGCTGGGGAGGGGCTTTTTGCAAGGGTCTGGGGTGATGGGACAAGGGGGAACGGCTTTAAATTGGAAGGGGGAGATTTAGATCAGGCATTAGGAGGAAATTCTTCACGATGAGGGTGGGGAGGCCCTGGCCCAGGGTGCCCAGAGCAGCGGTGGCTGCCCCATCCCTGGAGGTGTTCCAGGCCAGGTTGGATGGGGCTTGGAGCCCCCTGATCCAGTGGGAGGGTTCCCTGCCCATGGCAGGGGGTGGCACTGGGTGGGCTTTGAGATCCTTCCAACCCAAACCATTCCATGGTTCTACGATTTATGGGCTAATTTTTTAATAACAGGGTTTTTCTATTTCTCATTAACACTCTGCTTTGGCTTCCATGTTTCCTGCTGCCCCACGTGTCGCCTGGTGACTAAGTCCCCCGGAAAACCTGGGGCTGCACAATAACTGTAGATTTTGGGCTGTTTTACCCAGAATTAGTGCAAATGAGCAGCGGCTGCTGTAGGCAGGGAGGGTAGGGGGTACCTGCAGGTGGCACAGGCTCTGCTGTAGCCTCAGCCTGCTGCAGCCCCCAAGAACCACAATGATAAAACATCTCATTCTCGGGCACACGGTGTAAATTTTGGGGTTGTCCTGTGCAGGGACAGGAGTTGGACGCGATGATGATTGTGGGTCCTTTCCAGCTCAGGACATTCTGTGATCCTGTGATCTCCTAACGAGGCGTTGGACTGTTGGAATGATGGGTGATTAGCTGGCAACGCTAATTGAGGCTGCTCAGAGGTTGGATGGGCAGGGTGCTGGCATGGGGCTCCGGGAACACCCTGTCAAGAGACAGCCCTTCATCTCTGCTCCGTGACAAGACTGGGTGGCATAGCCCAAGGGAGGGCACACGTCTGTCTGGGCAGGGGCCACTACACTGTCCTCGCATCCAAGTTCACAGCTGGCAGCCTCCCCAAATCCCCGAGACACCCTGAATTTGAGACACCCAGAACTTGTAACACCCTGAATTTGAGGACATCCTGAATTTGAGGCATCCCTAATGTGAGGCACCCTGAATTTGAGGAATCCTGAATTTGAGTTGTCCTGAATTTGAGCCAAAACCTACCCTTCCTTGTCCCTGTGCCCCCGTGACCAGCGCGACTGTATGATGCCCCCGCGGGCCCCTGGCTCGGTGTGTTGATTTTCAGAAACTATAGCTATATATGCACGCGCAGAGGTGGCTCGGGCCGTGCTGGGTGCATATATACCGTGCTGGATGCAACCGGGTGGCAGAGAGGGGCCGGGGTCCCAGCGGCAGCGCCCTCGGCACGACACACACAGCGGCAGGGGATGGGGGGGACAAGGCACGATGAGGTGGGCATGGGGGCGATGGGCAGCGGGGCCGATGCACACCTCGGCAAGCGCACACGCAAAGCTACCTGGGAGCAATGAACACATGTCCCTCCGACTCAAAGCTGTTGGGCAGCAGGTATTCAAAATCTGCAACAGAAAGGGAAGGTTATCCGGCGGGGAGCGGGGGGACGGGGGCGCCGGGGGCCAGGAGGGAGAGAGACGGACAGAGAGAGAGAGGGGAGGGAACGGAAAAAAATAAAAGGCGTTTGCTGCTCTTGGTAACAAGAGAGAAAGGAAAAGGCCGTTCTGCTGTCGCTGGCACCGCACGGGAAGGAAAGTTATAGCCAAATCAGGAGAGGTTTGCCCATCTTGGCTCGAATTTGCTCGGTCGCGGGCTGAAGGCGGTTGCGTACGCGCGGCCGGCGGCGTGTACGCAGGGACACACAGACACACACACATATATATATGCACACACGTATATATATGCATGTTCGGGAGGGCGTGGGGGCGTCTCTCTCTCGGGGAAGGGTAGGGAACCGCATGCTGCGCTCCAGGCTGGAGCAGGATCACCAGGACACTCGGTTGTTGAGGGGAGAGGAAAAATAAAACAAAATAAAAGGAGTTTTCAGGCATCGACATGGCCAAACGGGCACCTTGCTGAGGACAGTCCAACCAGAGGCTCCTCGCCCAGCAAAGTGCCGTGCAATGCGCTGCCAGGCTCTGCCGCCAGCCCCTCGCCTCCCCGGCGCGGTGGGACCCCAACGGGCACGGGGGATCGCGCTCGCCTGCCAGCGCAGCGCACGCCGCTGCTTTAAGGGGTCGAAGGCCAACAGGGTTTGGGGTGCCTCTTGGGGACCCCCCAGCAGAGGGGCAGCAGCTGTGGGGTTCAGCTCATGGGGGCGAGGCAGGTCAGGGGGCGCGTGCAGGGGGCTATGGGGCATCCTGGGGCTGACGGCCCCCTCGGCGGGCACTGCCACCCCCTGGCCCTCCCGCCGGCCCCCGGTGCATTGCACGGCACAGCCAGAGGTTGGACTGTTGCTCCCCGAGGGCTGTAGGCAGGGGCTGGGTACAAGCCGATGAAAGGAGGAGGAGGAGGAGGAGGAGGAGAACAAAACACTCGTACTCGGTCCATCAGCAGTGCCATCGCAGGGACGCCGGGAGGAGGCAACTCAAAGCTGATAGAACAGGGCTGAGGGTGACATTTCCACCTCCCCGCTGGCCTTGTCCCCCCTGTCCCCTCCTGCGCTGCCGTGCCCCCCGCAGCCACCCCCTTGCCGGTGCTGGGGAGCGGGTCTTGCGTGCGGGAGGGAGCATAGTGGTGGGTGCCATGGGGATCGTGCATGCTGGGGCATCTCCTGGCCCACCGTGTGGCAGCGGCGGGTCTGGCCCCACAGGACCCTCCTGCTCCAGCCGGGCATAGCGGGACCGCGAGCCGAATCCAGGCCTGGGTCGCAGGGGCGATGTCCCACCCCATGGCAGGGGGGCACCGGCCGCTGGGGGGACTTGGGCCTCCAAGGCGGCTGCTCCTGGGGGTCATGGACGGCGCTGGGACCCTGCGGCTGCCAGGGCCTGCGTGCCATGCTGGGCCCTGGGGCAGCGGGGACGGCCACTGTGTGGCCGTGGGGGCAGGCAGCGTGGCACCCCGGGGCTCGGCCACCCCACGTCCCCGCGAGGCCATGCTCGCCGTCCCCCATGCAGTGGGGTGGCATCGGCCCGGGGGGGGGCCCAGCCCACCTCCGCCAAGGCCTCCTGCTCCCAAAATCCTGTCCCAGAGGGTGACAGCGGCGGAGGACGGGGTCCCCCACCCACCCTCTGTCCTCACCACCGCTGGGTGCCCCCCCGCAGCCCCCCCCCGCACAGCCCTATCCCTTTCAGGTTGAGTTGTCTTGGGGGAAGCGGAGGAGCTGGGATGGGGGGAGAAGGACCAGAGGAGGTGAGCAGGGAGGGAGAGGAGCGAGAAGGGTGTGGGGAGAGGAGGAGCGGGGTATCAAACTAGCTACGAAAAACCTCGTGGATCGAAAACGGCATTTTCATACAAGATCGGCTCTGGAGCGATACCGAACCGGGTTTGGGAGCGATGCGCGGGGAGGGAGTGGGGGATCGTCGTGACAAAGCTCTCATGGACAGAACAAGACATGTTGCTTTCAAATAAAGGGGGAAACTGGAGGAGAAGGTTGAGGAGGAGGAGGAGGGAGGAAGGGCGAGTCGGTGGCGGTTTGCAGGTTCGGTGTGGCAAACGGGCAGGGAGATGGGCAAGCAGGGGGGCTGGGGGGGTGGGACTGGACACGGGGCAGGGGACGGGGTGGTGAAGGTGAGTGGTCTGAGACTGAAAATACTTGCCCTTCATTTTGATGTTTGGTACTGTGTGAATCCACCATAGAGAGAAAGCAAGAAAAACAACAAACAAAAAAACAACAAACAAAAAAAAAGGGGGTTGGGTGGAAAGGGGGAAGGGGGGGCACAAACAATATTTTATTCAATCGTCGTTTGAATAAAAATATTGTGTATCATAATCATACCGAAAGGAAACCTCTTGCAAAAAACGACATGAATAGAAAGAAAGAGAAAGGAAAAAATAAACCCAGTAACGAAAGGAAAAGAAAAGGCGACGGTGAAATAAGAATTAAATAAAAATGCAAAGATATAACTAGAGAAATATATATATATATATATTCAATACTCCAAAGGAAAATGAGAATCAGTAGCAAACAGTTGCAACAGTCTTGATATCGAAATGGCCTCACTGAGTCAGGGGGGCATGCAGAGCCGGGGAGGACGGGGGTCCCCCCTCCCGGGGACGGGGACAGCCTGGCCTCGTGCCCCCAGGCCGCGGGGGTCCTGCCGATGGATGGAGAGGGCGGCAGGGGCCGATCGGAACGGGGCTGGGGGCGGCCAAGGGGAAGAACTAGGGGGAATCAGAGGGGAGAGGGGAAGGGTCCGGTTCTCCCCCAGGGGAGAGGGGTCCCCGGGAGCAGCGTGGACCTGTGGTGGGAAAAAGGCTGGGGGGTCGGGGGGAAGAGAGAAAGAGAGAGAAAAGGGGGGGGCCAGGCTAACACACACGTACACAGATTAACTCCAACTGAAAATCGAAACCAACTGAAACCCAACTCATAAAAAGAAGAAGAAATGGCTTCAACCAAAAACCAAAGAATCGTAAGAAACCAAAGGAAATTAAAGAGCTGCATGCACACTTTCCCAGGCCTGCAAACCAAGTGGCTGCCGCCGCGTCACCCCTCGGCCCCGGGGGGCGAAGAGGCAGCAGGGCAGCCCCTGCCTGCAGCCCGGGGCTCGGCTTTCGGGGTGCGAAGCCTACGGAGCAAACCCTGCCCCCCCCGGGGCACCCCCGGCAGGCAGCTCGCTTTCCCTCTGTGCGTTCACCTCTAGTTATGCTTCTCTCATTTTTCATTTATCTTGGGGGTATTTTTTTTGCCTCTCATAGTGATCCCTATCTCTTTTGGCAAGTTTTGGCTTTGTGTTTCTCCCCCGACAGCCATGGGCTGGCATGGGGCAAGCGGGGGGGCGAGAGGGTGGCGGGGAGAGCCAGGGGCTACTTACACTTCACTTGCAGGATCTGGTCGCTCAGGTTGGCCTGGATGTAGTAGGTGCTGTAGGGAGGCAGAACCAGCCCCAGGCTGCAGAGGGGGAGAGCAGACACGTGGTGTAAGGCTTTACACCCCTCCAGAGCCCCTGGTTGGCCTCCAGCCCCCGGCTGGCAACCCGCCCCCAGCAGCAGCCCCGCTGTGTCCTTCTCTCAAGGAACTGCATCCAGCACTGTCCTGGGGGCACCTGAAGTCATTCCCAGATTGCCCAGGGTCATCCTGGTGGCATCCAAAGTTGTCCTCAAAGCACCCAGGGTCATCCTGGTGGCACCCAAGGTTGTCCCCAAAACATCCAAGGTCATCCTGGAGGATCCAGGGCCGTCCCTGGAACACCTAAGGTCATCCTGGGCCACCCAGGGCCACCTTTGGAGCATGCAGAGCCATTCTGGTGGCCCCCAGGGTCATCCCCACCACACCTACTGCTATGCTGGGGTACCCAGCTTTGTCCCCAGAGCACCCACAGTCATCCTGGGTTGTGCAGGACCATCCTGGTGGCACCCAGGGTCACCTCCAGAGCACTTAGGGTCATCCTGGTGTCACCCAGGGCCAATCCGAAGGGCACCTCCAAGCACAGGAGGTGACAAGTCTGTCCAGCCAGGGCTGGGATGGGCAGGATGTGCCTGCCCAGGAACCAAAAGAGATGGATGTGGAAGAAGGACACGTGAGAGAGGAAGGTGGGAGGAACCCTCGAAAGAAGGGACAAACCCAACAAAACATTCCCAGTGAGAACAGCTTGAAGACACCCATCACACAGGCAGCAGCTACTGGGGAGCCAGGAAGGAGAGGTCTCCACCAGCCAGGGGTCTGGAACGCAGGGTGCACGATGGGGGTTGGAAAAGAGGTGATGCCAGGGCTGCTGAACCCATGGGACGCGCTGGTGGTGCCCCAAGCCACAGGTGGCAAGAGCAGGGTGGTGACGTTTTCTGTTCAGTGCTGGAGGCACCCTGTGCTGACAGCGTCCCAGGGAACCCCTGGGAACATCCCCGCTGTCGTGTGGAGCCATGAGAGCGCAGGGCTCCTGGCAGCACTTTTCCCCTGGCCACAGCTGTGTCACCTCACATCATCGTCCCCTCCTCGACAGCATTGCTTGGCTCTGAGGATTTGCCACGCCAGGGACAGGGTCAGGGTTGTGTGAGGGACACCTGGAAGCGCTGGGAGGTGGCTGTGACCCTTGCCAGCCCCTCATGAGCTGGGTGTTGAGAAGGAAGAGGGTACAGTTGGTGGCAGGGGGACCACGTGGCTCCTCACAGGATGAAGAAAGCACGAGTTGGACAGCACAGACATGATGAGGCCAGGGGTCTTTTCTCATGCATCTGTTGGTCCAAACTGGTGCAAACTAGGTGATAAATGCAGAGGGGATCTCTGAAGCCACTGCCTGTGCTGCAGGGTGGCTGTGTGCCACTGTCACCCACTCCAGAGCAGACAGAGACCTGTGAGAGCTGCTGGTGGTGGCAGGGGTGTCCCTTGTCCAGCACCTTGCACGCCAGCTCCTGTCCTGAGCCGTGGTGAGCGTGGCCCAGCTCTGCAGTGCCGAATCCCGGCGGGCAGCACTTCTGGCACTGCCTTCACTGCACGTTTGCAAGCCCATGGGACACATTCCTGGTGGCCTTGGGGACCTCCTGAGCTGCGGGCACATGGCCACAGCCCTGTGCTGGTGCAGGTTTGGCCGATGCTGGGTGACCGCAGGTGCTGCTCACCTGTAGTTGGTGCTTTTGATGGGAGCCCACGTGTAGGTCCTGAACACCTCGTCGATGTATTGCTGTGGGTCAGAGGGAGCCGGTCAGGCATCTGCAGTGCCAGCACCCTGCCGACACGGTGACACGGGACCCTGGCTCTGAGCCCGGTGCCAAACACAGCCCCTCACTGCCCAGGTGCTCAGCATGGTGGTACTTTCAGCCATCACCCCGTTCCCCTGAAGCATTACCTCGTCCAGAGACTTGATGAGGGTCTTGATGAACCTCTGCCCGTCGTTCCCATCAATCATGCTTCTCCGGATCTGGGGGATATGGAGGAGGCAACTGAGGGCCACAGAGCCAGGCCACACGCCCATGGGCACCCACCCCACTGGGGTGACACTGGGGACCCTGAGCAGCCTAAAGGGGGGAGCTCATGATTCTGGCACCCAGGGGACAGTGACCCGGCTCCTGCCCCCGCTGTGACCCCATGGGAGCTGTGCCAGGGCCCTCAGGACAAGGTGCTCCCCTGGGGGGCTAGAGGGGTGACTGCCATGTGCAACTGCGGATTGGGGGGGGCAGCCTGTACCCCAAAAGCTGCCCCCAGCTCTGCCCACCTCCTCCTTGTTCTCATCCTCCAGCTCAGCGTCCAGGAAGTCCAGCGTCACCGGCTCGCGGAAATTGATGATCTGCAGGCAGAAAGGGAGAGCGAGGGAAAGGCTCAGGGCTCCCACAGCCACCACTGAGTCCAAACTCATCACCGTTCCCACAATCGGGTCCTCACGCCCCCGGGGAGCCGTGTGTTCCACAGGGCCTGGCAGTCCCCCACTGCCACCACCCCGACGGGTCCCTCTCACCTGGGGCTGCAAGTTGGGGTGCAGCAGGACGTAGCCGTTCAGGTCGATGGCGAAGACGTAACCGTTTGCCCCCAGCTGTGGAAGAACACGAGGAGGGATGAGGCTGGCCAGGTGGTTCTGTGGTGCTGGTATGACCACCCCTGCGGCTCAGCCTTTTCTCTCCTTATTTATGCTCTCAATCCAACAGCACCTCTCGCCCCAACTCTGCATTTTGCCCACTGCCCCTTTCCCCAGGCTGGGAAGGTTTATTCACAATAAAGGTGGGGAGGCCCTGGCCCAGGTTGCCCAGGGAGGTCGTGGCTGCCCCATCCCTGGAGGTGTTCCAGGCCAGGTTGGATGGGGCTTGGAGCCCCTGATCCAGTGGGAGGTGTCCCTGCCCATGGCAGGGGGTGGCACTGGGTGGGCTGTGAGGTCCCTTCCAACCCAACCTATTCTATGATTCTATACGATTCCCTTCTAACCCTGCAAGGGTTCTGGCTCCACTCTGGGTCCCAGAGCATCACCCAACTCTGATCCCTGCCCACAGTCATGGATTCTACACCCCGCGACAGCCAGCGCTGCTGACGGTGCCATGGGGCGTGGGGGGCTCAGGGCTCCCCAACGAGCAACATGCCAGGGCAGGGACAGAGGGGAAGGGGCCCCCACGCACGTTGTATCGTGGCGTCAGCCTCTTGATGTCGTTGAGAGCCACGTCGATCCCCATCACGCCCAGGATGAGCTGGTTCTGGAAGGAAGCACAGGAAGGGAGGCTGGTGGGAGCAGTGCTGTCACCTGCCACCACCAGCACGGGGTGGGGAAACGGGATGGACCTCTTCTCCCTCTGGGGAGGGGTGGGTCAGATCCGGACACTGTGGGGGCACAGAGTGGGATGTGCCAGCCCCCGAGCAGCCTCCATGGGACACTGCATCCATTGAACTGGGAGAGCCAGCCAAGGCCATTGCAGGTACTGAAAGGGGCTCCAGGAAAGCTGGGGAGGGGCTCTGGATCAGGGAGTGCAGGGATAGGACCAGGGGGAACGATTTTCAGCTGAAAGAGGGGAGACTGAGATGAGATCTCAAGAAGAAATGTTTTGCTGTGAGGGTGGGGAGGCCCTGGCCCAGGGTGCCCAGAGCAGTGGTGGCTGCCCCATCCCTGGAGGTGTTCAAGGCCAGGTTGGATGGGGCTTGGAGCCCCCTGACCCAGTGGGAGGTGCCCCTGCCCATGGCAGGGGGTGGCACTGGGTGGGCTTTGAGGCCCTTCCCAACCCAAACCATCCCATGACTATGCTGGCACTACCCCTTGGTCCCACCCCAGGGAGGGGGTGCAGAGCAGGCAGCACCCCATGGGCACCAAAGCACTCCCTTCCACCAGCACCAGGGCACCCTCCCCACCCTGCCACAGCCCAACACCCGGGGGTTCCAGAGCAGCCAGGGCGGTGGCAGCCACAGCTTCCTACCTTCCTGTCACTGCTGTCCTCTGTCAAGTTGAACACTGGCAGCGTGCCCGTCACCACCAGGCCCAGCCCCTGCACAAACACAGAAGGGTGTCCCATGCTCCCTCACCAGGCCGTGACCCAGGGGTGGGCAGCAGGGTGGGGTTATCCCCCTGGCAAGGGAGATGGTGCCATGTGTTGTGTCCCCATCTGCATCCCAGAGCTGTGTGGGACCCTGGGGCGGGGGCTTTGTGGGACCTCAGGGCTGGTGTCGCGACCTGCACCTCAGAGCTATGTGGGACCCTGGGGCTGGGGGTCCCCACCTGCACCCTGGGGCCGTGTGGGACGCCGGGGCTGGTGTCCCCGTCTGTACCTCAGGGCTGTGCAGGACCCTGGCGCTGGGGGTTGCCACTCACACCCTGGGGCTGTGAGGGACCCTGGGGTCGGTGTCCCCACCCACACCCCAGGGCTGGGGGTCCTTACCAGGGCGTCCTGGTAGACGTTTGTCCACTGCACCTGCTTGGCTCGGTTCCCAGCCAGGACCATGGGTCTGCCCAGCACGTCCAGGTACTCCTGCAGGGACACAGGGCGGGGGAAAGCGTGACACGGGAGCCAGCTGTCCCCCTGCTCCAGCCCAGTGACACCCCTGTCCCCTTGCACACCCCAGGGACTGTGAACGGGGTGCTTGGTCGCAGCCCCCGCTGCAGGCTGAGCCAGGGAGTGGGCTCGGCAGCTCCCAAACTCGAGTGTGATGGCTCCACCTGGGAACCCACCGGGCCTGTCGGGATGCAAGCAGGGCACTGCTTGCCATGGGCTGTGCACGGGCAGGGGCTCCCTGGGCAACGCTGGGCAGAGTGCCCCAGCCCCCAGCCATCCCCAGGGCTGGGCTTGCTCCATCGCATCCAGCTCACATCACTGCTGTCTCCTGGCTGCCACCAGGACCTTCTCCCAGGGCAGGTTTCTCTTATTCCTGGTTCACTTTGCCAAGGCTGACCACTGGGCAGGGGGGCAGCCCCTGTGCCATGATGCCAGCCCTGCCTGAGGGGCTGCACTGCTTGGAGACCCCCCATCAGCTGTCCAGCGCGGCGCCTCGTGTGCATCCCATACAGAAAAGGGGCAGAGGGACAGGGTGGGGGGTGCACATGCCTGGCTCCGCGGGGCTGGCACTGCCCGCGCTTGGCTCTGCTCTGCACTCATTAACGCCTGATGGTTCATAATTAGTCACTCAAAAGGCAGCAGGTCCATGGAGAGCTGCAGATGCACTACTTATTTCAACAGTGCGAGGCCAAGCGCTGCCACGCTCACTGCCAGCCTTTGGGCTCTCTGCAGGGGCACTGAGGGTGCCTGAGTGCACACTCCCCACCAGCCCCCTCCCTGGCAGCACCCTGCCTACCAGCCCCCTCCCCACCAGCTCCCTCCTGCCCAGCCCCTGCCATACCTGTGTGTTGATGCGGATGGCACCGATGGAGGGGATTTCAAAGTAGTAACCTTGAAAAGAAAGAGTGCTGCAGCTGGAGAGCAGGCTGTCTGCCTGTCCACAGTCTGGCTGTCCTGCTGTCCAGCCCTCCAGGGTTGCAGCAAGCATCTTGTGGGCAGCGGCATCGCCCAGAGCCCCAGTGGCAGCCTCTGCAGGCTCCCATGCCAGCTGGGTGCCAGCCCTGCTCACCTTTGTTGGCGCAGGCCATCCACTGCAGCGGGGTCACGTCATAGTTGTGCTGCCCGACAGAGAAGGTGAAAACCCGCACCTGGGGCAGAGCGCGGTGGTGAGCGTGCCGGGCACCCGTCTTGCACACTCGGGTGCTCCCAGCTCCCTGGCGACAGTTGTGGCATTGCCCTCTGCCACACAGCCCGTGCTGCCCATGACGCAGTGTGGGAAGGCAGAAGGTGGCTGCTGCAAATGCTGGCAGGCAGGAAGGGAGCCCCTCTCTCCCTGTCTAGAGCCGCCAGTCCTGTCCCACATTGGCCAAAGCCACCCTTGCTGGTGGGACCAGAGGTCCTTGCACTGAGGCATCGCTGCACAGGGAGAAGTCTGCGCTCTCTGAGGGTCCTGCATGGCCCAGGATCCCCCCACCACACCGGTTTCCAGGTTCTGGGGAACTGGGTGGTGATGGGGACCCTCTTGCATGTTCACAGCCCTGGCCCCCATTCCTGCCACGTGCTCCCCCCAGGGCAGGCTCTCAGGGGGTCCCACCAGCCCCGTTCCTGCCCTGGCACCTGCGTGCCTCCCATATGTCAAGGTGGGAGCTGGCTATAAATGGCACCAGTGCATCAGCCACCCCAGCATGAGGGCAGCGTCTCCGCACAGAAGAGACGAAGGCAACATCGCTCATAACAAATGAGGCAGAAGGTGGCAACAGAGCGGCCCCAGGTCAGCACGCGGCCCCCCGGCCCCTCACCGTCTTATTGGGCCAGTTGTACTTCTCAAAGACGTCCTGCACCCGGTCCTCACCGCCGTCCGTGAACATCATGATCATCTTGTTGCAGTTGGCACGCGTGATGTTGGACTGCAGGGCAGAGAGACGATGCTGGGGTGAACGGGCAAGAGGAGGGACGCTGGCTGCCTGGACGTGATGTTGTGGCTATGGCTGCTCAGCACCTGGTAGCACCATCCATCTTCATTTTGCCTCTCGCACGGTGTCTGGCTGGACCCACCCCCCTCTGCCCAGCCCTGCTAACTTTAACTAACCCAGGGGAGCAGCAGCTTTGGTGAAACCTCAGCTACAGCGTGCCACGCGTGGGGTGTCCCCTTGGCACTGCGTGGGACAACAAGGAGCCCTCTGCACACTGAAGCCACAGATGCAGGGCAGCTCTCCCAATGCCCCCCGCACCCATGGGTGCTCTCTGCGCCCCCAACCAGCCCACAGCCCGTCCCTCAGCTCACATTCTGCAGCTGGTCAAAGGCATACTCAAAGCCAGCCTTGTAGTCGGTTGTGCCCTTGGCCACCATCCCCTGCACGTCCTCCTTGAAGACCTTCTTGTTCCGGATGTTGGCCTGCACCAGGTGCTTGAAGCACGACACCGGTTTCGCCTTCTCGTTGAACTGGGAGGTGAAAAGGAGGGCAGCAGGTTGCAGAAAAGACCCAACGGCAGCTGCTGGTGAGCACCAACCACCCATGCCCAGCTCCCACAGGTGGGAGGCAGCTGGAGCATCCCATGTCCCGTGTCCCAAGAACATCTGACGCTGAAACTGGGGCCAAACCCAGCACTGAGCCGCCCGGTGTGGGTGCTGGTAGTGGGTGCTGCCAGTGTAGGGCTCATCTGCACCCCCGTTTGTGCAGGATCCCCAAGCAGACGTGCTGTGCCGTGCCGGCAGCAGGAGCAGGTGCTGCCTCTCGCTCACAGCTCCATTTGCTGGCAAGAGGGCCCGTTCATTAGGGGAGCAGCGATCCAGCTAACGGAGCCGGGCCAGACACGTTAATTAGCGCCGGCGTGCTCGTGGCCAGACAGGGGAGGGCGGGCACGGGCCGGGTGCCCAGCGATGCACAGATGTGGTGGCACAGCCACTGCGCTGCGTGAGGTCACGGGCTGGTGACAGCGTCGCAGGGGGCACGGTGTCACTAGCTGGTGCCAGCCACGAGGTGGCTGGTTGGGATCTTCCCGGGAGCATCTCTGCCAATCGACCCCATCATGGGGGCAGCGTTCGTTTGTCACCATGCAGAGCTGAGCCACAGGCAGCCACGTCCTTGCTCATGAGCAATAAAAATAGCATTTGTGTCTCTGCAGAGCTCCTGGCCACGTGGGGCTGGGGCAAAGGGCTCCTGCAGCGGGGAGCTGGGTGCTGCCTGGGGGGCACAGCCCTGCCACCCTCCACAAGGCACTCACCGAGGCCACGTTGACATAGTCATCATCTGAGAGGGTGTCCAGCATCTCATAGACCGAGGTCTTCATCAGCTTGAGAGTGAGGCCGCTCACACTGCCACTCCTGCCAGGAGAGAGGGGTGCTGGGTTTCAGCAGCGAGGGGCACGGGGCTCTCCACCAGCGCTGTCTCACGCAGCTTCCCTGGGGCCACCAGCAGGACAGTGGCACCCTGGCGAGCCGTGCCACTGTCCTGGCGTGGCTGAGCCCTGCCACGGTCTCCACCCATGTACTCACACGTCCACAATGATGACCATGTCCTTTGGGGAGGAGGCACCCTGGATGTACCTGTGGGATGCAGAGAGGGGTCACAGAATCATTGAACAGTTTGGACTGGAAAGGACCTCAAAGCCCACCCAGTGCCACCCCCTGCCATGGGCACGGACCCCTCCCACAGGATCAGGGGGCTCCAAGCCCCATCCAACCTGGCCTGGAACACCTCCAGGGATGGGGCAGCCACCACTGCTCTGGGCACCCTGGGCCAGGGCCTCCCCACCCTCACAGGAAAATGTTCTTCCTGAGATCTCATCTCAGACTCCTCTCTTTCAGCTGAAAACCATTTCCCTCTTGTTCTGTCACTTCCAGGCCCTTGGAAAAAGCCCCTCCTGAGCTTTCCTGGAGCCCCTTTCAGCACTGGGAGCTGCTCTAAGGTCTCCTGGGAGCCTTCTCCTCTCCAGGCTGAACAACCCCAGCTCTCAGCCTGTCCTCAGAGCAGAGGGGCTCCAGCCCTCAGATCGTCTTCGTGGCCCCCTCTGGATCCTTTCCAACAGTTCCATCTCCTTCTTATGTCGGGGATGATAAGAGACAGAGCTGAACTCCGTTATCCCTCGCTACAAGAAGGACATTGAGGTGCTGCAGCGTGTCCAGAGAACAGCAGTGAAGCTGGTGAAGAACAAGCCCTACGAGGAGCAGCTGAGGGACCAGGGACTGTTGAGCCTGGAGAAGGCTGAGGGGAGACCTCATCGCTTTCTACAACTGCCTGAAAGAAGGCTGTGGTGAGACAGGTGCTGGTCTCTTCTCCCAGGTGACAAGTGCCAGGATGAGAGGAAATGGCCTCAAGTTGCACCAGATCATCTTCATGGGTGAGTGGGTTTGATTAATTCTGGGGGGGAACCCTGAGCCTGCTGAGTGCAGCCCAAAGCTCTGCCGGGGCATAGGAGAGCCGTGCTGAGAGCGCCCGCACAGCCACGCTGCGGTGGCCCTGCGGCACGGAGCAGGCACGAGGTGCTGGTGGGCAGGGGGAGGTGAGGAGGTGGCGTGGCACAGCAGGGCACAGCACCAGCGACCCGCCCGCCGCTCAGTACCGTAGCAGCCTAATGAGCTCTAAATGCTGAACTCTTCCATCAGCGCTGGCCCTTTTCTGCGCGCTGATTATGCTGACACACACATCCATATTAAGATGCTATTTACCCCCCCGGTAGCTTCAAAGGCCAGGCTGATTAGGTTATTTTTAGCTACGAGGAGGAAAAATAATACTACGTACATCCTTCCCCCTAGAAACAATTAGGGAACCCTTCCTCGCCCCTTGAAGAGTCCGATCCCACTTCACCCTGCACGGGATGGAGCTGGCACAGTGCTGAGCACTCATCCCAGCAATGGCCAGGGACAGCCCAGCCTCCTTGTCCCACACAAGGGGCCTGATCCTGCCACGGCTGAAGCCCAAGGGAGTTTGGTTATTGGCCTGATCAGGGTCAGGCCTGACACAAATTAATTAGTGTGTTATTAGTCCCAACTACTGACCATCACTGGGGAGGGCGCAGGCTCTGATTGTAATCCCAGGTCCTGATGGTCCCTAATTACACCTGATTACACCTGATCCCAGTGTGGGTGCTGCGTCCCCCCCCAGCTCCCCCTTCATGCTTGGGTGCAGGAGGGGCACTGCCCGCAGGCTGCTCGGTGGGGGCTTGCCCTGCTCCCTCGCACCAGGCTGAGGAGCCCAGCTAAGGTGCTGTTGGGAATGGGTTGTGGCAGCGCATCCATCTCTGGCTGCCCTGCTCAGATTAATACCCTAGGCTGCCAGGGAGAAAGCAGTGGCTGATGGCACCATCCATCAAGGGAGGGGAAGGTGGGTGAGCGGCACTGGTTGCCATGCTGAGCCTGTGGGCAGGACCGTGTTCCCCGTTGGGCATCGCCAGGGCTGTGTGTGGCACCAGACCCTGGTGCGAGGGCAGGAGAGGACCCCAAAGGGGTGTCCACAGGGGCCATGCTGCCCCCAGGCACGAAGGGCAATGCTGCTCCTCCGTGGCCGGTTGGGCAAGTGCGTGGCCTGCCTGGCTAGCAGGCAGGAGCCGGGCTAGGTGGGCTCAGCAGCCCCCCTGGAATGGGCTGCCAGTCCCCCCCTCTGCCAATAACCCGCGTGGCCGCCCTGGCAGAGAACAGTTAATAATTAATGTGGAGCAATCAAAGACAATTAACTGTAGTAGCAGGGCCATTAATTTCCTGAGGAGGAGAGGTGGCAGCTCCCGGCGCGGGCAGGGGGATGTGCAGGAGGTGCCCCCTCTGGGATTTAGGGGGAGCTGGAGCCCTGTGCCCGCTTTCCTCTCCACACCTGCGCTTTTAGGCAGCAACCGTGGGCAGGATGAGCCCGCAGCTCCTCCAGAGCAGGGTGATGAGCAGAGCTGCCAAGCCTGCAGGTCTGCCTGGGCTAAGGGGAAGCAATTTAATGCCACCTCACTCTGTGTGTGCCCAAACGGCTGTTGCAGCTCTCCTTTAACCACAGCCTGGCACTGGTTCTCCCACCATCCTCCTGCCTCACCGTTTTCCTCTTTGGATGGGAATGCTGGCTGGGACCGAGTGCCAGCAGCCGTGGCTGTGGAAGGGGGCACAGGGCAAGGGGGGAGCTCTTCACACTTGATCTGTATCCAAGGATTTATCTCTCCATTCCACACTCTGCCTTTCCAGGAGCCAAGAGCTGCGGCGGATGCCCCTGCCTGTGCCACTGTGTCCGTTTGCCAACGCCAGCCATGTGTGAAATGAAAAGGGGAAGGAGCTGACTGCTCTCTGCCACCAAAGGCCAGCAAAGGGACCCCCCCTCCCCACCTGGCACCCCCTTACCAGGGCCGCCTGCGTACGTCGTAGAGGTCGATCTTGTTGGGGGCTCTCCACGGGGTGGCTGTGGGGAGAAGGCAGGCGGTAAGCACGCTGCCAGGGGACAGAGGGGACAGGGGACAGAGGCATGCCCAGGGCTGAGGAGGCAGCTGGCTCTGGCTGGGAGCTCACACCCACGGGCTTTGGCACAGGATGGTTATGTGTGCCAGGCACTGGGCGATGCTCGCCCACATCTCACAGTGAGAAGGGTCCAGGTTGCCCTTGGCCAGTCCCTGCCACCAGTAACCCCCTTCTGCCACGCACCGGGGTAGTAGCGGGTGACGCCGGTGGCACTGCCAAACACCTGCCAGAGCAGGGAGGGATCCTCCTTGCGGTTCTCGATGAAGACGTCCTCCAGTGCCTGCGTCCAGTTCAGCTCGTTGAGGATGACGGTGGCTGCGGGAGACAGAGCCAGGGCAGGTGGGTGGGTGCGAGGGAGCAGCAGAGCCTGCGATGGGCTGGAGGGTGACAGGGATCATGGTGTCCCCGTGATGTGGGCACGGAATGCGAGGCGGGGTGTCTCCTCTGCCCCTTGCCATGGAGGAGCCCACAGGGGCTTTGCAGCATCAGCCTGCTGCCCCCTTGTCCCCAGAGACCCGACCCGAGTGCTCCCCGTCCCCTGGCTCTGGGGCAGGGACAGCCTCCGCTGGGGACAGCCAACTTGCCACCTCACCCCCTTCCCAGCAAAACACGGGTCACCGTGCCAGCTCCGCTCCCTGGGCACAGTCACCAGCTGGGAAGCCAAGGGGCTGCGTCCCCGTGGGGCTGCACGGAGTCTCCCGAGCCCCGCTCTGCATTCCCGCTGGCCCCCGCACCTGACGCAAAAGCAATTAAGATGCTGGCAAACAGCGGTTTGAAATTATTCAGCTATTAATGCAAAAGATAAGCTGCCGGCAGCCCCAGCCTGTGATTAATCAAGGGGGGCTGCAGGAGCGCGTGGGGGGCTGATATGGCCTGGGATCGCAGCATGGAGCCAGCCGAGCTGTCGTGGGCAGGAGTGGGGAGCTGGCAGCACCCCGAGGTGCCGCTCCCTCCTGGGGGACCCTCAAAGCACTTTTGGGGTGGAAGAGCTCCCAGGAGCAGCCCTTCTCCTCGGCGCCGTGCACCGCAGCTGGCGTGCGTCTGGAGAGTATATTTAGCTCTCTTAAGGCTTCCTCCCACACTGGTCCCTCCTCGAAACACCGTCATCACCTGCTCAAGCCGTGGCCACGGCACTGGTGGGATGTGGGAAGGTTTCACCCTGGGTGAATCCCAGATCTCTCCATCCCAGCAGCACCTCGGAAGCCTTCTCCTTCCCCCAGGATTTTCAAATCGTGGTTTACTCCATCCACCTCCCCCCGGCCATTCCTCAGCGCCGTGCCCACACGCAGCGCTGTTATCTGGGTGTTTAGCTTCATTTCTGCACTTGGCTGTGTCACAGGATGTGTTTTTTCCAAGAAGAAGGGTCTGTGAGCATCCTGCCAGCCCCGGGCAGAGCTGCCAGCCCTGCTGCTCGGCACTGGCACAGCCCTGACAGCCCCAGCAATGCTTGCACCCCCAGGCTCTTGGGGCCCGTCGGCCACGTCAGGCTTTGCCAAATGCAGTCCCTACACACAAACACAGCCCCTTACACAAAAGCAGCCCCTATACCTTCCCTGTGCATGAATATAGCCCCTATATCATCCTAGTGAACAAATGCAGTCCCTATACCACCCCTCCACATAAACACAGCCCCTGTACCATCCCCGTGGGCACACACAGCGCCCACACCCCCTGCACCCACCCCTCCCAGCCCTGCAGTCCCTGTACCATCCTTGCCCGCGAGCTCAGCCCCTAAGCCATCCCTGTGGTTCTGTGAGGCAGGGAGATGGATTTCTCAAGGATGTGGTTTGGTGATGGATGGGTACAGTTGGACTCGGTGATCTCAAGGGTCTTTTCCAATGCGCTGATTCAATGGCGCAGTGCCTGTAGCCTCCCTGCCCCAAGCACAGCCCTACACTCTCCTTCTGTGCCGCGGTGAGCAATTGCTCGTTGGACAGGAGGCTGTGTCCACGGTCAGGGTGGCTCCTGTCCCCCTTGGTCAAGGCCAGTGCTGCCAGCCCCCCCGGTGACAGCCCTGTCCCCATCCCCATCCCGTCCCTGTCCCCATCAGGGTGAGCCCAGCCCCACCCGCCAGCGAGCAATTGCAGATTTAATTAAAAATGGCACAGTAAATAAAACACACATAGGATGTAATTTGTGTGTGTAGCGAGGGGTGACGGCGGAGGGCGTCTCCGCGGTGCTTTAATTAGCGTGCCAGGCAGCGATAGTGCCTCTCCACCAGGGAGATGCTCCCTGCCCATGGCTCTGCGGGGACTGGACACGCTTGCCGGTGTCCCCAGCAGGAGGGGGCACATGGGTGGCTCTGTGCCCACACCCCAGACCTGCTCTTCGGGATGCAATGGCTGAGCATCCCACCCTGCACTCCAGCTTTTTGGAGCACCCCAGCACGACCCATTCTCCACCCAGGACCCACCACCGCCATGTCCCCTCTCCAGCGTCCCTCTCCACGAGTCCCTGGAGCACCAATTTCTAACTTGCTCTCATCCCTCGGCCAGACAGCGTGATTCATGTGGCCAGGGCAGTGCTGGAGAGCAGGGGTGAGGAGTAACGAAGACTCCACCCCGCTTGCCCACCCCCCACTCACATGATGTGCTTCATTAGCTGCCTGGCCTGTGCTCACTGGGCAATCAAATTAATTGCAAATTCCTAATTCACTGCCACCACGGCGGTGAAATCATTGCACTGATGTGGCTCCGATTATGGCTGTGCCAGCAAAATGCCCGTGTACTCGGGGCAGAAACCTGAGCTCAGCACCCACCACCACCCAGGAGCCCTCGGCAAGTGGCATCAAGAGGGGTGTGGGGATGGTGTCGCCCTCAGCAGCGCGGGGACATGTGGGGTCCTCCCCAAGAACAGGGTGTGCGGCTGGTGCAGGATGTGGCCCGCAGATGCTGATCTGCAGCTGGGAGTGGTCCCCAGCTCAGTGCAGAGCAGCCACTAGAGGGGAATGGAGACCGACTGTCACCAGGTGCCACCGCAGCAGGGAGAGCGAGGAGAGAGCTCTGGAAGCTCAGGGACTGTGTCACCTCATGCAGGGACTGAAAGCTGGTGTGGCTCATCCTAGCCCACCCCTCCGTCCATCTGTCCGTCCATACCTCTCTGCCCACTGTCCCATCGACCAGGTCCCCCTTTCCAGAGCACCCACACCCTCTGGCAGTCGGAGGGACATGGCCATGGGGCTGACACCCCTGCGCGCTCCAGGCTGTGAGGAACGGCACCGCCATCGCCCTTGGCTGCCTTCCTGCGGGATTTCAGCCACCTTTGCTCCCTTTTCACCACCTCAGCCCCAAGCAGCCCAAAGCCAGTGAGAAAGCATCCCTGCTTCGCCCTCTCCCACCGCTCGGCCCCCTCTCGCTCCCTTCTACGAGCAGGGAGCTGCTCCGTCCCTCTGATCATCTTCCACACCCACCAGGCACCTCCTCAAGGTTTGTTGAGGTCTCCCCCGGGGAGGATCACAGCCACGTGGGCACAGCCAAGCTTTACCCTGTTTCACAATCACCATTTCTCCTTTGCTCTCCAACCCTTTTAACAACCCCAAATTGTCTCTTTAACCCGTGCTGAGCTCTTGAGGGTCCTTGGGGTGGGACATGTTGTCACCTCTGTCCTCACACAGTGATTCTGCTGCTTCTCAGAGCCCACCCAACTGGGTGCCAGGCTGCCCTAGCACCCAGACCCAACCGGGGCACTCTGGGGTGATGGTCCCCAGGGCTGCAGCACCCTGAGTAGGAGAGGTGGAGGCTGAACCTGGCCTGGCAGTACAGAGTGGAGCAAAGCGGGTGAGGAGGGGCACTCACAGCCTTTGTAGATGTCCGTGGGGATCTGCACGGCAGCGTACGAATAGTTAACCTTGGTCTTGAAGTTGGCATCGTCGGTGAACTCCAGCTTCAAGGAGTTGGACTTCTCTCTCTCGATCTCTTCTCCATCAGGATCATCCTGGGGAAGGGGCAGAGCACATGGGGTCACCTGGGGCTGTCAGCCCTGGACACACACTGGGAATGCCACCACCCACAGCCCATGACCAACGCTGGCTCTCATGCCAGATTTGAAAGCTGCCCATGCCTGTGCTGGTAGCACACAAGAACCGGTGCCAGGAGCGGGTGGGCATGAAGGTGAGCTCTGGTTACCCTTCCCTCTCCAGCTTTGGTGGCACGGCAGGTATTAACTCAAGACAAAAAAACCCACCCCAAACCAAAAGAAGAGCCTTGAAAATCAATTAGCAGCGAAAGGCAACTATCAAAGACCAAATTAAAATGGAGTGCAGCTTAGCGTTCTGTCAATAAGCAATGCAAACAATATTTAATTATTGTGGAGAGATGGTGAATTCCCCACTGCCCAGGCTGGAAGGCGCTCCCTTGCCTTCCCAGCCCTTGTCTCCCCTCCCAGGTGCGGCACGGGGTGTGAAACCCCTCCGGGAGCGCAGGGCAGGGCTGAGCTGGCGCAGGCAGCACCGCGGGTGGCTGTGGGCAGGGGGCCAGCGCTGGAGCTGAGGTGCAGGAGAAAAGGGGTGGCCTCACTGCAGGGCTGGGGAAATCACCTCTGCCATCCTGTGGAAGCAAAGAAACCCAGGAGAAGGTGCTGGCTCCAGGCTGTCGGGAGCCCAAAGGCTGGAGAAGGCTGTTTGCAGCCGGCTATGAGATGTTCAGGGTGGTGAGGGTGCTGCTGCAGCACCTGCCCTTTGTGTCCCTGGAGCTCCAGCTCTGCAGAGGGGCAGAGACGCAGAGCTGCTGCCCCGTTGGCGGGCAGGGCTGGGCAGCACGGGGTAGGGACGTGCCAAGACGGAGCTGGGGCACAGGATGGCTCTGGCCACCTTCCCACGGCCCCTGGCTACGGCAGCAAAAGGGGCAAGAGGGGTGCAGGAGAGCAGCAGTGGGTACGGCTGCCAAGCTGCCAGGCAATGGAGCCAATTCCCCTTCAGAAGCAGCCGAGAGCCTCTCCCTTTGTGCCCCCCCCGAGCGCAGCCCCTATCTCGGAGCCCATGCGAGGCCGCCTGATTGCAGTCGCAGAGATCAGCCCTGCACACACGACAGGGGACGTGACTGGAAGCGCGAGCAGCTCCAGGCAGGGCTCACGCGGTGCTGGGCTGGGGACGGCGACCCGCAGAGATGCTCCTTGGTATCCCATGGCCCCAGAGGGGACAAGGGGTAGGGGACCATCCCATCCTGCTGTTCTCCGTGACCCAGCGTGAGCCACAATCCCACTGGTCGGGCTCGTCACGACAAAACCCAGGGGACAAAAGATCTGAAATTCTCATGGGAAAAGCCATATACTTAAGGAAAAATATTTTTCCCCTTAAATAGATATAATTTTTTTAAAATTAATTTAAATTAAGATTTAAATTAAAAAATAATTTTAATTTTTTTTTATAAAGTTCTGTTTGGGAAATAAACTACAGAACTCGATTAAACCCCATCCTGGCCTCCTCCTCGTTTTCCCTCTGTGGATGATGCTGAGAGATGCCACCTCCCCTGCGCCAGCTCGGGCCGGCCACCGAGGTGGTGACATTCCCCTGACATTGCGAAGGGTGGCCAAACCATTCGCCACAGCTCGGGAGAGTAACAGGATTGAGAGGCGAGGTGTGGGCTTTAATTCCAGCCGATGGATTGTAAACACGCCGACCCCACCCTGGCATCGGGGCTCCAGCCACCCAGAAAGAAACCGAACTCAATTACAGCCTCAGGAGCCAAGCGGGAGGCGGGCAGGGACCGTCCCCATCTCCCCTGAACTGTGTTGCCAAGATCAAAATTCAGATTACGCTCTCAATTTCATGTAAATCCAGAGAAAAGGTACAAAACTGACTGCCAGATGCCCCGCAAAGCTGCGATGCTGCAGCAGAGCCGGCTCCCCGCGGCTGTGCTGGGCTGGGGGGCGGCTGGACAGCGGCTCCAGCCCCAAACCTGCCCTTAGCAGGGCTCAGGTCCCTGGGAGAACGTGCCTGCACACCTCATCGCTCGGCCCTGCCAGCCGCCTCAAGCACCAGACGGTGATTTAGAGGCACCTGCTGCAAACAGGCTTTAGACGGATAAAGCCGTGGCCCTGAGGGCACCTACAGCATCAAACCCTCTGCTTTGACGCAAAATCCCTTTTTTTTTCCACCCCAGCAAAGTCCTGGTGACACTTCCCTGTTCCTCCCCATCTCAGATTGCTGGGGGACTGCCCAGGTCCACCCCAGCAAAGTCCTGGTGACACCTCTCCATCTCAGACTGGTGGGGGACCCTGCCCAGGTCCACCCCAGCAAAGTCCTGGTGACACCTCCCCACCCCAAATTAGTGGGGGACCCGGCCCAGGTCCAGCCCACCCACTGGGGAAACCCAAGCCTCCTTATTCCCCACCTTCCCCACTGCTGGACCCACTGTCTGGAGCGACCGCTCCTGTGTTTCTGGTTGCCCCGCGGACGCCCCGCTCGGAGGCGCTGATTTGTATTCTGCCAGGCCCGGCGCTGTCTGGCTGCTCTCGTTCACGGGGCTGTAAAGAGGCACACGTATAGATCTCAGAGACAAACCTGCAGCAATCTATACGTGGGACACTTCATGCATCACCGACGCCCCTGCGACAAACAGACCCCCGGAAGGAGCTGATGGTATCGGAACTACGTTTATCCTTTATCCATAAATGTCCCGACCTCCACCGAGTTATTCCTGTCTAAGCCAGGCTGAATTTGGCCCCTGAAGTGGCGTCGTTTCCACCCGGACGAAGGCAGGAGAAGCTGCCACCAGCCCGGGCAGGGCTGAAAGCATCCTGGTGCCAGGCTGGGGCTGCAAGGAGCCACCTTAATAAAGGCAGAGGAAGAAACTCTGCATTAAATTTGTATTAGAGCAAAGGAGAAGATGATTCAAGCTCTCCTGGATTTACACTACGAGCGTCTCAGCAGGCTCTTAGCCAGATTTTGCAGCATTTCTCTTCATTATATTTCAAAAGAAGTTCTAAGCATCTATTTTATGTCCGATCTGTTACAATATGTACAACGTCACATAAATAGATGCCACAGTTTGAATATATTATTTGCTACACACCATTAGAAATCGACTCCACGGCAATATATCAATATTATACATATTTATAGCTTCAGCGAGAAGCCATCGCATGCTGAGAGCTTTTGCCATCTTCAGTGCTTCAGCAGCTGGGCTGGCACTCACAACATTTTTCTCTCGAGTCTCCCAAAAGGACAGGCAGGGGACAAAGCCCAGAGATGCCCCAACAGCCAGGGAGCACCAGCGGCACCACCCAGCAGCTCTGCTGGAGGCTGCGGCGCTCTCGGCAAGCAGGTGCCCTTCGTCACACCCAGACGGGTGCCCGCTGGGGAGAGCCACGCCACCCCTGGGCACAGGGGCTGTCAGGGTGTCCCCACCAGCGCTGGGGTTTGGAGCTGCGGATCGAGCTGGGGATGTGACCTGGCACAGCAGCGACAGCTCCCAGGGATGCAGACGCCCTCGCTCATGTTCATCTCTCATCTCCATGGGAACGAGCCATCACGACTAATGACGACTGCTTACATGGCAGCGCTGATGGCAAGCGCAGGAGCCCGTGCTGGGACGCATCCTGAGGTTCTGCAGCTCCGGACAAGCTCGTCCGGACGCAGTGTCCCCTCGCAGTGCTCCTCCTGGTACCCTCAGCACCGGCAGAGCATCCCGGCAGCATCCCTGCATCCCACGTTCTGCCCTCACATCCTTGACCAAGGACACAGCCCACCAAGATCCCAACACATCCTTTTATGCTTCCCAGGGGCTCCTGTCCATGCTAATTCCAGAAGAGTCAGTGAACCACTCACATCAACATTAATATGAGACCCCACCTGGAGTCCTGTGTCCAGTTCTGGAATCCCCAACATAAGAAGGAGATGAAACTGTTGGAGCGGGTCAATGATCCGAGGGCTGGAGCCCCTCTGCTCTGAGGACAGGCTGGGAGAGCTGGGGGTGTTCAGCCTAGAGAAGAAAGGCTCCAAGGAGACCTTAGAGCAGCCTCCAGCACTGAAAGGGGCTCCAGGAAAGCTGGGGAGGGGCTTTTTCCAAGGGCCTGGAGTGATGAGACAAGAAACGGCTTTAAATTGGAAAGGGGAGATTTAGATCAGACATTAGGAAGAAATTCCTCACGCTGAGTGAGGGTGGTGAGGCCCTGGCCCAGGGTGCCCAGAGCAGTGGTGGCTGCCCCATCCCTGGAGGTGTTCAAGGCCAGGCTGGATGGGGCTTGGAGCCCCCTGACCCAGTGGGAGGTGTCCCTGCCCATGGCAGGGGGTGGCACTGGGTGGGCTTTGAGATCCCTTCCAACCCAACCTATTCCATGATTCTGTAATTCTATGAATATTGATTATTAATATTACCATTAATAATGAGTACAAATGCCAGTCCCTGGCACACGGCTGAGAAACTCCAACCCCATGTGAAAGGGCTTTTCTCCTTTCTCCACAAATATCTCAGATTTCCTGAAATGCAGCAATTCAATGCCAGGGAGGGAGACGCTGTGTTCGCCAGCCACGTTCCTGCATTTATAGCAGCCCAGGTTATAAATAACAACCAGCCTCTCCCGCCAGCCCGCTCCCCTGTCCCCCTTCACTTCTTTAATCCTTGCCAAAGGTGCTGTTTAGAGATCTTTCTAGACCATTTATTTTTAAATTACCAGCCAGAGGAGAGAAGAAGGGAAAAAAAAAAAAGGGAAAAATAGAAAAAAAAAAGCAAAAGAAAGAAACTTCTGGGGCCGATAGCTTATCGGGAGGAAATCCAAATGTCACGTTAGCTGAGAAAGTTGGAAGATTAAATTTTCCAACACCCTTCATCTGCTGCTGACATTTAGGGGCTTTTTTTCTCTCTCCTCGCTGCATCTACCGACGCATTTACCGGCTCACGGCTGGCTCTGGCACCGCTCTGCTCTGCCCCGGAGGGTGCAGGGGCTGGCGCAGAGCCGATCACTCTGGGCTCGTGTTGGTCTAGCCCAGCCACAGGCTGGTGTTGGTGGCACCATGACACCCAGCCCAGTCATGGGCTCGTGCTGGTGGCACCATGACACCCAGCCCAGTCATGGGCTCGTGTTGGTGACACCGGGACACCCAGCCCAGCCATGGGCTCGTGCTGATGGCACCATGACACCCAGCCCAGTCATGGGCTCGTGCTGATGGCACCATGACACCCAGCCCAGTCATGGGCTCGTGCTGGTGACACCATGATACCCAGCCCAGCCATGGGCTTGTGCTGGTGGCACCATGACACCCCATCCAGCCCAGGGCTTTGGGTCTCAGCTGTGGCTTAAGCACCATCCCCTGCCATAACCATGAAGCTGCTCTGCCTGTGATACCCAACCAAGAGCATCCACCGATCCGAATGCTTCTCCCCAGACAAGCCTGACAGCCCTTGCTGGGGGAGAAAGGTGAAAATTTTGCCTCTGCAACAAATTCCAGAGCCTTGAGGACCGCAGGGAAAATGTTCTGATGTTCCCATTTGTTAAAACTCACTAGGAAATCCAAAATCTGGTTTGGAAGATAGCGGAGCTGAGGGGGGAGCAAAGTGAATAGGAAGCTCATTTCTTTCTCGCCGTCGTTAAAGCCGACGGAAGGCTCGTGACTAAGCCCCAGTTAGGTTGAATAGGCATTGTCCATCAGAACTAACTCAATTTCAGCTCGATCCTGCTCAATTTAAATATAAAAATTGGAGCTAAATAAAGAAAAGACGGAAAGAGTGCTATTTAGTTCCTTTCAGACCTTTTAGTATCACCTCCCTCCTTTTTTATTTCACCATCATCTTCTTTTCTCTCCATTATTTTTGCTGGGATTAAATTGGCTGGGGTTTCACCAGGAAGGAGCAACAGCATTGATAGGGAAGGGTCCTCCCTGCCGAACCCACAAACCGTGACTGTAGGACGCCCCGATTTGAATCACAGAATCATAGAGTGACCTGAGTTGGAAGGGACCCACAGGGATGGAGTCCAACCGCTGTCCCTGCACAGGACACCCCAACATTCACACTGTGTGTCTGAGGGCATCGTCCAAATGCTTCTGGAATATTGTCAGGCTGTGGCTGCTTCCTGGGGAGCTGTTCCCATGCCCCACCACCCTCTGGGTGAAGAACCTTCTCCTAATGTCCAACCTAACCCTCTCCTGGCATCTTCCTGCCATCCCCTCAGGTCCACAGAAAATAGCCCAGCACCTGCTCCTCCTCCCCTTGTGAGGAAACAGCAAACGGCTCTGAGGAGCCCCCTCAGTCTCCTCCAGGCTGAACAGACCAAGTGACTTCAGCCTCTCCTCATACGATTTCTCCTCTAGACCCTTCACCAGCTTTGTGGCCTCCTCTGGATTCTCTCTTTACTGAAAGAGGCTGCCCAGGGCAGTGGTGGAGTCTCTGTCCCTGGAGGGGTTCGAACAGCGTGACCCATGGCGCGTGGGGACGGGGTTTAGCAGGCACGGTGGGGTTGGGCTGGTGGTTGGGCTGGAGGAGCTCAGAGGTCTATTCCAACCTTAATGATTTTTTGATTCTCTGACTCTACCAGGACTGGGCCCGGGGCACTGACACCGGTGGGGCTGCTCTGAAGCCCTCACCCTGCTCTGCATGGGACTCTGGCCAGCTCTGAGGACACCGTGATGTCCCCACTCCCAGCGGCACCGCATCGAGAGCACCATTGACCCAGCGAGGCGCTATTTCAGGTCCCCAGGCATGGCACAAGGTAGGAGCTGGGTGAGACACCACCCACCAGCAAAGAGGGGTGCTGTGGGGCAGCACCCACTGCTGGCAGAGCACCCTGCGCCCACAGCGTGGCACCTGAGTGCCATCACCGTCACCGTCACCGCGTGGAGCAGCCGGCAAATGCCAGCCCCCTCGGGAGCACCGGGAGAGCAGAGCTGTCGGCTCAGTATTTAAAGCACTGATTGCCAGAAATCACAGGACGGCTTTGCCGGGAGGGGGGCAGAGAATTAGATTCAGTCTCTAATTAAAGGTTTGCTCTTCATTTGAATTTCAGATGCCAGCTTTAATTTTAGAAACTTTTGCAGGCAGCGGGGCGACCTGCCCACCTGCCTGCTGCTGGGACAGATGCCACCGCCGCGCCTCGACACAGCGGCGCCAACCAACACGGCCCGTGTGCCCCCAGCACGGTGCTGGGACAGCCCTGGCAAGGTGCTCAGCCCAGGCTGGGGCAGTGGCCGTGCCAGCAGGGATGGTACTTACGTATTCAGTGTCGGCCTTGGAGTCGTAGTACTCGATGTCTTCCTCCTGCAGAGAGAAGGGAGAGCTGAGTTAGCGCCCGGCAGGAACAGGGATGGGGTCCCCATCACCCCCACCCCCCACCATCCTGTCCACCACATCATTTGGGATCGAACCCTGGTGACCCTGTGCTGGCCCTGGGACACAGCCAGGACCTTGCACCCCCCTCATCCCTCACCCTCCAAGGACAGGAGGGTCTTGAGCAGCCTGGTCTTGCGGGAGGTGTCCCTGCCCACAGCAAGGGGGGTGGAACTGGATGGGCTTTGAGGTCCCTTCCAACCCAACTCCTTCCACGACTCTATGTCCCCGCACCAGGGATGCTTTGGTCCTGCCACGAGCGGGAGAGCTGCGCACGGGCAGTGCAATCGGTCGAGCTCCCCTCCCGGCGTGGCAGGAACAGCGAGAAGAGCATCCTTGCTTCCACAGAGAAACACACATGGTTAATTTGGGGTATTTAAACCTATTTAGGCAGAAATGTCTGCTCAGATTCCTCTTCCCCACGCGTCAGGACGTGAGGCAGCTGATAACGATCCTGAAGAGGCAACTGGGGGAGCAGCACTGCTGTCACAACAGCGCTCGTGTGCCATCACAAGGGGTAATTAAAGGGCACTCAGAGCCTCTTCTCTGCGCGCAGGGACGCGAGGGCGATGCAGCGCTGGCAGCCGGCACGGTGCTAACGCGTCTGCCACTGCATCAGCCGCCGCACAACCCACCCTTCCTGCCCGCACACACGGGCAGCGCTTTGGGATGATTATTGCTGATATTATTTAATGAGGAAAGCGATCTGGGCCCAGAGCACAAACCCAGCCAAAACCTGAACGGCGCTGCCTGCATTCCCGTCCTCCCCCTCCTGCTCTGCTGCTGCCCCTGTGGCACCCAGCCTGGCCACCAGCTTGTGCTGGGGCTGATGGCACCGTGAACACCCAGCCTAGCCATGGGCTCCTGCTGGTGGCACCATGATGCCCAGTCATGCACTTGTGTTAGGGCTGGTGGCACTCAGTCCAGCCATGGGCTTGTGCCAGTGGCACTGTGACAATCAACCCGGACCAGCCATGGGTTGATGCCAGGGCTGGTGGCACTGTAACGCTTACCCGAGCCATGGACTCGTGCTGGTGTCACCGTGACACCCATCCCAGCCTGGCCATGAGCTTGTACCAAGGCTGGTGTCACTGTGATGCCCAGTCCAGCCAAGCCATGGGCTCATGCTGGGAACCAGGAGCTGGCAGCCACCCATCACCACCACCACCTTCCAGCCACAAACCTGCTCTCTGGAGCAATCTGCTGCTAAAACACAAGATCAGCAAGAGTTGGAAAACCCCCTGGAGTGGGGATGCTGCTCTCTTGGGGTCACCCGTGTCAAGGGGACCCCAGAATGCTCCATGACCAATGTCCCCATGGCATGGGGACTGCAAAAGGTGGTTTCAGCATCCTCCTGGGCAGAGGGACCAGGCCCTCCCGTGGGCTCTGTGACTCGAGTCACTGAGGCAACGTCAGGACGGGGAAGTGAAACAAAACCGACGCAGCATCTTCCAATTTCTGCTATTAAGAAGCCCAGTCATTAAGGGAATGTACTTATTAATTATCTGTGATTTGTTGTGAAACGCTGAGGGCTTTACAACAACAACAAATGGGGGGGAAAAAATTAATTTCTCTTTGGATGCCCTCCCTGCGCCGCTCCCGGCCCCGCGCACACCCGCACCCCTCGCCGCCGCCGCCGCCGTCTCCCTGGGTCCGTGGCCATCTGCACTTCCTAATTAAAGGAACCCCCGGGAGACCCGTAACACAAACGAGCTAATTTCATGTTTAATGATCTTTAATCAGAAGTGAGTGTGACTAACAACAGCATCCAGAAGGTGCTTTGTTATTCGTTTTATCTTCCATTGGCTCCTCCGAAAACCTCAAATCGCCCCCGACACGCAGTGGCCCTGGTGCTGTGGTGGGCGAGAGGTGGTGGGGTGATGATGGGGGAGAAGAGTCGGTCCCCTGGCCCTGCTTCAGCTCCAGCGCTCCCACAGCACGGGGAGCAGATCTTCTGGAAGGACAGCTGTGCCACTGGTTTCCCTAGGGATCACAGATCCCCACGCACTTTTCCAAGCCCTGATGACCCCAGGAGAAGCTGAGCGCAATCCTGCCCCGCTCCACAGCACGGCTGAGGTTTGCACAGCTGAGATGGCACATTTAGGACAGCCGGCATCACCGCAGCCCAGGTCCCAGGACACGTCCTGACACCAGGCTCTGCTCCCCTGGCCACGCTCCCACGGACGTGCTGTGGAGCTTGTGGGTTGCAGGCGAGCCCACAGGAGCTGGCAGAGCATCCACGTCCCTGGCATCCAGAGGCTGGTGGAGAACCAACCAGTCTCCCTCCAAGAAGGAGAGACAGAGCCCTGGGAGACCTTCAAGGGAGATGCAAGGGCTCTCCCAAGAGGCAACGAGGCCAAACAATTTCCTCTCCCTAATATTTGTTTCTAAAACCATGCTGCCTTGTTCACGTAATCCTCTCTTCCTCCTCCTCTGGACCACGTTAAATGCAGCGCCCGCTCTGTGCAAACAGCACTGATATTTCTAGAGCCTTTCAGGATAAACACCAATAAAGAAAACAAGTGGGTGAAGATGTCAAGGGATTTCAGGGCAAAACATTGCCCCCATCTCCTGCAAACAAGCCTGCAAAAAGGGCTTAGTGGAGGGGAGGTAGATGCTCAGTAGCTGCTCCTCGATGATGTGTCAACTGCTGCCCATTTTCTCGCACTGTAATTGCCAGCCGGTGTCTGCGTGATGGCACGGCAAGCGCCTCGCGCGCCGATAGCGCAGAGTTATCTCAGACTCCTAAAGCCTCAGCACAAGACAGGGGCAAACGACTTTGAGGGGGCAGTGCAAGGGCAGTCTGACCCGCAAACGCCGCTGAAACCATCGCCCAGGCTTCTTCGGCAAAGCCACCGAGAAACCATCACGCAGTTTCAATACAGGCTGGGGGACAACGTGACTGGGAGCAGCCCTGAGGAGAAGGACTTGGGGTGCTGATGGATGAGAAGCTCAACACAACCCGGCAGTGTGCGCTCACAGCCCAGAAACCAACCGTGTCCTGGGCTGCAGCCAAAGAAGCGTTGCCAGCAGGGAGAGGGGGGGATTCTCCTGCTGGTGAGACGCCACCTGGAGAACTGGGTCCAGTCCTGGAATCCCCAACATAAGAAGGAGATGGAACTGCTGGAACAGGTGCAGAGGGGGCCACGGAGATGATCCGAGGGCTGGAGCACCTCTGCCATGGGGACAAGCTGGGAGAGCTGGGGTTGTTCAGCCTGGAGAAGAGAAGGCTGTGGGGAGACCTTAGAGCAGCTCCCAGTGCTGAAAGGGGCTCCAGGAAAGCTGGGGAGGGGCTTCTTACAAAGGCTTGGAGTGATAGGACGAGAGGAAACAGCTTTAAATTGGAAGGGGAAGATTTAGGTCAGACATTAGGAAGAAATTCCTCACGCTGAGGGTGGGGAGGCCCTGGCCCAGGTTGCCCAGAGCAGTGGTGGCTGCCCCATCCCTGGAGGTGTTCCAGGCCAGGTTGGATGGGGCTTGGAGCCCCCTGATCCAGTGGGAGGGGTCCCTGCCCATGGCAGGGGGTGGCACTGGCTGGGCTTTGAGGTCCCTTCCAGCCCAGGCTGTTTTGTCACTCTGTGACCTGTGTCTGGGCAACTCAGCAGTTGGGGACAGCAATCAGGAGCCCCTGTGCCCGCCCAGCACTGCTGGCTCTGCTGAGCAGGAACTCTTCCGTCTGCCATCAGCACCTATAATGGGCAGTGAATATTTAGGGAGTTCTTCATGTCCCCAAACCATTAAGCACCCAGAAATAGCAGCAGATTTTGCTCATAGTTGCACCTTTCACATGGAAGATCACCTGCAGCATGCTGTGCGGCCCCTGTGGCCTCACGGCTGCGTCACGGCCGGGTGGCAGCAGGGGACAAGCAGGGGTACATGGCACGTTCCCACCTCAGCATCGCCCCTGCCAAGCCTGCCACGTCGGGAGGAGCGGGATGGGATCGGCATTCTTTACTGAAATAGTGGTGAAGCCCTGGCAGAAGCTCCCAGGGGAGTGGGGGAGTCTCCATCCCTGGAGGGGTTCAAAGTGCGCACAGAGGTGGCACTTGGGGACAGAGTTCAGTAGGCACGGTGCGCTTGGCTCAGTTGGACTGGATGAGCTCAGAGGTCTTTTCCAACCTTAATGATTCTGTGATTCTATGATGAATCCTTCCCCATCTCCCAGAAAGAGGAAAACATTCATGGTTGGCCCCAGCCCCCACGGGGTGTTGGATGAACCCAGGACCGGTCTGGTGGGACGGTGCCTCTCCTGCAGCCCTCGCCGCGTGAGCCCCCTCGCATCCCATCCAGCAGCAGAGACCGTACACACAACCGAGCACAGGTGGAAACAGTCATCATAATCTGCCTTGGCATCTTTTTTTCTTTAAAAGCAATTTCCTCCCTCTGCCTCTCTGACAGAGCTGGCAAAATATTTAAGTGACCCGTCAACAGTTTTTTCATCTCCTTGAGAAGATGTTTTATCTGATCACGCCTCGCCAGCTATTCTTTACACGGCACCTCCCATCGGCTCCTGCTCCTTCAAAGCTGATTCAAACGAGATGTGGCCACCTCTCCCCAGGTCCTCCTGCCCTGCCAGTGATGGCACAGATGGGACGGGGTTGGGTGGGACGGGACGGGACGGGACGGGACGGGACGGGACGGGATGGGATGGGATAGGAAGGGATGGGATGGGAATGGGACAGCAGCACTGGGAGAAAAACTGTCACCCACCGCACTGAACCATCACACCCGTGGGGCAGCCTTGCAGAGCAAGGAGACCCCTCAAGCCCCATCCTTGGCTTTTAAGAGGTAACAGCACCAACACGGGGTACTTGTGAATGATTTTCTTGTTCTGCTTTTTGGCCAGAATGGCTCTACAGCAAGGTTGGCGCTTTAACACAGTAATTCTCCGAGCGTAATGAAAGCTGACATTATATCAAACACAATAAAGACTCTCAGTTGATGGAGATCATTCCTGAACACACAAACCCATTAAACTGAAAAAAAAAATATCAATTCTACACACTTGCCAGCCAAAAGAAAATGTGATTTGTTATCTAAAAGGGGGTTATAAACACAGCTTCAATGCACTTTCTGTGCTGTAATGAAAACTGGGTTTGAAATGGCAAGACGACTGCAAATTAGAGTATTTGATTTTATTTTCTAACTTTTTAGGTAAACCTTCTACAAGGGCAAGTGCAAGGTTACAGCGACAATCTTTCTGTTCTTGGCCGATAAGTAGGATCTGTAATTAAAGGAGGAGAAAAATGAAACGGGGATAAGGAGCTGGCGTCCGCCCTTCTAACGCCGCTTTGAACACAAAGCCCTGCCTGCATCGCCATGGCAAACCCACGGGAACAGCCACCGGTGCCCATGCACGTGTGGCACCAGCACGGCTCCCCCCGCAGCCACACATCAGGCACATCGTGGCAGTGCCACATGGAGCAGCCTGGTGGCACAACCCTGCACCTGGAGAGATCGTAGAATTGCTTGGTTGGAAAAGACCTTTGAGATCATCTAGTTCAACCATCCCTGTCCACTGCTAAACCATCCCTGAGCACCTCACCTGCCTGGCTTTTAGACCCCTCCAGGGGTGGGGACTCCACCACCTCCCTGGGCAGCTGTGCCAGTGCCTGAGAACCCTTTGGGTGAAGAAATGTTTCCTAATGTCCAGTCTAAACCTCCCCTGGTGCAACTTGAGTCCATTTCCTCTCATCCCATCGCTGTCACTTGTGAGCAGAGCCCAGCACCCACCTCCCCACAACCTCCTTTCAGGCAGTTGCAGAGAGTGATGAGGTCTCCCCTCAGCCTCCTCCTCTCCAGGCTGAACAAGCCCAGGTCCCTCAGTCATAAGATCTGTTCTCCAGCCCCTTTCCCAGCTCCGTTCCCTTCTCTGGACGTGCTCCACCCAGTGCTGCAGGTGGGCATCCAGTGGTGCCACCGCCTACCTCGCTTCACCCCCCACCCCTCCTGGGCGGGCGGCTGCGCAATCTCTGTTATTCCTCCCATCCTTCCCCATTTGGCAGACAGCGAGCGCGTTTTCCCCAGAGTTTCGTTTCTAATGGAGCTTGAAATTATCTGGGCTTTGTTATTTGCTTGCGCGCTTGCAAGCAGGGGTTATGGATGGGGGCAGCAGCGTCGGGGCTGCCCGCGCTCCTTCTGCCACCTCCACGCATGCCATCGCACCCCAAACCTACCCGTGCTGTCCCCAGCAGCTCCTCAACCTTGTCCCGTGCAGCTCTTCCATCCACAGCTCAACGCAGAGCTAGTGATTTTCCCCAAGGAGAAAGAGCCTGAAGGCTCTGACCCTTCAAACACCCCTTTCCTCTCCCTAAAGGTGGGGAGAAGTGGGTGGCAGGGGGGCAGCAGGGGGAGGAAAAGGGGAGCTTCCCACTGTAGTGACAGAAAATGCAGCGAGGAAGAAGGACTGGGAGAAAAACAACAGTAATAAACATTTTATGAAGCAGAAAATGGCTTATAAAGAAGTCAACTTTTAAAGGCAATTTATATAATCCTGCCAAGCGCACATAATCGTGGGGACGGCTCTCTGCAGCGTCAGAGTGTCCCTTAAAGGGACAAAGAGCTCCGTCAGCCCCCACAGACTGCCACGCAGCGATGACGATGGGTGCATTTCGTAGCTGGCAGCGCAGACCTGGGTCAGCACGGCCCCTGCTCCCGCGCTGCGGGGGTGCAGGACATCTAAAACCCTGCTGGTGGTGCAGGGATGGGGCTGAAGGTCTGGGAAAGAAGAATTTTTTCCTAATATCAAACCTAAACTTCCCCTGATGAAGCTTGAGACCATAACTCAACCCCTCTGGCAAAACCAGCATAGCTGGGAAAGGCAAAAATAAGTGAGAGGAGAAGAAACTTTCCCCGCAGAGCTGGGCCGTGAGCGACTGCTGGCAGCAGCCTCCCCGCCGCCCGGGCTCCTGCTCTTCTTTAATTTCGCCCGGACTTCCATAGCAACCCCTCCGCAGCGAGGGCTGGCGGGGCTGCCACCAGCACTAATGCGGCACAAACACTCGGCATCTGCCGGCGCCTTCGCAGGGAAACACAAAAATAACCGCGCTCGCCGCAATCTGTCATTGACCCCGGCGCGAGGTCAGGACGCGCCACGCCGGGAGAGCTGTGGCCACAAGGCACCAGCGGCTCGTGGAGGAGAGGGGAAGCTGGGGATGCTGTGCTGCTGCTTGCGGTACCCGCTGCCCAACAACAAGCTGGGGGCGGCACAGCCAGAGTCACCGGTTCTGGCACAAAGGTCTGACCTTCTCCTGTCATTTTGCAGACAAAGGAAGGGTAACGATGCTCAACCTGGCGGCAAGAGCTGTTTATAGAATCCTAGAATCACAGAACGGTTGGGGTTGGAAGGGACCTCGAAGCCCATCCAGCGCCACCCCCTGCCATAGGCAGGGACCCCTCCCACTGGGTCAGGGGGCTCCAAGCCCCATCCAACCTGGCCTGGAACACCTCCAGGGATGGGGCAGCCACCACTGCTCTGGGCACCCTGGGCCACCCTCATGGTGAAGAATTTCTTCCTAATGTCTAATCTAAATCTTCCCCTTTCAATTTAAAGCTGTTCCCCCTTGTCCCATCACTCCAGGCCCTTGGATAAAGCCCCTCCCCAGCTCTCCCGAAGGCCCCTCCACCCCTCTGCTCCGCCCAGGAGCCGGGGCTGATGCAGCCGGGGCTGTGCAGACAGGTCAGTCCATCAAGTGTCCCAGCCAGGTCTGGGCTGTCCTGATAAAGCCACGGGGAGCTCTGCGCTGACGCTTCGCTGCACATTGTTTCTGGGTGACTCGCTCCTAATTACCTTGATTAAGTGGTTGCAAACAGTGCTATTAAAAATATTTTTTCTATGGAAGTGGATTTCTGAAAGGTTTGTGCCATGAATGGCAAAATGAGCCAGGAGCTCCCCGGCGCTACAACAGGGTTTTTACCCCAGTCGTCATCCCCCTCGCCGCGGAAGGTGGCTGGGTCTGGATGCACAGGGAGGTCTCTGGGGCTGTGGAGTCGCAGCTTCCCAAGGGAGAAGCAGAAGCACTGAGGACTGCTACGGAATGCAGGGACCTTGCTCCAGCTCTGCCCACCTGCCTGTGCCCCGGCCACAAGACCTGCACTCCTGGATGCCAGCCCGGCACTGGGTGCACAGGGCCACCACAATGTCCCCAAGGTGACTGTGGCCAAGCTTTAGGTGCTGCTTGGGGATCAGATGTCCTGGAGCTCCTGACCCTGGGCCACCTCATCTTGTGTTGGGATGAGAACTGGCCACGAGCATCCAGCCCCATTCTGGCCACATGGCAAATGAAAGCTGAGCAGGTCAACACCTTGCCATCGCTTCTGCTTCTTCTGCCTCCTCCTCTCCACACCAAACCCTGGTGAACATCACCACTGGCAGGAGGGTCTGCACAAGTGGGATGTGGCTCCAGGTCTTCATCTCCTCTCCTTCCTGAGCAGATCGTGGTTGCACCAGCAGGGCTGTCCTCCAGCTGTCACCTCAACCACTGCAGGGTGTTCCCTGGGGATGAGCAGGATCCGGCCCAACCCAGAGGAAGGGGCTGGGTGGCTCAGGACTATTTTTTATTGCAGACTCCATTTGCACTGGAAGGAAAACAATCTTTCCTTCCTTTTGTATTACTGTTATAATTTGAGAGCATTTCCAGGCAGAACCTTCAGGTTCCCGCTGAGCGCTATCACCGCCAGAATTACAAAGTCAAATGCAATCATTAAACTCGCAGCTTCCCTCTCCCAGCCCAGATTGCTCCTTCGCCCAGGAACAGCCCCCACTGCCACTGCTGGCAGGTGCCACGGATGAGCCCGAGCGTGACCACAGCCACCGCTGCCACCTCGGCACCAAACCTGCCGGCTGCTGGAGGTGGTGCGGGGTAAGAGCCTCCCCGAACCCCAGACCCTCAGGGTTTGACCTCCTGCCTTCTCCTTAAGGTGTGCACTGGAAACGAGCTCAAAAGCACTTCATTTGCCCCGGTGAGCGGCAGCCGCGCCGCGGTGCCAGGGCAGCAGCACGGCCAGTGGTCACTGGTGAGGACGATGAGAACGCAAGGAGAGAAGGAAGAGCCAAGAGATGGGACAAGGAGTCGATTCCTGTGCCAGGAGTCATCCCCGAGGCCGGTGTCTCCTCAGACCTCAGCACCCAGAAGGGAAGGGGGTGGGAGCGGCTGGGGCGCACACGGAGCCTTACCCGGATGTTGTCCTGCCAGTGGTGAGCCTTCTGGAACTTCTCCGCCGCGTTGGCCAGTCTCTGCAGAGCAAACAGGAGAGAAGTGAGACTGGGGACAACACAAGGAGCTGGGCATAGCCTGGGACAACCCAGAAGCATGGGTGCTGCCCCCACCCACTCTCCCTCCAGTCCCCTGGGACCCCAACACCTCTCTGCAAGCAGACAGAGGGCAGGAGGCAAGCGTGCAGGCAGTGATGCTTGGAGAACATCCCAAGCACCAACAGCCAGTGTTTCTCTGCTTGCTCCTGGGGTATCTGAACAGATTGTGGCACTTGAACTCAATCCGGGATGAGCTGCCGTGGCCTGGCGGTGGTTGGCATTACTGACGGAGCCAGGCAGCCTCTCATTTGTGGTGAGGGTTGAACTTGGGTTCCTGTGCTGATGGCCCCCAGCTCTCTGCAGGGCAAGGCAGACCCTTGAAAAATGCTTCAAAATGGCTCAGCGCTGGGGTCCAGAGGTGCATGGCTCTGCCCATCTGGATTAACCCCTTCACGTGCCTGTCCTCCACCCTGTCACACACCCAGGGCCACCATCTTGGTGGCACCGAGCCCGTGTGCAAGGCACCAGCAGCCCCAGGGAGCTGCCAAGGAGGATAAGAACCAGCTCCAAGATGAAGCAGCTCTGCCTGCAACTGCTGCCTGCGACGAGAGGCTGCAGGGCTGAGCTGCCAGGCCGGGCATTCTCCCACTAAAGGCTTCAAAGAGGACCCAAGCATCTCCATCCTGATGGCCCTGGAGGCAGCAGATGGCACAGAGCGGCACTGGGGCAGCCAGAGGAACCAGGGCTTGCCAGGAGCAGCATGAGCTCAGCACCGGGGTGGCCTCACTGGGTTCAGGCTGGACCGTAAGAGACCTCACCAGCCCAGAGGGTGCAGCAGGGCAGGGCTGGAGTCCCCAGGCAGTCCCTGGGGTGCTGGCAGTGCTGTCAAGAAGCTGCAATCCAACCTTTAACGGAACCAAAGGAGAGAGAAAGGACAAGACCTCCAGACTTCCCAACAGGATCTGCTCTGCAGCAATAAGTAAATAAAGCTGAGGGCAAAACAAGCGACCCAGACCTTTCCCTTCATCCCTCGCCCACCCCAGCCCGGGGAGCTCCCTGTAGGAGCTGATGAGCACCAAAGCCCAGCTGGAGGCAGCGCGGTGTCCCGTGCCAGCGCCCAGAGCCAAGGGCCACTCTGGCCCCCAGGTGATGGGCACGCTCGCCCCTCGCAGGGCACAAGGTTTCCCTCCGCAGCCTCGCAGCCCCTGGCACAGCCCCCCAGTCCCCAGCTTTACGAGGCTCCCAGAGAATCCGCGTTGCAGAGGGGTGGCTCATCTGTCCGGGGTTAATTGGCCATGAGGCTGCGAGGCTGTCGCAGCCTGGGGAGGCTCCCCAGGGAGTCAGTGGAAGATGCATCAGGCAAAGATGTGCCTTATGGCTTCCCTGCATCCCCCAGTGGGACGGGACACGCTCTGCTCCATTAGAGCGATGCCAACAGCCAGAGCACGGGCAGGGAGGGGAGACCCGGCTGACCCCAACCCCCCGAATCAGCTGGGAGAAGGAGAAAGGGGCACCAACAACAGGGTGACATCCTGGGCCAAACAACAATCCCAAATCATGGCTTGGGGAGCACGAGACAGGCATTGTAGGACTCCCAGTGTGACGACATGCCCGACCTTCACACATCCCAGAAGGACTCAGCCCTCTTTGCTCAGTGGGGACCCAGCACGCTGGTGTGAGCCGCCAGGGTGATGCTGAGGCCCAGGGAATTTATTTCCCCAGGGCCTGGAGAGTGCCTGGATATAAAAACACACCATCTCCAGCGAGGTGGGCAGGAGCCCTGGCACAGCCACACGTGCCACAGCCACCAGCCCCACTGTCACCCACCAGCTCCTCTGGTGCTCCTGTCAACACGTGGGGGATGCAAAATGCCTCAGTATTCAGAAATACGGTGAGGAGCGTGAGACACATCATAAACCTGGCCCTGCCCGGCCAGAAAATGCAGCTGGTTCTTATCAGATGCAGGGAAACGCGTATCCATCACCACAGAACCTCAGCACGCACTGGTCAGAGCTTCCTCGTTTAATCTTTCCTCTTTTTTTTGAAGATGTTGATATCCAGCGTAAAGCGTTTGCTTTCAGCAGCCAAGGGGAAAGATCAGCTATCAGCTGAGCACCCAGACACAACACCTACGGCTCCGGTGGCCACGGTAACGGGAGACAACATGTGGCTGGACAGAAAAGCCAAGCAAGGTGAATTTTGAGAGCGGTTTTGTGGGGGGGTTCACCTGCACAGCCCCAGCCCTGCCCAGAAAAGCTGTGGCCCCAGTTGTGCCCCTCATCCCCCCGAGCTGTCATGCTCTGTTTATACAGCGAGATGGCTGATTAAAGGCAAGCATTTATTCCGGGTGGCGTTGAAGGCAGCGGTGATGAAATATGCATTTTTCGATACTTGATAAGAGCGTGTGTGTTTGTTATGGGCTGGGGTGAGATTTATGGGCATCTTTAGCTATTCATCGCCTCGTGCAAAGCGCCTGCAGGGCTGCAAATGGTGCAGTAAGGGACGGCTACAGCCAGCAACAACACTTCGACGGGAGAGATTTTTCCTCCGGAAAATGTCAATCCATCAAAGTCAATCTGGACCCAACTTTGGGGTTTAAAAAAAATAAATCCAGATGTTCTTGTTTGATAAACAGGATGTTGTAGGGATGGGGAGCCCAGGGCAGGATGGCACAGCCATGGCAGGGGGCTATGCTGCCTCCCGTGGGACATCCACCCCCGAGAGGTCGCCCAGAGCCTCCCAGTCTTTTGAATCCTGTGACCCAGCTGGGATTGGGAAGAGAGAGGGGCCATGCAGGCAGGCAGCCATCCCTCCTCTGCAACAGGGGATGCTCTGCCTGCCTCCGTCCCTGCTGGGGGGCACCCCCGGAGCGCAGCTGTGTTGGGGGAGCAGCACCATCCTGTCCCACCCTGTGCTAGAGGAGCCCCAACCAGCCCCTGCCTGGAGGGGGCTGCTGGCATGAACTGCTGGATTTGGGACCCTCCAAAACTGTGGAAACAAGGACAGGGCCCCCAAGGAGGCTACTTGGGACAGCTTTACTCACAAGCAGGACCTGGAATTGTGTGTTAGGGCTGGGAAGGTGCTGCTGCTCCAGCAAAGCCCCCCGGCCACAATCTCCTGGGGAACGGTGACAGGTCTGCCCAGAGCCACACGCTGCCGCAGGACATCCCCATTAATGCCAAATGAGTTCATCATGAATAATGTTATCGTGATCGATACGGCTCCAGGATTATTTCTAATCCTTAATAATGATTAAACCATTATTTTTCAAGTGTTACAGATCAATCAGTCCATCTCAAGGTGTGCTGCGTGCAGGGACTGCGAGATGCCTGGGCTGCAGGCAGAGCACCAGGGAGCAGGACAGGCATCCCATGCCTGCACATGGCAACAACCGAAACCTCTTGGGGGTTTCAGACCTGGGATTGTCAATTGTGTGGTTCCAACAGCAGGAAAATTTAGAGGAATTAAGAAAAATAAAGCATGGGTGTGAAAATCCTGCAAATTCCCTGCAAGCTGGAGTGCAGGGACTGGCTGTGGCACTTTAAGGAGCACGGTTCTTTCCCCAGAAGTCACCAAGGTCTGAGGACAGGAGATTTAGAGGCTAAAAACACTGAATTGAAATGACTCTGCAGGTCATAAAAGGCCAGCAGGAGATTTGCAAGGGATTGGCGTCTGCAGATCCTGATGGTGGGGTCTGAGAGGGGGAAGGTGCTGCGCAGACTTTATCGCGCCCTGGCCTCTTTCGCATTCTGCACGGCGCTCCTCTCGGCCTCGCTGCTCACCCGGGCGGATCCAGCAGGAGCTCCCAGCTCAGCGCCCGGGATTAAGGAGCTTTGGGGACATCACGGACTCGGGAAGGGGACGAGGCGGTGAAGGTGGCACAGCTGGGCACGCACCCTTCCTCCTGAAAGCTGTGCAGGAAAGGAGAAGGAGGATGCGATGGGTGGTATTTGCTCTGCCTAGAGGATGCCACATCCCAACACAAGGCTGTTGGTTCTCCTCTGCTTTGCTCCAAGACATCTCCCCAGCCCTGATCACCCACCAGCTCACCCAGCCCACCCTGAGCACAGCTCACCCACGCGCACTCGCCCGTGCCAGCACCTCCCGGGGGCACTCGGTCTGATGCCCTGAAGCTGCTGGGAGCGAGACGGGGCAAAATGCTCTGAGCATCAGAGCCGGAAGGGACCACAACCTCCTCTCTAGGTGGAAAGGATCATCCCTGCGGCAGGGGACTGTCCCCAATGCAGCAAGCACCCACGGGTGCTGCCCACCTCCTCCTCCTCACTCCTTTTCTTCCCCATCATCCCCACCATCTTCCCTTGGGCTCTCCTGCATTGCTCCAATTTTTCACCCAGCAGCTTTCCAAGGGGAACTGGTCCAACGCTTTGCTAAATCTCTTCCCAGCCCCCACACGGCGATAAGTATGCCCTGGCTGTTCCTGCTTCAGTCACATCAGTGGATTTAACTGGGGAGGCAGCGGAGCAGAGACCAGAGCGGCACGGGCAGGTCAAAGGCCAAGGTGGGATTTATAAAACAGGATTACGGCAAACGCTCTGCAAGAGGAGACGGAGCAGCAGTGTGTGAGAGCAATGTGTGTCCCCAGGCCTCCCCGTGGAAATAAAGCACCCCACGCCTGCACCGACGCTGGGGGACACTCCTTCAGGAGCCTGGGATGGTGTCCCCAGCGCTTCCCCACAGCTGGCAAGGAAGGAACGGCCCAGCGATGGCCCAGCACGTGGCAATGTGTGTGCCCAGGGATATTTGCTCCCAGGAAGAGCCGCTGCTGCTAAGCCTTCATTTAACTCTGCATGGCTGGCATCACCCTCATCTCGGCGCCTCCCAAACGGCACGAAGTGCATTAACCTCCCGCACCCCAGCGCACAGCTGGAAGGAGAGATCCTTGCTGGAGATCAAACAGCCCTGTGCTATGTGGGCAGAGAGGTCCACGCAGCTTCTTGTCATCCCAGCTTCCCTCCCAAAGCAAGAACACACAGGGAAAAGGTTAAGATGAGGTGAAAAACAAACTGATGCGATGAAACCAAGCAACCCAACCCCTCAGGAGCTGGTTTTGCAGCTCTTCCTCCCCCACGACGGAGGAATGATGATGGTGCAAACCCTCTCCTCTGGCTCCAACGCCTCTTCCAGGGATGGGGCACCCCAAAACCACATCTGTCGCCGCAGAGCATCTGGAAAGGCGAAAGCCCGTTCCACGCGCTTTGTGCACCCCCATCCCAGTCTGCCTGCATGCACCAGGGCAGGGGGCACCTGCTCACTGTTCCACAGCCCCACCAGCTCCAGGGTGCTCCTGTCCCATCTCTCTCGTCCCCAGCCTGTCCTCTCCCCAGCCACCGAGCTCACCGCACCCTCCCCGAAGCAACCCCCAAGGGCACAGCGCGCGCCGCCATCAAAAGATGATCAACCAGCGACAAAAGACAACAACCCCCTTATCTACACACAGGGAATATAAATCTTGAGTAAACACTGCAAAGCAGCGAAGCATCTCATCCTGTAATAATCTGCGAGACAGTTGATCCCAGGGCTCTTATTACCCCCACAGCCGTCATCTGAAATCCAGTCGGCAGCGGCCTCGGCCACGGCTCGGTATTGATCAAGGAGGCAGCTTCCGAGGCTCTTTCTCTTTCAGAGCACTAACTTGTTTGTCAATAAATCCCTTGGCTGTGCAGAGGGAAAGGGGTGGCCAGAGCCCATCGCTGCTCCCATGGTGCCCGGATCCAGGCTGTGGCATAGGGAGGGTGGAGCTGGAGCTGGCACTGCCAATGCTCTCCTGCCCCTGGGACGGCAAATAAAGATCCAGGGAACAGTGATGGCACTGAGGTGTCCTATGGTGGGACAGGGAGTGTCCCCTTGTGTCCCCTGGGGTGCAGTGAATGCCACAGTTAGGGGGATGGGGTGCTGTCAAACATCAGAGCAGCCTTCCAGGGGCTCCAGGAAAGCTGGGGAGAGACTCAGAGATCAGAGAGTGCAGGGAGAGGATGAGGAGGAAGGGTCTGAAGCTGAAAGAGGGGAGACTGAGGTGAGATCTTAGGGAGAAATGTTTTGCTGTGAGGGTGGGGAGGCCCTGGCCCAGGGTGCCCAGAGCAGTGGTGGCTGCCCCATCCCTGGAGGTGTTCAAGGCCAGGTTGGATGGGGCCTGGAGCCCCCTGACCCAGTGGGAGGGGTCTCTGCCCATGGCAGGGGGTGGCACTGGATGGGCTTTGAGGTCCCTTCCAACTCAAACCATTCCATGATTCTCTGATTCTATCCCTGGACACCCAAAGCACAGCTGACCATCATTCCTGCATCCCAGCAGGACCCCAGCTCCCTGCTCTGCGGGGATGAGGCTTTTTGTGCCTTTGAAATCCTCCCCTTTAGCTCTTTCCCTCTCAGTCAATAGAGGCTGTTGGAAAGTTTGCACTGGAAACCACTCACCATCGATTTATTTTAAGGCATCACCTCTTGCTGCTCTGTGATGTGCAAGCTTTAAAAAGCACCTCGTTTATTATCTGCTGCCGCGCGGGGATTTCCATACGGCACATCACGACATCACGGTGCAGCGAGAGCTCCTCTCTTATTAAGTTTTTATGGTAAGGCACATTTTGAGCACGCAGAAATCTCCCCAGAACACATCAAAATGTCATCACCCTGTGCCCCTTGCAAGCCCCAAGGGGAGCCCTCAAAATTTCCCAACTTGAAACCCTCTGGAGACACGTGCGGTGCCTTCCTCATGTCCCTCGATGTCATCAGCAACCACAGAACCATAGAATTGTTTGATTGGAAAAGACCTTTGAGATCTTCAAGTCCAACCGTCCTTCTCCACTATTGAACCATCCCTGAGCACCTCATCTGCCAGGCCTTTAAACAGCTCCAGGGATGGAGACTCCACCACTGCCCTGGGCAGCCACGGGGACAATGCTGAGAGCACTCAGGTGGGCACTCAGCAGCATCAAGGGCTTTGCCGATGCCCACGCGCCACGCACAGCCCTGGTCTACGAGCAAGAGGGGCTGTGCCACAGCAGAGGGGGAACGGCAAACACAGAGGAGGGAGAGGACATTGAGCAAAGCAAATGCACTGTCAGGGGAAACAGTGCCCTTGAAGACCCGAGAGGAAACTGAGTGAAGCCTCCCAAGAGGCTTTGGATGCTGCAAACAGAAGTGGACGGAGCAGCAGATGCCAGGCAGAGCCTCGAGGGGAGCTGGGTGGCCTCTCATCACTGCGGTTTCACAATTATACATAAAGATGGCCTGAGAACCTGTCAAGCAAATTATATGTTTCATTTTGAAAGTCCGTTATTATGAATTTACACATAGGATCATGCACCCTTTTTTGAGATCAAGATGCTCACTTGCCTTCTCTTGGCCCTTCAGCCTCCTGCTCTTCTGCAAAGTTCAAGGCTCAAGCTCTTCAAGCTTTGTTGCTCTTTGGGAAAACGTCCCAACAGGCTTTTCCACTCCTCTGCCTCCTTGTTTAGAGCCCCAGATCCTCACACAGTATTTCCCTTCAGCCTCCACCCCTGTGTTGATGCTTAGAGATCCACAACGTGTCCAGGTTACAGAGCTGATGGAGCAGGGTTGTTGTCCTGTTGGTTTTGATCCCCATTCACCTCTTTGCTCTTGTATGAGGTCTAAAACACAAGCGTCATTCGACTCTGCAGTTTTACAGCACTGCAAGCCCAACTCATGATCCAGCTTCTTTGGTCTTAAGGGAAAAGAAGGAAACCAACAGCAGGAGCAAGGACCTGCCATGGATGCAAGGGTGAGCACCAGACCACCTTGCACCCAACATCCAGCCCAACCCCTGGGAAAGCAGATGCATTCCCTTAACCTCACCTTGCATCTCTCCATCTTCTTCTGGCTTCCACAGACTCCCACAATGGCCTCAAGTTGCACAAGGGGAGGTTTAAGCTAGATATTGGGAAAAATTTCTTCACCAAAAAGATTGTAAAGCATTGGAAGGGGCTGCCCAGTGGTGGAGTCTCCATCCCGGGAGGTATTTAAAAGACAGGTAGATGTAGTGCTTAGGGACGCGGTTTAGTGGTGGGCTTGGCAGTGTCGGGTTTACAGTTGGACTCGATGATTTTAAAGGTCTTTTCCAACCTAAACAATTCTGTGATTCCTGATGTTCCTTTAATATTATTTACCCAATGAGCTCCAATGCAGATCCACTCCTGACTCCATCACTGTGTTTTCATTTCTTTCTTTCCTTTTCTTGGTTCTTTTGTAAGGAGAGGGCTCTTGCCACCTGCTGCAAACCCAGGCACGTAGCTCCTGCCCAGCAGGCACGGTGCCCAGAAAGCACTGGTGCTGGTAAAGCTCCCCATCATGAGACCTCAGCTCTCACTCCCTCCTTTTGGTGAACTTGACTGAATTCCATTCTCACGGCAAATAAAGAGCCACCCAAGTCAAGTAGAGGGACTCAAAGCGTATTTGCCCACCACTGCGCCCAGGGCTTGGGCTTCATTGTTATTCACTTCCCCTGGAGCCCAGCCTCGCTGCAGACCAGCCCCTCCGAGGACCCTCTCCCTTCCCTGGGGTGTGTGTTCCAGCACAGCTGGAGACCCTACACCCCTTGCCTGGGGTCTGCATTTCTCAGAAGAAATCGCTTCCAGCTCAGATCTTCCCCGTGGCAACGGGGGCTTGATCCCACAGCTCCCCAACGGCAGCATCGCTGCTGGGGGGCCTGCGATGTCCTTTCCTTCATCCTGCTCCACGTTTCGGCATTACTGTTGAACTCCAAACTCAAGGAGATTTGACACTTTTTTGTTTTAAAGACCAAGGTGGGGGAGGAGAAGGCGTGGAAGAGCTCCCCTAAAGGAAAAGCCATCAACTGGAACAAGATTTCAACAACTACACGTTTCTTGACCTTTTCCGCAGTCAGATCTTCAATGTTTCACGGGCGGATTTGATAAAAAAGAAAAAATTAATAAAATAGATTTCATTTTATAAAAAAAGGTCAGGACATGTGTTACAGGGAAAAACTCATTTAGGTCCCTACCCGCCGCCTCGTGGATGCCGAGCCCAGCTTCCCACCCAGGGCGCTCCAGCCCATCCATCCATCTCCCCGCCTTGATTTCCATCATATTTGGGGTTTGATCTCTTCTGGACTTTTCCTTCCTCTGCCAGACATGGAGTCAGGAGCTGTGAGCACTCGGAGATGCTGAAAAACACTCGGAGCCACAAATATCTGGTGGGATGTTGCACATTTAACTTGGAGAGGCAACCAGGGAGGTGAAATATGGAGAACACCAAGTTGGATGTGAACCAACAATGGGCCCTGACAGTCAGAGGGTCAACCACGTCTAGAGGGCAGCAGTCAAGGGAGGGGATTATCCTGCTCTGCTTTGCACTGGTGCAGCCCCAAAGTGAGCACTGGGTGCAGTTTTGGGCACAGGATAAAAGGGCTCGAAAGCTACTGCAGAGGAGGGCATGGAGTTGGTGAAGGCTTTAGAGGCGAAGCTGTATGAGAAGCAGCTAAAATCACTTGGTCTGTTCAGCCTGAAGGAGATTGAGGGGAGATCTCATTGCAATCTACAGTTTCCTCACAGAGGGAGGAGAAGGAGCAGGTGCTGACCCCTTCCTTCTCTCTGGTGACCAATGACAGGACCCGAGGGGATGGCAGGAAGATGCCAGAAGAGGGTTAGGTTGGACATCAGGAAAAGGTTCTTCACCCAGAGGGTGGTGGAGCACTGGAACAGCTCCCCAGGGAAGCAGTCACAGCCTGAAAATATTCCAGAAACAGCTGGACAATGCCCTCAGACACACGGGGTGAATGTTGGGGTTGTCCTTGACTGGAATTGGACTTGATGATGCTTGTGGGTCCCTTCCAACTCAGCTCATTCTACAATTCTATGATTCTAATAAGACTCCAGCACAGCTCTTCCACCTGCTGCTGCTCAACCTCGGGACCAAACTCCTCCCCAAATGTACAGGTAGATTTTTGGGGTTGTTGTGATGCCCGAGCCATGTGCAACACAATGACCAAGATCCACACTCAGCAGGAGGAGCATTCCCACAGCTCTTGCACCCAGCCCATGGACATCACCCCTCGCTCGTGCCCTTGGACACCAATATGAATCCCGTCCACTCTGTTTGATGTTGGACTTGTCAAGAGCAAGCAAAGCAAAACAAATCCCCCAAACACGCACTCAGTTCCTGCTGATCAAGATGTTTTAAAAAAGAAACGGTATTTAATAGTGACTCCTTCTCAGCTGGCCCAGTGACCCGTTCCCAGAGATTCAGAAACAAAAGCAGCCGGGATGCTGGCTACGGACATTTGTATTATTAGGTCTGCTTCTGTCTAACTTCTACCTCTTTTCACCATTCCCTGATTATTTTTTTCTTTTTATTCACTAAGAACAAAATAGAATTCATCAAAGTTTGCAAAAAAACATACGAATTACTGCGATAACATCGTACTAAGTTATTAAGTGGTGACAATGGGGGACAATTACAGTATATAGTCCATTATATAGCGCTGCCGACGGGATGAATCAAAGTAAAACACACGGTGAATGGTGAAGAGCTTATTAACGGGAACATCAGTGCGCCAGAACATAATACCTGCCATTCAGCCGGGCAGCTGTTGCCGCGCCGGCACCGGTGGGGACCGGGGAGGAAAGTTGTGCAAAGAGCTGGCAGCTCCGTCGCACAGTTTGAGGCACCACGGGGACACAGGGGATTGATGCTCAGCGCTTTTGAATAGAGGTAAAATCTCAACCCTGAGCCATCCACCCATCCAGAAGGACATGGAACAGTTGGAACGGGTCCAGCGGAGGCCACAAGATGATCCGAGGGCTGGAGCACCTCCCATACGAGGACAGGCTGAGAGTTGGGGTTTTTCAGTCTGGAGAAGAGAAGGCTCCGAGGAGACCTTAGAGCAGCCTCCCAAGACTGAAAGGGGCTCCAGGAAAGCTGGGGAGGGGCTCTGGATCAGGGGGTGCAGGGAGAGGATGAGGGGGAAGGGTCTGAAGCTGAAAGAGGGGAGACTGAGATGAGATCTTAGGGAGAAATGTTCTCCTCACAATAAGGGTGGGGAGGCCCTGGCCCAGGTTGCCCAGAGCAGTGGTGGCTGCCCCATCCCTGGAGGTGTTCCAGGCCAGGTTGGATGGGGCCTGGAGCCCCCTGACCCAGTGGGAGGTGTCCCTGCCCATGGCAGGGGGTGGCACTGGGTGGGCTTTGAGGTCCCTTCCAACCCAAACCATTCCATGACTCTATGTCTCACTCACTGGTGCTGGGCACATCCCAGGCCCTCTTTCCCCGTCACTCAAGGTTGCCCCTTGCTGGCAGCAGCAGGTGAGCTGGGCTGTGATGCTGGGAGATGCACAAACAAAATCATCTGGGAAGATGCTATTTGTTGAGAAGGGGAGGCAGAGAGAAAGCCGCGTGCCCCCCGCCAGAGCACAGCAGCCAAGTTCTCAGGTTTGGTTCTGCACAAGGACTAACCCGCATGAAGAGCTGCTTTTATGCTCTTCTTCCCATGCTCTGCAGCCCTCTTGAAGCCACCACATCTGGTTATAGTTTGGGTAGGTCCTGTCCCTTCCCTCTCTGCTGGCCTGAATTTCTTGCCAGCCATGAAACCCTGCTCCCCTTCAGCAGCGCTGGCTTCCCTGCTGCTCCAGCAGCTCCGTCTTGCTCCTTCGAAGACGTTATTTTTACACTTCTCTTAAAATACAACGCCAAGAGAGGCTTCTTGACTATATTAACATTAGGAATCTAATCAGCAATCAGACAGCTCATAATTTTCTGATTAGCTCTGATTATACTCAATCTTTAGGAATGGAGTCAAAAAAAGAGGAAAGAGAATGAAAAAAAAAAAGAAGGAAAAATATAAAAATATTCTCTGCACAGTTTTGCCACCCCAGTTCCCTTGACGAGGCACAAAGTCATGGCAGCAGCAGCTCTGCTGTCCCTGCCTAAGCAGGACAGTGCCATGGTGACTGCTGAGCCAGGTCAATAACCTGGAGCCATCGCACTGCTGGTCTTCATCCTTCTGGGCTCAGCTGGGATGTCATCCCAGAAAGGGGCTGCTCAGGGAATGGAGAAGACATCAAGGGTGCCAGAGCTGCTGACAAACCCAAAGGAGTGTTGAGAGCTCTGCTCATGAGCCTAATATCTCAGATAATCCTCTAAAATTCAGGGTAGAAGGATGCCATAGAAAGGAGATGATGCGCGTGTATCCAGCTGGCTTCAGCCTGGGAGGAGGAGCCTCTCCAGGCAAGGAGGAGGAAGCTTGAAGGACGCTGCGAGATGAGGCCATGGCCACACATTGGCTGAGTAGGGGATGACGAGTGCTTTGTGGCAACCCAGAGACAGAGATCCTGAGGCCTGAGGATCTGAGGATTCCCAGAAGCTGAAGGTAAACGAGCAATTGGCCAGAAGACCCTGTGGCAGGAGCAGAGGATGCCTCCTGGCAGGTAGATTCACCTGCAGACCAGGCAGTGGGAGCTGGGATGCCATCACAGAGCAGGCTGCTCCTCTGAGCATCTCCATGGAGCGTTTAGGGATCTGGTTTAGTAGTGGACAGGTTCGGTTGGACTCGATGATCTCAAAGGTCTTTTCCAACCAAGCAATTCTCTGATTCCAGACTCCAACAACAGCAGCAGAGAGGACTGAGGGGAACCTGGGAGGCATCAGGTCCCCAGCATCACCTGGCCAGGGTGTGGGGGACACAGCTGGGCAGACAGCAGATGTTGGTGGGGAGCTTTGGCAAGACTCATGCTCAGCCTGCCTCCACCCATGCAAGAGGACCTCAGAGAACCCATCCTACCTCAGAGGACAACCATCTTGCTGGGCTTCTGCGAAGGAGGAGAGAGGATGTCCTGGTGCTGAGACTTGTGACTAGGAGGAAGGAAACTGAGCAATAAGCCCGCTGATCCAGTGGGAGGTGTCCCTGCCCATGGCAGAGGGGTTGGAACTGGATGGGCTTTAAAGGTCCCTTCCAGCCCAAACCATTCCATGATTCTATGATTCTAAAGAAACCCCTCAAATAGTTCTTCAGTTGCACACGCTCCGCGTAGGAGATTCACTCCTGACGGCAGCAAGCGATCAGTTAATGCTGTGAAGCATGAGATTTAATTATTTGTATCATAGCCATCGCCTCCATAACTACAAATGATATTAATGGTCATAAAATTGCCCAGCTGGCTCTTCAAACCCACTGCCACACCGACTCGCCGCCTCCTGCGGCAGGGACCATTCGCACCGCGGCACAACCGGTGGCAAAGCCCATCCACCGAGCATCGCAGCAGACAGACACCATCTGGAAGGGCCATCCCTCCTTCACGCAGGGTCACTGAGCACGGAGCACACGCTTCGTGTCTTGAAGACAGCCTCGATAACGAGAGGCACTCCATCAAAGCCCTGGCTGGACACGCATTTGCATCAACTGAGCTGAACACCTGAAGAGCCTTGTGCCTGCTCGCAGGCTGGGCAGCGGCTTTGCTGGACAAGAGAGGGCAGTCCTGGCTCCCTCCAAGCTCCTTGCTCCTTGCCTTTGCTCCAGGCTGCTGCCCAGTGAAAGCTGCCCACCAACACCTTCAGCTGTGTCCCCCACACCCTGGCCAGGTGATGCTGGGGACCCGATGCCTCTCAAATTCCCCTTGGTCCTCTCTGCTGCTGTTGCTGGAGGCTGGAGACGCTCAGAGGAGAAGCCTGCTCCGAGATGGCACCCCAGCTCCTCACCTTGGTCAAACCAAACTGGGTTAGCAAAGATCTACGCGAAGCTATGAACTCATTAGAAAACAGAACAGAGTAGAGTAGAGTAGAGTAGAGTAGACCAGACCAGACCAGTTCAGGTGGAAGGGACCTACAGTGATCATCTAGTCCAACTGCAAACTAAGCAGACAACAGCCCCATTTGAACCCAAAGAATTCATCTGCAAAAGCAAACGGCCCAGGTTACAGCGGAGCAGCCACGACTCCGTGTCGCCAGCAGCCTGATGCCACTTCCGTAGACACCCTCAGCTGAGGTCCCCAGTCACTTCTACATCAAGTTCAAAGAAAACACCTTCAGTTCCCCACTTGGACTCAGCTGTGGTGAAGGAAAAGGTGCAAACACCCCAGGGCTTGGCTCTCGCAGCCCTCTTCACTACAGCATCCCAAGTGGGCAGCGGGATCGCCCCATCTCCTTCCAGCCCAGCAAAGCTGCATTTGCAGGTGAGACCCAGGAGAAGGTGGTGCCTGCGCTGGATTAACACTGGAGGGACTCAAGCCCTGCTGCTGCCGCCTCCCACCGCAGCCGCAGCGCTCGGCACCCGCTCCCAATGAGGCTCTCTCATTAAACTCATGCATGCACGAAACCCCTCCCAAGTTCACACAGATGAGGTCTCCCCACGCTGGGAAAGTCTCCTCCTCACACTCTAACCCTGCCATCAGAGCTGCAGAGCCCGCTTTTATCAAGCAGTGCCGGAGCTGTAATTAGTTTGAGGTGACCTCTAGAACAAAAAAGCTAAGTTCAAGTTTAAAAAGAAAATCTCTGTGGTTAATGCGATGCAAATTGCCAGCGAGGCAATCAGGCTGACTTTTAAACACTGGCCCCCGTCGGAAGGGCTCACAAGACAGCCTCATTGTCTCGCTATCAATTTGCATCTCATTACCCACGATGCGCTGCTGGTTGTAGGTAACGTTTTTTGGGGGGAACACGCCGCTGCGGTGGGAGCCTGGGGACACTGTGCTTTACTCCTGTTTACAAGGTACCCAGATGGTCGAGAGGCCAAGTTGGCAGCACTGTGTCACTTGGACCTGGCGTCTTCTGCCACCTCCTCCCAGGGCCTGGGCTGTCCCACAGGCACTCGCACGCCGCAGCTCCTTCCCACTGGCCTCACCGGTGCCGCGGGCCCTAGAGCTGCACGGTAGAAAGCTGCTTCTGCCCGGCCACTCAAGGTGTTTCGGAGTCCTCGCACGCATTTTCACACCTCTGCCCACCCTCACCACCTTGAGATGGTGCTAAAAGAGCATGTTTCTATAGGAGGGAAATCTGCCACATCCTTGTCCTCAGCCTGCTGCTCCTTCTCCAGCCACGCCACCGCCTGCAGCAGCCGCCCACACCAAGTGCCTCTGCCCTCTTCTCCTTCCCCACCAGTCTGGGGTGATGAAACCAAGTGCTCAGCAATCATCTTGTCTACATGAATCTCTGATTCCCTGGCCAAGCTGCTCCACACACCACGCCAGGGATGCTGCCAGGTCCATCCTGCGTTACTCAGCTCCATCCCACTGCCCACCTGCAACAAGGACCTTTTGTCCCCCAGGGCAGGAGCCACCTCCATGACCTAGAATCATAGAACCATGGAATGGTTTGGGTTGGAAGGGCTCTCAAGGCCCATCCAGTGCCAACCCCTGCCACGGGCAGGGACCCCTCCCACTGGATCAGGGGGCTCCAAGCCCCATCCAACCTGGCCTTGAACACCTCCAGGCATGGGGCAGCCACCACTGCTCTGGGCACCCTGGGTCAGGGCCTCCCCACCCTCATCATGAAAAATTTCTTCCCAATGTCTGATCTAAATCTTCCCCTTCCAATTTAAAGCCGTTTCCCCTCACCCTCTCACTACTTGCATTGTAAGAAGTCCCTCCCCAGCTTTCTCGTAGACCCCATTCAGGTACCGGAAGGCTGCTGTGAGGGGATACTTCATGCACCCTTTGCGATGTCATTGATCCAGCTCAAGCAGCAAGCATGGGAATCCCACCTCCAGGACGCTCACACCTGGGCATCCACTCTCTACCACCCCTGTCTCGCTCTGGTGCCTCTGGGGCAGCCACGGTCCAGCCATGGATGGTAGAAAGTGCTGACACAGCACGACCCCTCCTGCCCTGCCAGATCTGGCTGTAGGCACCCAGCACCCAGGGGCCTCGCCTGGCAAAGAAGTGTGCTCAGCCTGGAGAAGAGTGATGGGAGACCTCATCATGGACCAGAGCTTCCTCACAAGGGGAAGAGGAGCAGGCGCTGAGCTCTCCTCTCTGGTGACCAATGACAGGACCTGAGGGAATGGCAGGAAGATGCCAGGGGAGGGCAGGTTGGACATCAGGAAAAGTTTCTTCACGCAGAGGGTGCTGGAGCGCTGGAACAGCTCCCCAGGGAAGCAGTCACAGCACCAAGTCTGACAATATTCCAGAGGCGTTTGGACAACGCCCTCAGACACACGGGGTGAATGTTGGGGTGGCCTGTGCAGGGACAGCAGTTGGACTCGATGATCCTTGTGGGTCCCTTCCAGCTCAGGACATTCTATGATTCTCGATGGCCCCGCGCTCCCCACCCAGGTCTCACTCTGTTTTCCTTCTCCCCAGGAACTCGGCAGCGTGGCACCTCCCCAGCCGAGCAGCAGAGCTTTACAGCTTTGCTCTTCACAGCCTCCCGCGATGCCCGGCTGCCCGCGAAGCTGCGTGGCACCGGTGCGTTGCTAAGCGCTGGTGGGGCCCTCCGCCAATGCACGGGTGCCACCTCCGCCTCCCAGGCCAGAGGTGCCACGGCAACAAAGGGACTTTTAATAGGCAAGAGAGCACCACTGCGAGGAAGAAAACCCAACCATTTCAAACTCTTCTGAATAATGGTGCTGCCTCCCCGCTGCTCAAATCAGCCGCAGCACTTTGTTATTACGATAACTAAATACAGAAGATTTTAACAGCTGGAAATGCAGCAACAATATTTAAAAGAGTTTTTAAAATTGTTGGTATTTTATTCAATAACGGTAATGGGACTTTTTTATTATTATTATTATTTTTGATTTTAAAGGCACAAGGTTCCCTACTCTGTTGTTTTTGCAGGCTGCGAAGCCGGCTCTCGCCTGGTGATGGCAGGGAATAACTCTGAGACACTTTAGAACACCGTGACGCAGAGCCAGCAGCGGCAGGGAAATCACAGCCTGCTGCTCTGACACCCTGCTCAGCCCCACACCTCGTTGGCCAGGATCCAAAGGTGCAAAACCCAAAGGTGCAAAACCCAAAGGTGTAAAGCCCAAGGATGCCCTCCCAGTCATCACTGCATCGTGCCAGCAACCAGCCCTCGGACCAAATATCCCCACGCGGCTGTGAGTGCCTGCAACACCGAGCCCAAGCACAACAGCTGCCCACTGAGGTGACATCTAGGAACACACCTTGTGCCAAGGGCCACCTCGCTCTGGGATGTGCACCCTGGAGCAGGCGGCTGGTGGGGACGCCTTGGAGAGCCCAGGCAACAAATCTGCCACAGCTCTTCCACGAGCCGAACTGGGCCATCACTCGCAGCAGGGACAAGCGGTGCTGTGGAAGGGACAGCACCCCACAAGGTCCTGGGAGTAGCACAGGATGGAGACAAGGCTCCCGATCGCCTCTTCTCCAGCTCTGCTCTTGCTCTAGGGGTTATTGACCCTCCCAGCCCAACGTGCGTCCTCACCCACACAGCTCCAACACAGTCATGGCTACACCTTGTCCACACGTTCTCCAGCACCCTGGGACGTGGTAATGGTTTTCAGCTGAAAGAGGGGAGACTGAGATGAGATCTTAGGGAGAAATATTTTGCTGTGAGGGTGGGGAGGCCCTGGCCCAGGGTGCCCAGAGCAGTGGTGGCTGCCCCATCCCTGGAGGTGTTCCAGGCCAGGTTGGATGGGGCTTGGAGCCCCCTGATCCAGTGGGAGGTGTCCCTGCCCATGGCAGGGGGTGGCACTGGGTGGGCTTTGAGGTCTCTTCTGACTCTACAGGTCATCACACTTGTCTCCATACTCCAGGTGGGTCAGGCCCAGATGAAATTGGAAAGAGTGAAGTGACAAAAGGAGAGACCGGGGTGGGGAGCAGGAGAAATGGCACAGGGAAGCAGGGAGGAGGGGCTGGAGCTGCTGCTATTCCGATGCTTCAATCGGAGGCCCCGGTGCCCTTCACCCTGATGCCTATTTAATGTCATCCTATTCAGCAAGTGTCCCCATGATCTGGTAATTATCTTTTACTTACAAAAGAGCATCTCTGTGTCACAAACGCTCCCCTCTCCAGCTCTGCCACAGATCAATATCTCCTCAAGGCCTCTGCTATTGTTTGGGGAATGGAATTGATTTCTCTGGGAAGCGAGGGGAGGAAAAATATATAAATAAGTGCTGTGGAGATGGGTCCCTGCACGTGCCCTGCTGAAGGCTGTGCTGGGCAAGCGGCGGAGCAGAAGGAAAGCAATCCCAACGGATGTGCTGTGTCCTATTGCTGTCCCTGCTGAACCGGCTGCAGGGGACGCTCAGGTGTTTCATCATTCTGTGCACGAGCATCCGAAATGCTGGAGCGAGAAGAAAGCTCTCGCTCAAGGTATCACCAGCTTTCAAAGATTTTGCAGCAGGGTAAGAAGTGTGGAGGTGCTGATTCAACACGATCCGTAAGGACCCGTGCGTGTCCCACTTTAGGGCTGTGCTCCTTTGGGCTGGGATAGAGTTCATTCTCTCCACAGCAGCTGCTATCGGGCTGCGTTTTGGATTTGTGCTGGAAGCAGAGCGGGTAACACAGGGGTGTTTTTGTCACTGCTGAGCAGAGCTTACACAGAGCTTCATTGGAAGAGGCTGCCGAGGGAAGTGGTGGAGTCTCTCAACTGACCTTCAAAATCATGAGATATAGGACATGTAAGAGTCAATCTTACATTCGAGTCCCTGTCTCTAAACCCTTGGGATCTCTGAGCTGAGCTCCCTGATGCATCACATCCCCAACGCTCCCGCAGCCCAGAGCTTCAGAGCAACGGGGAAGGGCACGGGGCAGGGGTAGAATCACTCTCTCGGCCCCCGCTGCGCAGTGACAGAGAGGAGCCCCAGCAGATGGGATGAACGCGAGGGAAAATACCAAAGGGTTTAAAAGTTCTGCAGGGGTGGGGAAGGAGGAGGGGTTTGTTACTGCCTCCTCCCCAGCAACAGCAACCTTTTATGTATTTAAAAGCTGTTATTGTGTTTTACCTCTATCTTCTCCAGAAAGAAACCCACCTCTTCTTGTAACATCTGCAAATGGGCCCCTGCTTTCTAACCCCCTTTTCTGTCCTTCTGTCTGTCTCACTGTCCATCCCTCTCTAAGCACATCATCAGGCAGTGGACCCCGAGCCAGCGCCAGCGGGACCCGGCCGGTGCCAAGGATGGAGCCAGGGCTACACCACCTCATGTGCACAAGGCACTATGAGACCAGTGTTTGTCTTCCCTTCAAGCACCTTGGAAAGGCTGGGTCGTGCCGAGCGTGCAGTGCAGCAGAACCACAGCCATCCATTTCAACCCTTTCCATCATGTCCTAATTTTTCATTGCGCAAGTGGGAGAAAAAGGGAAACTCCCCCCTGAGTGTAGGGGAGGGTTGAGATTTGACTTGAGAAAACCCATGGCAAAGCCTTTCTTCCAAGGACCTCTAGAAGTGCGCTGCTGCTCAGCTGCTGGAGCCTCTTCGCCTCCTGCAAAGCAAATGAATCTCAAAGCAGGCTCTTCCGCACAGATCTCAATCTGGTCAGTCTGGAGGAGGAGGAATGGAAGAGGATGGGAAAGCACGAGGTGAAGGAGAAGGACGTTTCAAAATGCTGGCGGTAGGAGGGAACAGTGGAGCACCCAAAGTGATGAAGTGAGAAGACGGCAATCCTTTACGGAGGGGCAAAACATCAGATGGGACCAGAAACACGTCCAAGTAGCTTTGGAAGGAGTCAGCTCATCCAGGGAATTCAAGGGCACGTTTGCCCATGAAACACAGGGCAAACAGGTACTGCTTTTGAGGCACAACAATTAGGACCCGTCATGCATGCTGACGCAACTCCAAATTAACCCCAACCACTTGAGGAAGCCGTCAGGAGCACAAACATCTCGGTGCAAGTGATGGTCCAAAGATGCTAGTTTGTGCTCAGAAGCGAGAGGTAAATAAACCTGTCATATTAGCCAGCAGGTCTATAAATCAGTGGGTCCCTCAGCTGTGACACCACGTGGGGTTCTGCCGCGCTGAGTGAGGGAAGAGGCAGATGTGGGGCAGGGAAGAGGAACGTGGCTGCTGGGAGCACGGGAGGAACCCAGGCAGTGGCAGACTGAAAGCATTCAGGAGATTTGATTCACTTACAGGAAGAGATGAATTTCAAAGGACACAGGGGTATAAACCCCCACGTAAGAGAGAAGGTATCTCTGAGCTTGATTACTTAAACATTCAGATCTGACAACGAGAAACACAGTTCCCTGTGCAACTTGGCGCCTCAAGATGCCAGGACACGATACTTTTTTTAAGGAACAAAAATCAGATTAATCAGAGTATCATCGGTTATGCTAGCTGAGATCAAAGTACAGAGGAATATAAGTGCTATCACTGCAGGATTTATACCTCCCAAGTAACTGCTTAGGATTAGAAAGACATTTCAATAATCTGCCAGCTAAGTATGCATTGCAAGAGCAATAATCCTTCTCTCCCAACATCTGCTTGCAGCTACTAATGGAGGCAGTAATAAGCTAGGTGGCTCATAAACCTGACCTGAGCTGATTGCTACCTTATAAACTGGAACACGAGGGGGTTATCATTTCTCCCGGGGTAACCTGTCACCAACCAGGACTGCGCCGAGGAGGAAGCTGTAGGAGCAGAAGCCTTCTCCTGGAGCTCACCACCGCGGGAGGGCAGACCCTTCAGCAGCCAGGCTGTTTGTTTTTTATATCATTTGTTGTGAACATTTCTGGTCGTTTCCCAAAACAGAGCACGGCCCCAGCAATGTACGGACAAAGCTACGGGAGGACGAGAGCTCAGTCGTCTGCTGTGGAAGGCTTATGGTTTGAGGTGGTGCTTGATGTAGTATCAAACCCAGACGAGCAGAATTAGCTTAGATAAACCAGTTTTCCCGCTTTTTTTCAATGTGTCGCACACGTAACGGAAGATGAACCCATTTGCCATCTAAGATGAACATGGGGATATGGGAAGATGCTGCCCACTCCTTTTGTTCACAAATCCAGCGGGCTGGGACACGTTCAAGGCAGGACATGGGATGGAGTACACTGCCTACACCCAAACGGCTCTGAACACCATCGAGGAGGGCTGGCTGGAGAGAGAAGGTATGGAACTGGGTGACCTTTAAGGTCCCTTCCAACCCAAACCATTCTATGATTCTGTAGAATAACAGTGAGAGAAACACCACGCACAAAGGGAGGAGCAGTGGGAATGGAGAGTTATAACACCGAGGCATCCAATGTAACTGATTTCCTCCAACTCCGGGTGAAAGGTTAGCTCTGGTGTCACATGTCAAGAGTTTTTCAGAGAAAAGTGACTAACATTTTTATTCCCTGTCCCCTCCCCAGAAAGTAACGCAGGTGTACAAATCGCCTTAAAAGCCCTTGCAGAAAAAAAATGTCCCATAAACACAGATCATCTCTTGGGGCAGAGCACTCGCGGGGGCCACATCTACATTGAGAATTGAGAAGGAGAGCCCAGTGGTCCCACGGTGCTTCAGCAGGGAAACCCAACGCTGGCACCGCTCCGGGCTCCCCATCGCCCTCTCAAGACATCCAGCATCCCTCGTTAACTCCTGGTGGCCACTCGTGGCCGAGTGCCAAAGGGTGACACATACGAAGCACTTGCCCAGGGACCCCCGTGCCCCACCCGTGGCTTCCCCTGCCCTATGGGAGAAGGGTGAACCCTCCCTTTGCAGTGTGGGTTTCTCTTAATACAAATTAATCCCCTATCGATTCCCAGCTTAACTGGAGCTGAGCTGCTTATCCTTGCCTGGTGCAACCAGTGATGCTCACGCATGTCCTGGGCGTGCGCTGGGAATGCAGTGTAGGTGACAAGGGCCGGTGCGGAGCCGAAACAGCGGGAGATGTGCAGCAGAGACACCCCAAGTGATGCAGCCCATGAGCTGTTCCCTCCAGGATCTGACAGGCAAAGAAACACCCTCGGTACGCTCCTCACGCAAAGGCACCACGTCCTTTTCTCCACTTGAAAATAACCATCATGAAGAGGAGGAATGCTCGGGCAGTGCAGAGAAACTACAGCAAAAAGCATGCCCAGGGCAGGGGCCTCCTCTGGAAGCTTTGGTCCCCAACAAGACACCTCCTTGGAGCCCCCCCTGTGGCTGAGCTTGCTGGGAAGGTGCTGGTGTCAGCCCTGCACCCAAGGGACTGTCACCACGCGCTGCCAGAGCAGAGGTCTGGAGCGAGGAGTCCTGGGAGCTCCTGGCAGCTCAGCCCCGGGGAGCACAGCTTCTTCTCACCAACACCTACACGTGTACCGGCCGCTGGGTTATTTGTCATCTCAAAATGAAAATCTCCAGTGGGTATTCCCACCACCGCAGCCGACCCGGAGGGCGAGCCAGCAAAGGATGTCGGAGAGTGGCTGGTGCTGCCATCCCTGCCCTGCCTGTCACAGCCCAGCAGCATCAAGGACAACGTCGGAGTCTCATCATGCGTTTCACTGGCCATGAGCAGTGGAGAGAAAGCATTGCTATGGGAACAGGATATCGGAGCTGACAGGAGGTGGCCTTTGCAGGCTCCTAGGAGGACAGGGACACGCCGCCGCTTCCCATTTTAGGAGGCTGCTGTTTGAGTTGTGCTAGGAAAACATGCTGTGAAGGGGACTGAGTTCCAGCCCCAGCAGCAGCTCTCACAGGCACCGCTGGGGCTGGGGACATAGGTGAGACACTGGCAGCACCTGGGGCATGGTCCCCTGGCCACTCAGACCCACTGAGATTGGTGGAGCCCTGGAACAGCCCAGGGAAGCAGTCACGGTGCCAAGCCTGACAATATTCCAGAAGCATTTGGACAACGCCTTCAGACACAGGGGGTCAATGTTGGGGTGTCCTGTGCAGGGACAGCAGTTGGACTCGATGATCCTTGTGCGTCCCTTCCAGCTCAGGACATTCTGTGATTCATTACCACCTCCACCCACTGGTGCCGGGTATCCAGCACACGAGCTCTGCACTGGCTCTGCCTCCCGTTCCGAGCTCAACACCGCTTCTCCTGGCCTTGGCAGAAAGGAGGGCGGAACGCAGAGGAGGAAAAGAAAGAGCTCAGGGAATGGGGACAGTGGAAGATACAGCTGAGCAGGCCCCAAACAACGGGGCTGGGAAAGACAGAAGCAGGAACCAGCAGAAGTTAACGTAGATGGTGTCCTCCCAGGATGGGAACCCTTCAGACACAGCCCAGGCTGCCCTGCAGCGAGGGGAAGAGTGGTAGCTGAGGGGGTGACTTACACCTCCTTTCCACCAGAAGGCTTCGTTTTAAATGAAAGCAGCCTTGCAGATCACCTACAAAACCAGTGGGGGCTGGGAGGGCAGCTGGTTATGACATTGTGTTCAAGTGCCAAAGTGCCCCACGTGTCGCCAGGTCCAACTGTGCAACCTGTACTCGTGCAAATCCTTTCTAGATGCCGAAATCCTCCAAGGCTCCCCTCCAAAAGTCTTAGCTTAGCACTTAAGCGCGTAGCCCAGAATTAGCAATGAGGTCTCTACAGCCCCAAGGAATATGGGCAACAGAAAGGGGCAGCCCGAGTCCAGCCTTTTGCTGCTCTGGGGGCCCAAAGACATGAGCTCTGCTCCGGCTTTCCGTAACCTTCATCAAGTCATTTAATCGCTGGCTGCCCCAGCGGGCTTCAAACAAGAGAGAACAACTCCCCTCTTGCAGAGAGCACCGTAAGGCAGGGAACAAGCCGAGAGGAGAAGAGCGGCACCAGTAAGGGGTTTTATTACAAAAGCTGACCCTTAAAAGTTAGAAAAAACAACAACCAAGCCAAACCTGCAGTGTGTCAACCAGAACATTTCTCTTAACGTTCTCCTCTCCATAAAGCTTAGAAAAATACAATGTCATTTCAGAAATATCACAAGAGACTCCCTTGGTGTTTTCTCACCTTATTCCGCCCTCCTTCCTTTTAATGGTGAAATCTGTGCTTTTTTGGAAAACAAAACCATCTGATAAACCTGTGCCCCAAACAGGTACAAAAATACAGCAGATAAACCCGAGACATCCAGCACCAGGCTCCCGTGATGACGGGCTGATGTCAGAGGCCAGAAGGATGCTCCAGCCACCCCATCGGTGAGAGCCTAATCACGCCAGAAGGCTTCTGGCTTGGGCCGAGACGCTGCGATTGCTTTTTAATTTGCAAACTGTGCATATTTTTCCTGATGATGTTTACTCCGAGCTACAGCCGGTGCTCTCCCATTGACCAGATAATTGCTGAAGAGTTAGCTCCTGTCTCGGGGACTTTAACCTTGCCGTTTCTACTCCAGCAGCACAATGGTTTGAAGTTCAACTCAGAAGCACTTCAGGGTAATAAACTGGGAGAGGGGAGGGGGACGGCTACGCTCTACTGTTATGATTCTGCAAAGGTTTCTGTTTTCTTTCTTGTTATCCTAATAACCCCTTTATTGAGCACGTTGTTGGCAGAGCCCTCTGCTGAGGCAGCCGGTTCTGTGTAGGCACAAGACAATTTGCAAAAGCAATAAACTGACATTCAGCTGAAAAAGCCTGCTACAAAGATGAGCCATCAGCAAATCCCCCTACACACACGTGGCCTTAAGGACACGCCAGGTTTAGATTGCGGCGAATAAATATAACCCAAACCCAACCCAAACAGGCCCCCACTGCAGGGGGTGGTGCCAGCTCTGCTCTTGGGTGGCTGGAGGCACGGTGGTTGGGAGGTGTCCCAGGGTCACCGACCACAGCACCCGCTCTGTGGGCACCCTTTGGAAAATGGTGATGATCCTGCCTGAAGAGAGGCCAGCTGATTGCTGCTGCGCCCGCTGGCAGGGGGATTTTCCAGAATCAGCTTCCTTTGGTGGTTAGAAACCTTCGGGTTTGCAGCCCGTGCATTCCACTGGAAACTCCTCATTTAGTGTCATAGAATCTTTGAGGTTTGAAAAGACCTCTGAGCTCATCCAGTTCAACCATCAGCCCAACCCCACCGTGCCACCTAAAGCCTGTCCCCAAGTGCCACGTCTACAAGCTTTTTGAACCCCTCCAGGATGGAGGCTCCACCACTGCCCTGGGCAGCTGGCTCCAAACCCTTACTGCAGGGTTAATGCTGTATGTGAGCGTGAACAACCTTTGTTTCTCTGCACATCTCCCCCCTTGCTGTACTTACAAGAACATTTCTATTTCCCCTCAGCCTTTGGGCTCTGACTCATGCTCACAGACGACATGGGGACGGGTACCCCTGTTAGCCCCCATCTCCCTCAAGCCTGACAATATTCAAGAAGAATTTGGACAACGCCCTCAGACACATGGTGTGAATGCTGGGGCTGTCCCGTGCACGGTCACAAGTCAGACGCGATGATCCTTGTGGGTCCCTTCCAACTGAGGTCAATTTAGGATTCTATGATCTCACCTCTCCTGGGAGGCTGCCACCCCATAGCAGGGATGGCTGAAGACGACCGGGAGTTGCTCCCAGGCTGATGACTACAGGTTTATACCACAAACCACAGCTCACCAGAGCCCTGTGGGATGGCATTTCCATCCTATCTCACGTGTGGGGCTCACCCATGAGCTCCCCTAGATGTCATGTGCTTTCTTCCATGAGCACACCACATCAGTAGTTCACGGTCACCCTACAACCAACAGTCACAGCTCAGACTTGCTGGTTGGTTGATCCCCCATTTGCAGACGCAGCTCCCGTGCTCACCCACGCGCTGCGTTAACCTTCTGGATTGTATCATCCTTCCATCCCAGCCTCTTTGGGTTTGACCTTCAAGGTCGTGGGGCTCCTTGGTGACAGCCTAACTCTTCTCTACTTGCATTATGGTACCCCAATAGACTTGACTAGCACATCCCCTTTTGTGTCCAGATCATTAATAAAAAATAAGATTAATTTGGAGGCTGGAGAACTGCCAGTAACATCCTTCAACCGTAACAGTTTCACGCGTCCTGGTCCTTTCTGTAAGGACCTCATTGGTTTCGGAGCAAGCACAAAACTCAGCCTTGAAGGGTCTCTGGCCAGCCAAGGACACAGGCTCCAAAGAATAAGTCATCAGCTGAGGTGTAAAGAAGAACAAAATTTATTGCATTCAGCACCAAGCTGGCTGGAGAAATCAAGCCTGAGAAAATAGAGACATATTACCAGGGCAAAGCCTACCGCCGAGTCCTAAGCCTATGCTTTTGCAGACGGCTAATCCCGCTAACATTGAAACAGGAGCTGAGGGGGTTTAATGGCAGAGCTATTTATGGAGAGCTCATCTAACTCTTCATCATCTCCCTAAGATCCCGCTGGAGGAAAGAGCTTCATAACTCAGAGGTCTGCTGGACATGAAAGGCAAACAGATGTCAATGTGACTGGGGAGAAGACACGAGGAGGATCTGGTGGCACATCTGATGGCCCTGCTCCCTCGGAACGGCGACACCATCTACGGCCTGTGCAGTTCAATCACCTTGCCATGCTGTCACCTGCCCTCTCCAGCTCTCTACCAAGCCTTGTCCCACGTAACATCATCAGGGACACTTGTACCACTCCCACCCACCCTGCTTCTCCTCAGGAATCGTTTCCACTGACCGCAGACCTTTGGGGCACCCAGCCAAACCACGCAATGAGCACAGGGCCACCCTTCAGCTGGAAATCCTCACTGCCTTTGCAGCGTGGCACCCACTCCTGCTGCTGGGATGGGCACTGGTGGCCCAGTTGTGCCCATCTCAAGTGGCTGTGGGAGCCTGGTCGTTAATCGGGAAAAGAGCAGAGGCACAGAAGCTGGAGAGCAGGTGGAGAGAGGGGAGCAGCAGCTTGCTGCTCACTGGAGTCCTGGCAGCCCCGCTCGGCGCTTTGTCACCGCTCCCTCTGTTTAATCTTCTTTTCAGAAGAGCATCTTGTTTAAATGGGATGACTCTTATTAAGATCATTAACTGCTCCAGACCTGACCTCCTGTTACCCCTTCTGCTGGGTCCGCATCGCTCCATCCCTCTCACATGCTCCACCACCACTGACTCAAAGCTGCCCAAGTCCTTACCTTACCCAGCTCCATCCCCTCCCACTGTGGGGACCTGCCATCACCTTCCAACCTATTTAAATCCCAGGTTGGGCTTCCCACTTCCTCCCCTCACTTTTCTCCTGCCAGGCAGCAGGGAGGTCCCACTCCACAGAAGATAAGCAAGGTCAGATGCAAGATGTGGGTACCACTGGTGTGGTCAGGAGGATGCAGTTCACACTCAAGGATATGGTTTATTAAGTGGACAGGTACAGCCGGACTCGATTGCAGAGGTCTTTTCCAACCAGATGATTCTATGAGTCTATGATCCTCCAGCCTGTCAACCCCACCTGTCCAGCAGACTCCAGCTGCCCAGCCTGCTGCCTTCCCACCTCGCTGCAAGCTCTTTCCCATCACCCCCTCCAAGCACTCTGCCACTGAAGAAAGTCTGTTGCATCCTTGCCCAAGGGGTTTGGCTGCTCTGGGTGTTGTCCAGCTCCCAGCAGAGCGTTCATTTCAATCACCACCCACAAGAAAAGAGAACACAAATCCCTCACACTGGCACACTTGTGCTTTCTCCCCACCCACTTCTCAAAATAAGGGCATCTTTCTGGAGAAAAAAACTTCAGGGGATGGGCAGGGTTGAGATTTTTTTTGCATGTTTCACCTCCCTTTTATTTAAAAAAAAATGCTTTATGCAGCTGTCAGAAACCAGAATGAGAATTTTGTATTTTTTTTAGCAGTCTTTGAAATAAGGATGCTATGTGGGATCAATTTTTTATGGCAGTAAAGTAAAGGGGGAAAATAGCAGCAATTTTCTCTTTTGAACATGGCCTATTTAATGGCATGGATGTCACGGTGCAGCTTTATCCAGAGAGAGGGAGAAAAAGCCACAAAATGGTACTGTGGTCAATCAAAGACTTCTACACTACAATCTGCTTCTCCATCTCCGCTACAGCCAGCTGAGATTTCCATCACTCCTCCTTTCAGCCTTTCTTCCCGGCTCTCCCCTCGCTGCAGCCCTGACACAAGTTAAGATGAAGCGCTAAGTGCCCAGATCCAACGGCTCCTCCGTGGAAAACGCCGACACGCCAGGCACAGCCACTCCTCGGGAACCACAGAGCGACGCGGCACGTCAAAACTGGGCGCTCGCAGCCTGGAAACCCACCTGTGCCCTCGCTGCATCCAGAGCAGGGGGAGCAGCAGGGTGAGGGAGGGGGTTCTGCCCCTCTGCTCCGCTCAGGGATGACCCCACCTGCAGCCCGGAGTTCAGTTCTGGAGTCCTGAGCACAGGAAGGACCTGGAGGAGGGAGGTCCCACCACACAGAGGTCAAGCAGGGACAGATGCACCACTGGGTACCACTGGTGAGGTCAGGAGGACACAGCCACCACACGTCACCCTCCCATTGACACAAGCTTGTCCCAGCTGGTTCCAGGGATGGTCTTGGGAGGAGGTGTCCTGCACAACTTGGTGCTGCTGGCAGAAGAAATTGTCCCAGGGAGTTTGGGGTGAGCCCGCGGTCGCAGGAGCCCTGCCAACACTGCAACATCCAGCAGCGCTCGGATCCCTGCAGGCAGCACACGTCACACCAGCGACTCTGCTCATCCTTTGTCCCCTACCGAGGGAGCTGGGGCAGAAAGCCCTGCCAGGTCCTGGCATCTTCCACACCCTCCTGCACAGCAGCAAACAGGGCTGCACGGCTCACCTGGCTCCTTGCACCCCTGCCCTCGGGATGGGTGATGGGCAGGGCTGGGCAGGCTGCAGCCACACCTCCCTCTGCTGTGGATGGACAGGGGCCTGGAATCACGCAGCACACCGGGACAAGCAGAGCAACCCTGGGCACTGCCTCCCACAGCGAGAACTTCTCCTGCCCACAACGGGACCGGGCACCGGTGCCCCATGGGGCATCAAAAGCTGAGGCTCTGGGACCGGGACCGGAGGAGATGGGGACACATTTATTTCAAGCTCTGTCAGCTTGCTTAGGTCCTATTTTAGGATACATTTTTTTTGTGCCATCAAAACCTTACACGGCCTAAAATAGATGCAGAATTGCATTTTTTCTCAATTTCACTTAAAACCACAACGTGTTTCTGTCTGCTCCCGTGCGGGGGCCCAGCGTACGCCCGGCTCGAGCAGGCAGCACGGAGCCCCCAGCCAGGATCCAGCTCAGAGAAGGCTGGGCACAAACGGTGCTGGAAAGGAGTGGGAATGTCCCTCGTTTTGATTATTCCAGCCTTAATTAGACACACACTGGAGGCTTGGAGCCAAGTTTCAGATCCCAGCTTCCCTGAGGCTTGGGAGCGCTGGGGTCTGGGATTTGGTTTCAGAGCCAGAGTCGGTTTAATTCTCATCATTAACAAAACGGGGAGGGATTTTACCCGGGCCTGGACTAATCCCTGCTGTAATTAGCTGTGAACAACGAGGATGCACGGACCTCTGGCTTTGAACACAACTGACCTTCAAATATCAAACACCTCCACATCCCTTGTTCTTGATGCTGGGGCTGGAGCTGGAAGCAGGGATTTTGGGACAGCGGCTGCGGAGGAGCCAGGTCCTCCCAGGGACCTCATCCTTGTTCTGCCAGCACACAGTCACGGCGAGAACTCCCACTGGAGAGCTGAGCCCTGGGTGATGCTGCTGCCACGCTCAGCAAGGGAGCTCCGTGCTTTTTTGTATCGGTCACCATCAGCGTCACCATTTGACCCACGAGGACACCAAGCACAGAGAGGTTAAGTTGTTTGCCTGAACCCAGCCAGTGAGTCACAGGCAAAATAAAAGACAGCAGCCAGACCCCACTCGATACACAAAACCCCCACCCCGAAGAGGCACTGGGCTGTGTTAAGGGTTAAAAATTAAAATACTAGAGAGGGAGATAAGAGCACAGGAGGAAATCTCCCTGTGGGAAGGCAGAGCATGGTTCGAAGGACGGGTGCAGCCCAGCTCCTTGCAGGCACTTACACTGAAGGTCCAGAATGGGGAAGCAGTGAAGCTCCAGCTGTGCAGCAGCAGCAGAGGAGCACAGCCCGCGTAACCGTGCTCGTGGACAAATGTCATCCAGGGCTGGAGCAGGGGTGGGCACTGGGTGCTGCCCACTGCCCGAGTGCTGCCCGGGCAGCCTCTGCCATCCCCAGCTCTGCGCTCCTGCCCGCTGCTCCCCACGCAGGAGCCACACAAGGTCCCTGCAGGGACCTGCATCCCACTGGCAGCGCAGTGAGCACCGCGAGGTGACCCGGGGCTGCCCTGCTCTGCCCTTGCTGTGCCCTGCTCTGCTAAAGGCTTCTCCATCTCCAAGGGCAAGGGAAGGACACGGGGGCTCCAGGCTCTCGCTGCGGCACAGAGGATGTGAGAGGTATCACAGCGGTCACAGAGAGAGGGGCTGCCCTAGGGGGAGGCTCCTGGAGAGGGTGGGCAAGCAAGACTCCAAAAATGCATGTGTACCCCAGGTGTAACCCCTGATGCTGCCATACTGATCCACGAGACCCCCGGGCACGGCTCCCACCCTGGCAGCGGCCGTGAAACACCAGCCTCTGTTTCCCTGCGCTGGGGCACCTCAGGCACTGCAGACAGCGAAGCTGGAGGGTCCCACCAGCACTCGGTACCCTCCAAACGAAGGGCAAAGAGACAGCAGTGACGCAGGGAGGAGCACAACTCGGTGACGTCTCTGCTAGGGGAAGGCGCTCCAGCGAGCTGCATTTATCAGTGCTGCTCGCACAGCTTCCCATCTAAAATCCTCATCTCAACCAGCCTCAAGCAGCTCCAGCAGCACCTGCACGGCCCAGCTAGCAGAGCAAACACTGCGATGCCAGCGGAGGCACATGGGCACTGGAGCTGTCTCGCCCCGAGCCCCCACACGATGTTTGCCGAGGGCTGTTTGCAGAGGCAAGCGCTCACCTCCATCTGCGCCTCTGCTCCGCTGCGGGAAGATGGGCTGGCAAATAATTTATGTTAACTGCCTCATGGCTCCTGGTAACTGCTTTTGTACATCTTAAACCTTCCTCCCGGCACCCGTCGGAGCACGTGGGGAGGCCTGGAGGGGAGCAGCGCTCCCCCAGACTGAACTGCCATGACCTGAGCACCACAACAGCAGTGCTGGGGTGTTTGACGTGAGATCAGTAGGGGACATCGGGCAGGGGGAAGGGAGGCAGCTGTGAGAGCAGCACATTGGGCAACAGGGCAGGAGCAGGGCAAAAGTTGTGGTTGCCCAGAGCAGTGGTGGCTGCCCCATCCCTGGAGGTGTTCCAGGCCAGGTTGGATGGGGCTTGGAGCCCCCGGATCCATTGGGAGGTGTCCCTGCCCATGGCAGGAGGTGGCATTGGATGGGTTTTGAGGTCCCTTCCAACCCAAACCATGCCATGATTTTATGATTCTATGCAAAGCAGCCCAGGGATGGGCAGCCAGGCTGCAGGAGGTGGGTGCTGCTGCTTCGGACGTGCTGCAGCCCCATGGCACCAGAATCCCACTGCTGGCACCAAGGTCCCTGCAAGGAGGGCACCTGCATCCAGAGAACCCCAAGATCTCCTCAGCGTATCGTGACGCAGGCGAGGTGGCTGAGGACCACAAGCCTGTTCCAAGTGCCTAGGGAGCAAAACCCTGCACAAGTGGGACTGCTGCCAGGCTTTGCCCCACGGGCTATGCCCCACATGTCGGGAGTGCCTGACTGGTGCTGCATTTACACCAGCGTGCTTGCCAGCCTTGCCTGCTCTGGGTGCAGCTGGTGCCACCCATAGAATCACAGAATCACTAAGGTTGGAAAAGACCTCTCAGCTCATCCAGTCCAACCAAGCCCAACCCCACTGTGCCTACGGAATCCTGTCCCCAAGTGCCATGTCTACACATTTTTTGAACCCCCCTGGGATGGAGACTCCCCCACTGCCCTGGGCAGCCTCTTCCAATGCTTCACCACTCTTTCCATTAAGAAAAAATTTCTGATTTCCACTATAAACCTTCCCTCGCACAACCTGAGGTGATTTCCTCTCCCTTGTTACTTGGAATGGTGGAGAGCAGAGCAGGGGTAGGTGCTGGCACAGGGGGACTCCATCCCCCCCTAAAACACCCCCCTCCCCAGGGACAGGAGGCAGTAACAGCCGTGCTGGCAAACCTTGCAGGAGCCAGCGGGACACAGCGCCAATGTCAGGCTGGTGGCCGTGGCCAGAAGCCATTAGTGGGAAGGCAACGGTGACCATCACCCCAGGTCCTGGGTGGTGGTGGCACCGGCTACCTGCTGCCAGCTGCACCCTGCTCCTCCTGCAGCACCGAGCCTTTGAAGCAATTAGCAATTCCGAACTACAAAACATTGTCCCGGTGGGATAATAAACTCCAACATCTGTCAGAAGAGCTAGTGCCGATCAAATTGCCAAGGAAAACGTTTTTCTTCTCATTCAATTCACAGCTAAATTGAAAACAACCCAGAAAGTATCCAGTGGCAGGGGCTCACCATCCATCTCTGCAAGCACGCAAGCTGTTTGCCATTGATGGGAAAGCATCCCGGCCACGTGGCGATCACTCACTCAAATTAACAAATCATTTTATTTAGTTATGAAAAGAAGCTGTAACTGACTGATGGTTTGCTCCCATATGGCACCACCGCCAGAGAAGCAGTAAAACACTCGGTGCAACCACCCCTTTGGAGCACGCACTTGTTGCGGCTCCAGGAGAGGAACGAGCCAGGGGGAGCGGCTGGGGGGGGGGCGCGGGCTGTCGATATGGGGGGCATGGATGTCTGGTCCCCTCTGCACCAAAATCACTGCCAAGATGCTGAGGAAGGTGATGGTTTCCAGCCCTTCCAGACCCAGCAGCAAGGATGACCCAGGACGAGCTGCAGCACCAGAGGGGACCCTTAACATAGCAGAGCCCCAGCGGAAAAAGAGAAAGGCATCCTAATCTTATAGATGGAGAAGCCGAAACTTGTACACGGGAATCAGGAGGGTCTACAGCATCTCTGCAGGTGCTGCTCCAGCAGGGACTGGCACAGGAGGCACAGGATGGTTCCTGCCCTGTCCCCTCACACCAAGGACAAAGCTGACAGCTTGCCTGAGCACTGGTGGTCATGCAGGGTCCACGCAGCGATGGGAAGGGTTCGCAGCCACTGAAATCCTGACTCCCAAGGGGCACTTCAACACATGAGGTAGGAACTGTGGTGAGAGGCAACGAGTTCCTATCTGCTGTGAACCCAAACCCTCCTCCTGATACTGACCTGCCACCTCTGACAGTGACCTGGGTGTTGTCTGCTTGCCCAGGCAATGGAGAGGATCATGCCAACGACACGCGCAGAGCTGGACAATGCTCCCACTTCAGCTGAATTAATTCAGAGCATTAGGGGGAGTCAGAAGAACATGGTCTCAGGGATGCTTAATGAAAACAAGAGTCAGTGTGTTCCCAGTATGACATTTCCTAGCCCGCTTCCCACTTCACTGAGAAAACGCATCAAGAACGAATTGGCCACGTGGGGTTCTCAGAATAGTCCCCCCCTGAGGAAGCACCCCTGAAAAGCCCAGCATCTTCACGAGCTGCAGGGTGGCTGCTGCTGGCCCACTGGGGACAGAAGCCCTGGAGCAGCATGGGCTGCGGTTTGGAAAAGGAGAGATGGCCCCAGCATTGCCAGCGTGCCCCGTGATGGCCAGTGCCAGGCTGGGCTTCTGACTAGAGCAAAGCAAATCCCAGTGCTTCATCAATAACATTTGTAAAGGTTGTTATGTTCACGGACAGAGACAAAGCAAAGACCTGGTGTCTCTGTGCTGCACCAGGTAACATTTGGAAAAGCTTCTTGTCTTCAAAATTGGTGCCCAAGATGCACTTTCCACCCACCCACATCAACCCTTGCAGCAGGTCGGGGTGTACAGTGCTCAAAGTCCTTGCTGCCACCACAGCCCCAGGGCTCTCTGCTCCCTGGGCATGGGATGTATTTGCAGCACAGGGAACGAAGAGCTGCCAAACCCAAAACCCAAGCGGTGATGCCATCAATAATCCCTGCAGGACTTTGCAGGCCAAGAAGTCATCCCATCTTCTTGCTCCACAACATGCTGAAAGCCACAAATATCATTGTAGCTCAAACATAACGCAGTGCCCGCATACAGAACCCTCCAAAGTGAGAGCTGGTTTGCTGACAATATGTCCAAATTAGAACTAAATAGCAAAGAGAAGCTGATCGAGAGCCATCCACCTTTATTCGTGTTGGCAGCAACAGTTTTGCCAACCACGCACGATGCCGGGTGAGATTTCTCTTCTTCCCTAAAATGTCCAAATTGTTCTGACTGAGCGGTCGGAAGGATTTCATCAAGGGAGGAGAGAGAGCTGCCTGCGGTGCCCGGCAGCCCGGGCAGCCCTGGCACGGCGGCGGGTTGTACAGCCTGGCCTGACCCTGCAGATACGCTGGGGAGGGAGATGGGCACAGCGGGCAGGAGGTGCTTGTTGCATCCCTCTGAATCACTGCACCCTCACCACAATCCCCAAGGACTGTTAAGTTTCCAAGGAAGGACGCAAGAACGGGAAGGACGTGCTGGGAGCAGTGTGCTTGATGGTCAAAACCACCCCACTCTCATTCACACCGGCAACAGGGAGTGGGAAAGGTGGGAGGGGGTAAGTGCGTGGGGTTGGCTCCATTTCCTCTGATATCATAGAATCATCTGGTTGGAAAAGACTGCTGAGATTATCAAGTCCTACTGTACCTGTCCACTAACTAAACCATATCCCTGAGAAACTCCAGACAAGTTCAAGGCAGTGTGCAGTGTATAAAGCAAACGGGATGGGGACGCGCAGCCAAGGTGCCCTCCCCGTGCCCCACGTGCCCAGCAGTTCTCACGCCCCCTTCCCCAAGCCCTCTTCCACCACCCTCTGCCATCGCAGTGCCTGCAGGCAGCAGGGATACGATACACCTTGTTCCCTTGCAGATCATTTCAGGCTAAGCAGGTAGGGCAGACCTTGCACTCAAAGCCTTGCTCAGGCTCCCAGAGGTCTCAAGAGCATCCCAGAATCCGGCACAGCTGGCACCCTGCGTTACTGCCAGGTTAAACAAGAGCTGGGGCAATGCTGCAGTTCTGCAAGGGCTGCTCCTCCCAAGTAGCCATGAATCCACAGAGAAGTCACTCACCCTCGGCATGGCCAGGTGTCCAAGGGAGCCAGGTGACACACTGAGAGCTTTGCAGTAAATAAATGAAGCAGTGAGATGATTTCCTGGAAATCATCCTTGATTTCCTTGCCTCTCCTCCTCCAGCTCTTCCCTGTTTTGCGGAGCTGGGAGTCTCCAGCAACACCTATAGGGAAAGTCTCACCAGGAGCAGGTTCTGACTCAGCTCACAGCCGGCCAGAAAGGCCAAATAGAAAACAACCAAGAGCAAAAATCCCATCAGACCAGCCTGTAAGAGACCAGCACGACCACAAAACCAGACCTTTCACCACCGGGCCCATCTACGTGGTGCTCTCCAGCTCAAAGAGAAGGGTTGAAACAGGAATTGCTGGGTGAAATTCCCTGGCTTGTGCCAGGCAGGAGGTCGGAGCTGATGGCTGCAACTGGCCCTCCTGGCCCTCACGTCCATGAACCTCAGAGAACCGGGAGAGAGGGAGACGCTGTTCCCTGAGCGCTGCTGCTGAAGGTTAAAGAGGGACGCGGAGCGTGGAGACAGCTTGGGAGCTGTCAGACAGCTTTCATGGTGGGTTTATGGGCCAGCACAGCACGGCAGCACGGAGGGGGAAAAAACCATGAAGAACGTACACAGCCTCGCCCGGCCCTGGGAATTCTGAGGGTGCAGAGTGAAGCTATGAGCACCCTCCCACCAGGAACCCGCAGCCCCGCTCTCGGGTTTGCTCTGGGATGCTCTGCACATCTCTGACCGGGTTTCGGCGTAATGGCTGCATCTCCCCGATGCTTGCTCGCTGAGAAACCCTGGAGATTAATGACCAGAAGAAGGAGTCTATCTGGGAGATAAAAGCATTATGTTAAAAGCATGACAGCAATTACGTTCGTATTAGTCACAAAACACTGCACACTTGGAGAGATTTTAAGTTGGGCTCCTTATTTATTTGCTTTGCTTTCCCCCCTTCGCGCACAGCTGTGGGATTCCAGCTCCCCCTGGAATGGCAGCAGCGCCGCAGCAGCAGTGGCACCTGGCCAAGCACCGAGCGGGGTGTCAGGGTCAGGGAACATCAATGGGAGCTGCTAACATGGTATTTCTCATTCCCCACCTCTCAGTGACCATCCAGCTCCCTGACGTGAACGTAACAGCCCGACACACTTTGCCAAAGGCAGGAAAACAGGAACACGAACAACCTCGTTGCCCTGAGATGCAGCCCGTGCCTTCCAGCCTTACGGGGATGCTGGTGCTGCCCTGCTGATGTGCAGCGCTCCGATTTCCACCCACAGCACCTTGAGTGATGCCTCCCACCTTGGGAGCTCGACTCCTGTGATTTTAACCCTCACATTCATCCTACACTGGGATTTTAGGGTCACCAGCCATCCTCCCCTTGGGGGGTACTCACTGCCACTTCGGGGATCCCAGCCCTGTGCTGGCCATGCTCGGCTCTCCAGCGCTCGGCTCTTCTGCGCTGCAGCCTACCAACCGCTGCTCCAGTTGTGCAACACGTGCCAACACCCCCAACAGAGCGGGGTGAAGCCACCCAGAGAAGAGATGAATCCATTTCAATCCAAGGCTCACCTAGATGGGGACCATCTCCCCAGCCACAGCCACCAGCGATGGCCAGGGAAGGTCACAGGGTCACACAAGCACCCACATCCTGCATCCTCCTGACCTCAGCATCCCGTGGTGCAGAGATTTAGCTCATCACTGGCAGTGCCAGCAACACTCTCAATGGTATTTTCCTCTTACCAATCTGTCTAATTACTTCTGGAAGCTTTCTGAACTCATCTGGCAGCCAGTCCCACTGCTCTCCTTCCTCCTGCCATAGAGGACCGCCATGTGTTTGCTCTGCTCCTGCCATCTATTAATTTAATTTGCTGCCCTCGCAGCTGATTAGCAGAAACAAAGAAAAGCCATTGCCCACTGACCCCGCAGTGCCCACCCTGCCTGCACAGCCCCGGCCACGCTCCCCTGGCCACCTCTCTGCAGGTTTTGAGCATCGCTTACGTTGCCAAACCTCGTCCAGATGTCCACCACCCTTGTCACCCTGCTCTGGCTCCCCTCTCCTCTTTGCCAAGCTACACACAGTGTTTATTTCCCAGTAAATTTTGCAACAGTCCATAACCACATTCTGACTTTCATTTTCTCTGTGTTTCCTAAAAATTCACTCCATGCAATCTGCTCTTTTGACTGCTGCAGAGTCCCGAGGTGATATTTTTGTGGCAGTGTTTATCGTAACTCCCGGACGCAGCTCCTCACCGGCAACAGCCAGGTCAGAGCCTGACCCTGCTGATGGGTGTGAGGACCCCTTCTGCTTGTGTCACTCAGCCTTCAATTTGCTGTGTTATTGTGGAGCCTCTTGGTACCTGACATCCTTTGCGGCTCTGCGCACGTGACCCATTGTCACCACCGAGGGCAGCCCAGGAGCACCAGGCACCTTCAGTGTGATGTTCTCAGCCTCCTTCCCCAGGCTGTGAATGAAGACACCGAACACTGAGCCTACAGGGAATTCAACTGCACCGAGAAAACTCACTCCATACCTTTTAATCTCTCATTTACCCAATTATCCATTCTCTCTCTTATTCCAAAGCAGATTAATTCCTTAAAATCCTATGCTGAGGGGCTGGAGCGCAGCACTCTCGACAATCTGAGCAGGAATATGTCATCCAGAGTATTCATCTCTCCCAGCTTACAAATGCTGTGCAACACCCTCCTCGCTGTCGCCCTCTTGCACACGTGTCTGCTGATGTGTCCCCTGCCCCACGCAGCGGGTGGGGACAGTGCTTCCATGGTGCCCCCAACCCTGGTCCAAGGCAGAGACACCCCCAGCAACACAGAAAACTCACAGCAGAAAGGAAGGGAAAAGTGACCCAGAGTGTCAAATAATCAGGTTTTGGGGTGCTGCCACCGTGAGCCCCCCCCAGTCCTGCAAACAACCCCAGTTGAGAGCAAGAGGGCTGAGACGGCAGCGAAGCGGGGGCACCCACCATCCCATCCCTGCTCTGCACAGGTCGGGACCACGGGCACCTGTGCAAGGATTCGCTGTCTGCACGTTTGCTCCTTGGTAGCGATCTGCAAGGTGACGGTGACTTTAAGTGAACGCAGTCATCAGGTCTCATCGCAGACCCAGGTGTCAGGGCAGCAAGCAGGTACTTGGTGGGAGCCAGCCCTGAACGCCTGCAACTGAGCTGCCAGGCTCATTTCGCTGCTCGCTCTTCTATGCCAGCTAATTATGGGATTGTCAGGGACACTGATGCATGCTGCACTCACGGCAATTCAATTGTCCGCTCTGCTCTGTGCACCTTATCAATATATATGCAGCTATATTTTCCCTGAAGCCTCCCAGAGGTGCACAGAGCTGCCTGCGGGAGATGGATGTTGCTCCTGGCGTGCCGTGCAGGCAAAGAGCACGGCCAAAAAGCCACCCTTGGTGGGAGCCACCGAGGAGCTCTGCTTGGATTTTTTGGGGCCGTTGCAGAGACACAAGATAAGATGGAGAAAGGCGTTTCAGGGAGAGCAGGAGGAAAGCCCAAGGCAACCAGCAGAAGGCCTTGGCGAGAGGGTATTTTGAATCAGAGAAGTCAATTTGTAAAGACAGAAGAGAGACAAACGCTTTTGGAGCAGCCTGGCAGCGGAGCAACTCTGAGGGCGATGGCTTGGAGATGTGGGAGAAGCATGGGAAGGGCAGGGGGAAACATCCAACACAGGCAGGTAGGGTGGGCGAAAAGGGACATGGACAAACAGGCAGTGCCTGGAGATTAAGCTCAGTAAGAGAAAGTGGTGGCCAAACCCACCTATGATCAGAGGCTGTGACTGTGCTGTCTACAGGAAAGAAGAGGCAGAAACAGCAGGAACAAGTGAGAGCAGTGAGAAGAGGAACAACAAACCCAATTGCAGGGGCATGGAAGAAGGCAGGGCAAGCTGCTGGAGAGGCAGAAAGGCTCTCAGTCGTGGATGCAGAGACTCACCTTTGCCTGCCCAGAGCAGTAACCATCACCTGCACCCCCCGGGGAAGCCGTGATGGCTCACACGGTGCCAGGTGGCACAACTCCAAGAGGTCCAGCACTCAGAGACCCAGGGCTCAGCAGCACAGCAATGTAAACCAAGTCCTTGCAGGGTATCCCCTGCTTCCCAGTCACTGGTCTGGCAAAGTCCCAGAGGTCCATCGCTGCAAAGATGATCAAGGTGTGCTATAAAGACACCTCTCCACAAAAGCATGAGCCCGGCACACACCGCTCGCACCTGTGAAGCCTGGTGTGAAAGTCTAACCAGCGCCCAAGGTGGTCAGGCACTGGCACAGCTCCCCAGGTTGGTGGTGAAGTCCCCATCCCTGGAGGTGTTTAAAAGATGGGTAGATGAGTTTCCGAGGGACACGGTTTAGTTAGTGGACAGGTACGGTTGGTCTCAACAATCTCAGAGGTCTTTCCCAACCAGATGATTCTACGAAACTGCTTTGTATCATCAGAGATCACTGCCACATCAAAACTGCCCTCAGCCACCAGAGTGCAGCACGAGGTCAGGGTCTGTGCACGAACCTCGCTGAAGTTCAGTGCTGCGCGTAGATAAATCAACACATCTGGTGTGTTTGAAACGCTTGGGCTACAGGAAAATTTCACAACCCTCCTTAAAGAGCTCCCCGTTTTTACAGCGCACAGTCACTATTTTAGCAGCGTGGTTTCCGGCGCGCCAAGCGCATCCCATAAGAACATAAACCCTGAGCTTCTAATTTTGCATAATTCTTCCCAGAACTCAAACGCCTGCAAAGTCTTTACACGAAATACATATGAAACAGGAGCAAAAAGTCACCTAAGAAACATTTTTAATTTATGAACTGTCAGACAAAAACGTCGCAGAATTAAAAGATAAGGGGGTTTAGAAGATAAAGGGCTCTGCATCTGACACCCTCCGCAGCCTGGAAAGATCCATGAGGTTCCTTTCCGAAATAGAGATTTTTTCCCACCGTGCCAGAACGCGGGAGCGATGGGTTGGGAGGCACAGACGGATGTGCTCCAAGCCAGAAGACAAATGTGCTCCCAAACAGAAGTATGGCAGGAGTGTACAACTGCAGCACTTATTTAAAAGGCAGCAATGCATTATCCCTTGAGGGGAAAATGAATTTAAATAGTTTAAGAAAAGAAAACAAGATGATTAATTAAACTTGCTATTTCTAGAAAGGACCTGCCGGAGCAGATGCGCTCCGGTCCCTCCCTGGGGATGGTTTATAAATACGGAGCCCCGTGACTCTTCGTTCCTCAAAGCTTTGTGCTGTTCCTCATGAATACAATGGCTTTATGCTCACTTTTCTATTTAAGTTGCTGATTAGCGGGTGGCTCCGCATGGAAGGGCCCTGCACCTCCTGGCAGAGACGACCATCTCGATGTGGTCCAGGTCCCACCTTCATTTCAACTGAGAGCAGCCAAGGAGCTTCTTGTTCCAGCACAAGAGAGGTTCTTGCGGAGCAAGAGAAGTTTAAAAAGCATTTCAGGGAGGGACAATCACTCTCTGGGGTGGAGTGGGCAAAGGCTGAGCTGGCAGGCACCAAACCCTGTGCCAGGAAGGAAGGCCAGCATGGAACAACTCTTCATCCTGGTTGAAACGCCTCTTAAACTTCTTAACATTCTATGATTCTATGATTATGTTGATTTGGCTGCTCCTATGAGCTCCACGAGTGAGTGGGAACAGTAGAATCATAGAGACTGGAAAGACCTCTGAGCTCATCCAGTCCAACCCTCAGCCCAACCTCATCGTGCCTGCTGAACCCTGTCCCCAAGTGCCACCTCCACACTTCTTGAATCCCTCCAGGGATGAAGACTCCAGCAATTCCCTGAGGAAGCCAGCTCAAATATCAGAGCTTAAATGGGCTGCAACCACAGGATTCAATATCCCAAACCAAGCAAAAACCTCCAGCGCACGTTTCCCACTCATGGCCACCCTTCCTGGCCTCCTGCAGTGATGGGAATGTGGTCCTTCTGAGGTGGCACGTGTGGCAGCAATTACAAACCAATACTGTACAAATTGTCATTTAAGTGGGATTACTGCTGCCTCCTCCAGCAGAGTCCGCTCCCCTCTCTCCCTCCCCCCTCCCTCTGCTGCAAAAGTCAGGGGGGGTGTGGAGAATGACAGATACAATATTTTACAAAATGAGATAATTATACAGCAGCCACATGGGGAGATTAGATTAGCAAGAGATTTCAATGCAAGGCTATTTAATAAGAACGAGACACAGGTACGCGAAAATGCAGACAGCAAAAGGTCATCATCATCATCACCACACTGAGATTATGAAACAAAACTCTTACGACCTACACAGGCTTTGACGCTCGCTGCGGTAATTCTATTGTTATTGCAAACACAAATAGGATTATTCCGAGCAGGAGACGTATAGCTGCACGCAGCCAAGAGGAATTAAAAAATAACGCTACCCTGACTACAGCAAAGTAATTGAGAGGCAGGGCAGAAACTCAATCATATTTCCAGCCTGTCCTGACACCCTGAAAGAACTGCGTGCTCTGTTCCCACATCAAATAACAGAACCATGGAATGGTTTGGGTTGGAAGAGACCTCAAAGTCCATCCAGTCCCACCCCCTGCCATGGGCAGGGACACCTCCCACTGGATCAGGGAGCTCCAAGCCCCATCCAACCTGGCCTGGAACACCTCCAGGGATGGGGCAGCCACCACTGCTCTGGGCACCCTGGGCCAGGGCCTCCCCACCCTCACCGTGAAAAATTTCTTCCTGATGTCTGATCTAAATCTTCCCCTTCCAGTTTCAATCTGTTCCCCCTCATCCCATCACTCCAGGCCCTTGGAAAAAGCCCCTCCCCAGCTTTCCTGGAGCCCCTTTCAGTGCTGGAGGCTGCTCTAAGGTCTCCCCAGGGCCTTCTCCTCCCCAGGCTGAAGAACCCCAGCTCTCTCAGCCTGTGCCCATGGACCATCTCCATGGCCTCCTCTGGACCTGTTCCAACAGTTCCATCTCCTTCTTATGTTGGGGTTCCAGAACTGGACCCAGGGCTCCAGGTGGGGTCTCACCAGAGCGGAGCAGAGGGGCAGGATCCCCTCCCTCTCCTTGCTGGCCGTGCTGCTTTGCACGCCGCCCAAGACAGGATTGGCTTTGTGGGCTGTGCGTGCACACTGCTCGCTCGCGTCGAGCTTCCCCATCAATCAGCACCTTCAAGTCCTAGGAAATACCCCAGGAACAGCCAAGAGGTTGGGACTGAAGCTCTGTCTGCCAGCAGTGAATTGTGCAGCCCCTCTCCGCAGCAGGATGAGAGGGTCTGTGCCCACGGGCAGCCCCAGGTAACCCCTACACCCCACTTTCTGCCTTGGACCAGAGCGTCCCCACAAGGCCGTGTGCTCTACCGCCACCGCTGCGAGTCCTCGCGTAGGAAAGACCTTCATTTATCAACATCTCAGCCTTTGTTAGACTAATGCAAATCCATCTTTATGGATTACTATCGTATGTCTGCTGAAAAATTCCCTCTGTGTTATCTTCAGGGCGAGGGGGGAGCAGGGAGGGGGCCGGACGAGTCTCTCCCGGCAGCGTGGTGGAGCCGACATGACAGCAGAGCCGCTCCGAGGGATGTGGTACAGACACAGAGATCTATCACACAGATGAAGTGATAATTTCACAGCGATTAAGCCACACTCTGTAGGAGCCTTCATTAAAGTCTGCTAGGGAGCAGAAGCAAGCCCTCTTTATTTATTTATTTTGTTCTTAAGACAGCAGACATGAACGGTCTGAGCCAGTTCCCACGTTTTTTGTAAAGCGGGACCTCCTCCCCAGGAACGTCTCAGACCTTTTGCCAGCCCCTGGCTGTTCTCAAACGATGAGTACTGCGTTCAGTTCTGGAAACCTCAGCACAGGAAGGACATGGAGCTGTTGGAGCGAGTCCAGAGGAGGCCACGGAGATGATCCAAGGGCTGGAGCCCCTCTGCTATGGGGACAGGCTGGGAGAGCTGGGGTTGTTCAGCCTGGAGAGGAGAAGGCTCTGGGGAGACCTTAGAGCAGCTCCCAGTACTGAAAGGGGCTCCAGAAAAGCTGGGGAGGGGCTGTGGCTCAGGGAGTGCAGGGACAGGATGAAGAGGAACAGTTTTCAGCTGAAAGAGCGGAGACTGAGATGAGATCTTAGGAAGAAATGTTTCCTGTGAGGGTGGGGAGGCCCTGGCCCAGGGTGCCCAGAGCAGTGGTGGCTGCCCCATCCCTGGAGGTGTTCCAGGCCAGGTTGGATGGGGCTTGGAGCCCCCTGATCCAGTGAGAGGTGTCTCTGCCCATGGCAGGGGGTGGCACTGGATGGGCTTTGAGGTCTCTTCCAACCCAAACCATTCCATGATTCTATGCCATGCCCCAAGGAGGATGAAGCTGGGCAAGCGGGGCAGTCCCCAGAGCCAGCACGGTGAAGGCTACTGCCTTGCTCATGTCCAAGGGGAAAGAGGATGAATCCTCCTCTGGAGGGGCAGATACAAGTGACAGCAGCCCTGTCGCCTGGGAGGAGATGGCTAGGTCAGAGCTGACCCCAGAAACCAGGTGGCTCAACGTGCTCCTGGAGGACGGAAGGCAGCACTCATGCCTCTGCCCCAGCACAGCATGATGGACTTGGGCTTTCCCACCTCTCCATCCAGGGGCCAAGTGGTCCAGTGCTACGTGCATCCCACCAGCAGGTCAGCGCACGGCTGCAGAAAGCAGGTTGGCAGCCCATGAGATGGAGCTCATCTTCCCTGTTTCAGGGTGGGGACAGACACGTTTCACGCGCAGGCACTGCCTCCTCTGTGTTGGCAGCGAGAAAGCAAGAATGATGCAAGATCTTACAATGACATCCCGAGAAATCAGAGACCCAAAATACAGAGACACGGTTAAATGCAGGCGCGTTCGGCTTCTACAAGACAAATTGCTTTCAATAATCTGGAATTATTTCTCTTGGGCTTTTTAAAGACTTCTCAAACATATTAGGACAGCCAGGAGCACAGATGAACTATTTAGCTTCCTTGACAGGAAAGTATTCTCCTCATGCAGCTGGCGAGACTTACGAGAAAGCCAACAGGGAAATTCAGGCTGTCCTCACATGGAGATGCTTAGACATCCTTAATCTAAAGTTAACTATGATTTATTGTCACATCCCAGGCAAAAGGTCCCAAACGTAGATAACACTGTTGTGTCCAAAGCAAATCCATGGAGTGAAAGAGTCTCAAAAAAGCAATTGCAGCTTGACCAGCTCTGCTCATCGCTGAGCATCACATCCTGGCAGGATGGTCTCCTAAATAAAATAATGGGACTTGGGAGTCCGGGAGATGATTCACTGCTCTGCTCTTGTCCACCTGGGTGACCCAGGTGACTTATCTAATCCCCTGGGATGCTGTTCCTCTTCCACGACACAGGGAAAGGAACCTTCCCCTGTCCCAGTGCTCCTGTGCCTTCTCTACTGCAGGACCTGTGTCTGCATAATTCATTTTGGATGGGCCTTTGGGTTTGATACCTCATCACAACTTCATGGTTATACTTAGCAATTTCATAATTTTTAAAATCTTTTTAAACTGTAAAAAGGCTGAAATTGGAGATCTGATGGTTTCACCCGAATATCTCAGTAAGACATTTAAAAATGAAAGCAAAAATAAAACCAAGGCACAGCAATGGTTTAACAAGTGTTTTAGGAGGGGTTATAACCCAGTATGATCTGGATCACTTTTTTAGCCATGGGACAGGAGCAGATGAGGCTGGAGGACAGACATCCCCCTCCGGCAGCAGAGCCAGCCAGATGGACACACCCTGGTGCTGGAGCAGCGGCGCTGGCTCCTGATCCCCTGCTCAGTGAGCGTTCAAGCTCCACTCGCACCAATTTGTGAGAACCAAAATAAATGAGGAGGACCTCGGGCTGCAGGGTGACCAATTCGCAGCCGGCACGCTAAGATTGCAGAGGGTCAACAGTGTGACCACTCCCCATCCCTGGAGGTGTTCCAGGCCAGGTTGGATGGGGCTTGGAGCCCCCTGATCCAGTGGGAGGGGTCCCTGCCCATGGCAGGGGGTGGCACTGGATGGGCTTTGAGGTCCCTTCCAACCCAACCCAACCCACTCTGTGAAATCCAGCAGCAAGCACTAATTACAGCTGTCCTCTACAAGAGAGCAAAGTCCCCCTGTAGCTTAAAATGCCCAGGATTTTCCTTGCAGGCTCCTGAAAGAGAAGAGGTTGACAAGTGCGGGATCGTGCTAAAGGCTGTGGTAAAACACCCGCCCGTTCGCAGCAGTGCTTTGATACTCTTACCAGATGAATGCCAGCCAGCAAAATGATTAAAAATGCTAAGGCTGGCAAAACGTAGGAAGCTTTGAAGAGCATGTATCAGAACAGCTTCCACCGCCCCGACACCGCCTCGGGCTCTGCAAATCCATTTCTCCTTACAATTGTGTTGAAGTACTAGTTTATCTCCCTTGTTAAGTAACCTGTATCAAAATCATCAGAAGAATAATTTTTTTGAAGTTTCTGGTGACCCAGTTCAAAGGAACAATGTGAAATTTATTCGTCCGAGCCAGGGACATGATGTGGGGAGGCGACGCTTCTCATCTACATAGGGGCCTATAAATATCTTTATGCAAACCACAGCCGGGCTCTTGTTAATGCCAACACGACCTGAAAATGATGTTAAATACCGAAGGGAAAGGGAAATTCAATTACTCTCATTTGATGCAGAGCAGGAGAGTGCCCTTTAGCAGTGGAGCGGTTTATGAACTGCAAGCAGCAGAGAGGTGGTGGGGACAGCAGAGGGACCGCATCTCGCTGAGCTGGGACGGGGCGCCCAAGGAGCCAGCGTGCCGCAGGGACTCTCCAGCTGGGATTCGCTCTGGCTTAGTGCTGCACAGGTGACAAATAATTATCTCCAGCTTTTGAAGACAGGAGTGCCTACAAGCAATCCTGCATCGCTGTCCCCAGCTCATCTGGAAGCGTTACTCCTCTCACCAGGACGCCAGCTGCATTTGGAGCCCCATCACCCCCTGCAAAGCCCCCCAGGTTCATGGGAGTTGGAGCATGTGGTGAGCACTGTTCACGCTTGTGAATGATTCACACCCCTCCAAGGCTTCACAGGGTGGAAATACAACCATCACCGAACTGTCAGCGATGCCAAACAGCCAAGCTGAGCACCACGCTCCCTCCTCTCCAGAGCTTCTCTTCCCAAGCAGGATGGGGCCACCAGTGCTATTGCAAAGATCAGAAATGGACATCTAACTGAAAGCTCAGCGATGTGAATCCCTGTCAGATGTGGGGTTGGCAGCAGGAGAAGAAAGCCACACCTGTCCCACATGTGTGCACCCAAGGACTCTCCAGTCTTGGATAAAATGATATTTCCAAGCATTTCTAGGATCTCTGAAGCCAGCATCACTGAGCTGAGACCCTTGCTGCATCCCAAGTGCTGTTGATGAAGAAAGGCTGCACCACCCCAAACCCCACAACCCCCCCTTGAGGGCTGTAGGTGCCTCTGAATGAGGGCTGAACCTTGGTGCTACTCAAAGCAAAGAGGATCTACAATACAGTAGGACTGGAGCTTTCCGTTCCACCAGCCAGGGATCAGTGTTCATGCTGGGCTGGCCCATGGATGAAGGACGTGGAGCCCATCCCTTCCCTGTCAGGTCTGCAGCCACCAAGGAGGCTGTTCAGTAGCAGGTCTGGATGAGAGCATCCCAAAATCACAGAAACTGGGATCAAATCCCCCCACTGCATCCATCGACCTCCACGAGGGGGAGGAACAGACCCTCCGCAGCCTTTATCGTGGACCACGTCTGATACCCTCTGCTCCGACACAGCCCCTGCAAACCATCCTACTCAAATCAGAGGAATAAGTCAAAGGTGCTGTCCCTTCATCCTGCCTTTAAGATAGCTCTGTTTGCTTTTCAAGGCAGATATTATGTAGTGGCACAATACAATCAGGAAAAGCAGTGAAGGAACGGCACCAGAGCCATAAGCGCTTGCGATAAGAGACGAGCATGCAGCGCAACGAACATCTCTTTCCCATTAAACCTTTCTGAATGACTCTCATTTCCAATCTTGATGCACCCTATGGAAAAATATGATAGGTTGTTCCTCATCTCTCTAATGTACTTTAAATAGATGATGCTCCAGATGGTATTGACATTGCTAAACAAATTGTGAAACTCACATGCCAAAAATACTGTGGGTAAACATACTAAACCACCCCGTGCAACAAAAGAGGCTAAAAGAACTGCAATCATCATCAACTTTAAATGCTACTCACATCACGGAACAGGGACTGGGCTTCAATTTCTGTTACTTTTTAACAAAAATAAGATAGTACAACACTAATCAGAGATGAGGCTTGTAACACGCTGCAACCGGGGTCTGGGGGAAGAGCTGCCAGCTGCAGAGTCTCCCACCTGGACATCCACGGGATGGGGGCAGCTCAGGTCAGCAAGGATAACATCAGGGATACCTGCTGTGCTTTGGGTCTGGCTGAAAAGCTGGTGAGAGCGCAGCTCTTGGCCAAAAAATTAAACACCAGACAAACCCATTTGTGAACGTGACTCATCTTTCTTGCCCCACTGATGCTCTCAGCACGGTAGCTTGGGGTGGCACGGAGAGAAACGTGCTGTAGGGAGACTTGGCACGGCACAACGCAGTCCTCCCCAACACCATTTCCCTTGGAAAAGCAGATCTTGTTAAGAAATACGGTCAACTTTAGCATAAAAGAGAGAAATGGGGTTTCAAACCAGAACAGCTGCTTGTAGTTAACTCCAGGAAGAGCCACAGTACACTCTTTGTGCTGTTAATGCTCGCAATAAAACCCTCCTCAGAGTACAAATGGCACTTGGAAAATTATTGGGAAGAACAGCACTTAGCAAAATCCTTGGGGAAGTACCTCTGCTCAGTCCTCTGCGATGGCATCCAGACAGATGGGCAAAACAGCATCCCTCTCTCTCGGTGTCTCCAGGCACAGGTAGCACAAACAAGGCTTTCGGCAAAAACCAGTTGCCACTGAACACTTTTTGTAGCAGGGGATCAGGGCTTGCTCTTGCATGAAGAAAAACTCCGACCTCAGGAGCAGATGCTATGAAGCAGCTGAGCCTTTCAGATAGGAGCTCAGCTGCGTGGGGGCTGCAGTCAGCAGGACGCGCGGCCACGTGTGGGGAAGAATGGGGAGAAGGCTGCACGGGTGCCCTCGGAGCACCCTCCCAGCATGGCTCTCCAGCACAATCCTCAGCAGAGTCTCACTAATACAGAAGGATAAAAAAGGTAATGAAGAGACATCACCACCCTTCACTCTGATTCTTCCCCCAGGAGCACTGGTGGCTCGTAAGTGAGCGATACTGTGCACACCACAGTCACACAAATAAAGCACCGGAGAGAAAAACATCCACTTCGTAACAAAATCTGGGGTGGGCATCAAGAAATCAAAGAAAAGTGCGGAGGAGCAATGGGATCAGAGGCTACTGGGAGGAAATCTGTGGCTGGGACTTGTGCTGCTGGGATGCAGAGAACACCAACCACTACCCGCATCTCCAGGAAGCTGGGTGCTGCTCCCCAAAACCCTTGAGTCAGCGGGGAGGGGGACACTCAGCACCCCGACTGCAATCCAAGAGGAGACAATGAGGATAAGAGGCTACAACCACACTGTTTCCACACCACTAACGATGATTTGCATTTTAAGGGGCTGCTCCCAACCTTCACACCAGCAGTTCCAGCCCAGCAAGGGCACTGGGATTTATGCTGTACGCTGTAGCATGGCTCGGCTGGCATTTATTGTCATTGTTACTATTAATGTGTTTTACCAGAGCTGCAGAGAGAAGCGTGGAGGAGCTTCTGGAGCAGCTGGGGTGCAGTAGGACAGCCCGGGGCTGTTGGTGCTCTCGTCCTGTGCATCGCTCGGAGGATGTTTAGGGGCTCCAGGGCTTCCCCAGCAATGGGGACGAGTGGCCCCTGGCAGCAGTTGCCTCCCAAAATGCTGCTGCCGCTCGTTCCCCTCATTAAAGCTGGCTCTGGCTCTGACAGATGTCACTGCGTCGTTTGTGCCTGAGTCACGGAGACCACAACAATTAATGACAGTTTATATTTCACTTCTATAAACCAAGAGGTCTTCCTAGAGGGACGAGGCCAGCGGCGCTTGGGGCTCTGCATGGGCTGGCATCGCCCTGACCCCAGTGTGGTGTCACAGGGCTGGAGCCATGGGGTGCAGCTCTCCAGGGATCCCCAGAAAGCATGGAAAGAGCTGTGTGGGCTATGTCTCGTCACCCCATCACAGAGCAGCAGAGCTCTGGGCTCGCAAGCTTCTGGCTGTGCAATGAACTCCCGATGAAAATTCCCTCCCGAACTGCAGCCGAGGCACCTCTGTCCCCAAGGTGGGTTCTACACAGTTTATGAATCCAGCTGGTCTTTTATCCTACACTGACAGTTAAGAGCAATAAACACAGCCCCTGCGATTTCCTCCCCTTTGCCTTTCTGCCAAGTAAAGCCTGCCCTTCTTTGTGCCCTCGCCACACAAAGTCAGGATGAAAGAGGATGCTCTTTAACCGGCATCCCCGAGCCTCAGCACCACGCTGAAAGAGCCCTTGGTGAGCAGCAGGACAGCACGTTCCACACCGTCACTCCTAATCCAAACACTACGGATTGCGGTCATTGCCATCTCCGAAACTGCAGCTTTAATTGAGGGCAGACCTCATGGCGGGTGCTCCCACTCCAGAGGTTTTGCTTTGAGGGGAAGGGAGAGCACAAGGGCACAAACAGACACGAGGAAGGGAGGGGGGATGCCCTTGGGAAAGGGCTCGTTAGCCGGCACGTTACGGGCAAGAGTGTTTAACAGGTGCCTGTCCGCATCCAGAGGGTCAAGCACCTTCTCACCAGGCAATAAAGCTGAGAGCATGAAGGAAGGTGGCACGTGGAGGTGTTCTGCCAGCGCAGCGAGAGCCTGCATGCTTTAATCACGGCGGCTGTGCAGCAGCTGGACTTGGCTGAACACAACAGCAAGAGGGGGAACGGAAAACGCAGTTTGTGGAAAGGAACAGCCTGATGACCTTGAGGTGCACAGAGAAGGCGTGGGAAGAAGAAGGAGAGACAGGGCCAGGACCTTTCTGAGCACACGCTCTGACCACGGTTTTCCTTTTCCCTGGCACCAACCGCACAATATCTTTGGGTGCAAAGGGAGCAGAGAGCACAGGGACATCCCATCGGATTCTTCTCTCCCAAAGCAGCAGGGAGCATCCCTGTCCCCAGGGAATTCTGGCAGCAGCGAGATCAGTCCAGGGGGCTGCACCTAAAGGCAGGGAAGGTCCAGTCTGAGATACCTCCCACAGCGCAGAGCTCCAGATCTGCCCCAGGAGACCTGCTGGCCTCCAGCAACAGCTCCTCCTTGCTCCCACACCCGGATCCATGGACAACCATGAACTACAGCCACCCATTCCCCCTGTAAACCTCACCATGCTTTTGGCCTGAGCCACAGCACCTTCACAGACAGCGTTGTGCCACGCAGGTAAAAAACACCACCAAACCCACTTTCCATCATCATTCCAAGATCTCCTTCCTCCCCTTTTCGCTGCCCGGTCTTTGCTCATGCAGCAAATTCAATTATCGTTAAAAAAATTCTATTTCTCATTAAAAAGAATTAAATTCATTTCCTGTTTCCTGCACAGACATTTCCACACCGCTCAGCTCACGCCGCAGTAGGTCCCAGCCCCAGCTCCCTGACCTGTTCCCATTACCACTGCTCGGATTTTCCTACCACGCTCCTCCCCTTGTGCAGGAAGGAGAGCAAAAGAAGGGGCGCATCCAAGAAACGACTAACCAGAGTGAAGTTTGGGACAGAAAAAGAAGATTTCTCTTCCTCTCCTGGTTACGTGGCTCACAGCCAGCTGGAAGAGTCCTGAAGTCTTAAAACAAATTCAGTCTCTGTTGTTCACTCAGGTGCAAAGCTGAGATCTTTGCAGACACTTTGGGCAATCGAGCCGTTCAGGACCTGGATTCACGTGCCCAGCAGAGCTCCCTTCAGTCTGAGAACCAGGCACACTTGCACCACTCCAGCTGAATTGCCAAAGAGCTGAGGCATCAAAGTCACCACCAAATCCAGGCAGCAACTGGGCAGGCAGGTGCCAGCTGTGAGGATGGGGAAGCGCCCACCAAAGGAGAGCATCCTGACACGCACAGATTTTAGGTGGGTGGGTGACCAGCTTGCTTCAACCTCACAGCTTGCTTTCCAGCAGAAACACTGGCTCCCACCTCACCCTGGAGCCAGGTCCCACCTTGATCTTAGAGACAGGTCCCACTATGTCCTCAGGGCCGGGTCCCACCTTGTTTTTACAGAGAGGTCCCACCTTGTCCTCAGAGTCAGGTCCCATCTTTTCCTTGGAGAGAGGTCCCATCATGTCCTCAAGAGCCAGGTCCCACCTTGTCTTTGCAGAGAGGTCCCACCTTGTCCTCAGAGCCAGGTCCCCCTCCAGCTGCCCACCCCGCAGTGGGTTCCCACCACGCGCAGTGCCAGAGACAGCAGGCTCCCCGCAGGCAGCTGAGAGAGAATGGGTAGCGCTATAAAAAGCCCGAGATTCCCATTATTTCCTCTTCCCCGACAGCTCCTCCCGCAAAGCGCTGGCTGGGGTTCAGGAATCTGTCATGGCAAACAGAGGGCTGCAAATCAGTTTCCTAATTGCCGTATGTTAACGGATACGCACATAACAGTGTGTGAGGTTGTGGCTGTAGGAGGGTTCCTGCTGGTCCATCCGAGCTGGTTCCACCCCTTCTCCCTCCCCAGGGCAGGGGCTGAAGGCTTTGCTCTGCCAAGCAGCAACTCCTTGGCCATGAGTTGACCTGAGCATCTCAACTTCCACTTTACAAAGGAAGTACATTTCTAACACGCACAGTTGTGGCCTGAAGCTTCATAATACAATTCCTGCAACTCCATAATTCAGTGAAATGGGGCTGTTACATCCGGCAAGTTAACAGGTTTCATTCGCTGTTGTTTTGAGACTGTGTCACCGGCAAAGAGACCTCACTAAGCTGAGCTCGGCAGGCTGGGCAATCACTTCAGGAAGCTTTCCAGCAGGAAAAGTGGTAGAGCCAGCCCACTCAACTCATCTTGGCCAAATTATGGGCAAATCTTGAGAGCCCATCTACCCACAGGTACTCATGGCAACCCAGGGACCTCCATCTCCTTTTCACAAACCAAACCAAGTATGGGCAGTTTGAAGGTCATGGAGCTGTTGCACAGCCAGGATGTGCAAATGTGTGTCCAAGGACAGGATCCCACCCACAGGTCACCTCCTCCCGTGGGTGGATGGTGGCTTAGCCCCGCTGCTGAGCATCTTCATTGCAGAGAGGAACGGGGCAGGATGACCACGCAGGCACAGGCTGCTGACACAAACAGACCACTTCTCCAAAACAGATTGGTTTTTGGTTTTCAGTGGAACACAGCATCACTCAAAATAAGCAAATAAAAGAAGCAGCAGCTGGTTTAATGAAATATACAGTAACTTATTTTCAGATTAGACAAATTCCAAGCTCGGATATGAATGCTGAGCACCGTGCCCTGAAATTACTGTGGCCAGCGTCTGAGAGAGGTCTCCACTGGGCAGCGGCTGCTTGGTGAGGAACAGCAGTCCATCAGCCTACAGCAAATCTGAAGAGACAGCACTGGTTTTGTTCTTATTTTTAAGATGCTAATGAATTTTACCCTTTCCAATCCATTCACGTTTTGAGGCTTCAGACAGGGCACAGCACCCAGAGCTCCCTTCCCAGAATAAATAAATAAAGCCTGAGCACCCCAGGGCTTTGTGATGGGTTCAACCTCCGCCCGACCCCCAGAGCAAGATCCATCCCATCACACTCATCTACATCTCTCATGCTTACATCAGGGTTTACGGCTCAGCAGCCTCTCGGCTCTGCTGAGCCCGATGGCTTTGGCACATGGGCAGCTTTGCCTCCCTCCCCGGATTCCTTCTCCACCTCAAGCAATGTCATCTCTTCCCGAGCAAGTACAAAGAGGAGCACAGGGCTGCCCATCCCCTCTGCAGCAACCCACACTCAGCAGCGGGCACTATAAAAAGGAAAGCACAGGAGATACAGACTGGGTGCTGGGACAGGGAATCCCCGGTATAAGAGGAGAGGAGTCAGAGTTATTGGTACCTGCCCAGCATCCCGCTCAGGCTCATGGATTATTGAGAGGAGTCCTGAAGAGAAGGACTTGCGGTGCTGAGGGATGAGAAACTCAACATGAGCTGGCAAAGTGCGCTTGATCCAAGGGCTGGAGCACCTCCTGTATGAGGACAGGCTGAGAGAGCTGGTGTTGTTCAGTCTGGAGAAGAGAAGGCTCTGGGGAGACCTTAGAGCAGCTCCCAGTACTGAAAGGGGCTCCAGGAAAGCTGGGGAGGGGCTCTGGATCAGGGAGTGCTGGGATAGGATGAGGGGAACAGTTTTCAGCTGAAAGAGGGGAGATTGAGATGAGATCTTAGGAAGAAAAGAGCCGTAAAGGACTGTCTCACAGAAGGCAGAGTCCCTGGGGAGAGGGAGGGCTGCCACCTCCAGCAGCCTCAAGGGCAGCTAAGGACGTCCCTGCTGCCCTGCCATGATTGTGCCAAGCAGAGACTGAGCTGGGCTGGGAAGGCAGAGCTCAGCTCAGGGCATGTCCCCCACCCTCTCCCCTTCCCTGCGCTGTGACCTTCCTGTCACTCCCCATCAGCATCGCGTTGCTGGACTCTGGGAAGAAACCGCAGCAGATAAACTTTCCGGCATGTAAACAGCAGAGCAAAACGAGCTTGGGGTGCGAGGGGAAAGCAGCCTCTGCTCTGCCAGGCATCCCAGAGAGCCCGGGGAACTGAGGACGTGCCACTACGGGTTAGCAGAAGGGATGCTCACAGACAGACATCCCCACGTCCCACCCACGCGCAAGGGAGAGGCAATGGGAGGCAATTCACATCCCAGCACCAGTCCTGCAGCTCTGGAGGCACCAACCAAGAAGGACCACGCTTCACCGGGACAATGAATCCACAAAGAGTGGGAAGCCACAAAAGAAAAACAAGGAACGTAGCGGAAGAATAGGAGCCAATACAAATAAGATGCTCTAGAATCCAGCAAAACAAAAAGCATCCATTGTTTGTGCAGCAAGCTGGAATAATAACATTTGCTCGCCCAGCCTCACTCGTCACCCCTCTCGCTATTGTACCTCCGCAAAGCTCTGACGAGGCACGGAGGCAGGCAGCTATTGTAACTGGAGTGGGCTGAATGCTATTCACAAAATTCAGCAAATTGGGGCTATTTTGGGATTTACTAGGCATTTACAAACAACTCCAGTTGGTATTTGAAAACATGCAGTGAGTACCACAAGCCAACAGAACTGACAGCCCATGGGCTCTTAGCCAAGAAGCATCCGATAGCGCTGGTCTGCCTTTGAGCTTCCGAACTGGTTGTGCAACCATAGCACCTGAGGGTCATCAAAAAGTTTCAGGAGCAAGGTTTTCAGGTCAAAGTTGTCGGGCCAAAGGCATTAAAAAGGTCTGGTAAGGCAGAAGGGAACCTCGACCCTCATGACTGCAGAGATGGGGCACTTTCCACCTCACAGTTGAGCTGCGCACCTTTCCCTCTGCCCCTCTCTTAGGATGTGCAGAGCCTGGGCACCAAGTTCCACACGTCTGGATCCTCATCCTGACTCAGACACTCCACACCTCAGTTCTCTCTTCTGTAAAAACATGACCTTATTGCTCTACAACTCCCTGAAAGGAGGCTGCAGCGAGGTAGGTGCTGGGCTCTTGTCCCGAGTAACAAGCGATAGGATGAAAGGAAATGGCCTCAAGTTGAACCAGGGGAGGTTTAGATTGGATATTAGAAAAATGTCTTTACTGACAGAGTGGTGAAGCCCTGGCAGAGGCTGCCCAGGGCAGTGGGGGAGTCTCCGTCCCTGGAGGGGTTCAGAATGCACGCAGACCTGGCACTCCAGGACATGTTCAGTAGGCACGGTGGGGCTGGGATGATGGTTGGCCTGGATGAGCTTAGAGATCTTTTCTAACCTTAACAATTCTATGATTATGGCTGGTTCTGTGTGCTCTACAAGTAAGTTAGGGTCTGACTGAAAGCCCAGGATGTCCACAGGAAATCTTCACCTCGACTTTCACAGACTTTGAATTGGGTGCTGAAGAGTGGCAGCAGTGCTGAGACAGCCACAGGGCTCCCATGGGTGGAGCTGGTCTCCAGAGGTATATTCCCACTTCTTTTCTACAAAGGGGGAAGCTTTAGTAGGCTAATTCCAGTATTTCTGGAAGGGAGAATGTCTGTAAGGGTCAGCTGTAACGAAATACTGGAATAAGATAGGTGAAAAGTCAAACACACTGAGAGAAACAGCCCTACACCAGTCTCCTGAGGAAGGGCCGGGCAAACACCACGTCCCTCCGAGTTAACGCTGTGCCCAACGTGTGTACCCAAGGGCCAGGGCCCTGGGCATCCCCGCAGCTTCCCAAGTTCCCTGAAAAAACACGGGAATCTGAACTGATTTCTGCTGTGAGCGGGACACTGATCCGAGGACTGCAAGGAGCAAAGCCGACATCCAAATCCCGCGCGAGTCTGTCAGTAGCACAGCGCTAACAAGAATTTCCCAGGGCAAACACCACAGCTCATCGAAGCTGTTACCTGCTCTGCTGAAGGAAGGGGGCTGAACCAGCTCCTTCGGCTGCCTCAGGACACCGCTGAGCCCTGGGAAAGCTGTGCAGGCAGCAGCTGCTGGCACCCCAGCAATGGGATTCACTTGGAGCAGGAAGGGATCTCCCCAAGGAAAGCTGCAGCCAAGCCCCAGCTGAGCACCCCCACACAATGCCCACCCCATGGGTGTCAGGGTGGGGGCTGTTCTCAAAAGGGAGTTTGTGTCAGCCTTGAGACCTGAGGGATCACAGGGGAATTGCTTGGTTGGAAAAGACATTTGAGGTCATTGAGTCCAACCATTCCTGTCCACTGCTGAACCAGACCCCTGAGCACCTCATCTGCCCGGCTTTGAAACACCTCCAGGGATGAGGACTCCACCACCTCCTTGGGGAGCTGTTCAGTGCCTGAGAACCCTTTGGGTGAAGAAAGCAAATTCCCAGGCCAGCACAAAGGCTGGTTTGGTCCCTTGCTGCCTCCAACACAACAGAGCAAGGAACAATCAGAGGTGCCAGGCAAACTCCAGGGGAAGGGCACAACATCCGACTCGCCTGCAACACAGACGTCACTGCTGGAGAGAGCACAGCCAGGAGGGAGCTGTGCACAGCGCCGCGCACGCAGCAAAGGACGCTGCTTTGAAGGAGAAATTAATAAGCCCCTGTTTTGAGTGCAGGAAGGCACAGGGCAGACTCGCACAGGACTGGTGTCGCCGGCTGTTCCGTTCCCTTGGCTGTTTCCCTCTGCAAAGCCGGTGGCTGCAGAGTGACACCGACTGCCTGATGTGGAGAGAACAAATTATTCATGAAAAACACAATTGTTAAGCCGTGTGGCAGCGCATGCAGAACAAGAGGCGAACGGGAGAGCAACTCAGACCTGGCATCACCAGCGAGGCTGCTGCGCCTGGCAAACTGATCAGCGAAACGCATTAGCTGGAAGAGATGAAAGATTAAAAATGTCACCCCGAGTACAGCAACTCCTGTAATACCCTTTCAGGTTACAATCCAAGGAGCTGCCTGACATGTCAACTCAAACCTGCAAAATGAGAGCACCTCAGAAGGGCAAACCTGTCACTTTGGCAGCTCTACCTTCAGATCCAAATTTGTTTACAGGTGCAAGAAGGCTTCTCCAAGGCGAGTGGGGGCAGCCAGTGCCCGCCAGCCGCGCAGGGCTATCGGAGCATCGCAGCTGCGGGCACTCGCGGAGGCCACGCAGACCTCAGAGCTATTTTGAGTCCAGCCACTGACCCAAGGCTGGGAGATGCACCCAGCTGCGTGTGGCTCCTCTGCCATCGTGGTCAGCAGCTTGGGGATGGGTGCAAGCTGGTTTTGTCAGAGCATACCTGCTCCTCAGCACCTTCCGACCAGTGAGGACCATTCCTCATACCCTGCTGAGTCCATCAAACCCCTGCAGGGTCCATCCCGGCATTCCAGCATCACACGCAAGTCCATGCAATGCTCTGGTTAACTCAACATGTCTTCAACGGGCAGAGTTCCCACGGTGACAGCTGAAATGCTACCCCAGTAGCAGTGAGGGTACCTCCACACACACACACAGCATGCCTTGTTTTCATGGAATCACAGAACGGTTTGGGTTGGAAGGGACCTTAAAGCCCATCCAGTGACAACCCCTGCCATGGACAGGGACCCCTCCCACTGGGTCAGGGGGCTCCAAGCCCCATCCAGCCTGGCCTGGAACACCTCCAGGGAGGGGGCACAACCTCCCTGAGCAGCCTGTGCTAGTTTTGCACAGTTGTGCAAGCGCTGCCCTCGCACTGGGTGTGCACACAACGCTGTGCTGCTTCCCAGGTGTCAGTCAGAGGGAGTAAAACCTCCCCACACACCATCCATCAGCTGGAAGAGCTCCCAGCCACCAAGCGGCCGTGCAATTAGCAGGCACAAGGCTGGAATTCCTGATTGATTCCAGGGCACCCAGAGGTCTGGTGGATGGAGCACAAACATGCTATCTAAAGCAAGAGGAACAGACAGGCACCAGCAGAATTAATGCTGGAATTGGGAAAGAAACTGTCTTCCTTGCTGGGTTCTTTGAAGGACAAATGGTAGAGTGACTCTGAAACCACGGTATCGCAGCACAGAGACCATGGAAAGCAGCTTAGGTTAAGCAATGCTCGCAGCTTGGAAATTTATTGTCCTTTCCAGGTATTTCCAAGGCTCTTTGCAGCAGGGCTGGAAATTTTCACGGCCACTTATGAATTTATCCTCATGGTAGAGGACAGAGGAGAGCTTTACCCTCCAGAGCCCCTTTATATATTTAGAAACATGTCCAAGTTTGCCTGGGAGGCAGCAGCAGAGCAAGGACCCAAGTCATGGCTCCCCCGTGCAGCATGCTGACCGCGGGCCAGGCAGTCCTTGTTTAATAGGGTTATCCCTACTCCCTGACTGACGGATTTAGCCCCCCCGTTATCCCTACAGCCCCAATTTTACCTCCATCAGCTCCAAGCGATGCGCCGATTCGCAAACCACAGCCAGTGCTGCGAAACTGCAACCACCGGCACATGAACAGCTTCCCCTCTCCCAATGGTCAGCAACAGAGGAGCATCCCCAGCATCCTCGGGTTCAAGAGAGCTCCCTGACACTGTCCTGCAATCAATCAAACCCACAAACAACTCGCCGAGCTGCAGCAAGGGCAGTATCTGTGGAACAGCACCTTGCAAATACCATAAATCACTGCATAACGACTGGGGAAGAGGGGCTGGGACTCCCATCCCTTAACAGTAGGCAGGTAGGAGGTGCTCCCAGGGAGGTTTTCCCTTCACAGGCTGCCCTGGGGTTGGACCTGGCCCTGGGGAGCAGCATGTGCAGCGTAAAATGTGCACCAGGAACATTTGCTGTCACTTGTTTCACCTTTGAGGTGCAGGGGGCTCGCTGCACCCGACGGGGCGCAGCCTGGAGAGAGCAGCTCCCCCGCTCAGAGCTGCTTCCTAGCACTACAGCCGGGAGGCCCAGGGGGGCAAGTGGCATCTTCTCAGCAGAGGTTGGGCAAAAGAGGCATGAAAGCAAGAGGAAGGAAGTGTAAGACAAAACAAGCCCTGCAGCACATGGCTCGTCATCCTCTGTGCTCCTCAGCCCCACACAGTGCTGGAGCGAGAGTGAGGCAGCTGCAGAGCTCGCTCCTAGCCACAATCGCTGTCACCGAAACGCAGAGGTCTCTGGACACCATACCTGGACCAGATGCACAGTCAGTAACTTCTCAAAAGCCTTTGGGTTTCTATCTGGCCATCACCAGTATCTAGCAGCACGGAGCATCTCAGTGCACATCAGAGGGGCTCCTTGCTCACCAGAAGACACTTTCTCCTCCTCTGGCCCTGAAACAGCCACTCTCCACCTCATCTGTGCAGCTTCCACGAGGGCACGCTGTCCCAGAGCTCCAGTTTAGAGATCTGCCATGACTTTGGGTGGAGAATGACTTGCTCTTGCTCATTTACCTGGCAGCAGCATTTAACAAATTAAGAACAGAATTAGACAAATTAAGAACAGAAAAATACCTGATACAGAAAACAGGAATGAGGGTTTATAAAAGGCACTGGTGGAGGAATGGAAGATAAACACACCTCACTCATGAAACCTGCCCTCATCTCAAGTCCTTCAGGGCCACGCAGAGGTTTAGTCTCCCTTCTCAAAACTAGTTTCCCTTCTTCCTCACCCAGACGCAGTCTGGCCCTACGTTATACAAAGCACAGCTTCACTTCCTTGGAGATGCAAACATAAGCTTGTTGGAGCAGATGCCATCTCCTTGTTCCACCACTGACTGACTCCGTGTCTCAATAAGCAGTGAAATTCTCTCCATCCCTCCCCAGTTGGCCACGGACAAGGCAATGCTCAAAAGCTGCTGAGGAGGGACGGTCCTGTTGTCTTTCCCCTTTTCTGCTGGTCTCCTCCACCTGCCGACTGCTCCGAGAGATGACCCAGCATGCTTGGCTGAAAGAAAACTGTCCAAGGAAAACAAACCAAGGGGCATCTCCTTTTGGTTGGCGAGTCCAGGCAGCTCGGGAGGTGCGAGGAGGGCTCAGAGAGCCTGGTGCTCACTGCCAAGGCCCAGCAGGTTTAGCTCTTTGCAGAAGCGCAGCCTTGGTGCACACCGGCTTTGTGAGGTGAGAGGAGGGAAATGATGAGCATATGCAACTCATTGCTGGCTCCTGGCTGAGGCCAGACAGAGGTAATAAAGCGCCTGGGATGACTGACCCGCCGGTAGCTGTGCTCAGCGTACAAAAAGCCTGGTTGTCTCCACTCTGACTGTGCAGGCAGCACTGCCCGAGGCTGTGCTTGAGGCAACACACCATGGGTGGAGGAGCCACCCAAACAGCCGATGAAAGCCCTGGTGACCAACCTTCCGCACTCAGACACAGAGCAGGAGGTGGCAACGTGGCCCCACGGATACAGCCCCCAGTCATCATGCCCACAAGACTTGCCACGCCTGCCAGGTTCCAGCTCCCCAGCGGGGATCTGCAGCGCTCTGATTCAGCTCCAGCGCGTCAGGTGCTGCGTGGGCAGGGAGACAGACGCAGCGCAAGGAGAACCCACGGTGGGAGGGGGCAATGCTGAGGGATGCCTGCTGGGAGGGAAACGCTGAGCACACACACGGGGCTGGGGCAGAGGCAAGAGCCATCCCTCCTCCGTCTGAGCTCTCCGGGGAGACCTGAACAACAAGGGCGCAGAGACTGCGCACTCCTTGACCAGGCAGCTTCCATGGTTCGAGGTGGGCAGGATGAATTGAGAGAGCAAGCTGGCAACGGAGGAGCTGCTGGGAGAGAAGACGCTGCAGCGACAAAGTAGGGCAGAGCTGCAGGTCTGGGCAGAGCCTCAAGGTGAGGCTGCCTCGGGCTCTGCTCCGCAGCCCTCACCTTCCTCCCCACAGCTGGGACATCCCTTTCTTCTAGCATCTTCCTCAGCTCCTCCTCAACTCCCTCAGATCAAAACAAAAGCCCCACAGGCCTCCTTTTGAGGAGGAAGATGCTCAGCACCTCCCAAACTTCTGCAGCTCCAGCAGATTTCAACTCTTTGCTCTACAAATCGCCGTGTTTTCGGGTCAGCGACTCCCAGCCCTCCCTGCTGCAGCAAGAGAGGCTGCATGAGCATCCGACCCCAGCCCTGCCTCCCCACCGCCAGCCCAAAGCTGCAGCGCTGCCGCTGCCACCGTCCCTCGCCCTGCAGCGCCCGCCGCCTCCTCTGCTCTCCCTGCAAAGCCTTGCTCTAAAAAGAACCATTCTTGAGAGCAATCGCCTGCCTCCAGACATAAGCGAGCGCTCTTCTGAGCGCCCCAGTTAGCAGGCAATGCCCCTTGCACGCGCTCCAGCAGTTACATTTGTTTTCACCGTGTGGAACACAAATTTATGCAATGTAAATTTGACCTTTTAGCCAAAAAAAAAGGGAGGCAAAAATCATGGATTCACTCACTTTCAGCTGCCCAGCTGAGCAAATGTTTAACTGATAAATATACTTGCTGCCTGCTGCACGGTGCTGGGGAGACTGGAGGAGTGCCTGGCCAGGTTCTGGGGACAGAAGGGGTCCTGGACCCTACACTGGTGCTCCCAGCCATGGCACTGGCATTCCCACCAGTTCCAGCAACTCCATCACAGAATCATCTGGTCGGAAAAGACCTCTGAGATCACCAAGTCCAACTGGACCTGTCCCCTTACTAAACCATGTCCCTCAGAAACTCAGCTACCCCTTCACTTTCTAACCCAGCGCAGGAAGCAAATCGATGAAGGGAGGATCTAAGGGCTGATGCTGAGGAGCCTGGAGACACGCAGCACGGGAGCCGTTAGAGGCAGGAAAAAAGACACTTCTTATTAAGGACACTTCCTTCTGTAGGAGAATGCAATCCATACATTCAAGTACATTTATTTTTAAAAAGGGCATGGAAAACCCTTCTGGCACTGCGCAGCCCTCAGGCTTGCAAGCTCTCAGCCTCTTCTTCTGCAGCACCGTGCCTGGATGAAGCAGAGCCTGGACAAGAGGGCAGAGGCGGCCACGCGTGCACAGGAGCTTGTTTTGAAGCAGGAAGGCAGCGCTGAGGAACGCCGGGTTTTCGCATATGAGACACGAGCCTGTCCTTCTGGTCTGGCTGCGCAGGAGGACGCCGACTCTGAGGACTCCAGATATGGAGATTCCAGTCTCTGCTCTGCCAGGAGCTGCCTCTGTCACATTCTTAGTTACTCCTGCATCCACACAGAAATTAACTCATTGATGGCCAGGGTGGCACCCCAAACTCATATGTTTAGGAAAAAAAATAAGAAGGAGCCAAGTGAGCTGTCAAAGCCTGTGAGCTGTGGGTTCCTGGCTGTCTCACTGCACAGAGCACAAAGGGACAGCGGTGACGTGCGGGCAGCAGGGGGGTCACTGCCACCCCTTGCATCGATCACAATGCTGGGGTACCACGGCTGAGCCGTGTCTGGTGTTCCAACCTAAAGAGAAGAACTTCTCCCCACCAGTCCCCATTCCTGTCTGCCCTTCACAGAGCACCTGATGACATTAAGCATCCAGACATTCTTTTCTCTCTCTGAATTTAGCTCTTTTCATGGGTTGGTGTCCATCTGAATCCTTCCCAAATGGCAGGGCTGCCTCCCCATTAACTGTCTGTCACCGCGCAGTTCCTGGCTCCCCAAGCCAGCTGTCCAGTGCTGCGGAACTGCCGGCTCAGCCATGCGCAGACGCCAGGCACTCCCAACCCAATCTGCCCACGGACATCGGGCATGGCTTGTTTATAGCTCAACGGCAGATTTAGGAGCACTGAGCTCGCCGTTAGCTGCTTAGCCTTTCCACACCCGTCTGTATTTTGACATTACAAAGCATGTTTAACTCCATGAATGCTCCCAGAATATTCCTGCTGACAATTCTCCCCTCCTGCCTGCCCACGCTGGACACTTGTGCTGCAGCAGCATTTTCCAGCTGCTTCTTTTTTTGACGACTTACAGACTCCTACCAGTTTTCCAGCTGAGCTCTGTGTTCCGGGCAGGGAGGCTTAATAATACAAGGCTGGCTTTTCTCCATTATTTTTTGGAGACCCACAGACCCACCCTGAAAGCCTTCAGTCATGCAAACATCATGAAGTTCAACAAGGCAAAGTGCAAGGACTTACACCTGGGTCGGGGCAATGTCCAGTATAAATACAGGATGGGGGATGATGTGATTGACAGCAGCCCTGCGAAGGACTTGGGGTGCTGGGGGATGAAAAGCTCGACATGAGCAAGCAAAGCACACTCACAGCCCAGAAACTCCCTGTGTCCTGGGCTGCATCCACAGCAGTGGGACCAGCAGGGCAAGGGAGGGGATTCTGCCCCTCTGCTCCGCTCTGGTGAGACCCCACCTGGAGCCCTGGGTCCAGTTCTGGAATCCTCAGCACAGGAAGAACGTGGAGCTGTTGGAGCGAGTCCAGAGGAGGCCACGGGGATGATCCGAAGGCTGGAGCACCTCTGCTATGGGGACAGGCTGGGAGAGGTTGTTCAGCCTGGAGAAGAGAAGGCTCTGAGGAGACCTTAGAGCAGCCTCCCAGTGCTGAAAGGGGCTCCAGAAAAGCCGGGGAGGGGCTCTGGATCAGGGAGTGCTGGGATAGGATGAGGGGAACAGTTTGAAGCTGAAAGAGGGGAGACTGAGATGAGATCTTAGGCAGAAATGTTTTGCTGTGAGGGTGGGGAGGCCCTGGCCCAGGGTGCCCAGAGCAGTGGTGGCTGCCCCATCCCTGGAGGTGTTCCAGGCCAGGTTGGATGGGGCTTGGAGCCCCCTGAGCCAGTGGGAGGTGTCCCTGCCCGTGGCAGGGGGTGGCATTGGATGGGCTTTGAGGTCCCTTCCAACCCAAACCATTCCATGACTCTCTGATCTTCCAGGGCACTCTCGCTGCAAACAGTGCAAAGGCACCAGGGATGTTTGCTTGGTGCTCATGGAATCCTCAATGGGCTGGAGCTCAGCGCTGCTAAAGGCTACAGAAGCACAAAGCAAATAAAAGCCAGTGTGGGCAAGTAAACCTGACAGAGTTTTACATCACCACGTTCCTCTTCACGCCGCGCTTGCACGCAGCGCAGTGATGTACGTGCACTCGCAACATGGCTCCCACCTCGAGCCACCTGCTCCTCAGGACAGACCCCTCTTGGTGCAAATACTGCTCTCATTTGCCCTCTTATCCTGCAGTGGCAGAATGTGGGCTTGCCATAACAAGTGTAATCAAAATATTCCCACACATAATAGCTGAAAGCATTATTGAGGGATATTTTTCAAACCTCAATTAGCAACAAACTATTTTCTAGTCTTGGTTTTGCCTCAGTCTCAGATTGGCGGGGATGTAGCATTTTAATTTCTATAAAAGAAAGGACAAATCTCTAAATAAAGAGAAAGGAAAAAGGCAGACATGCTGCAAACCAAGAGGATAAAAGAAGAAAATCCAGCACAGCATCCCTAAACAGAACTGGCAGAGCACAAGGAGAAAAAAACAGCACCAACCATTTTTCTTGGTAATTTACTTAAGAGATTGAGAGCACTGCCCTAAAACTGCAACAGCAGGACAAGGAGACCTCCAGGCACAGCTGCCTGGAGACAAGCAAGCAGCCTTCATCCTGTTCGCCTGCTGGACCAGTACGGGGATGGGCTTGTGCTGGTTCTGCAGGCTGGCAAAAGACCTGGTTTCATCTCCACTGCACCCACCAGGAGTGTCACATTGGTGAAGGCTGGTGGAACCTGGTAGCACAAGAGTGAATGGTGAAACCTCAGCAACTTTTGGAGAGGATTTACTGAAATGCAAAACATATTCTCGGTATTAAAGCCTCACCCCTTTCAAAGATCTCTGAGCTTCGGCGCTTGTGAAGTAGCACCCAGGCTCTTGGCTGGATGGTGTTCCCAACATGCTGGTGCCTGAAAAGCTGTTGTGTAAAACTCCCTGGGTTCTACCAAAATCTAAAGAGTTGTTTCTCCTTCTCCCTGTCTGCCTCTGATGACAGATTGCAATAGTTTGCATAGTGCCGTGATGTTTGGGTGATTTGAACATAATCAGGCTTAAATGCAGGCAATCAAAGGGAACGTGCGTTCCACAGACACGCTGATTTCCACACAGTGACTACCAAATTGGTACAACTTCCTACTTTGATCCCAAGAAACGGAAATGGAAGGGTCAAGATCTTTTAATAGACAGAATGGGTAAAACACACAGAAAACCTCTGCCTTGTTAAGAAACCGTTCCATTTTTAAAGGAAAACTCTTAGAAAGCGTAGGGAGAGAGAAGAAGCGCTGAAGATGTACACGCACCACTCTGGTACCTAAAATTCCTGTTAGAGCAGTGGGCTTATTCTCATTTCTCCTGTTCATCTTCCCATTAGTGATTTTAAAAAGTACCTATTTTATAGACAAACAGTTGATAGAGATGAAAAGGCAGAGTAGCTGCTACTAAGAGGTGTAATAAAAGATGCTCCTCCTCCCTTCTGATCTCACTTCATAGGTACAAAGCAGTTCAGAGCTCAGCAGAGTAGGAGACGCCTGCATGGGAGGTTCTCTGGAGTCGGTGGTGGGCTCGTAAAGCACGAACGGGAACGTTCTAATGCATCTTTCAGGAAAAGCAGAGAGATTGCAGAGTGGAAGTGGCCTGGAGTCACATTCCACAAATGGTCCAGAGAAAGACCCCCCCCCCTTCTTCTCAGCCCAAAAAGACTGCGACTACATATCTTACAAAATCCATCTGCAAGAAGGGAAATCATTTTCCTGGCTGCACTAATTATTGCCTTAAATCTTTCCAAAACAAGAAACAGCACATTTATCTTCTCCCCAGCTCAATTTACAGATACTCACATTGACCTGAAAAGCCTCCGCCACTCAAGCAAACCCAGCGTTACAGTGGCAACACGACAGGAGCGAGGATTAACACAACTGCACAATCAGAGCTACTGTTCTTATTCATAACAAGCCTCCCCTCTTTTTTTTGTGTGTGTCTTGCTAAATTTCTTGCTCTGACAGCATCTTCAAACAAGCTCTATGAGTTTGCTACAAGCTGCATTAAAAAGCCTTTCCTTTAACTGGTAGCAGACCTGTTGCCTTTTAATTACACCAGGTGCCCTCTGCTTTTGCTTCGGGAGCAGGGGCTAATGGGACCAGGCAAATGGTCTCTTTCAGCACATTAATGCTCCCAACTTATTGTCTTTTTGATTTTCAGTACTCAACAATCTTAACCTGTTTCATCTCCATTTTGAAAACTGGAAGAAGAGCAATCTGGGGAATTAGTCTAATTTCAAGCCTTACTAAAACAGTGGAACAAACATTAACAGAAAAGCCTAAAAGGATAATGGAATTGAACAATCAGCACTGATATAATGAGATAAACTTGATTGCTTTCTTTTATAAAATTAGAAAAGCAGCGATCAGAGGGAAGAGGTAGACACCACACTTGGTTTTTGGTGGAGCTTTGATACAGCACCTCAAACCCCTTGTTTTGGGGACTAAATTACTGTTGTTTTCAGGAAGAGTGCTGTTACTTTAGCTGAAAGACCAGAAACAAAGAACACTGGGTCACTGTTTGGAGCAGAATCCTATTAATTAACCCTTTATAAATAATTAGTAGAGGTTATAAGCACGCTGCGGAGATGAGTGGTATGTGTTACAGATGGTTAGCAAGCCCTCAGCAGCCTGAGTTCCAGACGATAATAAGATATGGCTGCGGGCGACCCGCTGACCCCTCCGCTGTGAGACAGCAATGAATCACTCATCCTCCCGTTACACCAACAAAACCGCAACACAAAAACGCACGCAGGCAAAGCATCAAATCAGAGTGGGATGCAACTATAGCTCCTGTGATGGGTTGTCACTTCTCCATGCCTTGACCAGGAAGAGAGGAGGGAGAGGAACCCACCGCTCGCGAGACCAGCGTTCCTAACACACAAGTTACTCGGCACATCAGAAAGGCTGAAGAAAAAAAGGAAAAGGCTTAATTTGCAATTTGTTTAAGCAGGTAACGTAGATGGAAAGGGTGATTTAATGGGACTCACTGCACTTCAATGCTCACAGTGACTGAGGAGCGTGCGCAGCAAACCACTTAGGAGATGACAAGAAGGAAAGACAGCAAAAAAGCCCATTTCAGACTCCGAATGTGCAAGAGGGACCCCATCAGTGAACAGAAAAGTTCCTCTTTACCATGGATCAGGTGTGGCAGCTCCTGGTACGCTGCAGATCCTGCACGATTCAATTTTACACTCTTTTTTCCTCTTTAGTACCCTTCTTGGCTATAGCTCTGGAAGGGGCTACCCAGGGAAGCGGTTGAGTGTCCGTCCCCAGAGGTGTTTAAAAGACCGGTACGTGAGCGGCTCAGGGCTGCTTCAGTAGAGGACAGGGACGGTTGGGCTTGACGATCTCAAAGGTCTTTGCCAACCAAGTGATTCTATGATTCTATGAACAGCTCTGGAGCTGGCAAAGCAATCTTAACTAAACCTCCATGCCCAAAGAGCAGACACCCTGTCCCAGCCCACTGGGGAAAACACTCCAAGTCCTTGGGATGCCCCACCTGAAAGGCTGGGTGAGCCCCACACTGGAGAGACTCCTGGGTCCCGGAGGCATCTATTGAATTCACTGGGAAGAACTGCCAGATCGATTCTTTCACTTCTCTATCATGTTGTTCCACACACGTTACTGGCATCGATTGGCAGTCTTTGTGGTCCTGTTTAGATGCCCCACACTCCCAATTCTGGCTGCTTCTGCTGAGCGCAGCCCAGCACGGTGTAGTTTTACCGCCCTGACTCCCTTGTTTCCACCAGCCTCCTCAGAAGAAGCATCCTGACAGCAGCTAGCGCAGCCCGCTCTGCCACCGCCACTCAGCGCTCTCTGCCGCTCCGGCTGAACGGATGGGTTATTTCCTACAACCGTGAAAAAAAGCCAGTTTAACAAATCATGTATTATTTTAGCTCTGGCACATGAAATCCGCACAAGACTTATAAAGCAAGTCAGAGACGTGCTGTTCTCCTAGTGACTTCAACAAAGTCATCTGTAAGACTCCCTCCTCCTGCTTGGCTTGGCTGGAAGTCAGGAACGGGTGTCCTACATACTGTACGTAGCTTGTCTTCTACAACTCCTGCAGCACCACACCTCTCCTTCCTCAGTTCAGTGTGAAAGCTCACTTAAGCTCTCTCAGACCATCGCATGTCCAGGTCTTGGTCTGCATTCAAATGGGGCCATTGAGTACTGGCACTGGACTACATCAGTTGAGTTTTGAGTACCCACAGAATCAACCCTACAAGAAGCACAGGAGGAGTTGGATTCTGGCTTTAAAAGCCTTCCAGGATCACAGCAGAGACAACATACTGGGGACTCAGGACAAAATGTCTACATCCCAACAGAGAGGGTCCTCCAGGTGTGGTTCCTGCCACTGAAATTCACAGTCACGGAATGGTTTGGGATGGAAGGGACCTCAAAGCCCACCCAGTGCCACCCCCTGCCATGGGCAGGGACACCTCCCACTGGGTCAGGGGGCTCCAAGCCCCATCCAACCTGGCCTTGAACACCTCCAGGGATGGGGCAGCCACAGCTTCCCTGGGCAACCTGGGCCAGGGCCTCCCCACCCTCACAGCAAAACATTTCTCCCTAAGATCTCATCTCAATCTCCCCTCTTTCAGCTGAAAACCTTGTCCTATTCCAGCACTCCCTGACCAAGAGCCCCTCCCCAGCTTCCCTGGAGCCCCTTTCAGTGCTGGAGGCTGCTCTAAGGTCTCCCTGGAGCTTCTCTTCTCCAGGCTGAACAACCCCAACTCTCTCAGCCTGTCCCCATAGCAGAGGTGCTCCAACCCTCGGATCATCTCCGTGGCCTCCACTGGACTCACTCCAACAGCTCCACGACCTTCCTGTGCTGAATTTTCTTAGGAGCTTGCAAATAGTTTTTCTTGCTAGAAAGTCCCCAATATTCCTGGAGGTTAATTCATACGCTACCTGCCCTCACTGGGAGGAGAGAGAAGAAAAAAACATAAAATAAAGCAGGAAGTGAAATTACTATTTCTTTTGTACCCCAAGTAGGAATGGAGACCAGCAAACCACGCAGCAAAAGAGCTCCCATCTCTCTCTTGGGTGCACTCCCCCCTTTCCCTCTCAGTGGAAATTGCAGCTGCAGGGTGATGAGCGCCGGCACTTTTGCATTTCGACTCAGTGCTACGGATTAGGTAAATCAGCCAGCAGCTTTCTGCAATTCCGTAACCAATCAGTCCCAGCTCCCCGCCTCATCGGCTGCAGCCATCAGGAGTCTCATCCAGGAGAAGGCCTACAGATTTCAGATAGATGGAAGCGTTCAAAAGCGAGTGCCTTGCCAGTCATTACCTCTTCCCAAGGAAAGGGCTTGGCTGAAATCCTGCCAGGAAAGATCATGGAATGGTTTGGGTTGGAAGGGATCTTAAAACCCATCTAGTTCCAACCTCCTGCTGTGGGCAGGGACACCTCCAGGCTGCTCAAGGTCCCATCCAACCTGTCCTGGAACACCTCCAGGGATGGGGCAGTCACCACTGCTCTGGGCAACCTGGGTCAGGGCCTCCCCACCCTCAGCGTGAAGAATTTCTTCCTGATGTCTGACCTAAATCTTCCCCTTCCAATTTCAGGTCATTCCCCCTTATCCTAAGGGATGAGATCCATCAAGTGTTTGAGATGCTCTCTGGCTAGGACAGAGCTGCCGCAGTGGGATGCTCATTCCACACCTGTGCAGGGGAATGTGGAACTCCAACAGAGTGTCCAGCTATTTGTCTCATTTTTCCAGGAAACCTCATGGCAGGATCTGTAAGATGGCTCTGTGGGCAAGGCAGGGTGGACCAGGAGGCCATGCACTCAGCAGGGACGGTGTAACTGCCTCCACAGGCTGAACCTCAGCAGATCACCAGAGAATGATGACTTCCCAAGAGTCCTTGCTACAGAGAATCTCAGCAGAAAGGTGGTTTCCTATGATGACCACAAGGCCAAGGACTCTACAGAGTTCACTGCCTCTTATCCTCCTCATTTTTTGTCCTCCACTCATCCCTGTTCAAGGACATCCAAGAGTAAAAGAGCTGTTCAGAGAAGACAAATCTTTCCGATGCATTCGTGGACTGATCTTAAAGTTCCTCTACTCTTACATATCTCAGTAGCTTTGATTCCTGAGAAAGCTTCCTTGAAAAGACAGCATCACTGCAACCAGGAGCTCATGAAATGATGACTAAGCACACACGTACGTGCCTTGCAGCCTCAAGGCCTTCTTCACTTCCTCAACATCATGCCAGGCATGTCAACCCAACCACCAGATATCACAGCCACATCGCTACCGAGGGCTTGCTCTCCTCATCTGTGAAATGAGGACAATGATGGCAACCTTTCTAAGAACAGCTGCTTTCTTGGGCAGCCTGCTCCAGCTCACCCTGCTTTGGGCAGGGGATCGATGGGATGATCTCCAAAGGTCCCTGCCAACCTCTCTGACTTGATGATTGACACGTATTGCCCCACCACGCGTCACCTGGGATTCACCAGTACATCATCACGTGCCTGTTGGGAACTGAGCACACAGGACACAGCTGAGTCCTCCAACCTTGTCAGTACAGAGGCACCAAAAATATAGCGTTGCTCCGATCCAGGCTGCTAAAGCTCGCTTTGCGCTGCCATCATTTTCAGCCTAAGATTGAAGCAGCAGACTCTATCTAATTTGCCTTCATTGAGGATGAATTTTAGACAAAATTCAAACTGATTAATGAAGAGGAGGTTAAGCACTTCCAATCAGGGTGGCGAGAAAGGTGCTAGAACAGTAAAACTGAATCCCAGACCGTCTGTCTCTCTGCACTTTTCAAGGGTGGATAAGCCAGGAGGACTCTGTGCTGCTTCCCCACATCCCTGTTTCTGTGGATGGATGAAACTGGGTGATGGTCCACAGCATGCTGGAGCTCCACCATGAATGAGGTGTCACAGCACACTTCCCCATGGGATGCCAAATGCTAAACCCCACGGATCACCAGTCGTGCAGAGTGAGAGATTCCTTTCAAGTTATTTCCGTTCATATTCCCCATTCTGAAAATTCCAGATTCCTACCAGCCAACTGCTGGGACTGCAAAGAGCAACCAGATCGTGTGGCGGGAGATCAATAGCCATGGCCAGGTTTTGTCTTGGTTGCTGCCCTGAAACATTTTGTAGCAACCATATTTTGCAAACCTTGGTGAAAGTGGCTTTACCAGAAGAGGAGCTGCCTGGTGGGATGGGGCAGCTGGCGGGTGAGCAGAGCAGGGCTTGCTAACTGGTCTCACCAAACACATTTGGGTAGGGCGACACTGTTGTCCTTACAACAAGCTCTGCTGCTCTGAAGACTCGAGGGCCTGCTAGAAACACTCGTGACACCGTGCCCTTGGATGCGCTGCAGGCATGATTTTCTGGACAATGAAGAGCAGGAAGCCCAAGGCTGAGCTGGTGACCAAGCACGTGCAAGCAGCAAGGTGTCCATCCCCATGCTATGCTATCAACACACACTAAGTCCCTCCCTTGGAGACTTGCCCATCTCTCAGGAGCTGTTGACAGCACAGTCCTCTGCCCTTTCTGGAGCACAAGGAGAATGGGAATCAACAGTGGTCCTTAGAAGACCTGGCCCCCTGCCCACCCACGCTGAGGAGCGGAGAAAGCATGTTTCCTCCTGGCAGCTCTTCTGCATTTCCAGTAGAACAGGACACAACAGTACTCGACCTGCCTGGGGTGACTCCAGGTCTCTGCAGAGATTAGAGAGCCTCTGTATTAACTCTGGAGAAGATCCACTCCTTGTCTCTCCTCTGGGGCACTGAACATCCACACCTGCACAGGAGAGCAGCCACAGCCTTTCCACTCATTGCGTTGACACCACTTGTTCACCTGATGATACCGAAGAGAGAACAAGTGCCTGGAATCGAGCCCAAATCTTCCCATCACCGTTGGCTGCACCCTGCATCTGAGCTCCAGAAGAATTTACAACCCAGAACTCCAAGAACCCTTGCCAAATTTTCTGCAAACAGTCATAACTCCAGACATTCCCAAGATTTAGAGCATGAGAGCTTAACATCACAGTCTTGAGGGAGAAAAGAGGAAAGAAAGAGAGAGAGACGGATGAAGCAAGGAGGAAAAACTTTCAGTAAAGAAAAACACCTACTATGTAACAGCGAAGATGAGAACTCCCACTCACCTCAATGGTCTTTATTTTGGAGGACCCAGAAGAATTTCAAAGCCTAGAGGAAATTTTCCCCTGAATGGATCTCCAAGAAGCACTCATCCTCTCTGGGAGGAGACTCTCAGACCAAAACATCTCTATATTATCCTTAATCCATGTAAGGAGTCCTAATTCCCTATCTGAGTAGTGGTAGAAGCCACAAAACCAAACATCCGCATCCACAGAGCAAAATCAGTAGAAGGGTCCTACTGGACGTTTTGGCAGAACCTCAATCTGTTGGGCTTTGTGAAGCACCTTCTCAAATATAGAAACAATGAAATTTAGAGTCCTAGGGGAAAGGAATTCTGAAATTGGTCTGAAGACAGCCCTGGTGGTGAAACAAAGATAAACACACTGGAAAGCTTCCAGGCAAGATTCAACTCTATTTACCAGTCTGCACGCACCCCTCTATGACAACACACGTGGAGACCAGGAGGCTGCGCGAGGGATGGCAAATGATGGGCTGGGATTGTCTTTGTGCACCTGAATTTCTCCACAAAAGGACAGAGTTGTCAAATGTGTCCAAGAGGGAGCAAGGGGCAGCAGGAGGGGCTGAGGCTCATCTTCCTCGGCACATGGCTCGGGGGCCGTTTCACCACAGCAAACTCAATTTCACCCTTCAACGTTTCCAAACCACAGCCGTGACTCCCACACCTAGAAGATGTCCAGATTTTGAGTGTCCCTCACTCTGGTCAAGCCAGTGAAGTTTCTTCAAATGAGATGCCAGGTTTGCACTTGGCAAAGAGGCAGAATTGAAGTAGAAACCATAGAACAGTTTGGGTTGGAAGGGACCTTAAAGATTATCCAGTTCCATCCCTCTTAATTCACATCCAGGCAGTGCTGACGTGGATCTTGCCCAGCATCCCCTGACTGCTCTGGTGCTGGATCGAGAAGCCTCTGTCCTCTTTGTTAAGAGATATAATAAAGCAAAATTGCTGTCCTAAATATTACTAAAGCACTGGCTGGCATGTTTAATAAACCTTTCCATTTGGGTAAATTAGCACTCATCTGGACAAGTGCTGAAGTGCTGTTACTTGAAGAAAAAAATTTCAAAGCTCAGAGTCTAATTTAAATAATTATCAGCATATTTCTGCTCTGGCTGTTTTGCTGAAATTACCAGGAGACTTGATGCAGTCTGAGCGTAAGTGCCTTTTGTCTGCATGCAATTTATTGACCCCATTTCAGTCAAGTTTTTGGCCCACTTGTCGCCGTGCTGGAGCACTTCACGTCACAACCGAGAAGAACTTTATGGCCAGACACAGCAAAATCAATAACGACTGATCTGATTTTATAGATCTTGATAAGCTACCTCCTCATGTTCTCCACATGAGCTAAATCTCAGGCCTGGGATAATCTTCTGCTGTTCTTAGGTGGCTGTCTGGGGATCACGGGCATCTGTGGGGAAGATCAACACACTTGGCAGGGGCAAACATGAGCCAGCAGTGGCCAAGGTGGCCAAGAATCCCACCAGCATCCTGGCTTGGATCAGCCACGGTGGGGCCAGCAGAGGAGGGACTCAGTGCTGGTGAGGCTGCACCTCGAACGCTGTGCTCAGCTTTGGGTCCCTCACTACAAGAAGGACATTGAGGGCCTGGAGCGTGTCCAGAGAAGGGAACAGAACTGAGGAAGGGGCTGGAGCCCAGGGGTTCAGGGAGTGGCTGAGGGACCTGGGGCTGTTTAGCCTGGAGAAGAGGAGGCTGAGAGGAGACCTCACTGCTCTCTGCAGGTCCTCGAGAGGAGGTAGGAGAAGAGTGAGTGTTGGTCTCTTCTCCCAAGTAAGAAGTGACGGGATGAGAGGAAATGGCCTCAAGTTGTGCCGGGGGGGGGGGGTTAGATTGGATATTAGGAAAAATTTCTGTACTGACAGAGTGGTGAAGCCCTGGCAGAGGCTGCCCAGGACAGTGGGGGAGTCTCCATCCCTGAAGGGGTTCACAAAGTATATAAATATGGCACTTAGGGATGTGGTTTAGTTGGCACGGTGAGGTTGGGCTCGTGGTTGGACTGGATGATCTTAGAGGTCTTTTCCAACCTTAATGATTCTCTGGTCACCCCATCCCTGAAAGTGAAACCAGGCTTCAGACACAGACAAAACTCCTTCTCCTGACAAAGCTGCACGGTACCGAGACGTATGCTGAAATATTTTAATATACCCTTCAAAAACCAGAGTATGGATACCACACCCCTACAGCCCTCCTGCCGCCCCAGCGCTGCACTCTGTAAGGGATGCAGCCTGCAGCACCAAGCAGCCACGAGCCTGGGCCTCGGGAACAGATCAGTGCTGGGGATACAGCACTGACCTACAGCCACGCTCCTCACAGACCTCCTTGGTACCCAGCACACAAGTCTCTTGAATTCTTTTCGTCTATTTTTTTGTCGAGAAACATCACTGATAGTTTTGCCTTTCTGCCTGCCCTGCCTCCAAGTCTTCCCAGCAGAAAGCATCACAGAGATGTCTTGCTTACTCAAAACACCCCTTTCCCTTGGACCAAGCCACCAGCACCACCGTTCCAGGGCACGGAGCCTCCCCACATGGAGTGGATGTGCTGTGAGGGAGAGGGCAAGGTCTGCCCTGAGGAGATAAAGGTGATGCTCTTGCCTCGCTCCGGCTTCCCAGGCTGCATAAGCATTCAGTGAGCGATCCTGCCATCTGCACCTTATGGCTGCTGTGACGAGGCAAGCTTCCCTCCAGGGCACGTTCTGCAAACCTCACATCCACCAGCTCATCAATCCTTGGCTCCCATCAAAAGAAAGTTATAAACAGGCCCAGACGCTTCTCTCAGGTTTAATGGAGGCAGCTAAGGAACTGTGATCGTTCGATGTTTTCCAATGATAGTGGTGATGCCTGAGGCCAGCAATAATATTACCATGAAATAAATCTGCAGCGATATAATTAGCAGGGATGTTATTATGGCTCAGGTTTTAAGGATGCTCAACACAGAGGGAGCAAAGCAGCGACTCCTAATGGGACCTTGCAGAGGTTCTGGGTTCAAGTTGGGGCTGGAGATGGGAAAGACAGAAAAAAATTAACATCAAGGCAGTGAGACTACCTGCATTGGTCTGTAGGCAAAATAAACCTGGTTCTTTAGAGGCCAGAGGTTACAGTAAACATGGCTCTGTGGAAGTCTAAGGGTTAAATCCAGCTGCCCTTCTTGCCACTCCAGCTATTGAGCAACTTCTAAATATTTGTGCAACGTTCAAATAAAGCCAAGTTCTGACCAAACCCTCAAGCTGGTTTGGAGGCAGGGGGTCTGCTGCATCCAAGCACCCCTCCCCAGTCACAGATTGCTCTTCTGTTTGCATCTCCATGCCACGCTCGCTCTGTGCGGCGTGAGGGGCTGCAGCATTCAAACGGTGCTTGCAAAGCTCCTGCTTCTCCCAGCACCCGGTCTGCAACGCGCTTTGTGCGGATCCACACCAGGATGGTAGCTGCAGCACAACTCTGAAGCCCAACTCTAGCAGGAGAAGGAAACTGCTGTTTTCTCTGGAATGATGCATGAAATCAACAGCTGAGGCAGCAGAGAACAACTTTTCCACTGATGCATATCAAAGGTAGACACATATCACTAGGCAAAACTAGGAGGAAGAGAGGGAAGGGGCTGGGCTCCAAAGAGGGATGCTACTGGTAGCTGAGCGGAAGAGCTAAGAAAAGAGCTGGCACCCACCCAGTGTTTTCTTTTGCTTGCAGACTTAGCACTAAAAGTAAGAGCATAAAGGATATAAGTAGAGCAAAACGTTTAAGGACCAATGCTCACAGGGGAGAGGAAGGGAAAGGAAAGTCAACACATGCCAGGATTGACCCTCAGTTTTGACATGAAATCCTTTGGGCAGTTGTTTTGAAGCCACGCTTGGGGAATAGGTGTTTCCCAGGACCCCCAGATGGAAGGGTTTCCACCCCATATGCAGGACCCGGACTCATGAGCTGGAGCTTCTGTGCCAGTGTCCACATGGCAGGGGTCACTGCATGGTTGTAAAAGGTGATGCGCTAGGGGAGAGGCTGCATCGAACTCAGGAACCCATCCTTTAACCCAGCCGGCCAGGAGATGTCCTGGAGGCAAACCCTGAGGCAGGCAGCCTGTCCTCAGCTACGGCTCAGAAACTCTTCATAATTTTTAAGTGTGCTTCCAAATCTGCAGTCCAATCCCACACCTTCCCTCTTTTTTTTTTTTGCTACAATAAACTTTATCTCAGAATGTAATCTAGTAATAAAAATGGTTTTAAAGTGATCTGACAAGCACTAGAAACCCCATTTCTTTGAGAGTGACAACTCTATTTACAGCAGCACATCCATACACTGTTTTATATTCCACACGCTCTTCAGGCCCTCAGATTTGGGATACGTCCTTTCCACACACTCGCAAGAATCAATTTCAGCTGTGAAGAGGAGTTCTCAGCAGGCAGAAGGTGGGAAGAAAGATTGCTTCTAACCCTGGGGTCTCCGCACATCTCCCAGGACAGGGGCACGGAGGGATGAGCAGCCTCCTTTTCCATTTCACAGCCATCTTGCTGCACTTGAGCAACCCCCCCACCCCCGACTCCAGCGGCCACCATTCCACAAGCTCCACGTGCCCAGCCTGACGGGCCACAGCGCTGCTTGGTTTAAGAGGGAAGGGTAAACCAGCAACGTACAAAGAGAAGATTTAAGGATGCCTTCAACTGGCACTCTTTCAGAAGGGTGCACTTCACGTTTTCTGCTAAAAAAATGCACACTCAAAACCTGGACAGCCCAGGGAACAACGGTGTCAAGCCCAAACAGAGCCAAGAGAGGGAGTGCCGAGCTCCAGGGAGGTGTTATTGCAGTAACCAGCCATGAAGGACACCTCATAGTAAAAGTCCTAGAACTTAATTAGGAAGCACAGCTCCTACTGCCGAGTGTATTAATGACAAAGGATGATCTTCCCAGGCCTCAGTTTCCCCACAGGTAAAGCTTTCCAGTCAAATATACCTGTCCTAGGGGAATTCATCTCTTGCTGGAACGTGCTTGAGAAGCCGAACTCCCACCACCTTGATGTTTGCTTATTTGCTTCCACACACATCCAAGAGCACCGTTGCTTACCTCTTCCCCATCACCGTTTCCCACTGCCCCCCAACACTGCGAAGCTCAACGTCTCCCGTAATCTTATCCGAGTTCCTCAGCTCCAGGTACACCAGAGGAGACATCTTCATCCGTGCGAGTGGAGAGCGAGGCACAGCTGAGAGCAGGAACGGCACAGCCTGGTGCTTGCTCCCTATATAATTAGCTGATATAAAAGCTGTGCCATCTACTGGCGTGCAACACGAAACACTGGTCCCAGCACAGCTCCGACAGAGCTGGGGGTGCTACAGCAGCCCTTCACATAGAGCTGAGGTGGGATTTCAACTCACACCCTCTTAGAAGCAGCAGCACGTGAGAAGGAAACACAGGAAGGCCAAGGACAACCATTCACTCTGCAGCACCAAAGCCAGGCAGCACTGCTCACGGGAGCCCTGCATGAGCATCCCTGTCTGGAAGGGTGGGTCAGTCCCAGCCTTTAGAAACCCCCACTGGCTAAGAAAAAAAATCTCCCACCTGCAGAAAAAAAAAAACCACCACCATCAGTTTTAATTCCCATTATTAAGTTTAAAGTTTTGGGAAGATATTTTGGCAGGCACCAACACTGCCCTACAGTTGGCAGCCCTTCACCACGCTGAGAAAACTGGAGCTGTCGCTTCCATCCAGGCTGTAAAAGGTACTTCCAAGAGTCCTCACCACCACACTCCTCAGGGACGCGGTGTGTTCGAAACAGAGAGGAAGGCAGAAAGCAAAGAAGGAAAGCAGAAACACCAGGCCAGCACGTCGGCGGGCTCAGGCAAGCAGAGACATAAAGCCCGGGCTGGGTTACAGATGAGCTTCTGAGCCCCTCTCCGTGCCTGCAGACAACCCGGTTCCAGCCCCGCACGTCCCAGTCCCGCCGGCTGCTCCACCAGCACCACCAGGCAGGCGCACAGTTAAATATTTGCGCTCACATCTGTTCCATCTTGCTTCCCCTTCAGCCTGTGAACGCTGGCAGATTTCTCATCGCAGGGCTGTATTAAGCTGCTTTTTAATTGCATTTTGAGGGACCCAAAGGCCAGCAGACAGAAGGGCACTTTATTTTTGCCAAGGAACATTATTTTTAGTGTAGAGGCAGGAAAGGTTTTCATTAATCCCCAGCCAGCACAAAGCATCCATGCAGCAGCCAGAGGAGCGGGCTGATTCGAGCCCTGCCTGGAATACCACAGGCTCCCACCAACTCCTCTTTAAAGAGCAGATTGCAGGCTTTGGCACTAAACTTACATTAAATTGATACCATCTCTTTAATGTTATCTTCGGCTCTTTATCACAATTCCATGTGCAATTTACATTCTTGTCGCCCCCCTTTTTTTTATATGAAGATTTGCTAGATCCTTATCGCAGATATTTTACACATTGTTGTAGTGTCACTCAAACGTTTAATGGACATCAGCTGCTCTGGGAATATCTAATAGCTCCTTGCTACAGGGTAGGGCTGGATGCTGATGGATTTCATGCTGATGCCATTAAAGCTGCAGCAGATGCAAAGCAAAGCTACGTGGAACGGAAAGAACGGTCCCTGCTAGACACTGCACTACAAGACAGAGCGTGCCAGCTCGTGTACAACAGCACAGCACCACTTGCCCAGAGCCAAGCTAAATGCTTGTTATTTGAGGCATCTTCATGTGAGCCTCCTGCTCTTTATCTGCAGCAACTTGGGGTGCTGATGGATAAGAAACTCGACACGAGCCAGCAGTGTGCGCTCGCAGCCCAGAAACCAACCGTGTCCTGGGCTGCACCCAAAGAAGTGTTGCCAGCAGGGAACGGGAGGCAATTCTGCCCCTCTGTTCTGCTCTTGTGAGATCCCACCTGGAGTACCGTGTCCAGTTTTGGAATCCCCAACTTAAGAAGGAGACGCAACTGTTGTTATGGGTCCAGAGGAGGCTACGAAGATGATCAAAGGGCTGCAGCACCTCCGCTATGAGGACAGGCTGAGAGAGTTGGGGTTGTTCAGCCTGGAGAAGAGAAGGCTTTGGATGGACCTCATAGTGACCTTCCAGTACCTGAAGGGGGCTCCAGGAAAGCTGGGAAGGGAATTTTTACAAGGGATGGTAGTGATAGGATGAGGGGGAACAGCTTTAAATTGGAAGCAGAAGACTTAAATGAGACATTAGGAAGAAATTCTTCATGATGAGGGTGGGGAGGCCCTGGCCCAGGGTGCCCAGAGCAGTGGTGGCTGCCCCATCCCTGGAGGTGTTCAAGGCCAGGTTGGATGGGGCTTGGAGCCCCCTGATGCAGTGGGAGGGGTCCATGCCCATGGCAGGGGGTGGCACTGGGTGGGCTTTGAGGCCCCTTCCAACCCAAACCATTTTGTGATTCTCCGATTCAAGTCACAGGGCTCTCACGCAGAGATCTGCTGAAATGAACTGTGCCAAAGCTGCTCTGGCTTTCGTGGGCTGCAGAAATCAGACTTGCCAAATCCACTTTCTTTAGGAAAAGGAGGTGGGATTTGAAGAGAGCTTTTGAGACTAAAAAGCTTCATGCAAGTCCATTAACCTGCAGGACCAAGCCTCCACCCCCTCAATCATTAGAGTCCTTAACTTCACTACTTGTCCATAAACAGAGCTATACAAATAATTGATTTTTAGTTCAACTGGGGGATGAAACTCTTAAAAAAAAAAATAAATAAAAATCTCCATTCTACCTGAATTGAATTCAAAATGATTCAGTTTTTCTTCCCAGGTCAATTACTCCCATTCAATAGAAGAGCCTTCCATTCCAGACGATGGATTTCAAACATTCAGGGGGAAAAAATAGGAAAGAAGAGTATAAATAGGTGGGAGCCTTTTCTGCCCAAGATCTGAGCTTCAGAGAGTCTTTAGGGATGTACAGCAGCACAGGGGGCAGGGGCTGAACTCCCCACAGCCGGGAGCAGATCCATAAGCACAAAGTTACACGCTCCCTGGGGAAATGAAGATCCTCCCCTCGCTCTCTCCCACCATCCACAGGCTATGAAAGCCATAGGACAGGATGCAGAAGCAACTCTAGGTGCCAAACTGCCATGGAAATGCATTTTCTCACACCAAAACTAACCAAGGAAATTCAAATAAATCCTTTTTTCAGTGACATGGTTTCTTTTATTTTGCTCTCACTGCAAACGTGTCTTCCCAACCATGTTTAAAGGTTGATTTTATAAAGAATTAAATGGCAATTCTCTTCCCCAGCATCAATTCCCTTGAAGACCCCCTCCTCTACTGCATCACTCACCATTTTTATATCTATATCTATCCATATAGATAGAACAGTAGCTGTATCCATCATCTTTTATCCTTTAAACCAACCCCAAATGCATCTCCTTTGAGAGAATAAGGCAACCCTGTCAGACCTCCAGAGCTCAAGAGGGTAAGGACCAAGCAGAGCGATTAAATCCTCAAAGCAAGGTTAGTTCCCACCACAGGGAGTTCACAGTCCTCCTCCCTGTGCGTGCGAACCAGCTCAGCAACACTCAGGCAGCGGGCGCGAGGGCGAGCTTTGCTCACTCTAAAAGCCCAGCTAAAGCTCCCAGCGCCGCTGCGTGACCCCACACCGTGAGCCTTCGCCCCCGGCACGGCACAGCTCCCCTCGACGCACCCGCCTCGGGGATGAGTGCAGCGCACCGTCTGCCAAAGGCAAGATGCTCTGGGGCAGGGAGGAAGCCAGGAGCTTAAAATAAATCTCTGCACAAAGGCAGAGCTAAGTGGTGCAGACCTGGATGAGAACCAGTGGAGTTCACCTCCCCAGTGAGGGTAAGGGACAGGACGGACACCTCAGTTTTCAGGAAAGTCAGGAAACTATTTATTTGCACAAGAAAAGTAAGGAAACTCCACGCTGGGTTGCGGAACACCAGACATCAGCTCCTTTGCAGAACTGGCTTTGGCTCCTCTTTTGTTCGAGGCCCTGGGAGGGCATCCCAAAAAACCCCAGAGAGGTCTCTCCTCTCAACCACCCCAACCTCTTAGAGCAAACACCCAGAAACAACAGCCTTAATCTGCCAAGGGCAAGAGAGGACAAGGGTGTCTTCGTTTGTTCTTTGCTAACAGCCAGACAAGCCCTTGGTGCTGAAGGCCGACAGCGCACGTACGGGGTTAGTGACCTGCTGGAGACTTACTGAGCATTTTAACAGGTTGGGACCATGGCTTGTCACTCCCCCATCAGCGACTCCAGATGCATTTGAGATACCGAGTCATGGGTGCCCCCAAACACGATCGTCCCAGCGGTGCCGGAGACGCAGCAGTGCCCTCGCAAACCTCCGCAGCCGCAGAGTGCACCGAGCAGCTTACAAAGTTGTAAAGCCCATCGTGCTGGGTTGCTGCCAAGCGTTCATGGGAGAAGAAAGGGAAATGTTCAACATAATCTGCATGAGAGTGCAGGAAGCCCTAAATCGTGTTAGCGCTATTAAGGAAGCTGGTTACATCGCTCGGCAAACTGGCCCAATAGAGTTCTGATACACTTGTTACAAACATCTGATTGTCCCTGATTAGATTAGACAATAAAGGCCCGTCCTGGTGTGCGGGTATTGTTCGTTTCCCCTCTGCAATCTGTAAATTAGAATTCCAGACCTGGGAGACTGGATTCAAATTGGATTACTGGAGCAGGTCCAGCGCAAGAACAATCGTTCGGCAGGAGAAGACACACGCACACACAAATGAATAAATACATACATACACGGGGACAGCCAGGATTTGATTAGGAGTGAATTAAAAACAGAATTAAACACAAAAGCCACCAACCAGCAATTAGCAAAGAAGTGGGAAGAGCAATGGATTTACACCTACGAATTAACAAAGCACAGAGTTCACACCTTTAAATGTTTTGTACTTCAGTGCACACAAGGTTGAGGTTGGTTGTGGGTCCCTCCTCTGCGAACGCTAAAGCTCCTGGCTGTAGCCATGTGGGGCAAACAAGTCCTGCATCTGAGCTCACTGAGCTATATTTATTCCTCCTTTCCTTCCCGTTTTGCTGCTTAGATGAGACAGGTAACACAGCCCTTAGCTTGGGCACTGGTCTGGAACCCAGCAGAGTGCAAAGGACTTGTGGCACACCCAGACATCCCCACCAGGCAAAACGCAGGGCCGTATCCTACCACACCAGAAACCCAGCAGGGCTGTGTGTGCAGCACCACACGCTGCCACCCAACCTGAATCCCGACGCGCTGCTGCTCAGGAGGGCTTTTCTCGTCAGTCGTGGGACCCCCTCATTAAAAACAGCAATGGACTTGGCCAATGAGTGCCCAGTGCTGCTCCTGCTGAATGCTACCCCCTTCTCGCTGCCTGCCCTGAAGACCACAAGCCACCAGGACCAGAGGACACCAACACCCTCAACAGCAAAAGAGGGAAGAGAAAGGCACGGTGCCCACACTGCCCATTTCCTACCAGCCCATGCCGTGACAGAGGTCAGCACCTCTGCCATGAGAGACAGGATGTGAGGAGATGCTCTCAACTGGGCTGAGAGATGCTTTGCTGCACGCCAATTTTTGCAACTCTTCAGACAAGTGAAACCTTTTATTGTCCCTATCAGGGAGCAGAAGAGCTGATAAAGACTCCATTCACCACATACCTGCAAGGGAAATCACAGGGCTACCAGAATTGTTAAAGGGATAAACCTGTCCAATTAAATCCCCTCTGCACTCTTGATGTGCGGTTGTGCCAGCTGTAAATGGAGCTTGGAACCAGTCCCAGCTGGACAGCAGTGCACTGAGCATCCAACCGGGACTAAAAGCACAACCGGCCTGAGCTCCCACCTCCCGTGAAGCCCCTGCTGACCAGCTCTCACCACGCAGAAGCCAGCTTGTAAGTGCTTCGTGGTGATGCGCCAAGCTCCCATCTCGCCCTCTATCAGAGCATCCTAAAGCACAGCCAAGGACCGACTGCACCCCCACATCAGGAGGAACATGAAAGGAAAAAAAAGCCAGTAAGTGGGAAAACCCAGAACCAAGTGAGGGGGTGGAAATCAGAGGCAAAACTGAGAAATTCGCTTCAGGCAGCAAGAAAACCCAAGCCTTACTCATCTCCAGATCAACCACCTTCACTGTGCATCAAAACCCAGTTCTTCCAGCCACCTTGCCCTCAGATCTGAGGCAAAATGGGAATGCCACAAACTCCCAGAGTCACGTTCACCATGGCTCTGTAGCCCCAGGTAACCCAGTGAGATGCTTTTAAAACACAGTAAATTCACAGTCTTGTCCTTTATATTCATTTCTCTGCCAAAAGGAAACATCTAGTGCCAAGTGTAGGTTTTCCTATAATAAATATAAAATACACGCACAAATTCCACAAGACATGGAATGCCACTTTGCCACACTTCCACTCAAAGCGTCATCCTCGATCCCGCACGTGGCTGAGGTTCAATGGAGACGTAACCAACTTTACCCTAAGTCGACAGATTTTGCTGGTGATGTGCAACATGCAAAACTAAATCAGCTCTTTGGAAAAAGCTACTGGTCCTGCTGTGCCACGAGCATCCCATGGGGGCAACGCCAGAGCCCGCAGACATTCGCGCCGTGTTTTATGGACAGGGAGGTCTCTTTTATAGAGATGGGAGAAGACCACCAGCACAGAGGCTGGTCTTTAGGCTGGTCCTGGTGTATAAATAACCCACCTGAGGTCATAACTCACTCGCTAAGTTGTGGGAAGTGCCGCTCGCAGGAGGCAAAGCAAATTGTCTGTGGTTAAATATGTGAGGTATGAAGCAAGCGGCCTCCATAAGTGGCCTTTGCAAGAGCTGCGTAAAAAGTAGAAATAAGCCTAAACCAGGAATTCCTAGGAATTCTTCTGCCCCATGAGACTGTCACCAGACACGATAGTCTGGAAAAAAAAAAGGGAGGGACTGCATCCAAATCACCAGCCCCTTGTAGATGACTTTTTAGGAAGCAATTGCCCTCTTTGCTGTGCACCTCTGGCTCTGCTCTGAAAAGCAAGCGTGAAATCAGAGTGTGCTGCTAGTGCCAGACCCGTGCCACGGCGCTGCACCATGGCCATCAGTGCCAGACAGTCTCATTTGGTTTCCTCGTGCTTGGTTTCTGCTTCTTAGAAATACAACACGCAAGGTAAGAAACTCTGTATCATTGATAAGTGCTCTGCACACAATCTGATTTTAATACAGACACATTAATATTTTCACTTAGAAACACAAGCAAACAGGCTTTTTGACGGCTGGACTGAATCATCGTCTATTCAGAACAGCATTCTCAAAGCACATGTCCATCACGTGAGCCCAAAAGCCAGCTAGCACTTCCCTACAAAGCCTCACCAAAGCAGGCAATATCCCTTCTCTCTCTGGCAGCCAAGGAGACAGGAAGGCATCTTTTCAGTAGAGTGAGTACGTGAGTGACACGGCAATTCATACTTCAAGAGAAGAATCCATTTCTCCCTCCTCATCTGCCCTCGTGGAGTCCCACCTGACTCAGATGCTGAAAAATGTATTTCAAGAAGTCATCATCACTCCCCTGAGTCATGGGAGAAGGGGAGGAAATGACTCCAGGAGAGATGATTCAATTAATGGGAGGATTGAGACAGAAAACACAGGCAGGAGAGCGGAAGGAGCTATGGGAGCCTCACTGCTCCGAAGGAGCTTCGCACAACAGGGAAGAAATTCAGAAGATACAACTTCTCCTCCTTGAATCAACCTCAGATTTTGCTGTCAGTGCCACCAATCCAAGATGCCACAGATTTACATGCAACCTGGATGTAGGAGACTGCTCCATCCAGCAACAACACCCTGAAGGAGTCCTCTTCAAGGGACTAATTCAGGGCAACAGATCATTGTTTCCACTACAGCAAAACAGCACCGAGGGCTCATTATCTAACCAGCACCGCCAGAATCGCTCCTGTGTCAGGTCCAGCATCAGGCGAGCCCTTAACAGCACACCAACCAAAACCCAACAAAAAGGAAGTCAAACTGGAAGACAAACAAGGTTATTTGTCCCCCAGGCAGCAGTCTTACCCTTGGCTTGGCACCAGAAGGTGCACAAACGCTCTGCAAATCTGAGTCGGAGCAAAGGATAAGGAAAAGCACAGCGACTGATCAGCTGGAAGTCAAACAGCAGAGTGGAGCCCACCCAGCACAGCCTTGTCATGTCACCCAGCGTCACCACCCTCCCATCCCATAGAAGACAGACAGTGTTCAGGTGTGTGTCGAGCTTGCAATTAACTTCTGGCACCATGAGCAATTCTCACTCCACTACAGATAAAATGCATTCATTTTAACTGAAAAATAGGACAATAGATGGGGAAGGTACGCAGGTACCCATGACAACTCACACACGCAGTCAGGGCCAGGATTCAGGTGCCAGGCACCAACACAAACGTTTCAGGGCATCCTCTCCTAAACAGGGAACCCCCCTATTCATCTGAAACGCTTCCATGAGCCACTGCAGGGACATCGCCATACCTTTGCTTCCGCTGACCACACCCCCACATAAACAACTGGGTCAGATTTGCTGCCACTTGTACTCCTGTGGCAGCACCTTCAGACATTCACATGACGGTGGGACGAGATAAACAGCAAGAAGACACCTATAGTAGATCCTCTGATGACACCTCCTCCCCTCCCACCTCAGACATATTCCACATGAATCAGAGCAACCGCAGGATGCAGCTCCCAGAAAAGGCCACACAACCATAGAAATTACTGAGCTCACAACGCCACCCCAGCACCACCCCTCTCTTCACACTGCACACACCCATCAAAAGGTTGGCACACAGCCCCATCCCCTTACCTTTAAAGCACGGACTTTCTTGGCCAAGAGGCTTTCGATGTCCCCTGCGACCTTCTCCACCAACTTCCTGGGCACGTTCTCCTTGACTTCAAACAGGTTACTATTCTCATTGTAGATCTGAAGGGAAGACAAGAGAAAGGAAGCCAGTCAATATTAGAGAGAAGCACAGCACCTTCCCACAGAAAAGCTGATCTTCTGACACAGAAGAACTTTAGCAACGTGGATTAGATAACAATATAAATTCTAGAAATGAGTGGAAGAAGGGAAGAAAGGCTTTGCGATCAGACAAAACCCCACACCATCGGCTTTGTAGCTGCCTTCCTTTGTGTTAGCAGGTCATGACCATCCCTGCTCTCGCTCCCATCTGAGCTGCCCACAACACTGACCACCCCCTGCCTCTGTTGAGCCAAACCAGCAGCACAGGCAGAGTCACCGTGCTCACTCTTGTCCTCTCCTTTGCCCAAATGCACTCCTAAAGTCCCCTCCCCAGGCCACCTGCTGGACTTTACAAGTGTGAGCCCAGCTCCCTGCTTCCCCCAGCCCCTGGGCAGTACCCACAGGTTCATTCAGTGCAGAGCCTGGCAGCACGGGTGCAGACAGGGCAGCCCTGGGCACCAGGAACAGGAGCAGGGGATCCCATAGGGTAGGATAAAACCTCATCTCTGAGTGCACCATAGTGAAGTAGCCCCCTCGGGAAGTCAGGATTTCTACAGCCAGTCCACAACCCAGCCGGGCTGCGGTGGGGAAAGGCCCAGATCCACACTGGGATTACAGTAAAGGCCAGATGCCATTACCTAGATTTGAATGTTCACACTCAAAGCTGTGACCATCACACAACAGACAGTCCCAAGGGAAAGCATCAGTGCTGCCCCACCAAAAGGGGCTCAGACCCATCACAAGACTTGTAACCACCAACCCCTCAGTCATCTCCTCCGATGAATGAATATGATCCAAGGGCTGGAGCACCTTAGGTACGAGGACAGGCTGAGGGAGATGGGGTTGTCCAGCCTGGAGAACAGAAGGCTCTGATGAGACCTTAGAGCAGCTCCCAGTGCTGAAAGGGGCTCCAGGAAAGCTGGATCAGGGAGTGCAGGGACAGGACAAAACTGAAAAGAGGGGAGATTTGGATTAGAGATTAGGAAGAAATTCTTCACGCTGAGGGTGGGGAGGCCCTGGCCCAGGGTGCCCAGAGCAGTGGTGGCTGCCCCATCCCTGGAGGTGTTCAAGGCCAGGTTGGATGGGGCTTGGAGCCCCCTGATCCAGTGGGAGGTGTCCCTGCCCGTGGCAGAGGGTGGCACTGGATGGGCTTTGAGGTCCCAAACCATTCTATGATTACAGGTGACCATTATGTGAGCATCGTGATTCTGAAGAGAACGCTTTGGTAAGGCAGCACATTTTAGACACATCCTCAGACTCCAGCAGAAATGATTTCTAGATGTTCCTCATATCAGAGCTCTATCACACCCTGAGCTTCAGGCTGAAAAGCATGGACTGCCAATAACAAAACAACCTGTAGTAGAGAATAACACCCCACATCAGCACAGAAAGGGTTAAAGTGAGGAAAGCTCAACACATACCAAAGGGAGGAAAAAAAAAAGAGTAAGTTAACAGCATAACAAAATAATGTGCTTGGAAGGCACAGACCACATCCAGCTGAGCAACGGCAATTAGGAAAGCAAAGAGGAGCAATGTTCAAGGAGAAAGCTTTGGGTAAGGAGGGCGTCCTGACATGAGTATTTTCCTATTATGAAACAGAAAATTGGCTCCTATTGGTTACGGACAGAAACGGTGCCTGTCCACAAGGGAGGAAAAACCAGAACAAGAAAGCAGGAGATGTTCCTCCAGCCCTCTCTGCAGCTGCAGAGCTCTGCAGTCTTCCTGGCTGAACAGTTCATCGCCGTTAATTAGAACAATCCAGCACGAATTAGCAGTGACCAGACGAGCAGCAGAACGTACCAGACAGGCAGGGGAATGAATGGTCCTGCTCCAGGCAATTAAGATAGCTTTGTGCTCTCTATTGTAGCAGTTTGCTTCGGGTTGCTCAGAACTTGGCTGGGTTTTACTTATCTAAGGTGACATTTGCCATATTGGGTTTTTCCTTGAGCTGAATTGAAGGGAGGATTTTCTGGCCCAAACATTTTGCAGCAGCAAAAGCTCTTAATTTTGTCCAGATTAGCAAACTGTTCTCATTGAAATTCTCCTGCGATCCAGTGCTCAGGGACCTGGGTTTGAAATTTGTAACGGCAGTGACCTCAGAGCCAACAAACTACTGCTTCCATGTGGGTCCGTCACACCCAGCTGTGCCGGCAGCCTGGGGGAGAAGCAGGGTGCAGGCTGCGCGCTCTCTGTAGACCGAGTTCTACTTTGCAGTTGCTTTGTGAACGCACTCCATCCCCTCCCAGCCTGCAAGGTACCCTCCAACAGGCAATGCTGGGACACGAGAGTGAAGCCCAGTTCCTCCTGCAGTGCTCCAGCTGTGCTGAAACAAGAAGGGATGCCCCTGCTCAATGTGCTTTGCAAAGTGGACAGGAGAGGGGCTGCACAGAGCCCCCCAAATGCCTACACAGGTATTGACCCTCGGGCTCAGAGAGGAGGAAGCTGTTGTGTTCAGGGATGGGGATCAAGACCAAGATACAAACTGCAAACCTCAATCAAAAGTCTAGGAATGGCTGAAGGTGGATGCAGAAACCAGAAGATCCAGGCATGGCAGTGGGAAGAGGAATCCAGCAGTGGATGCTGAGAGTGAACTAGTAAAGTGGCCAGAGCAGGAGGAAATATTAACACCAGCAAACCAACAGAAAGTACTGAGTTTAAATTAAAAGGAGAAAGAAGGATGGTGGTAAGCGAGGGGAAGAAAATCAAGCAGCTCAAGGCAACCTGCAACACAGGGCCTGGAGGAAAGCTGGGGAAGGGTTCCTGATCAGGGAGTGCAGGGAGAGGATGAGGGAAATGGTTTTCAGCTGCAAGAGGGAGGATTGAGATGAGATCTTAGGGAGAAATATTTTGCTGTGAGGGTGGGGAGGCCCTGGCCCAGGATGCCCAGAGCAGTGGTGGCTGCCCCATCCCTGGAGGTGCCCAAGGCCAGGTTGGATGGGGCTTGGAGCCCCCTGACCCAGTGGGACGTGTCCCTGCCCATGGCAGGGGGTGGCACTGCGTGGGCTTTGAGGTACCTTCCAACCCAACCCATTCCATGATTCTAAGCTGAGCAGGAAAAGCCTCTGCTCAGGGAGGCATTTCGAGCTCCACAAGCCCGAGCTGTGATCAGCTTTGCACAGTGACCTCTACTAAGGGCATCAGCTGGTACAACAAATACCTGCCCTGAGAGGCACCGCTTGCTCGGATGCTCCTCTAGTGCTTCTTCTGGTAGACGGGTTTCTCAGGGACGTGGTTTAGTTAGTGGACACATATGGCTGGGCTCGATCTCAGAGGTCTTTTCCAACCAAACAATTCTATGATTCAGGACCTGTTGGTCTCCACCAGACAAGCAGCAGTCTGGTCTGTTTTGAGTCCTCCCATTGCCCCACGGCACAGGGCACCACTGATGAGGAACAGGGACAAGCCTCCAGCAGGTTTGCTCATGCCTCGGGCACGCAGAGCAGACCCCTCCAACAAAAAGTGAGGCCAGAGAAGAATCACTCAGCAACATAAATGACCAACACAAGCACCATGAGATGGTCCAGGCTGAGCAAGGAGCACTGTGGCTGGGCAGCGGAGAGGAAAAGGAGTGCAAAGCCCCAGAGATCCCGCTGGAAGATGGAGATTGCTCAGAGCCACAGGCAGAGCGTGGAGACAGCACGATTTCCATCTCACCCCTCGTCCCGGCTGCACCTACTGTTGTTACATTTCATCGTCTGGTGCTTATAGTCCTTGCAATGATGGTAATCATCGTGGTGTCTATATTACATTAGGAGGATGTCAGCCTCAGCGCCGCGTCAGGGATAATCAAGCAGGCAGTGACAAGAGGGATAGCGGCCGCACTGACAGCCCGCCAGGACAACTGGGGCTGCCTCTGCCATGCAGCACGGAGCGCAGCACACAACCGGCGCGGGGACGAGGGGCTGGGGGCTGCAGAGGACATGGAAATGGGCATCTGGTGAAGCAACCTCGGCCAGGAAGGTGCCACATCCCAATTTTCCCCATCAACGGGTCAGAAGGGAGGAAGTGAAGAAGGGAAGCAGAAGCAGGGGAGCAGCGGTGCTGCAGTCCAGCAAGGGCACTGCAAATCTACCCCAGCCCAACTCTCAGAGCTGGTACCATGGAAGCCACCAGCCCTGAGGATGCAGCTCCCACTATGATGCATCCTTGGGAATGAAGCAAGCAGCAGGCTCCCACAGAGCCTGGCCTGCCCCTCACCCTGTCCCCAGCACGAGCTGCTGCTACTGCAGCCTACGGATGCGCTCGAGCGCACGCAGGAGGCAAACAGCTTGACATTTACTCACCCCTCTCCCTCTCTCCTCGCACAGTGCCATTCCCCTGCTGTGCTCCTTCCTTCCACCCACCTCATAAAAGGCAAGCACCCTCCGAGCAGCTCTTCACGGCTCTCCTGCAAAAGCAGGACAGGGAAATGTGCAGTTTGGCTGCTCCTCAGGGATGGTCAGCTATAATTGAAGAAAACAAACCATAGAATTAAGGGCTCCTGCCTTCACTGAAGAGCCTGCTAAAAGGCAGCAGCACCACAGAGAAGGTAGGGGACAACGGGGAAGGCAGCCCACGCTTCTGGGCATGGAGAAGTGGAGCTGCTCCAGCATCCGCATGTTCCATCCTCTATGGCACCAGTTGGACTTCTGCTCACTCAACCCATGATCACGAGCCTCTCCAGCTGAGGCTGCAGGCCTGCCAGCCCCGGAGCAGACCTGAGACCGCTACGCATAATTTAGTGAGCAGACAGGGATAAAGGGCTATGCACGGTTAGCCTGGATTATAGAAAACCTCTCCTGGCCTGGAAAGCTGCTTTTAGTCTTCAGCAGCCCAAACTCTTGTACAGGGAGCTCTCAGAGCAACAGACCTGCCTGGGTGTCTACAGGGAGTGAATCTTCAGCACCACACAACTTCAAACTCAGGCTTCTCCTTCAGATAAAGAGCTGTAAAATTAAATCATGGCACGGTTCAAAACAAAGTCTCAACCAGAATGAGAGCTCGGCCCAAGCACTCCTTCGCACACAAACAGCTGCCTGGATGGCGTGGGCTTTGCTGCCAGGTCAGGGTGGAAGCGCACCAGAGCCTGCTGTGCTGATGTACAGGAGGGGGAGAACAGCTACAGCATCTCGGACCAATATCCAAATGCATTTAGAGAGCACACAATCTCTAAAAATACACATTGTACAGTAAACCAGACACAAAACAGGAAAACCCCAACCTGATCCTTGACTCTGGCTGCTCTCTCGGTTGGACGGCACGCAACAACAAAAGCTTCAGTAAGGAAAACCTTTTAAAAATGTACCTCAACTGCTTTCCTTCAGGAAATACACAGAAGAGTTCAAACATGCCTACACTGAACAGCTTAATTCAGATCAACATCATTAAAACTGCACCTAGAATACCCCAGGTGCATCCTAGGAGGGATGCTGCCACAGATAAAGGTGCACTACTCTGCTATCAGCTTTCCACTGGTTCTATCAGAGTCACTGCCTCTGCACCATGGATCACACCGGGTTTACCTCATTGCCCCCAAGAGAATAAAATGGTGTTGTTCCAAAGCAAGGGATAGGTCAGATCAAACGCTGCACCGATACGACAGTGCGAATTCTTCCACATGAAGCTCCTCCAGAAATACATGCTTGATTTATATCGGTCCTACAGAACTCAATTTCCCACTGGTTTACCTATAAGCAAGGATTAAAATCGATTTTGGAATGGATCATCAGTTTAACTGAAAGAAGTGAAAGTGCTCTCTCAGGCAGACAGACACACGCTCAACTGAAGCGGAATGCTGGACCCACCAGGAGAAAGCAGGGGCTGGAAGGAAGGGGACATCAGAGGAGGGTTTGAAAGAGGGAAAGAATGGAGTGAGAAGCTTAGAGCAGGGAGCAAAAAGGTTTGTGCTGGGACTGATGGCCTCACAGTGCGTCCAGATGAGACGAATGGGAGAAGATGATGAAGTTGGTCAGGGAGAGATAAAGCAAGAAACTTCTCTGCTGCTCAGGTCACCCCTGGATTCTGTGTAGCTGCAGCTCCGCCTTTCCCTCAGTTGCCAGGTGGTTTAAAACTTTGCTTTCCTTTACTGTGCTCCTTTTCCAAGGTTAAATGTTTAGGACACTGAAATTACAAAAGCTGCAAAAGTGGACCTCACCAGACCAACTCTCCATGGCAGCAGAGAATGAGGGACCATCACTGCCATGAGCAACAACAGAAAGCTTTGCTCCAGTGAGGAGGATGAGAAAGGGACCACCACTGCCATGAGCAGAGATGGAAGGCATCGCTCCAGTCTCTTTAGCTGACACGCACCGACAGCGGCGATGCCCAGGGCAGGGCTGCTACAGCCAGGCAAACCCTGCTCCCCGTTCCCTTCCAGCTCTGCATTGAGTAATGCAAGATTTGGATCCCCAGAGACTTTTTAAACAAATATCCAGGTCTCTCCCAAAACAGCTTTACCTTCTGTGCCAGAGAAGGGGCTGCTTCTTGCAGGGAGGCTGTGGAAACAGCTGTGCTGGGCAGCCGCTAACACTGAAGCTCCCAGACAGATTTTGCAGGCTTTCCTTCTAACTGGACAAGAAAGAGAGCAACAATTACCATGCGCTGCCTCTTACTGTTATTGATGGCTACCACTGGCCAAACCCAGCTCTCAGCTGCAGGGATGTAAATTTGGGATAACGCCACTGACACGGAATTAAACTAAATCTCTTATTAGAGCTGGAGAGACTGAAATCTAGGCCAGCAGAAGTCAGCACTGTCAATGGTTTCCCTCCAGTTTTCTGCAGAGTAATGATCTATTTTAAAGAAATGGAACTTTTAGAAATAGCAACTTTGCAATTCTCTTGATTTACCTTCTGACGTAGGCTTTGGGGCTCTCTCTGATCTTCAGGATTCAACGTTTGCAAGCTTTTCTCCCTAATCTGAAGCACTGGAAGCGATTCTGTAAATGCAAACTCATTGGAAGCAAGGCTTAAAGAGCCCCTCCGCATGTCATGGAATGGTTTGGGTTGGAAGGGAACTTAAGGCCCATCCAGTTCTACCCCCTACCATGGGCAAGGACACCTCCCACTGGATCAGGGGGCTCCAAGCCCCATTCAACCTGGCCTGGAACACCTCCAGGGATGGGGCAGCCATCACTGCTCTGGGCAACCTGGGCCAGGGCCTCCCCACCCTCACAGCAAAACATTTCTCCCTAAGATCCCATCTCAAGCTCCCCCTGTTTCAGCTCAAAACTATTTTCCCTCGTCCTGTCCCTGAAATTCCTTATCAAGAGCCCCTGCCCAGCTCTCCTGGAGCCCCTTCCAGCACTGGGAGGCTGCTCTAAGGTCTCCCCAGAGCCTTCCCTTCTCCAGGCTGAACAAGTCCAACTCTCGGCCTTTCAAAAAAGTCCCTAAAACATCCAGACATCTCTCAAAGCCAGGCACACACCCCAAAGCAGAACTGGGGGGGGGGAAATACAGCTCAGAATTCAGGTAGGGGTAAAATAAGAGCAAAAACGGAGCCCAGGTCTTGAAGGAAGGCACGTATTTTTTTTGATGGAAGGTCAGAGTGACAGTACAAGAGTGCTCATACAGGAATTGCAAGAGCAGATTTGAGAAATTGTGAGATCCCAGGTCCTGATTTGATTGCGGATGAGAGCAGGGGAATGAGTGGCTGCAGCCTGCGGTGGGATAACAGAGCAGGAGGCAAATCTCAGCAGTGACGTGCAACAGCACAACTGTGGCAATGGGGGGTTTCAACAGCACACATCTGCATTGTGTCCCACCCTTTCCTGTTCCTCCACCTTCCTCATCTTCACATCCTCCAAAATACGTGATTATGCCAATGAAAAACTGCAGTCGTCAGTCAGATGCGCCTGCTGAGCCCAGCCTGCTGCTGCAGCCCCCCACTCCAGGCTATTTCTGCACAGGGTTTGCCAGCACGCAGCCTCCCAGAGCCATGCAGGTGCAGCCGGCACATCCCAGCGCTGACAGCCTGCTGAGGAGCCCTTCAAACTAACAAGAAAATGCAGTGGGGACCTCTTAGCGGAGCAGTAAAGCGCCCTCCCCCTGCACCAGCCTTCTCTATCAGTTGCTCATTTAGCTGTGGCTGTGACAAGCAAGGCACAGGGCTGCCTGCTGTCGTCGTGGGAAGAACCAGACACAGCTCCTCCTCAGTGGGAGCAGAGGGTAAGTGTCCCATGGACCAACCCTTCACAGACCCCATGACGTTTCCAACACGCTGGGCTGCAGGCAGAGGTTGCTTCCTGCTGCACCACCTCCTGCCAACTTTGCCGAGTGCTCTCCCTCCCAAACCAGCCACCACTTGCTCCATCAGCATTTTGGGGTTAACGATGATAAATTCTCCTCCATCGCCCCGCACGGTGCAGCAGTGACACACGGGCTCTCCTGTCCTCTCCCTGGCATCAGCCAAAGCAGGGCAACTCTGGCACTCGGAAGGGTGGTTTTCCACAAGAGAGGAGGACCAAGGCAAAGGAAGACACTTGCTCTGATCCACACAACTAGTGTAGGTGACTTACCAGGAGATGTGTTACAGGCTTGCAACAGCCTGAAGGGCAGCTCATTCCTTTCTCAGACACAGCCACCCATCCAGGTTTGCAGAAGCGGGCACGTACGGGCTGTGAGTTGCTGTGCTCCATACGGCCGAAGAGGAGACAGGAGGGTGATCTGCACTCCCAGAAGCCAACAAATTCTGCCTATGAACACCAACAAGATGACAGGATGGCTGTCCCAGAGATGGGAAAGAACCTGGCCCATAGGGCCCCACAGCACCCCAGGATTAGCAGAGTGCAGGGAAGCACCAACAGTGTGAAAGCCAGAGCTGGGCTTGAGGGAGGCAGCACCCCCAGAGCAGCAGAACTCAAATCTACTCAACCACCATCACACAAATCTGCTCACACTTGCATCCCCACTTGCCTTGTCCTCTCCTCTTTCAGTTTCCCAGCACTCAAGGGCCCTGTGTCCCAGCCCTTTCCCCAGCACGCTCACACACACAGCCAAGCTCCAGACCCATCTGTTCTTGCAGGAATCGCTCCCCACTCAGCTCTGCCCGTGCTGTCGACACAAAGCGCTATTTCAGTTCCACATCTGCACTCTCCCGATGACAGCGCGTGATCTTAATTAAGATTTAGGCACAGGTGGGGAGCAATTGTCTGGCACTTCGAGCTGAGAGAGGGGCTTGGTCTGCATCCCCCCTTTGCCACACACACAGCACCCACCTGTGGCCAAGCCCCCTCCCCACGTGGGACCAATCTCACTGACCTCCTCCTTTGAAAGAATTGGCTGTTAATTCTTTCAGAATGTGGTAGAAGCCCTAGAGGAAAGATGGCACACGAACAGAGCAGCAATATGGCACCAGGAGCCTCTAGGAACTGAGTGGTGCCCTAATGCTACTCCAAGCAGAAACAAAACTCTTTGACGGCTCAAGCAAGACCCCCAAAGCACTGCCAGATATTTTAGAACTTCTCATCAGCATTAGGAAACGCCTGCGTGCCCTGGGATTACACATCCAGAGCAATGGCCCTGCCACTTGGATCCCAGATAACATAACCAGGGAAGAACAGGACCAGGGATGGATTCAGATCTACTCAGTGTAAGAAAAGGTTGCATCAGGCACCGTGTACGGCAAAGAATTAATCTCCTGCTGTTCCAGCATAAAGTTAATCAGGGACAGAAATTAATCCCTCCTGACAGCATGTTGCCAATTTCTGATTTCATCCCCATTTGCTTGTAGCGTGTCATCAAGGGAACGGGAAACTTGTAGCACGGGCAAGCCTGCCACACGCCTCCTCCTTCGGTAAAGGCTCGCACGCACCAGCCAGGGGTTCTCATGCACTCAAGGAAACACAGCCATGCTCTGCACGCACACAGGTGCCCTCCCACCCATACAGACTCACCTGCCTTTACACAGGTAGATGCAGTGAAGAGTTACACGTATGCTTAAGGCAAAATATATGCCCAACCACCAACTTCACTACAAGACAGTGGGAGGAGGGGGGAAACAAGAACGAGAAGAAAGAAATTTTCTCCCCAGAGGGACAACGCCAGAAGAGCAAAGTTGCATTTACAAATCATAACCGTTTCCCTCCCCCACTCTCTGCTCCTTTGCCCAGAATATTAATTAGCACTGCTCTAAACAGTGGTGGCAAAAGCTGAAACCCAAGCAGCCTCAATTGGCTTAAAGGAAACCTGGTTGGGAGCTCTTTCAGATGAGCCATTTCCACTCCCACGGTGAGACATCCGATGGCGATGCAGCAGGTGCTTTTTTAATGGCACCTAATAACTTCCCTCCTAAAAATAGGGAATGAGCTCTAAAAAGAAAACTACCATTTCCCAGGGCTGCAGGATTCTGTCTCGTGTTCCAAATGCCAGGGTTTAATTCTGCAGCTTCTTCACCCGAGCCCAGCTGATGGTGGCTCGAGCCCCACAGCAGGAGCACCCTGCTCACTCCTGTAGCCCTGGACCACATCACGGCTCCAGGCTGGGCAACCCCGGGGGCTGCTGTGCAGCAGAGTTTAGCTGATCACACAACACCGAGCTTGCAATTACATTCATAAATAATAGTGCTGACTTGGTTTTGTGTCGTAAATAAAGCCTAGATGATTATATAGACCACATATCTCTCTGTGTGTTTGGATGATCAATAGACATCTTAAAGCATCGCCAGATTTTGGCCGCAAAAATTGTAGCAGGAAACATGCTTCACAATTTGCTTCTCCTTTTATTGCCAATCCCTTTCCTACTATTTATAAGTCTCCTCATCTAACTTATCAAAATACTGTTGTCACCAGAAAAATCCTCTGCCTTGAATGATCGATGCCGCGTTTCCAGCACGCCCAGCGCCACGGCTCACACAGCCAGAAGGAACCTGTACTCAATCTCCTGAATAACACAGGGCCAGGGCTGCTGGAATTAATTCCTGCTGAAAGGAGAAACTCAGCAGCATCCCATGGACTGAAACAGTCAGTCTCACACATGTGGGCAGCAGCTCCACACCTGAACAAAGTGCACAGATTCTGGGGCCAGCAGAGAATCACTGAGGTTGGAAGAGACCTCCAAGCTGATCAAGTCCAATCATCAGCCCAATCCCATCGTGTCTACTAAGCCACGTCCCAAAGTGTCACAGCCACACACTTCCTGAACCCCTCTGTCACTGCCCTGGACTTCACCATTCTCTCAGTAAAGACATTTCACCCCAATATCCAATCTAAACCTTCCATGGATCAAGTAGAAGCCATTTCTTCTCATCTATCGCTTGTTACCTGGGACAAGAGCCCAGCACCCACCTCAACACAACCTCCTTTCAGGGAGCTGCAGAGCAATGAGGTCTCCCCTCAGCCTCCTCTTCTCCAGGCTAAACAGCCCCAGGTCCCTCAGCCACTCCCAGAACCCCTGGGCTCCAGACCCTTCTCTTCTCTGGATGTGCTCCAGCCCCTCCAAGGTCCTTCTTGCAGTGAGGGGCCCAAAATTGAACCCAGGATTCAAGGTGCAGCCTCAGCAGCCCAGGGGGACGATCCCTTCCCTGCTCTTGCTGCCACTGCATGGCTAAGCCAAGCCAGGATGCTGGTGGCCTTCTTGGCCACCTGGGCCACTGCTGGCTCATGTCCAGCCACTGTTGATCAACATCCCCAGGTCCTTCTCCACCAGGCATCTTTCGGGATGGGCTCATCCTGAGCACCTGCAGAGTCAGTGAACATGCTGGCATCTCACAAGGGTCCATATCCAACCCCGTAACAAAGCCAGCCCAACACCACCAGTACGGTCCCCTCCGAGAGCAGAGCGCGCTCAGCGCAGGAGCATCCTCCGCGTGGCGTTGTGGGAGTGGTCACCTGCTACTTTACAAACTGAAGACGACTTGTGAAACGAGTGCAAGAGAAATTGGGGGAAAAACAACAAAAAGGCGACTCTTGGCCATAAAACCATTCGGAAAGCTTAAGCGAGTTTCCAGCCACTTGCTGAGCTCACCAAAAAATTGCTTTCCTCTCTCTCCTTCCAACAGACCCAGCTGCAGATGAGACCTCTGCATCACCAGCCCTCCCAGCCCAGCCCCCTACCTCGGGTGAGGGGCAAATCCAGAGCGAAGCAGGCATCGCTCCCGCCTCCTGCCAGCGCAGGGTTCCGCCCTCCGCCCGCCAGGTCTGAGGTATTTCACAAGTAAATGCTTCTGCGTGGGGCTCTCTCAATAGGACATAATTGACTCTTGTTGCCAAGAATTAAGTGCTCTCAATAGAGATGTCCATTTTTAATGCCTTTTTTATTCTTACTAAAGAATTAAGCCACGATAACACCAAGTAGCTCCCAGATGAGACTGATTGTCAAGTGGATGAGGGTTTTATTGATGGATTTCTTTCTCCCCATCTTTTTTTTTTTATGCTCAACTCAGAAAAATCATAATAAAAAGAGATACAAGCAACGCAAAAAGCCTTTTCTTCCTTGAAAAGACATAGAGTAATCTCTCCAGGAGATTCCTTTCCCAGCTATATTAGTTATTATTGTCTCTGCGTGGTTTCTAGTTATGTGTCCATTCGAAGAAACGGGAAAAGAAGCCCATGTTCACAAAACTCCTTTATCTCAACCTCAGGACGCTTCGGTGAACATTTTGAATGAAATGACCCATAAAGTGATTAAGAGTTTATTAACTTGAAGGGCAAGTCACAACACCACTGCAAAAAAAGCAACACAGTATTTCTAGACATGCTGGGGAGTTCCCTTATGGACACTGATGTTGTCACTAATCATTTTTTCCTCCCTTCTCTTCCCTCCTTTTTTCAATAAAGGCACGCTTCCATTTTCTCCTGCTTCTCCCAGTGCACCACAACCCTTCCAGTCCATGGACCAGTATCCAAACCTGCCACAGACACTGCTTCCTGAAGATCCCTCCTGGACTGCAGAACACACGCCCTTCTCTATCTCAACTTGCTCCAAAAATCCTTCATGTGTATCCCAGAAACATCAAGACCTGTGGTTCCCATATCTCTTCACTACATCACAGAACAGAACCATGGAATGGTTTGGGTTGGAAGGGACCTCAAAGCCCACCCAGTGCCACTCCCTGCCATGGGCAGGGACACCTCCCACTGGATCAGGGGGCTCCAAGCCCCATCCAACCTGGCCTGGAACACCTCCAGGGATGGGGCAGCCACCACTGCTCTGGGCAACCTGTGCAGAAGAAACCATGGCAGGGAAGCTGGGCTGACCTACTCAGGAATTCAGCCCGGTCTGCACAGCTGGGCTGCACAGATGCTGGGGTTAAGCTGAGAAGTTCTGCACAGCAGATGGTCAAGGAGCTGCGATTTGCAGGTAATCTAATAATCAAGTAGTCATATCAGTGAGGATTTGAGCCAGGGGTCACCAGGGGTTGGCACACTTCCCCTGCTTTTGTAGAAGTCATTGAGCCGCATAAAGCAAGGACATTAACTGTTTAGCTTCTGGCTACAGCCAGCAGCAGCAGCCTTCTGAAAAAAATTACTGATGGGCACAACCAAGAGCTATGCTGGCATTCACCCTTACTCCCATCTCCACCAAGGAAACACGTAACTGCTGCTGTCACAGGGGCTGCCACCTCCTCCCCTTCCCTGTTACCACAGCCCTGGTGCCAACACAAGCAATGGAGCAGCTCTGCTGCAAGGCTGCTCAAGTCATTGGTTCAACTAACCTACCCCATCCACATTTCCAGCTGGGAATAAACCACATCAAACTGTCAGTCTGAACCCCTCGGAATAACAGGGTTGACTCTGTCACCCGACGGCACTGCAGGAGATACAAGAGACCTGTGGTACCAGAGAGAAGCAGCCCAGAACAAAGCCCTCCAGCAAAACTAAAACAATATTATTCTAGAAGTGGTGAAATGCCAGCACTCACTCTCTCCAGCCCCAAACAACAAAAAAACCCTGCTCAGATACTTTTTAACTGTCACAAAATGATGTAATGCATATAGTGTAATTATGCTTAAGTGCTTTCCATGTTAAATGTCATTTCAGTTATCACTTTTTAAATGCAATTTTTATTGAGTGCACAATAATAATTTAGCAAGTAAACAGGCAAGTTACAAGAAAAGAGTGGAAGTGCAGGGGGAGGTGGGAAAGCCTCAAGTGCGACAATGGAATGTGCTGGGGTACACAGAGCTGTTACTTCTGAAAGCTTGCAAAGAATTATCAAAAAGCCATAAATTACAAGGTTGCAAAATGCAATAAATTACAGCCTCTACAAAAGGCAGATAATGGAAATGAGAAAGGAGAGAGGAAAGGGGGAGGAAGCTCCATAATTTGTCACCACTGACCCCAGACATCTGCACAGGCTGCAGAGAGTACTGGCAATATTTGGGTGTTGCTGTCTCCGCACAAACACCACTGCCCAAAGGCCAGGATGGGGTCAGCGTTAGGGACGCTTCCCTTGTATTGGCACAGGAATCTTCCCTGTGGAAAACATGTTCTTCCCTGCATCAAACGTATCTTGGGAAACCGGGGGAACTCTAGGCAGAACCACAGAATAGAATCATGGAGCGGTTTGGGTCTTAAGGGACTTCAAAGCCCACCCAGTGCCACCCCCTGCCATGGGCAGGGACACCTCCCACTGGGTCAGGGGGCTCCAAGCCCCATCCAGCCTGGCCTTGAGCACCTCCAGGGATGGGGCAGCCACAGCTTCTCTGGAAAAAGTGTTTCCTTATGGTTTGATGGACCCTCTTGGGTTTCAGTTTGTATCCATTGCCTCTTATGAGCCCCCTGATCCAGTGGGAGGTGTACCCTTCCCGTGGCAGTGAGGTTGGAACTGGATGATCTTTAAGGTCCCTTCAGACCCAAACCATTCTATGATTCTATGACTTCCCCCCCCCCGCCCCACTGTGAGAGATTTGTGGCATCTCCCTCCTTGAAGATATTCCAAAGCTGTCTGGACATGGTCCTGAGTGACCCGCTCTAGGTGACCTTACTGAGCAAAGGTGTTGGATCAGATGATCTCCCAAGGTCCCTGCCAACCTCATCCATCCTGCAATCCAACAGCCTTCCCAAATCCATACAACTGACCCAGCTTAGCACAAAGGGTACATGGCGCTGCTCAACCGAAGGTGACAGCAAAGCCAGGTGAGCTCCTGCACAGCAAGCAGGAGTCAGCAGGCTGGAGATGTCCCCGTGCTAGGAGAAAGCACACACACGAGAGATGCTCTTTGGTAGCAACACGTGCCAGCAGCACCAAAGCCATGTGGAAGAAGATGAGCCACTTCTCAGCAGCAGGCGAGATAGTGCCAGGCACTGGGCGGCACAGCTCCCCATCGATTTCATGGCTGGTTGGCTCCCCGAGGATCAAAACCCTCGGGGTTTCAGGATTTTCAACACGAAATCACTGGGAGAAAGGAAAAAACCCACCAGAGTAAAACCTACAAACAAAACTAAGGCAGCCAAGTCCTGAGAGGGAAGATGAGCAGGATCTTAATCTCTGGAAAATTAAATCAGAAGAAAATGGAACAGGCACAGATCTTGGCTGGCAGAGAGCATCCTCCTTTCAGGATCGCATGTGCCAGGTTTATTTGATTAAAACTTTTCAGGATGGAGAGAGATGGAAGCAAAGGGTGCATTTTCATTACTGAAGTGGGAGTGAGGAGGAGGCGGCCAATAGCTGCTGTAGGGCCATTTTTGTTACCCATGGTAGCCAGCAGACCCAGTAGATGGGAATAAAATGACTTTACAGATTATTTCACTCCCTAGGGAAGGAATTTTTTTTGCAGGAACCCAGTGAAGGTTTCCTGGTGTCCATCTGAGCTCTGGGCTGAAGCTCTGGAATAAATAGTCTGGCAGTTGCTTTTACTGCCTCCAGACCTCAGGGAGGAGAAATCCAGCCCAGGTGCTTTGAGGGGCCGACCAGGAACCTAAGAGGAGGTTTCGCTGCTGCAGTGGTGACCCCTGGCTGCTCCTCAGCCAACGCCAAAGAGCTAGGACAGGCTGGACATTGCTGAGGCTCCTCAGGGGCCTCTTGACGTGAGGTTGGCAAGGCTCAGCTTTTCTCTCTGTCTAATCCAAGTCCCACCTTCTGAACACCACCAGAAGAAATGCTGGGGCAGCACCGTGAGCGTCAGCTGAGGGGAGGAAACAGCTTCTCAGCCCAGGCAGGCTGAGGGAAGGGGAAGGCTGCCTTGCTTGTGTCTCTGTTACAGGAAAAGGGGTTGAAGAAACTCGGGCATCAGAGCTAGCTGTGAACAGCCAGGCATGCCAAGGTGGGACACAGGCAGGCACAGCAGAGCTGGCAGCAAGCACCGCAGTCCCGAGCTCTGCAGCATGGGGAAACCAGGCACCAAGCCTCCCCAAAGCAAGACTGAGACTTCTCCAGGTTCCTCTCCATCCCACGCTCCCCGAGGGGCTCTGCCTCCTGTGCTGATGGGCTCTGGCAGAAGCTGCTGATGAGGGCACACAGGGACCAGCAGGAGCTGGGCTCCAGAACTTTTGTCACAGCAGGAGCCAAGTGCCAGCACTTCCCTTGAACTGATAAAAAAGTGTCTCTGTTTCACATAAACTGGGGAGGTGGGAAAGGCTTCAAAGGTTCCAAAATAAATGAAGCAGAAGGTTAGAGCGAACTCAGTTCCCATGGGAGGAATGGTCAGGGTCTGAGCAGTCCTGCCACGCTCTCCTCTGTGCTCTGCGCCCTGGCCTCAGACTGCACTGTGGCACAAAGACTGTGTGCCCACACCAGGTCCACAGCCCACAGGTCCCCAGGTCATTCCTGTCCAAGGAGCTCCCTGCCACCCATCCCCCTCCTCCTGCCATGCCGTGGGCACTCTGCTCCTCCTTCCCAGCTCTTCCTCAGCCCCGCTTCCAGAGAGGACCAGCAAACGAGGACAGCGCTTTTAGAGCCCCCTGAGCTTGTTAAGTGCATCAGCTCTGTGATGCCAAGTGGAACAGAGTCACTGAACTTTACTAGAGACGCCCAGCGGTGCTGCCAGCCCCGGCAGCTCACGCCAGCCTCTCCCGCAGACAGCCTCAATGTTGATGCTGGTGGCCACCAGCTCAGGATGCTGCTCTGCTCACAAGCCACTGTCCCCCATGCACAGGGACGCAGCAGAAGTAACCCAGCCACCGGTGACTGCCTTGAGGCAAGTGGGAACCAAAATACAAGCCAGGACCCTTCCAACAAGATCACTGTCGAAGCCCTCCCCAGTCCCTTCACACACCCCCAGCTCCACACTGTCCTTGACTTCACTCCCACACTCGAAGCAACACAAAGTATTCTGCAATCCTCCTCCCAGCAACTGAGTCCAATGCTGAGGATACGCTGGTTTCTCCTGCATTTGGTGAGTCAGGATAAAGCAAAGCGTGTCCTTATGCTCCTTTTTTTCTCCTGCCCTGCTCCCTGCCTCCATGGCACAAAGACCCCTCTCCATATGTGGCCAGAAAAGTTACCCTGTTGGAAAAGTCTGCTCTGTAGCCCCTCAGCCTCCCATCTACATGGACAATAGCCACAAAAGCCAGTTCTCATCTTGTTTTGGGACCCAACCAGCAACTACCATGTGGGAATGAAGGAGGCTGGTCCCTGCTGGAACCTTTAAATACTTTGACTCGCTTTGGTCAGGCTGACATACCTGACACTGCTGCCAGCACCACTGTGCCCTTAGCTGGATCACCCTGGCATCCATAAGGACACATTTCTAGGGGTTTGGTACCTGGGACAGAATTTTTATAAGGTGTCCACGTGGGTGATGAATGGAAAATAAAGACTTGGGCACAGAGAGCTGGAAAACCCGTCACCTGCCCAATAACCCTAAAAATGGTCCCCAGCTCCTCATGCCCCTGAACACAGCCCATTCCCATAACCACACCAGCCAGAAACGGTGGCCTTTTGGTCCTGGTCACCCCTCAGAGCTGCTAAATTCCTCTCCCATCCCTTTCTTTTCCCATTCTTGTCCAGCTCTCCCTGAAACATCAAGGAGACAGAATCATCCCACCAGCTCTTGATTCTGGGAGACAGCAAGTGACGGCCCAAAAGCAATCCAAACGGAGGGCACAGAGAGGATAGCAGGGGAGCTGGAGTCAGACTGAATCAGGGGCACACACTTCCAAACAGCCCCTCCTGGGACAGCCTGTCCCCTCCTAGGGTTTTGGAACCGGATATGGATTAGGGCTGCAGAATGTCCCCACAAAAGTGAGCAGAAATCAATAATGCGCTGTCTGAGCCCCTGAGATAATCCTATCTAATCAAAGAGACCCACAGAAAACAGCATCTTAAGGGCCATAAAACACCAGAGGCTTATTCTTCTCATAAATACCGAGCTGACACCACCACTGCAACAGCCCCTCTGGCTTTTCCTTCCACTTGAACGCTTGGCTGCTGACAGCTCCTAATGACTTGGACTCCGGTGCAGTCCCGACTGCCTCATCAGGGGTTACGTTAGTAAAGCGGTTATCTCATCCCACTTGACCCCAAAACACCCTCAGGCGAGCAGGACCCATGGGCAGCGCCCCAGGGAAATGGGCACTTTGGGCAGCAGCCCTTGGCTGGTGGGGTCCAGCTCTACAGCACAAAACAAGCCCTGGGCAGCCCCAGGGAAACCCTGGCTCTGCTCAAGCCCAAGCAGAGCTCCTTTCACAGCAGATATGCTGATGTTTCGTTCTCATTTCCACCTCCGGGGTCATAACAGTGGTCCCCTGCCTCTTCTCCCACCAAACCTTCCTCTCTGAGAGCAATCAGGAGTTCACCCAGGCACACGACCACACCAAGGCACCCTTTTCACACCTTTTGGTTTCAGGTGAGGACAAGGGGGACAAGTGAGCCTTGTAAACACGATGAGCATCAAATGGAGCTTTAGCTGGACCCCTCATAGAACTCTTTTAGCACTCTTCCTCTGATATTGGCTCTTTGATTGCTTTCCCAATTATTGCCTTAAAACTGAATGCTAAGGTAACTCCTAGAAGCCCTGAATGCTTGGCAACACACAGCCAAGAGGTGGCCAGTGACACACATGCACTGTAGCCAAATGATGACACTTCCCTGCCTGCTGCCACCCAACATAACCAAGGTCACTCACCACTGCAACACCGTTCTTGCAAATAACAGGAAGTTGCTGAGTTCCAGGACATTTCTGCAGACAAGGTTACCAAGGAAGGAGACATTCTAAAGCTGAAGGAAGCATTGATGAAGGAAACATCTCCTCTCACGCTTGAAGGGAGATGTTCCTCACCAGAGACTTGTCAGCTCAAGTGAAGAGGGCTACCTCGGGAGCTGCCTGAAAGCAACTCTTCCCCCGTTTCACACGAGGGACAGACTACTGGTGGGTCTGTACCCATGTGGACATTTCTGGGATGCTATCCTACCTGGAATAGCCCTCATGCAGGGTTTAGCCTTGTTTCCTGCACAACTGGCTTCACCAGTTCGGGCTTCCAGATTCCCAGGAGCCTCCCAGTGTGCCTAGTTTTTCCCATTAGGAAAAACCTCTTGATACTAAGGAGAAATCCATCTGTTTCCTAGTAAAGCAGGACGCAACTGGGAGAGGTTTTGGGGACCTTTGGACCTTTTCTCTCCTCCTGCAGGTCCATGGAGTCTCTACCACCGCTGCCCCAGCACTGGCAGCCTCCCTGGCACAGCAGGGGCTGCTGCAGAGCCCTTTTCCCCCTCTCTCCTCTCCAACAGGAGGAGGAGAGTGGGAATAGCAAAGCCAAGGGGAAAAACAAAACAACAAAGCGCCGTATAATCTGCCTATTTCACCATTTGGCAGAGGGGATTTTTTAATCATTTAATAGTTTTAATCCTTTATCAGATGCTCATCTAAGAGGATTTTGCTGCACATACAAGATTCGGTACAAATTCATTTGCAGTAAATATATTCATTTAGCAAGTTTCTTTCCTGCCTGGGCACTGAGTGGGGCAACTTGGCTGCTGCTTGACAAAGGTGCTGGAACTCCTCTGTGCTGTATTTCTTGTGATTTTTTGAAAGTCAGCATCTCAGCTACCAGACAAAAATTATATTGGTCATCCTCACAGCTTAAGGTCCAACACATAGTGGGGAACAGCTCCAACCAGCCCCAAGTCCTGTGCCCCCACCACTGATGTGCAGGTGGTCACCCTGTCCTACTGACTCTACTTGCTGGCTGCTATACCAGGAACTTAAGAGGAGCGCGGTGCAGGCTGTCACACTGCCCCAGCACCAACCATCCTAGAGCAGGCAGTCACAGCCCAGACCCACCAGCCCTCTCCCCACCACATTCCGGGAGAGGGACAAGTCTGGATTTGTGCCCCTGTACTTGGCACTGGTGAAGCCACGCCTCAAATCTTGGGTTCAGTCTTGGGACCTTCAGCACAAGAAGGACATTGAGGGGCTGGCGTGTGTCCAGGGATGGGGAACAGAACTGGGGAAGGGGCTGGAGCCCAGGGGTTATGCGACACAGCTGAGGCACCTGGGGTTGTTTAGCCTGGAGAAGAGGAGGCTGAGGGGAGACGTCAGCCAACCCCACCGTGCCTACTAAACCATGTCCCAAAGCGCCATCTCTATACACTTTTTGCACCCCTCCAGGGAAGGGGACCCCACCGCTGCCCTGGGCAGCCAGTCACACACAGCAAGAAGCAGCTGTCTTGGGGATAAATCTGACAGGAGCTATTCTGGAGGCCACCCGAGACAAAAGACTTCAGCAGTGAGTATCACTTTTCTTGCTACCTGCCAGCACCAGCACACCCCAAAGACTGTTCATCTGCCTTCCCGAAGACAAAGGAAAGCACAACCGTGACTAAAACGTCCTCTCCTGTTCACAGAATCTGCTGTAACAGTGGCTGCCCAGCAACACCCACGCTCACTGCAGCCCCACACCAGCGAGCGAACTACACGGACAAAATCCTCAGTTCTCAAGCTGTTTTAGGGGAGGAAATGGGAACAAACACTAGAGTGAGTTAACACCATTCTGAGGTTCTTAATTCCAAGTGGCCAGAAGACATCATCTATACTGTAAGAGCCAGGTGCTCTGTACGCACGCAAGGCAACTGCTGATGTACAGCGAGGGTTTTCCGACTGGAATACAATTGGTAGGGTGTAATGATACTTCTTTAGATGGCTTAAAGCTCCAGCAAGAGTCTGCTGCAGGGCTGAGCTTTTCTCATGTTGTTCGTGCACTTCACCTTCTTTGCGTGTTTGCTTTTGGCCAAATTCTTAGAAATGCCCCGTAGGAATTGAAGTCAGATCCCCCAAACATCAGCTCCAGGAATTAACCAGCCTCGCTCCTCTCATCTCAACCTCTGATCTTCATCTAGAGAATGGAAGGAAAAGTTTCCTGTTCTCCACAACTGTGAGGGAATGCACAAATCCCTCTTACCTGTCTTTAAGGCTGGTACAAAGCGCTCCTTTAAAAGGAGAAGGCACAAAGTATTTTCCTGACACTTGATATCTTAGAGTAAACTTCAAGCCACGCTTTTATGTTCACAGACCAGGGAAGAGGACAATCAATGCCAGGACAGCACTGTTTTTTCTGGGTTGTAACATCCTACCACCTGAGCATCTCAGCCAGACAAGGCATCAGAGCCAGGGTGAGGGACTCGTCCTCAGTCTCCGTGAGCTGCCGACAAACCCAAGTCCCACTGATGCACGGCTTCTGGGTGGAAGGGTTAGTCAAAACACAGGAGTGGGCTTGGCAGGATTTACACCAGGAGCTTCCACCCAGCAAGCGAACTTCCCTTGCTCTGGGGGTCCACCAATACAACCCCAGATGCACAGTCAGCTTTTCAGACAAACATGAAAGCAGCTTTCCAGCTGCCCAGTGTGTAATTCCTACTGTAGGCACTGTGGGGTGGAGAGCACACCTCCCCAGGCAAGCAGAGTGCTGCGGCTCAGCATAAATTCTACCAGAGCATAAGTAAGTCATAAAAATATTGTGGCCAGCTCAAGCCATGGTTAATTCAAACAAGCCCACCAGTTTCTGACAGCTCAGTCCAAAAGCGACGGTGCTTGAAATGCAAAATACAACATAGTCCATTACCTTGTGTCTGCAGAGAATTATATCTTGGGTTTTGTAGTTTATTCAGCAAATCCAATAGACTGATCCTATCCTATTCCCTCTGCCTTTAAGACAATTCAAGAATCTATTTACTTTCCTCTTTCCACACGGATGGTGGCAGTGATAGGTGCTTTGGGAGAGAGAGTGCCCACTAACATTTATTTATGGTCCAGTGGTGGCTGCAGCGTACCGAGTGCTGCCTGCGAGATTCACTCCCTGCCCCACATCCTTGTGGTTCATAACACTTCCTTAACCTCTCCCTTTGGGATAACAAGGGCCTAAGAAAAGATTTCCTGGGGTAAACTGCCTCCTACACCTCTCCAGAAGAGCTTGTGTTGGCCCCTTCCAAAGTCCAGGCATCACCCTGGATCGGCGCCATCCAATGCTGGCAACTGCTAAGCCCCATTTTGTGGACGGCGAATCTAAGGCATGAAAAGGTGAAGGGCTTGAAGTCTGATGAGCAAAGTAAGCCTTAAAAAATATGCTTTCTACTAGAAACACGCAGTCAACATTTTGGGTCTCAAGATCCAAGGAAGAAGCTGCCCCAGGAGCTCATTCAGAATCACAACCAAGGCCACGCTCTGTTGTTTCACAAAGGTGCCGAGCTTTGAAGAGCTCAAAGGACCAAACAACCTTCAACAACTGGAATGTCTTGAACCCACAGCCAGATTCAGATCAAAATTTAGCAAATAGCTGCTGCTTGGTATGATGGACAGAGCAAGCCCCAGCCCAGGATGCAGCCCTGCTCCTATTTCTGCAGGTCCCAAGGGCCGATTCCAAAATCTGCCATTTTTGGCTTTTACCTCTGTGCAGACAGATGTGATGCATTCAGGTAGCAACGCGTACGTGCCACCTCCAGGGAATTTATTTTCCCCCCATTTGCCAAGATAAACAGCACACCAAGCGTGAAGGGGGGAGGAGACAAGGCTGATTTAAGTGATTTCACTTTGCAATTTTTCTCTGTTCTTTTTAAGTCGCTTATCCCTTTCAGTGCTCAATATTCGGTTCTTTCCCTAATTAGAAAATCGCTAATCTGCTCTGAAAAATGTAAAAGTGAGTCTTGCTTACGTGCATTGCTTGGAATATGCAAGCACATTGGGTTCTGTGTTGCTTTCAAGCTCTTTTTAAAAAGCTGCTAGTGTCTCCAGCTGGCATCACTTGCTCCTGCTGGTCCCTCCCTCAGTCCGCACTCAACCCCCGTGTGCAGAGCAGCGCTACGCATACCTGGTGCCCCCAAGGAATTATTCCTGCTCTATTCCCCGCACACATTTAGTCTTTGGCACCCCTTTAAGTACCATCCTCATCCCTTTCTCTGCCTGGGAAACACCTGCCAAGCAGAACAGGGTAGCCTTTCCCCACCACATCCCCAACACCAGCTCTGGGCAGGAAAAAGGGAGAGCTACAGAGATGGAAACTCAAGAAAAATGAATTTTTAAACCACACCAGATTGCTAAGGGTTCAATAGCAGCACTGAATTAACCTGATGTTACACCCACAACACCGTGCCGGGGAGCGGCAACAGTGGTGCTGCTTTGCATAGGGGACAAACCAGGAACCATGGGTGACCACAGGGCAACCCTCACCAACCTGGCACAGTCCCACCACATCTGAACAAGGCTGGGTGGTGACAGGTCCCACAGACAGCTCAAGGTGAGGTGACAAGTCAGGGCCAAGGTCCACCCACCGAGCTCAGTTAAGAGCAAGAAAAGAACACCAGAGTGAAAACCATAGAGGCCACCTGCAATGTAGGCGCAAAGTCCATCTGGGAGACAAAGTCAGAGGCTGAGTTACCTGCAATATCACGCCAAGGTCCATCCAGGAGACCCCAGCCAGAGGCAAGGACCAGCAACGACAGTCTGGAGCACATCCAGAGAGCCAGCAAAAGGGACCAGGGCTAAAGAGAGGCACACCTCCAACACAGCCCAGGAAAATACAGCCACCTGCGCTCAAATGAAGCTCCTGAGGCTGGGCAGGGGTGTGAGTCCCAGGTGAGGCTGGTCAAGGTAATTGAGGCTCATCAGCACACTGGGACCCTTGCAGCTGGGCATCATCCACCACCTCCCCACCCTCTGTGCTGCTGCTGCAGATCCCAGCCTGGGTCAGCAGCAGTGGAGACAGGGACAGCTGGATAATTCAAACCAGTGCGGGATGGACAGCAGCCTGCACCGCGCAGCTCCCAGCTCAGCACTGCCCTGCGCATCAGGAATGCAACGCCTGCTCCGAGGTATAAATCTGACTGTCCTGAAGGTCAGCAGCTGGTGGCCTTAGACAGCAGTGTCTAGCCTGGGTGATTCATCACTACCCTTTCGTGGAAGAAATCCCATTAAGCACGCATCAGCGTAAGCCCAGAGGGTGAGGGGCTGGTCAGGAACAGCTCAGCCCGAGCAGGCGCACAGAGATCAGGCTCCTCGGCAACAAGTGAGTGCACCTGCAGAGTGGGGAAGGAACAGCCTGGTCCTCCTGGGCAGAACTGGCAGCAGCCCCATCACAGCACATAACCCTTAAATCCACAACGCTGCTCTGCCAGCAGTTGACATTGTACTAAGAAAAAACCAACCCACCCACACACTGCATAACCAGCAATCGGGGAGAAAAATCAGGAGCAGCTGGCAGGCAGTGCTCCAAGCCGCACCTGTCCCAAGGCACCCACCACCTCGGAGGAATGCCCCAGAGACCTCTTGGCTGCAGTGTGTCACGGACATCGTCTGGTTTAAGGACCATCACCTCCTCCCCCCCACATCTCTGTTCTTTTAAGGACTCAATTTTTAATCCCCTGCTCACCAAGACAATAAAGATCTCTTGCCTACACAGCACAACAGTGGGACTGAAGGCAGCCAGGCAGTGTCCTGGCCAGGACGCCCACACGCTGTCCAGCCAAGACAGCTGACTCCTCACCCTTTGTACCACTTTCCCCGGTGTTGTCGCTGTGCTCTGTCATGCTTGGTCACCTGCACATTAACATCAGCAACCACTTGCCCTTCTCCAGCGCCTGCTGTCAGCAGCGGCTCTTACGCTGCGCATCTTCAGCTTCCTTAAACTCACTTCAGTGCTCTTCCACCCAAACCTTGCCCCATGTGGTAAGAGACATCCAGTGCCCTCGCTCATGCCTTCCCTCCACTGGCTCTGACCGAGGGCAGCACTGCAACGCCTCCCTGTTTGGGAAAGAGCTCTGTCCACGGCTATGATGTGCCCATCGCTGGATCTCTACAGCCACTCGCTGAAGCCACGCACCCAACACACCCATCATCTTGTTGCAGAAATGCTGGCTATTGCTTCCCCCTCTGGAACAGAATCAAAGCCAGAGGACCAAATTGCATAGATCCAACTCGCAATAATCTGAAGGACTTGGAGCCCTCACATTACACCCTTTTCCAGGAGTGCTATTGCCTCACAAGCTTTTCACAACCAACTCCTTTGCTGGGAAGAAGGGTACAACTTAAACGGCAATGAAATGTCACCCATCCTACCTTTGCTCCTGAAGGATGTGCCAGGGGAGGGTTTGGTTGGACATCAGGAAAAGGTTCTTCACCCAGATGGTGGTGGAGCACTGGAACAGCTCCCTAGGGAAGCAGTCACAGCACCAAACCTGACAATATTGCAGAAGCACTTGGACAATGCCCTCAGATAAACAGTGTGAATGTTGGGGTTGTCCTGTGCAGGGACAGCAGTTGGACTTGATGATCCTTGTGTGTCCCTTCCAACTCAGGATATTCTATGATTCTATGAACATTTTGGGGAAAATTAATCCAAGGCGGACGCACACATCTGGCAGCTACACAGACAGGTTTCCATGAATCCTCTCCTGCCCGGACTGCTCGCCGGAGAGGAAGGGAACACAGCTGCTATCATAAACCTTTCCAGCCAAACCGCCTCGCTTCATTATAGTTTGTCACCTGCTCAGGGAAATCACTTGTCACAAAAATTTTCTTTTCCACTTAATGACTTCAAACTCAATTTGCGGCTTGGCTCGGTGCACTACAGCTGAGGTGCCTTTCAACCCACGTGTGCGCTTTCCCTGGGAACGAGCTGAGGGCTGGATGGATCACGAGGGCACCTCTCGCTTAGGATGCAGTGCTGTCATAAGCTTGGCGTAATTAAAGGTCTGACTCAGCAAAACACATCACGCCTGTAAGCCCACATGTTTAATAAGTTGAACTGGGGCTGGTCAGGAAGCAGAGGTCAGGGCAAGGAATCTGGAGAGCAATGCAGAGGAAGAGTCACTCCATTTGGCCAGACTTGAAGTATTTACACAACAGTGTGTGGTCTGTTGGTGGAGGGGTCAGGATTAGCCCAAAGCTCTCGCAGAAGTTGCCCAAAAATGCAGAATTCTCTTAGCAGAAGGGCCACAAAGATGATCCAAGGGCTGGAGCGTGTCCCATCCAAGGACAGGCTGAGAGAATTGGGGTTGTTCAGCCTGCAGAGGAGAAGGCTCTGCGGAGACCTTAGAGCAGCCTCCCAGCACTGAAAGGGGCTGCAGGGAAGGTGGGAAGGGGCTCTTGATCAGGGAGTGCAGGGACAGGATGAAGAGGAACAGTTTTCAGCTGAAAGAGGGGAGATTGAGATGAGATCTTAGGAAGAAATGTTTTCCTGTGAGGGTGGGGAGGCCCTGGCCCAGGTTGCCCAGAGCAGTGGTGGCTGCCCCATCCCTGGAGGTGTTCAAGGCCAGGTTGGATGGGGCTTGGAGCCCCCTGATCCAGTGGGAGGTGTCCCTGCCCATGGCAGGGGATGGCACTGGATGTGCTTTAAGGTCCCTTCCAACTCAAAGCATTCTGTGATTCTATGGTTCTCACAGATGGATATTTTGAACTGTGCAGCAGTTTGTTGCTGATGAAGCACAGATCCAGCTCAGGTTGCCACCCTGTAGTCAGCCTGGTACAAGACTGCATCGGTGGGCAGGAGGATCCAAAGCTCCCAGTCAGCCGAACTGTAGAAATAAGGTAAATCTTGCCCTCAAGGGAAGTCACAAATAAAAGACCACATTGTGAAACAAGGGGAGCCAGAAACCAGAGGCACAAAGAAGTTAAGCGTTCTTGCTACGGCCACCAAGCAAGTTTCAGATTCCCCTTCTCACCACCACGCCCAGCCTCTCCAGCATTTTATGCAACAAACACAGAGACAAAGTCTCCCTATCACAAATCTACTGAAGCAAAGCCATGATTTATCTATCTGGTTTGCGCTGTTCCCAAGTAGCTGTACAGAGTTTATTAGGTAAAGTTAAGCACACGTCTTGTTACGTTAGCAGTCCAACGGCAGCAATCACACCTCTTCTAAAAGCAGAACATATCACGCAGGGAACTAACGGACTGGCTTGAGAATCCTCCCTCCCAGGTGCTTCCTTCTCTACAGCCAAGATCCCATCCCTGCAGGTCTTCTGCAGGATGGATGGAGCATGGGGCCGGCCCTAATCCCCAGGTGCTGCCCCTCCCAGGTAGCACACTGAGGTTCCCCCGTGCTCTATTTGGCTCAGCAGCCAGCAGACTGAGCCTGTTGTCAGGAGAGAGCGGCTCAAATTAGCACGTTAGCACAACTGCCAAGAATTGAAAGCCTGATGCAACCAGCTAAACACTTGAGATTTGCTCCAGGGGCTGCTGGAGTAAACCCTGCAGAAGCCACAGGCACCGCAGCGTGCTGACTCAGCAACACAGGACCATGCCTACAGCCCGCAATCCCGCCCCACACCAACACTGACCCAAAGCATCAGCTTAGGTCCTGAGAGCAAGGCCACGGAGCAAGCAAGCTAAAGAATCATAGAATCACAAAATGGTTTGGGTTGGAAGGGGCCTCAAAGCACACCCAGTGCCATCCCCTGCCATGGGCAGGGACCCCTCCCACTGGATCAGGGGGCTCCAAGCCCCATCCAACCTGGCCTTGAACACCTCCAGGGATGGGGCAGCCACCACTGCTCTGGGCACCCTGGGCCAGGGCCTCCCCACCCTTATTGTGAAGAATTTCTTCCTAATGTCTAATCCAAATCTCCCCTCTTCCAGTTTAAAGCTGTCGTCCCCCCCCGTCCTATCACTACAAGCCCTTGTAAAATGTCCCAAAGCCTTCTCTTCTCCAGGCTGAACAAGCCCGACTCTCTCAGCCTGTCCAGGCGCTGTGTTAATGGAGAGAGCACCAAATCCTGCTCCAGGGTTTGCAGGACCTCAGCAACCTCGTCCTTGCATCGTTCCCCTCTGCAGGACCCAGAGCTGTCCCCGCTCCAGCACAGCAGTGATGGGGAGCACCCGCAGCGCTGTCGCACCACTGGTACACAGCTTCAGAGGCCTTCGGTCTCCAGCAGCCAGACCACCACGCGTTCTCCTCCTCTTTTCCATCTCTACATCCAGAAACCCAGTGAAGATTTAAGAGAAAAGGGAATTTTAAAAGCATATCATCATCATCATCATGAGTTAAAAATACTTCCTTCAGCCGACTGCAAGGCAAGCAGAGGGGACAGCGTTTACTGCAACGTGCAGCTGCAAAGTGAGACGCCTGCTTTAGAGGAAGAGCCGGTGCTTTCAACGTGTTCTTTAATCCCCCGTAACAGAGACTGATTTCAGCTCCTCTCGCTGCGACGGGTCTTTAACTTACTAGTAACCCCACTACATTAGTTACACAAGCAAGTAGTTCCCTTCTAATTGGTTTATAAGACAGCAGGTCTTCCTTTTTAATGGCTGATGAATTCGCACGCTGCTCAGTGCAAGGCTGGGATTCACTTTTCTCTGTAGAGATGTAGCAGGGAAGCCTGAGGCTTCCAGGGAAAGGAAGGGATTGACACCAAAAAAAAGGTGACTTGTGATCCAGCCAAACCCAAACCAGCCTGGCAGCCTCTCGTGGTAACCTCACCACCACCACCCCCCGCTAATATTTGGGGAAATGAAGATACTCCAATTTTAAGGCAAAATGCAATGTTCACCAAGGAGATAGGGCTCATTTAGTTTTCAATTTTTCATTTACCTCCAGGTTAAATCCAGGCACGGAGCCTGGTGTTGAAAGGAATTGAAACAACTGTTTTAACACAATTCAGCTTCCTTCGCAAAACTCTTCCATCTCCCCATCCACTGCCAAGAGAGGGACACAACTGGACAAGAATAGGGAGATTAAACAGAAACAAAAGCTGGAGTCAGCACAAGGCTGGGTTAACTGAAAGCCGTTGTCATTTTGTTGTTTGTTGTCTGCAATCCCTTTAAGGTGGCTGTAGCTTGCAGCCAGCATAATCCTGATTTTGTAAGGGTCTGGGTTTTTTTTCCCCTCCCTTCCTTTTTCCACATTGCCAGCAATTGATTTCATTTAACATTTTCATTCCTCTGCCCGCTGTAAATAACCACTTGGCAGTTGAATTTCTCAAGTAGAACAGGCAGCGGCTGCTTACTCCCTTCCTGGCAGCTGGGGGGAATCTGGCAAGCACTAAAGCAAGAAGCTGTTTCAAGTAGCTTTGAAATGTGCAGGAGATTACACGGGTAGTACTTGGAGTGGAAGAAGTCACAAGATGGAAAGGCCGAGAACTTCTTTTTGAGACCCCCTAGTGAACCTGGTGGCTGAGCGACTGAATTCACAGGTCAGAGCTGAGCATTTCACACCCGGCTCACGGCCCTACGCAACCACCAGGCTGCTGTGGTTGGTTGTTGCCAGTAATCTGGCAGCACGTTACTGCACTTAAACCAGCACGCAAGCTGCAACCCAAGGAGAAGACAACCCACTCTGCCACCTCCGTGTGCCGTCCAAACCAGACCCGCTCACGTCCATGGTCTGCCACGCACAACAGCAGGTTGAGATACTGGTGCTTCTCACACCAGCCCTGCTTTCCTCCCGGGAGCCCAGCACCGACTGTGCTGATGCTCGGTTCCCACAAAGTTCAGCCAGACAAGATACCCATCACCTGCAACAACCTTCTGCTGTACCAGTACCATGTCCTCTCCAGCTAGCAAAGCATCTCCGCCCTTCCAGGAGATCTCAAGATCTGAGATGCAAAGAACTCCACATCACCACCCAGTTTAGCAGGCACAAATTTCTGTTCCTGCTCCCAAGAAATGACCTTGCTAGAGTCAGTCAAACTTGGGGCCAGAGCAAGCTTCCCTGTAGGTCAGCCTTTGCATCGGAGTAACAGAGTCGTCACAAAATCAATGACAACTGGCACCAGATGAACTCCCTGGGTTCATCTTAGTCATGCCAGCACAGCACCCATGTTAACTCCTTTGGGCTTCAAGCAGTTTACATGGGCTTACAGAGGGAGAGGAGAGAGAAGTGAGAGGGGAGAGGAGGAGCCGCTCCACAATTGTCAGGCTGCCCCCAAACACAGGAGCTCCCTGTACAAGGTTTTGCTGCCATCCACGAGAGGCCGAGCTGAGCACTCCACAGCCACAATTATCAAGCAAGGGGATGAGTATTTACCACCCTGCATAGCTAAGCGAGCGCAAAGTATTAATAATGATTAATTTGTAAGGGCTGCTTTTTAGCTTTTGTTCAGAAGTCAGCGCATTCAGAGCCATGAACAGCACCAACAAGCAGAGCTCGTACCACAGGCTACGTGGCCTAATTCCACCCTGCTTTTCTGATCCTGCAGAAAAGCTGCAGTGAAAGCTACCGGCAGCACCAGGATCCTGGCACACAGTGGCCCCCACCTCGCATCTCAACCCTGAAATGCTCCTCAGCAAGAGCTGCTCCCTCCTCCCCAGCCCCCTGCCCCTCCGACCCATGCTGGGAACCAGAGCGAACGCCTTTGAAAATGCCCCCGCTGAACTCGCAGAGGCAGAGCGGAGCTGGGATGACAAAATCGGAGCTGGCAGCTCTCTGCAGAGCAAAGCCCAACAGTCGTTTCACCTCTCCCTGCCCCTCGCCAACCCAGCACGAGTGGGAGGGCTCGGTGAGGACGATGTTGATGCCAGGCAGCTGGCGAGCAAAGGAAGGCAGGAGGGAAGGCAGGAGGCAGAGGTGGGCAGCAGCAGCATCGTTAACACCGGGACACGGTCTCCTTGTTCCCAAAAAGCATCCATGAAAGGCACAGGCACTCACTGGGTGCAAGCAGAGGCTGTTCAGGAACCCCTTCATTCAGCCTAATCCACAGCTGGATAAATCGTTTCCTCCCCCTTAAAAATACCATGGGGATACAAAGGGCTGCAGAAGGAGCTCAGCCAGGGTCGTGGGCAGGCTCTGGAGGTGGCTCAGCCCTTGGCATCCACCTCTGCAGGGCAGGAGAGCTGGCATCACTCTCTCGCTGCCGCCATCCACACCTGCTTGCCGAAGGGTAAATATAAAAAGGCAACCTCGATCCCACAACAATTCCGAGCCCGCTGTGCTACACAGGCAGGGCTAATCCTTGGCTAACAACTTGCAAAGCTAAGTACATTAGAGGCTGGATTTCTATTCTTATTTTTTTATTATATTTATTTTAGCAACTTCACTTCACCCCCTTCTTGACCCCCAGCAGACAAACAGTGGAGCAGAGCAAGCATGGATAGTTCTCATCCCATTTTATTTTATTTCTCTGTGGCGTTTCTCTGTTTGCTTTGGAGAGGAGGGGGTTGTTGCAGCATGTGTATTGCTTTGCAATTACAAATTAGCTTTTTAAATGAAGTGTGCTGCAAGAGGCCTGATATGCCATGTGCGAGCGCGCTCCTCAGCCGCTTCTGAGAAACAAAAGTGGAAAAAACCCCCACCCTAAGAACAAGCACCTTGTTGCTGCGCACAGAGCCTGGGCTGAGCAGGGAGCACTGCGCCCGTGTCTGTGTAGGGCACGGAGTGGGCATGGCCATGGGCTCCTCCTGGGAGCTGGGTTCTCACAGCCAGCAAGGAAGGGGTTTTTGCAGAGTAAATGGAAGCACTTGACAGCAGGAACCAGGTCAAAGCACAGCTCTGCTCAGGCTTCAGGGTGGCCCTGAGCAGAGGGGAGGAGACAGGGAAAGGGCACCTCCTCTGCTGTCAGAGAATCATAGAATGGTTTGGATTGGAAGGGACCTCAAAGCCCACCCAGTGCCACCCCCTGCCATGGGCAGGGACACCTCCCACTGGATCAGGGGGCTCCAAGCCCCATCCAACCTGGCCTTGAGCACCTCCAGGGACAGGATATCCCTGACTCATCCCATTGCGAGGGGCCAGCTTTCCCTGGACCCCCAAATCAAGAAGCCCCCTGCTAGCAAGGGAGTTGCTGTAGAGATGGATGTTACATTTTTCCATGAACAAGGGCTGGACACTGAAAAGACCTGCTGTTTCCCATCTCTCTACCATGAAAATGCTCAGCGCCTGTAGCAGCAAATCCAGGTCCCACACGCATTCCCCAAGGGTTTCAGCACCGTGGGTCATCATCACGCTGAGAATGTACAGGTTTGCTCTGGATCTGACCCCTCTGAGGCAGCTGCTGATGGGAAACACACCCCCAAGAGCAGTTCTGCAAAGGCAATTCGATACGCTTTCAGCCTGCCCACAGATTCAGGGAACCAGTAATTGCGTGTGAAGACTGGAACCACCTTTCCCGATGTCTGTTCATAGCGATCCGAGCGAGTTCCTTATTGCTGACAAATATTCAATTGCAGCTGTGCAGTAGCCATGCCCCAGCCTCTCTTCCTTCATCACCTGCAATTGTTGCAGCCGCCAGTCGAACGAGCATCAACGCTATGGGTTTTCAGCAAATGCTATCAGATATTCAGCACAAAAGGAAAAGTTGACAAATGATCAAATGCAGTCGCATCTACAGTCTGCTGCTCCCAGACACCCACCAGAACACGAACGGCGGTGTTCTCTGAGAGCAGCCATTCAGCTCAATAGCTGTAATTTAAAAAATTACCCCCAAACCCAACAAAACTAAAAACCCCCTTGTTCGTTACTCCCAGAGCTCAGCAAACTTCAGTCCAGAAGCCACTCCTCACGGCTGGGTGAACACGGAGAGCTTGGCTCAGATCCTCATCATGAATATTTTGGTACCACTTTGGGGTTTCCCTACAGCTGAAGCTTTTTAGACACATGAGGGTTTTTAGAGTTTATTTTGGTTTTGGAGACGGGTGAGAATCTACTTGAAGTATCTTACAAAGAGTTCCCGAATCCTCCTTTCCAGGTCCTGACTGCTTTGCCCTTTGATTTTAGTGGTGTCTTGCCCAACTCACCCAACCATTAAGGAACATATTCTGTAGCACTAACCCGCCATCCGTGGCCTCCTGCTGCTGCTGTGCTCTCCTCCGTCCCTCACCTGTGAAGGACTTTGTCTGCTCAGATGAGCAGGGATGGGTATTTTCCACCAACCCTCGTATTCTGCCTGGCAGAGCTGGGTAGATTTTTAAGGCCTATGTCAAACACCTCTGTCCTCTTTACTGCTGCCAAGTTTTTCCATAGAGCATCTAAAACAGGAATCTCTGAACATCCTAAACATTGTGATTTGTGTTTAAGAAAACAGAATCATAGAATCACAGAATCATGGAATGGTTTGGGTTGGGTTGGAAGGCACCTCAAAGCCCACCCAGTGACACCCCCTGCCATGGGCAGGGACACCTCCCACTGGATCAGGGGGCTCCAAGCCCCATCCAACCTGGCCTTGAACACCTCCAGGGATGGGGCAGCCACCACTGCTCTGGGCACCCTGGGCCAGGGCCTCCCCACCCTCACAGCAAAACATTTCTCCCTAAGATCTCACCTCAGTCTCCCCTCTTTTAGCAAAAACCATTCCTCCTTAACCTCTCCCTGCACTCCCTGAGCCCCTCCCCAGCTTTCCCGGAGCCCCTTTCAGCACTGGGAGCTGCTCTAAGGTCTCCCTGGAGCTTCTCTTCTCCAGGCTGAACAACCACAACTCTCTCAGCCTGTCCCCATAGCAGAGGGACTCCAGCCCTTGGATCATCTCCGTGGCCTCCTCTGGACTCGCTCCAACAACTCCAGGTCCTTCCTGTGCTGAGGACTCCAGAACACAACGCAGAGCTCCAGCTAAAACTAAAACTCATGTTTATAAAATGCTGGCAGAGGTCTCCCCGCTGCCCTTCACCAAGCCTTTCTGTTTCACAGGACGTGTCCCCATGCAGCAGCCGCAGCAGCACACAAGTTCAACGTAGGAAGAATAAAAAACTACCTCGAGGTTCACAGCATATTAAAATTAACAGCCACTGCAGTCAAACGCTGTATCTCTCTCCAATCTCATTACGAACAACTTGTAACATAAAACAGGATCCACTTCACAATATTTCATGGAAGGATCCACACGGAAACACAGAAAAGACAAATGTATGTCAGAATTTGCTTGAGCAAGGAGCAGGAACATGAGGGGAAGGAGAGGAGCCAGATGGCCAGGGAGATGCCAGCCAGCGCACGGCTGCTGTGCGCGAAGCAGGCTGCACCCCACTCACTCCCTCTGCTTCCAAGAGCACCACTCGGTCACAAGGGCAACGCGTGGGGAGCTCAGGTTTGGGCTTTCTGCTCCCAATCCAAGAATAAAATAGTGAACAATAACAGCAAAATAAATGAAGACACTCTAAGCCCGGGGCAAACCACGCAGGCCACTGGCTCTCATATTTGCCGAACAGTCATGCAATCGGTGTCCTAGTTTGTCCCGGTCATCTGTGGTTAATTGAGCTCCTGAGGGTTTCTTGACCTCATTTCCCAAGACACAACCCACAAATCTGCCCTTCCTGGGCACCTCACTTCAATGAGCCCCTGGCAATCCCTCTGCAGAACACGTGCCCATCAACCCCAGCTTTCCCCACGCACAGCCAGCCAGGCTAATCCCATCAGCCAAAAAGATGACTTATTGTCATGAAATGCAATAGGAGGCAGAGCTAGGGAGGCTGCAGAGACCCTGGAAGAGAGCCTGCCCTGTGCATGTAAGCAGTTCCCTGCTGTGACCTCCTTCCCACTCAGAGCCTTTCACCTTCGCACCTCTCAGTCAGCTCATACAAACAGAAAGGAACTGCTCCAGACCGAACTCCCCCACGCCCACTCGCATACCTTCTGAAGTCCAAATCCCCAAAGATATTCTTAGAATCACAGAATCATTAGGGTTAGAAATGACCTCTAAGATCATGCAGTTCAACCATCAGTCCAACACCAGCATGAGGAGCAGATGAGGGAACTGGGATTGTTCAGCCTGGAGAAGGCTGAGGGGAGACCTCATCGCTCTCTGCAGCTCCCTGAAAGGAGGCTGTGGGGAGGTGGGTTACTCTTCTCCCAAGTAACAAGCGATAGAATGAGAGGAAATGGACTCAAGTTGTACCAGGGGAGGTTTCGACTGGATATTAGGAAAAATGTCTTTACTGACAGTGTGGTGAAGCCCTGGCAGAGGCTGCCCAGGGCAGTGGGGGAGTCTCCATCCCTGGAGGGGTTCAAAAACAAGTTTTCCAAAGAGTGGACTTCTTTCTTTGGTAGCGACTCCTTTGAGAAAGGACGGGTGGTTTCTGCCTCAAAGCACACCCGGCTGGCTCATCCCATCCATCCAGGCCAATTGAGTTCGCCCGACGTTCAGCAGCCCAATGTTTCTCAAAGAAAAAGTGGTGCTGTCAAGAATTGCAACAAGGGAAATTGCTCTGGTAGAAAAACCTGGCAGCACATGTAGCCTAGGAGCACACAAAGCCAAGCTGAGAACAAGAGGGAGCTAACTGAGAAACTGGCGAGCTCTGGGCAAAAGCTTTCAGCCCCATTTTGCCACTGGGAATCCCTTCCAGCAGGGAACCTGTTAGCAAGAGCTCCCTGGGACTCGGCAAGAGGGGGAACAGATACAAGCGTAAGCATGGGGTACTGGGAATAGACTGAGCCATAAAAACCTTTTGTCAAGCCACTTACAACCACACATTAAGGGCACAGACTTCAGCCATGCAGAACCAGAGTGAGGACACCAGCTCCCGGGACAGCCCCCCTCATCACACTGGCCCTCCACTGGCACGGGCACCCAGGGGAACAGCCACAGGTGTGTTCTTTCTCACAGTCACTCCCTAAGTAGGTTCTACCCCTCTGCTCCTGTGAGACTCCAACTGGAGTCCTGTGTCCAGTTCTGAAATCCCCAACATAAGAAGGACATGGAACTATTGGAAAGGGTCCATAAGAGGCCACAAAGATGATCTGAGGGCCGGAGCACCTCTGCTGTGAGGACAGGCTGAGAGAGTTTGGCTTGTTCAGCCTGGAGAAGAGGAGCCCTTAGAGGAGGGAGACCTTAGAGCAGTCTTCCAGACTTTTCCAAGGACCTGTAATGGCAGGACAAGGAGCAATGGCTTTAAATTGGAAGGGGAAGGTTTAGATCAGACATTAGGAAGAAATTCTTCACGCTGAGGGGGGGGAGGCCCTGGCCCAGGGTGCCCAGAGCAGTGGTGGCTGCCCCATCCCTGGAGGAGTTCAAGGCCAGGCTGGATGGGGCTTGGAGCCCCCTGTCCCAATGGAAGGTGTCCCTGCCCATGGCAGGGGGTGGAACTGGGTGGGCTTTAAGGTCCCTTCCAACTCAAACCATTCCATGACTCTATGATTCTAAAACCACCACTCCCTTTAGTCCTCGCCAGTCGCGCCTCCTCCCTGCAGCCGCTTTCCTTGTGAAACACACGGAGCTCCAGCGCACCCTCCAGCATCACCAAGTGCTCCACACAGGGAAGGGGCACACGTGGCAGCGGCGTTCATCAGGCTGGTGGGCACAGCCTCATCTCGCCGTGTAGCTGGATGCAGTTGACTTGGATTCACTCTCTCCCAGGAAATGATTGTGATTGTCAGAGGAGATTGGTATATGATTATTAATAACAACACCACAAGGAAAAATAGAAGGCAATCAGCTGAGCGGGGCCGGGAGAGGAAGCGGGGAGGGTTCGCAGCGTTCAAGCTGGATTCTGCTCAAGGCTGTGAGTACTTTGCTACATGCGTTAGGCTGTGAGGCAACTTCATTTCGCTTCTCCAATGAACAAATTCCCCAGGTGCCATGCAGAGCAAGTTAATAAACTACAGCAGAAGCCAAAAGAAATAAAGAAGCGCAGGCAATGGAGATGGGGCTTGAACGGGTGATTTGCAGAGAGCAAACTGGTGGAAGTTGCTCAAGAGAAGTGTTCTTACACCAACACTGGGCATAACAGAGCACATAAAATGGTCAAAAGGAGCTCAGAGCTGGGCTTCAGGGCACCAGCTATTGCTTGCATAAAAAGTAAATGCATGTGCAGCCTCATCAGGTCTTTAAAAACCAGAAGAGCCTCATTTCTAGAGGGACTGCAGTGGTTTCTAGTGCACAAGACAATGCATGGTTCATGGTTGTGAGTGTAGAGACAGGAGACAATGGTGTTTTGGCTCCTCCAGCTTGCTTGGGCTCCAGGCAACCCAAAGGGAGCTCGGGCTCCTTTCCAACCCAAACCATTCCATGATTCTACAACATCTACACTAGAATTTTCGTTTTGTGCTGTATTTGAGAGAGAACACCTTCTGGGCAACAGCAGAAAAGCCTAAGGCAACGCAAATGAAGCCCTTGTCGGAGCCAATGTGAACCTTTCCCCTCCACTCCTCTGGCAGTGGAGGGATGGCTGCAAGAGAGGAGGAAGAGAAGGAGAAGGAGGAAGGTCGTTTGCTCTGCGCTGCTGTACAGCCTTCCTGGGGACGGGAGGCAGGCTGCCAGGCAGGGGCTGTGCAGGTCTTCAGCCTGTAACTGTGCAAACACTAATGCTGCAAAAGCTAATTTTACAGAGTTCCACTCTGCGGACTCCTCTTTGTCCCAGGATTCCTCAGCCCGGGAGATTAGCAGTTTAGAGATGGAGAAAAATAAGTCATTTTAAAATTCAGCATAAACTCGCTCAGACTCAATGAGCAAGTCAGTTTGAGAGGGTGGGGACGGGTACAGGAGGGAGGGCTCAAAGAAATGAGAAATAAGCCTAGGAAGAAGAAAGAGCCTATCTGCCACCCTAGAAAGCTCGATATTCGCTTTCATTTTTATTCTTGTCTCCATGCCTCCGTGCAGCTTACTTTCTATCCTTTCCAAGTTTTCCCTGATCTCCAAACAATATTCCTGTCTCTTGCTGTGTTTAACTCCCTATCCACCACCTTCCAATCACATGGGATGTTTGCCACGAGCTCTCTGATAGTTTTCCTGAGCTTGTTGCTGGGATGAGACCATCCAGCCTCTACGAGAGATCCCCACAGTGAGCACATAATCTTCTGCAGCTTCCTCTGACGCCCACCACCATCAGTCCCGACCCGGACCTCACAGACACTACCTCCTCACATTTCCCTCTCCGGTGTTATTTATCCTTGCAAAACATTGGAGAGGGATGGAGGGAACTGCTGTGGGAGCAAGGTGGCAAGTAAAAAACCACAGCTTCCTGAAGGAAACCTTGTGTGATGCTCCACAACTGAGCTCTCCAGACACAACAACAAAGCCTTAGGACTACAGAACGCTTGGAGCTTCAATGCTTCTTGCAAATGAAGAATTCTATAATTAATAACTCCCCCTCACCCAGCCTGCACGAGCGAGGCTGTACCCACACGTGCAAACACTTGCAGTAAGAGAAAGACAACAGAGAAATGGCTTCAGCAGGAGTTCATTATGCTTGTTTATCTTCATTTTGGCTGTAACAGATGAACAGCCTAATGGCTTTGGCTCTCCTGGATGCCACAAACCCAGAAACTTCCTAATGAAAAATAAATGTATTTACAGGGAGACGTCAAAACAGCCCAAGACAAGTCAAAGTAATGTGCCTGTGTTGGGAATGAGAGCTTTTATTTCACTGCCCCTCCATGGCCTTCGAGCAGATCACGCAGCAGAGAGAGATAAATATTTTAAATAGCGACACTTCAGCGCTGCACGGTTGTGCAAGACAGGGAATAATTAGAAAATAAATTACTTTCTTTTAGTACAGTAATTCCAAATAGTTGAATGAATTGGATTCCTTGACAAACTCCAGACCCATTTCAATATCGAGGGTCCTATCCAAGGGGATACGGGGAACTCTGCCTTCCGAAAGAAGCCAAAATACAAATAAATACAGCTTAGAGAAAGTGTTTAAGATGTGCCTGGCAACCTCCATAAATCTAAAAGATGGAAGGCTTCTTCTGGCCTCACACCAACAGTTTGGGCTAAAAATAGGTTAATCTTCCCGAGAGCAAAGGAGCCACCATCAACATAACACGCTGCCGGCACGCTCGTACCTCCCGCAACCACGCATCGCTGCCCTGGGCGGCACAGCCACGCGGGCACGCAGAGGCTGCTGAACTTCCTAATTAACAGCCAAATCCCCTTCCTTAATCTACCCTGTGGAAGTTCCTAGCGCCGCCAGCTGACCTGCTGCGCCAAGCAAGGAGAGTTGCTGTGATTGTTTGGAACAGTCTCTCCTTGCTTCATTTTTTGGAAGGCCATTTGCGTAGATGCAAATGTGTTTTCCCCCAGTCCTCATTAATTATACAAATGTATGGCTATACAGGTTGTGATGAATATGCACACACGGGCTTTATTGTTGTTCTGACAGAGCATATTGCTTATGTGGGGAAAAGAGGGAGATTTTCACTTGTTCCACCAAAGAGGATTCTATAATCATAAAATCATGGAATCATGGAATGGTTTGGGTTGGAAGGGACCTCAAAGCCCAGCCAGTGCCACCCCCTGCCATGGGCAGGGACACCTCCCACTGGATTGGGGGTCCAAGCCCCATCCAACCTGGCCTGGAACACCTCCAGGGATGGGGCAGCCACCACTGCTCTGGGCAACCTGGGCCAGGGCCTCCCCACCCTCACAGGGGAACATTTCCCCCTAAGATCTCATCTCAATCTCCCCTCTTTCAGCTGAAAATCCTTCCCCCTCGTCCTGTCCCTGCACTCCCCAATCAAGAGCCCCCTCCCCACCTTCCCTGCAGCCCCTTTCAGTACTGGGAGGCTGCTCTAAGGTCTCCGCAGAGCCTTCTCCTCTGCAGGCTGAACAACCCCAGCTCTCCCAGCCTGTCCCCTCTCTTTGTGTGACTGCTGATTAATCTTGTTTGAGTGGGTTTATACCTGCCTCACGCTGACATATGCAGACTGGCATTTATAAACTTCTGAAAACTGTGGCTGAGATGCTTCTAGAGAAAAGCCATTCAAATTCAGGAAAACAGCGCATTAGTCTGTTCAGGTTTGTGCCTTCTTGACGTCACTGTGTGGGCTACAGAACTCCAAACCCACCTTCCCGATAGACACCGCCCCCGGGGGCTGCTGGTTAATGCAACTTAATTGTTGAAGGACCAGCTAGAGAAGCTGGAGACCCTGGGGGGGTTTGCCCACCAGGAGCGTTCAGTTACAATACCTGTATGTTAAGACAGAGCTAAATGGAGAGAGCACTTAGAAAGTGCTAAGAAAATCCCTACAAACCCTAAGGAGTTGTCATTAGTCCCCAAAAAAGCATTACAAAGCAGAGCAGGCGTACCAATAATTTTGGATGAAATATTTAAAAGCAGCTGTGCAGGAACACATATGGTGAAATCAGGAAATTCAATGTTTTAGCACTAAACTTGAAAGAAAATCTGGCAATATCTGCACAGAATCATAGAATCATTGAGGTTGGAGAAGACCTCAAAGACCACTGAGTCTAACCATCAGCCCAACCCCACCGTGCCTACTAAACCACGTCCGCAAATGCCACAGCCAAATACATGCTGAAAGCACAGTGAAACCATCGCAAAATTAAATTATGTGGTAGTTATGCAATGAGGCCTTTTTTTTCAATATATTGTTTTGAAATATGCTACTTAATTTGAGTTTTTAAACTCTAATAATGATTTTTATGTTTTTGCTTCATAGTATTAAAAGAAGGAAGAGGAGGAACTTTCACAATTAAGAAAATGATGAAATAATCACAGTTAATTTAAAAAAAAAACACTCAAGTTCTCACATGATTCAGTGAATTCTAACTAGTGAAACATCATTCACCTCAGTGCAATATTTCCCTGAAGAATATCCTTTGTTTTCAAAATTATTAAAAAAAGAAGTAATCAAGCAGCCCAAGCAGGAATTAGCAACGCAATATTTGTTGGCGCTTTGAAGTTAAGCATCAATCTCAAGCCATTTAAAAAATGCTTTTAAAGGCAAAAGTAGTAACACATAAAAGCTGGGGGAAGTAACGCCAGCATAAAAGCTGAATTTGCAGCTGTTTTGTACCACTAGAGCAGCCAAAGCGAACTCATGAATCTGGCCTTTAATTTGTAATTGATTTTATGACTGTGCAGTCAGCTCGGGAACACAGGTCTCTATGTAGGAGGAGACCAGGGAGAGATCAATCCTCCAGACTCGACACCTTTGTGCTTTCAGAGCTCCCCACTCAGCCTGTCGGGCCCTGACCACGGCTGCTCCACTTTAGAGACGGTGGAAAGGCGTCCGCGAGGCATCCCAACAAACGCACTGCACACCCGTTACCTGTAGAACAGCTCTAATGGAACACCAGACCCCGCTCTGTAGGTGCCACACAACTACAACCTAACTTGGTTGTATCTGAGTAATTAAATACAACAATCTTTAATAATTTAAACAAACTATGACTTGGTTGCCTCAAACACAGCTCTTACCAAGGGTTTGGTTACGTCTATGGAAAATTTGTCCTTATTATCTTGTTGTTATTATCAATTGGTACATAGAAAAAAGTAAGATAAACTCTGGAAGGGACCTGATAATTTATTACAGAATCATGGAATGGTTTGGGCTGGAAGGGACCTCACAGCCCACCCAGTGCCACCCCCTGCCACGGGCAGGGACACCTCCCACTGGATCAGGGGGCTCCAAGCCCCATCCAACCTGGCCTGGAACACCTCCAGGGATGGGGCAGCCACCACTGCTCTGGGCGACCCTGGGCCAGGGCCTCCCCACCCTCACAGCAAAACATTTCCTCCTAAGACTTGATGTAAATTGTTTATAGAATTTCAGAAAATTCCTTCCCTCATAGTTCTAAGTACAACAAACTTGGCTATGGAGCCGGATTTTCACATTAAAAAGACTATGAACTTATTTTTTTTATTTTGAATGGAATGCTTCCTGTTTCCCATAGTTTGGTACAAGGGATCACCACCTGCAGCTGTTTGCTAATGCTTTGTTTGTGGGGTGAAGTCAATGCTGTGCAGCTGGGAACCACAGTTCCAAGAAGGTTTTGATTGTTTATTTATTATGTATTGATTATTTTTATAAGTTACCACCAGCCTTCAGTCCCTGGTGCTGGATACAGAATGTACTCATAAGACGTGGTGAGATGTCCTGCTGACAGCTATCAACCACCACAGGTTTGTCTGAGCGGGCTGCGTGTGTTGTTCAGGACACGGGGAAAGCCTGGGAAAAGCTGCTCTGCCTCCTTTTGCTTTAAATGAGTGAGGTATAAATAGAGAAGCCTTGGAAAGGTGCCTTGAGTTTGCTGCATTGCAATTGCCGTAACAATTGGATTATGATCCTTACTTATCCCCATTGACAAAGTGATTGAGTTTGGTCAGCTTGTTCCTTTCCCTTCCTAGGGGACCAGAAATGGGTGACGCAGCCCCAGGTCTCCCAGGAAGGCAGCAGAGGTCCAGCTCTGGCTCACACCCAGGAACACCTAGACACTAGGAGGAACATCACACACTGGGCTGACAGCTGGACTGGAAGATCTTGGAGGTCTTTTCCAACCTTAATGAGTCTGTGAGAAGAGATCTGCAATAGACACATGAGATCATGGAAAAGCAGATGGAAAGAAAGAAATACAGCAAATATTCCACAGCATATGCACACGCAGCCCTAGAGATGAACCAGAACAAATACAGAGGAAGAAATGATTCCATACAGCTACAGAGCTCCACGTTAGGAATGGCATTACAGCAAAGATTACCTTTGCCAAAGCCAGCCCCTGGAGACCTGCGAATGTTTGTCCGCAACAGCTGCTCCTACGTTCCTTATGAAACAGGGACGCCCTTTATCACAGCCCCGATTCCACTCTGCTCGCTCTTTCAGGAGAACAATAGCTAAAAGTGAGGCAGACCACCACAACCAGAAGCAGCTTGAGCCTTAAAACCCCATTTAGAAGCTTTGGGGGGTGAGGTTTAAGTGAGTTCACATGTGTGAGCTTTCCAAGCTTTGCTGGACCTCCATGAAGAGGGTTACAATAGCACACAAAGAAGCTGAAACTAGAAATCTGCCAAAATACATTTTCTATGCATTCTAGCAAAGTAGCTCAAGGCCCCGTTGTGCCCAAAATTTGTCTTTACCTTTGGTTCACTGCTTATTTCTACCTATTGAGTGTCAACTTCAAAACAGGAATTAAAACCCACTCACAATGTGCTTATTTTTCTTTTGGTTTCCTCCTCAAAATAACCAACAGCGTGCAATTTGTGCCTCGATTTTCCTGCGGCAGGAGTTACTAACAACCATCCAACGTGATTCTGGACATCCTCAATAGCTTTCTACACCGGGATGAGGCACAGAGATCAAGGACTAACCCAGGCTCACAGAACAGGCTCAAGACAAAGACAGAACCCAACTACATTTGTCCGAACCAACTTCCTTCTACCCAAACCAGCAAAGTCTTTCCTGCCTTTTGCCAGCAAATCAGCTCAAGTTTGTGCCTTGTCTGGACCTACTGAGCCAGAAATAGCTTGTCTATTTGCCATGAAATCCTAAACCAAATGCCAAACTAGGAAAAAAAGGTCAAAAATGAAGCAGGATCTATGACTCTTCCAGATTCCAGCGGCTTTCTTGGATAGCAAACAGAAAGCTGTATGACATCCTTCTGTTGTGGAAATGCTCAGGTGAATGTTTCTCGTCTACCTCATCATAGCAATAATAGGAAAGGCATTGTGATTTTTCTCTTCAGCCTGTGGCAAGGGTTAAAGCTGGCCACAAAGTTTAGACCGGGAAATTGAGGGCTGTTCAGATGACAGGGATTTTTGTTAACAGAATGAACACAGACTGTGTCTTCATAGAACGTGTGTTCATAGAATGAACATAGAACAGGAACCACAGAATGGTTGGGGTTGGAAGGGACCTCAAAGCCCACCCAGTGCCACCCCCTGCCATGGGCAGGGACACCTCCCACTGGATCAGGGGGCTCCAAGCCCCATCCAACCTGGCCTGGAACACCTCCAGGGATGGGGCAGCCACCACTGCTCTGGGAAACCTGGGCCAGGGCCTCCCCAGTCTCCTTATGAAGAATTTCTCCCTAATGTCTAATCTAAATCTTCCCTTTCCAATATGTAAGTAATAGGTACATGTAATACGTACAAAGTAATACGTAGGCATGTGGACTATAACTGCCATTGGTTCCCCAAAACCCAGCAACCCTGCATGGAATAAAGAATTTGCAAGTTAACAGGGGCCTACACTTTAAGGTTTTTGGTTTGTTTATCTTTTATAAACCACTGAGCCACTTCTAAGTGAAACAAATCTTGTAATGAGAAACTCATAGTGGAAAAAATATCATATTCTACCCCTCTGGATTTTAGCATGAATGCGCTTGTCTTTTGTGCACATCTCCCCAATTTTCTCTTGTCCATTTTCAAAGGATTGAGGCACAGGCTTGCACTCTGGAAATGCTAAGAGCACATTTAAATGGAGGACAGACAGCTATTATCACCATCAATATCTATACAACCAGTAATTTTGGTAAATCAAACTGCCAGCCCCAAAGCATTGCTTTTTAATCACAGGGTACTTTTTAATCACCAAGTATTTTTATTCTGTTCATCACAGAAGTGCTGAATGACTTACCTGGTGGTTTTCTTCCTGCTGGAACACAACGTGCAAAATAAACCAGTGGAGAGAGGACTTAGATTATCTGACCAAACTGCCTAAATTGTTACTTTTCCTCTTGCTTTTCTTTGAATCTTGTTAAGCGAGACCATACTCTACAGGCTGAGAGAGCTGGGGTTGTTTGGCCTTGAGAAGGCTCTGGGGAGACCTTAGAGCAGCCTCCCAGTACTGAAAGGGGCTCCAGGAAAGCTGGGGAGGGGCTCTGGATCAGGGAATGCAGGGACAGGATGATGAGATCTTGGGAAGGAATGTTTTGCTGTGAGGGCGGGGAGGCCCTGGCCCAGGGTGCCCAGAGCAGTGGTGGCTGCCCCATCCCTGGAGGTGTTCCAGGCCAGGTTGGATGGGGCTTGGAGCCCCCTGACCCAGTGGGAGGGGTCCCTGCCCGTGGCAGGGGGTGGCACTGGATGGGCTGTGAGGTCCCTTCCAACCCAAACCATTCTGTGATTGCAATATCTGTGTAGAGGGGGCTGCAATTGGGCCATCAGAGAGAGGTTCCTGCGTACGAGGCATTACAGCATATTGCCAGAGCAAACCAGCTGCTGCAGTGAAGAACTCAGCTTTGCCACTACCACATGCTTGAGTGTTATCTGCAGATGGATTTTTACAGGTTTGTTATCCCAAATCACAAGGCAAGCTGCTTTTGCCAAACCTTCAGCTTATCCATATTGCTGAGTACAGTTCCTGGATGCTCGTGAACTGAGCAACGAGGCTTTGGAGGTGCCCACTGCAGTGTTGTGCAAGACCATCTCTACCATCTGGCTGAAGAAATCCAAAAATCAGAAGGTGACACACTGGTCTTGCCAAAAAAACCCATGAAACAACCAAAAATAAGCCAAGAAAGCCAAATCAAACCCTGACACCCTTCACAAGAAGCAACCACAAGTGGACTGTGATAAGATCGACGCGGAACTCTATTCACACAGGGAGAGCTTGTTCAAATAAACGCCTAGACAAACACATTCAGTGCTAGCTGAGAAAATGTTGGAGCACCACAAATTCAAGCATGTAACTTTCACCACTTCCAGCACAGTAGTAGCACTCAGGAGAAGGCTCAGAGTCAAATAGAAATACAGTATCTGCAGTGAAATACATACAAAATTACCGGGAAAGTAATTGCTTTTGGTATAAATGGTCTCCTTCAAAGTTTTCTCTAGCACAGAAGTCCCTTCAAAAAGAACAAGAATAAATTTACTGCATGTGAATTTATTCAAAGGCAGTAGATTCAGTATAATGAAATCCTCCTAAGTAAATATCTGATAAAGAAGCAAATGCTTAGCACTTGACCCCAGGAGCTGGAATTTCTTGACACGCCACTGTAATGCAAAGCAGCAGGAACCTCAGGACTGCTGGCACGGAGGAGTCAGGCAAGGAAAATCCTAAGCAGAAGAGGGCTTGACTCCTGAGAGGCACCGAGGCAGATAGCACTGTGCACGGAGCCGCACAGGCATCCGGGCAGCCCATGCCTGGGTTCCCAAGCTGACTGACACTCCCAGTGTTACCAGAAGAGGTTTGTTGTCTTTTCTCTCCAGAGGACTCTGCAAAGGCTGCCTAACTCACAATCCGTGCTGAACCCTTCCTTTGCCAAGAGCCATGACTGATCCTGCCATGCATCAAGAATGATGATTTTTGCTGAGTTCTCCCCCAGCCTTCTCTGTCCTGTTGCCCTAGATGTGAGAAGCAGCACTCTTTGGTTTTCCCTACACAATCAGATGCTCCTTGGGAGAACTGTATTAGTCTGTTAAATTAGAGAGGAAACGAAGATGCTATTTGGTTGCATCAAAGGATTTTCACTCCCATGACACTTAAACCTTGTCCAGAGTGTGTCTGGTACCAGATATCCCACTGGCTCAGGAGCTGAAGGACCTTGGTGCCTCAGGATGGGATTCCCTTTGCCACGGATGCTCCCACATTCCAGCTGCATCACTGCTAACACAACAAACACCGCAGGAGTCCTGCTGGTTATGGCGATAGCTGGGATGGCAATGCTTACTCATGTAGACGTAACCGAGACCAACAGCCAAACTCATGATGACCACTTTCATTGTATGTATGAGATGTCACAGAAGATGAAATGCAAAAGCTCTCTGGATTCACGTTATCTCTGCATACAGCATGCCACTTAATTGCCCAGAAAAGCCTCTTGGAGAAGCATCTGGGAAGTTTTCCCACAAAAACCGACACCGCTCAAAGTCTTTTCTAGCTAGAAACTACTCAACAGTATCTATCACTCCTGACATCCGGGACATACGCTTCAAAGCAGTTAATTTACAATTTTAGCTAGAGTCAGTTTCTTATAGACATTGATACCCAAAGTAGATAATTGTTATTCCAGAAAGCAGAATCATTAGTAGAGGAAAAAGGTAAAGAAACCCATGCAGTAAATTCAGAGAGCACTGCTGCCACTCCGTGCATCAACTCTGCCAGCATGCAGGTCACAGTCACTTCTAGTGCAAACCTTCAACCACCCTATCCATACGAATATGCACGCTCCGGGCCTCCTCCTGAGAGCTCGTGCCCATTTATGTCCCTCCATGGGACCCCACACCAGGTAGGTGGGATGCTGCGGTCCTACAGTGTGGAAGCACCACTTTACCACTGGTGCAAGTATTCTTCCTGCAATACCCAGACCTGCAGTCAGGATCGCTGATGACCCCCTCTTTGGCTTCCCACATTACTGGACTTTTAAGGCAATGCTTTTACAAGTTAATCTACAAGATACTGCATTGCTTCTAAAACCTAATCATGAACAACCACCAAGACAAGCCTCCAGCTAGGTCCCAAGCCAGAAAAATAAAGCCTGTGTGCGTATCTGTTGGTACAACTGCAGATCACCTTTAGCACTGAGCTCAGCTTCTCAGCTGCGCTAATTAATTGCTTAAGGAGTACTCACCGTCTCACCATGACGCAGAGCGAGCAGCCATTCACACTCCTCCGCTCGCTGCCGCAGTCACGGTACCTGCTCTGTCGCAAGGACCTGCTAAGGCTGCTCTCCCATCTGTCCCTCTTACAAAAACCACACGCCCCTGCTCCATCTCTGCAAGCGGTGACTGCACAGAGCCAACTCACAGCAAGACTTCAGAGGCAAACGCTTCCCCTGTCCTCATCGCTTTCCCGTCTCTGTCACCCAGCAATCAGCAGGAGCTCAAACACACCGGCACGGTTTCCAACCGCAGCGACAGTCTCGGGGCAAGGCTGGTGTCTTATCCCGGTGTTCCATCTCCATGTGGCACTTGCGGCTGCTGAGAACACGCACAAGGACCTTGTGCCTGACACACGGCTTCCCCAGACGCTCCTTATGGAGTGCGGAGTGCTCACAGCTCCCACAGGCACAGAAATCTGTGCTGATGGACAACAGAAGGAAGACGTGGTAACCCCCCAAATCTGTTGCAATAAGGGGCTGAATAACTCCATTAGAGCTGTGAATCCTTTCCCCATTCCTTTCCAGTGGTTCCAGTACCTGTTCCAGTCCATGAGGTGAGGATCCCTGATAACCCTAATCCTACAGGCTAAATATGCTTCCCCCATCCTGTGGGGATGCTCACAGACAGCAGCAGACCTGTAAAAAGATTCCATAGCCCTGTCGAGTGGGGCACAGCCCACAAAGCACATTCCACCTTACAGGTTGATGAGTGGACACCCCATGTAAAACTAAACCCAACCCCGGTTTGTGCCTGCGCCCGGGCAGTAATGACCTTTTGTTTAAGAGTGACCGTTTGTTTGAAAACCTTCACATGGTGTGAATGTTGAGAGTGTCCTATGTAGGGATGGGAGTTGGACTCGATGATCCTTTCGGGTCCCTTCCAACTTGGGTAATTCTATGATTCTATGAAAAACCACTACCCCCATTCCTCATTTCAGAGTCAAAGAACTGCTGGTTGTGTTTTCAAAGGTGAACCAACATGAATTCAAACTTGATGGTAACGATGACGACTCCCATCAGTATGTTTGCACAGAGCAGAGCAGAGCCCTTAAGCTGGTGCCCGAGTGAAGGGCATCGCTGTAGTCACATCACAGCTGGGGCTGTGCGCCCGGGCACACCTTCCACACACAGGCATCTTCTTCTGCCAACAGGAATGGCTGTATCCTGCACTGGATACCAGCATATGTTTTCCAAACAAATCATATTGTAGCCAGTACGTTAGAAAGACAGGCCAGACTCCTGGAATTGTGGGGCAGGAGATGGTTTCTGCTAGCAGAGTGCTTTAAGTTTGAGGATTGCATTGAAGTTGTTACATCTTCAGCTGTGATGAAAAATCCTTCCTTAGTACTGTTTTGCAGTAGCATGAGAAGGCTGATTCCTTATTGAGTTGTGTAAGCAGAGAGGCCAAGCCTAGGAGTGGCAAAAAACTGCAATTCCCTGCCATCCTTTGGGATGCTGGAGGTCAAGGTGGAAGCGCAATGGCAAATACATTTGCCCTCGTGCTGCGTTTGCTCTGTGGGTAAACAGAGACCGTCTACTCCCTGGGCTGTCATTCTGGCATCTTTCATGATCACTAAACTCTCTTTTAAAAGAAAAAAGGTTTTATTAAAAAGTTAGTGGCCGATCCATATGTCAGAGTGAAAAATCCAGAGGAAGGTTAAGGAATTTTTCATCTTTATTTTTTTTGATGCAGCTGCACTGGAGGTGAATGAACACCAGAGCGGTTTGATTTCCTGCCTGGTTTCAATAAATGTTGCACTCCCAGGCACCCAAGGGACTGCTGTGGTTTGTCAAAACCAATTAATTTTCTTCCACAGAATGCTTCAGGCACCTCAAAATGTCGTTCAAGAGCTAGCACACGTCTAAGGAGGCGGGAAAGCTCGCAATCAGCTCCTGCTCGGGCTCTGCATCAGGAGCACAGCCCTGCAAACGCGCACTCACCGACAGCAAAGGAAAGGCAAGAGCGAAGGCGTTATCACCTCGACACGGGAGGGAGCTGAGGGCAGAGCCAAAGAGGAAACACCACGTTATAAACCCTGTGAACATAAAGAAGCAACTGTCGCTCATGAAACATGCCAGAAATAAGCTTTCTAAGGGAGGATTCCAAGCTGAAAGTTTGTCTCTCTCACTGGCATTCCCTAGGATCCACTGCTCAGTGCTAATAAACGGCGTAATGAGCCAGAAGTGACAAAGTGCACGGTTGTTATTAAGGAAGACGATCGGAAGATAAGCCTTGGAGCTGGGATTCACAGGTTCCCTCCCAGCCCTCCATCAGCCTCACTGTGCAGAGTAGGGATTTCTTGCACCCGAGCCTCAATTTACCTCCTCGCAGTGGACAGAGCACAACATTTTCCTTCTGTTCTGTATTGAGATGTGAGAGCAAACTTTTTTCAAGTAAGTTTAATAATCAGCCGTGAAATGCACTAGATGTAAGCACAGTATTATCATGCTATGATTTCTTTTCCAATGAACACCAAGACACTGAGAGTTTAAGGATACACGGGAGGTATCACTTCTGCTCAGAATCAGACACACACTGCTGAGATGCTGAATCCTCTCTTTATGTAGATACCTCACATCAGATAATTCTCACTGGATGTGAAGTAGCCAATCATTCCCTTATACAAAAGGCAGGGATGGAGAAGAATGTTTTCTTGCATGCTAGCTCTCTGCAAGAGGGGCAGAAGGTAAAAGACACTTTGAATTGTAAACATTTTGCCTTGAGCACCATAGGGTCTCAGGCAAATCCCTGGTAGAGCAGGAAACGGGAAAAACAGCCAATGTTCCCAACAAGTGCTATGGTAAGGCCCAGCCTACTCACAATGCCCAGGGGCACCGGGAACCAAGGCTCCTTTGAAGATCCCTGGTCCCCAATCTCAGGTGCAGTGTCACCTTTGCTGGCCACTGACAACAACAGAAACAAAGAATCTCCAAAATTGAAAATGACAGCATGCTGAGCACTGAAGTGAGCTTTACGGTGTAACAAATCTTTAGAAGAACAAGGAATAAATCCACCTTCCTTTCTTTTTCTGTTCACCAACGACAGTATCTTCAATGACCTACTTGTTTTTAAAAGTAATCCAACATTTACCATTACAATCTTCTTTGCTCCTCAAGTCGCATAAACCCCCTGCTGTCTCCTCCTTCTCTATTTACCTGGCCTCACAGTCACAGCGGGGAACTGAAAATCTGCTCCCTGCCTCCCAGCTACAAGTAAAGGCTTTGCTTGGGCATCCAACAGACGATAACTAATGGTACTGCTGAAGCAATCCCTGGAGTGGCTCCTTGACACACACAAACATCCAGACAACTAGTCCGAGACACATCATCCAGGCATTTAGCGAACTGCTCTGGTACAAATAGCCCTGCCTCTCATTGACAGCATCTCCTCGCACAGTCAAATCTCATGTTTCATTCAGACAGCGCTCTTACCGCTGTTTAATATTTATACCATGGTCAGTGTCCAAAAGCATGACAGTATCGGTTAGGGTAGGAGTGGAACAAACACATACAAAACCTGTCTTGGATGCTTACAGGTGCCAAAGGTCAGTTAGAAAAGGGAAAAAAGTCAATAAAATCTGAACCCAGCGAATAACTGAATCACAGGGACCAGACAAATATAAATCCCAAAAGATAAAACAGAAATCCTCCAAAATGCATCAAAACAAAGAGGAGATGCTCCACGTATGTCAGTTGGCATTGATCAGCCTGAGAGCAACAGAAGGGAGAGGACAATCCATAACCATTAGCATCATCTTCCTGCTACATTTCCTCCTTTGCCTGTTCATCTTCCTTCCTCCCTTCGCTCCCTCTGCTCTGGATACGACCTCTCAAACTACGAGAGAGCCTGGCTTATCCCTATGACACAAAAGAGTGGGGAGTTTTTCAAGCTCATTCTGTGCAGCATTGTCAAAGTTAGCTCCAAAGAATATAAGTGTTGGAATGCTACAGATCCCCGAAGGTTACCAGGATCTGGAATCTCCCAAGAGGCAGTTCCTCCCCAAAGCAGAGCCGTCTCTTTCAATAAAGCAACAAACTGCAGGTTGAACCACAGCACTGGTCTTCAGCCTTCAAGCAAAGCTCTCCTGTGTAAGCAGATCATCCGGACTTCAATGAGGAAAGCAAGGCTGAGCTGACACCAAACTCCACTCTCCCTCCCTCCCTTACAACAATATTTTAACTCTAAATAATAAAAAGGAAATAAGGACCTACAAACCCAGCAGAATCATTGCAGCCCAAGAGGTCGGCATGGCTGGGTGTGCAAACTAAGGGGCCCATTCAAGTTATTCACATCAGATGTCAAAGGTGATCTGTCGTAATGAAAAACAATAAATACTCTCACTTAACATGCAAGCTTGCAGCTGCAGTTTACCAGGTTGAAGTCACACTAAAACGCAAAACCCAAGACTGTGCCCTTGAGAAGTCACCTCCATCGCGTTCTCTCCACCTTCCCCCGCCCTCCTGCATTTCTACATACAGAACAAAGGAGAAGGGACACATCTTATTGCTTCCCCCATTCAGTAACTTGGAATATCTAGCGACAGTTTCCTTCTTTAAACCTTTGAGTACAACTGCGTATTCCAGCACGGGCAGCTGCAGGCTCCTCCACAGCCAAGAACCTGGGAGTGATGACCAGCTGCAAGAAAACCAAGATTCAGTAGTGTCCAGTGCCAAGCGTTTGCTTGACAAACCTACCAGGGAGAGAAATGCAAATGTGTTTCAGATTTGAGGGGGCACTTACAGCCCATAAACCATACTTAAAATCTGAGATTTCCATCAATGATGGAATATGTATCCGCATTTTCTATTGTTTTGTATCTCCGTCAGTGATAGAGTTGCATTTTTGGTTATCAGCTCTGCTCACAGGAGACTGAATCCCAGGCTATATCAATTCCCCTGTGAAAGTAAAGCAAAGGAACCATCTGGAGAGAATAATAAAACAATTAACTTTCCATTAAAGAATAATCTATGTATGTTTTTTAGGAGGCAAACTTTAATGATCTCCACCTAATTATTCATCCAGCATTCTGGCAGGGTTGGTTTGGATTTTGTCTTCTTTTGTTATTAAACACAGTTTGAAGGTAACAATTTAAACGGGAACGGACATGGGGACCACAGAAGCTCCTTCAGTTGGGGCAGGACAACCTGGCTGAGGGAGGCTTCTAGAAATACCAACCAAGGTCTCGCCTTTCGCTAGGATTCACACAGCTGCGTAATGGCAAACCCATCAACTCCAGGAATGCCCCTGAATGTTCACGAGGATCTTCCCAGCGTGGTTGTTGCCTGGCTTGGTACATCAGCTGTGGTCTGGGCCACAAAGTGCAGAGCAGCACGCTCAGGAGATGCAGGCACCTGAGCATCAGTCTGTTCAATTCTGGGCTCATTTAACTTCTCACTGACGGCAATATAAATCGGAACGACTCCATAAAACCCAACAGCAGTCCCCTCTGATTTTGCTAACTCACCAACGAGCTGCGAGTGTATTGTCTTTACAAAGTAATTCCGTAAAGAGAAAAGGTTTGAAGCAAGGGCTTTAAGGACTAATACTGTGCCTTTACCATGCTAAGCACACACCCCTCTCAGGACCCGCTGGCTGTACACGTGATGGAGAACAGTCCAGGCTGCATCATTATGCAGACTCGCTCAGCTGAACCACCTGCCTCAGTTTCCCAGTGGATGATCCTAATTAGCCAGAAAAGCGTGCACGCCTGCACTTCATTCCAGTTTACACAGTGCTTTCCAGCCAAGGCTCTCAAACATTTGGAAAGGACTAAATATAGTTTAAGCTAAAATTAACTGGAACGTACAGATCAGAATTCAACCACTCGGATCACTCCTTCAGAAAACCTACCTGGGTCTCTGGGCTTTCCAGCAGAACTGGCACACTAAAGAGCTGGGAAACAGCAAGTGTCCAGGCAGTCCTTTGCTACTGTTATATTTATTGACCTACTGATTGAGATCAGGCTCTGTGATACCATGCAGGTAAGTTTATCCCCTCCTCACCCCTACAAGCTACTAAGTTTTATGATCTGAAAAAGTCATTTAAAAAACCCCATAAACCTGGCACACAAACAAACAAACTAGTCACACCTGAGTCCTGCCGGAAAAAGCCCTGCCTCAGCTTTCAAATGTTGCAGAACATTTTAATTCACAGCTTCTGCCTAAATGGAGCAAGTTTTGAGTCTAAGAGTCTAAGGTGTTTTAGCCTCTCTAACTTCTAGCCTGCTTTTCCACTTAGAGAAGGCTTCAAGGAGACCTTAGAGCAGCTCCCAGTGCTGAAAGGAGCTCCAGGAAAGCTGGGGAGGGGCTCTTGGTCAGGGAGTGCTGGGATAGGACGAGGGGGAATGGTTTTAAGCTGACAGAGGGGAGATTGAGATGAGATTTTAGGGAGAAATGTTTTGCTGTGAGGGTGGGGAGGCCCTGGCCCAGGGTGCCCAGAGCAGTGGTGGCTGCCCCATCCCTGGAGGTGTTCAAGGCCAGGTTGGATGGGGCTTGGAGCCCCCTGATCCAGTGGGAGGTGTCCCTGCCCATGGCAGGAGGTGGGACTGGATGGGTTTTAAGGTCCCTTCCAACTCAACCCATTCCATGATTCTATGAACAACAAGAGCCCATCTTTCTCTGCTAAATGCACACTCACACATATATATGTTCACCCCCTGATCCCCCAAAGCAGGGCTCCTGCATCTGCCAACAGGCTGCACGCTGCATCGCCACAATGGCTCTGGTGCAGGATCTGCACCACCCACTGGAAAGGATTTAGTGAGGGGTGCTAACGTCACACACTGAGCAGTCACATACAGCTATAAATTATTCATACACATTACTCTAATTATGCAAATGTACTAAAAGCTGGAGCATATGTTTCCCTGACATATCCCAGTACGGATACAATATGGTTCTAGTAGGGAGAAAGAGTGAGAAGTAAGATGATGGGTGTAAGGGGGCTAACGATGGCAAACATTGGCCCAGGCAAAGGGTGACAAAGGATCTCCCTTCTCCAACCAAACCACTGCAAGGCCAGGGACGTTTAAATGCTCCTCCTTGATAATATATCGTTGGCTTTGCATTCAGTGCTGAACAGAGTGCTGAGCCTGCTGAACGGCCCAGGCAGATTAAAATAAACCCAAGCAGTTTGGAACAGGAATGTGTTTATCTGGCATCGCACACTTCCTCTTATCAAACATGAGGAGCAGGGGAGGGCACAGCGATGGTGTGCGGAAGCAGGCTGTGTGCACACTGCCTGGAGAGGGGGAGGGAAAAGGTAGGGAGAGGAACAGCAAGGATCAGAGATAATGCACGAGCTTGGGAACCAAGGGCATGGAGCTCTTGGAAGCAAGAGTGTGGAGCCACCATCCCACTGGGATAGAGTCTGTACTCTTGGTCAGCCCCATGATGGGCACTTGCTGTTGGAGAACTCAATTCGGTCCTTTCTCCCTTGCAGCCCTGGGAAGAAGGCAGGCACCCAGCGCTGCGGTACCACGAGCAGCTGGCTGTGTGCGGTGCCCAGGCTTTGGGCTCAGACTCTTCTCTCAACTCAGTCAAGCGCAGCGCATTACTGGGCAGCGCTCGCCTCCCACTCCTGAGGTGAGGCTGACTTCTCAGAAGGAAAAGGCACTCCGCCACCACGGTGTGAAGTCCAAACTGTGGATTACAATACTGGATGGAGTATCAGAAGATGAGCATCTTCTGCCATGCCTAGGGACCCCATCACTGCCCTTCTCTAAGAGCCCAGTCGGTCTGACAGAGCCCTGTGCACTGTGCAGGGGGGCTCTGGTTCTCCAGCATCAGCCATTTAAAACTCCATAAACACTTTCCAAGTTCTCCAGCCCTCCTGCATGACCAGGTGAGTTATCTATACCTAGAGAAACAAAAGAGCAAATTAAACATCATGTCACACCACAGCTCACTGGAGATTTAGGCTATGTAACTGTTATGCCAGTAGTTACCCAAGATCAAAAAAGTTGAACAGAAAACCTTGGCGGCTGCTTTGATAAGAGCGTGTCTCACCTCCTAGAGCTGGCATTAAAGAGCCTCTCCAGCTCTGTACCGGCAGCCTTGTAAGGGATGCAATCACACAGCCACGTGAAGCACTCGGTACTGCAGAGACCCCAGCACAGGAGGAGTGCTAGTGACTGCAGCAATATGCAAGGAGGATGCCACTTCAACTCTTCAGATCCAAGCCAAAACTCTGCCACTGTATTATTTTTTTTAAAATCCAAGTTCTTATTTTTGTAGAGCTCAACCACAGCTCCTCACCTGTGGCTGCCCCAGCTCAAGGACAGCCACACTTTGAAAACAAAAGGTGATGTATCAGAAGAGGGACAGGCAGACTGCAGGTGATGCTGCGAGGCAGACAAAGGTGCGGATGCCTCCACAGATCCTGGTCACTCTGCCCCAAGCCCTGGCCAGCGAGATTTGTCCTTCCCTTTCACAAAAGACCAGATGAATGAATGGCAGCACTTCTGCCAGGCAGAGATGCCAAACTGGCAAAACAACGCTGAGAAAATAGCGCAAGATAACAAGCAAAAATAAAGGACAGACACGAAAATGCACTAAAGTAAAATCAGATGTTGATTACAAGGTCCAAGCATAGCCCCTTCTGCTGTGCCACGTTCAGTAAACCCCCGTGGGTAGCAGGCTGCATCCTGAAGGACATGAGTCTCCCCTTTCCCTGAGCTCATCCTGCTTTCTGTGAAGTCACACCTGGTGAGGATCAAGCACAGCTCACGCAGAGGCTCACTGCCTGTCCAGCTCTGCCAGCAAATGGCTTTCCATGCCCCACCCTGTGCTCGGGTTTGGGGCCATCTGGATCTTTATTGGGAGAAGTCATGGCTGCCCCATCCCTGGAGGTGTCCAAGTCCAGGCTGGATAAGGCTTTGAGCTCCCTGATCCAGTGGGAGGTGTCCCTGCCCATGGCAGGGGTGGAACTGGATGGGCTTTGAGGTCCCTTCCAACCCAAACCATTTTGTGATTCTATGAATTTAGATAAGCAGGCAGAGGGCCCCCCCAGCCTCAGCCTGGCTGTCCAGCAAAGGAGATTTAACACAACACCTGGGGGAACTGCTCAATGAGGCACAAACCCCTGCAGCACAGGAGCCTCTGCTGCTGTCAGTCCCGCTGGGAATGCCGGCACAGTAGGACACTGGTAGGTTGGGACAAGGCTACACCAGCATGGGAAATCTCTCTCAACCAAAGAGTCTGCCCTGGAGCAGGTTTTGCAACATGAAAGAACTATCTGGGCTGGAAACACAAGAAATTCATCCACTTTAGTCCAAAGTTAACACCTTTTACTTGCACCAAAACACTGGAAGCAAGAGGAATTTAGTGCAGTGTAGCAGGAAATGTCACAACTGAACATTTTCTTGTTCTGCAAAGTGACAGAGTCCAACTGTAGCCACGAAGAAAGTCACTAACAGAAAAAGAATAGAAGTCAGGGAGTTGGATTTTAGAGTAATATTCCTCATTCCAGAATAGAATTATTTAAAGAACTTCTACCTATTCAGCTGGCATTTTAGAGTTCCACAAATCAGAGTTAAATCAGCAATGATGTGTGCTCTCAATTATCTCTGGTGAGCCTCGAGGGAGGTGAGGACAGAAAGGCAGAGCAACATGTCCTCATCTATGAGTGATGGGATTTGTTTTGAGGCACGCCTGGAGCAACCGGCCAGCCAGCACAACGCTGTGCCACGAGCACCCAGAGGGCTGAACACCGACCGCACTGGGCAGAGAACCAACTCAGCAAGGTCCTCCCTGCAGCCCCAAGCCCACAGCGTTCAGATATATGTGTAGCCCCACCACAGCCAGGCTGAACATCTGGATCTCAGTGTTTCCAAGGTCTGGACTTCACAAGAGAAGTGAGGTGGTACCTCATCTGAAAGGTGAGCCCCTGGCACAACACTCCTTTGCATCTCAGAGCTTCTCATTCTCCTCCAATTGCTACAGAAAAACTCTGCACTTCAGCAGAGCAGCACTTGAATGGTGTAAGCTTGGATCATCTCCCCACGGAAGCATACAAGGGGTCGCCCAGAGAAGTCACTGATGTCCCATTCCTGGAGGTGTTCCAGGCCAGGCTGGATGGGGCTTGGAGCCCCCAATCCAGTGGGAGGTGTCCCTGCCCATGGCAGGGGGGTGGAACTGCATGGGCTTTGAGGTCCCTTCCAACCCAAACCATTCCATGATTGATAGAATCAATAGAATCCTCCTGTAGGAGAGGAGGGAAGGAAGGGCAGTTGCTATTTAGTACCCTGATTCTAGGAAATGACCAAAGAGTTAAAATGAAAATCATTCTTGGGTGGGCAGCACTCCAGCAAGATAAAATATTCAGCACTGTTATGTTCCTGGACACCATATTTCTGACAATAAATTTCATAGCTCATATGCCACAATCGTTATACAATTGCAGTCAATAACCAAAGGAGAGGTCCACATCCTTTCACAACAACCCAAGAAAAAAGGTATTAATAAGTAAGGCTGACAAGCCACAGAGGAGGGTATTTTTGTTATTATTTACCAATCTGTTGCTTTGACAGTCAGGCCTGAACTGAAAAGGCAGCACACACACACCCCCCCCGGTGCTTGCAGGCTTCATGGATCTGTGAGAGCTGGCAGTGGGACCCCTGGCCAGCACGGCAGAGCCCACCAAGTTCACAAGGACCTGTTTTGTGTCCAGTGGCACCGGTGCACTTTTTCCCCTACTTCCAACATCCCTCCCTGTGAACTGCGTACCAGAAGCCCCCTCTGCAGACACTCAGATGTCCCAGGCTAACATGACAACCCCAAAGAACGTCAGCCAGTTTGTGCAAAAACCAAGGGCTTCTTGCCCCACTTTCCCATCCCATATGGACCTATTCTTGCTTCATAATAAACCTTCTGAAGAAACCCCAGCAGGTGGGATTCACTTCCAGCTAGACAGATGTTTCAGCTCCCACTGCTTCTCATGCAGCAGCTCTCCCTTCTCCCTGGAGCCCAAACTCCACATCATACGGTGATCACTGGCGATCCACAGGCAGCCTCTGTTAGTCCTTTTTGGTGTTCCAACGCCGGCAGGTTGGAAATTTCCAGAGCTCATTCCTTGGCTTTAGGTGGTTTATGAATTCACCAGACACAATAATTGTGCACAGCTTCCTCCCTTCACAAGAAGGTTCCAAAATAGATATCAAAAAAACCCTTCAACCCCTCTGTAGTCAGTTTATCCGATATTAATCCATTAAAGTGATGCACTCTGTTCTATCAGAAGAATTAAACAAAAGAAGTGGGAAGCTCTCTTACCTGTAATTGACTGACTGGCCAATGGGAGTCAAGTGCTGGCAAATTGGAGGTGTAATTTCTATTTAATTATGGCATTAAAAAAATTACATGATATACCTATTTAACATGCAAAGAAGCAAAATCAAAGCTAATAAGAATAAATTGTAAGAGAGGAAATGTACAAAATGTAGTAGCAGTCTTTTTTTTTGCTCTACTAAAGAGTGCGCTGGCCCTCACGCCTATTTATTGCCTGGAAAACTTGTGTCCCCAGCTCGGATTCTAAAACCCTGCTGACATGCAAAACTGCCCCGCACAAACACACGGATACAACCCAAAATATGTGTTAACACCAAACAACGCTTTTCATGCTGCACATGGAGTTTCCATCAATCCGGCTGAAGATCAGTTGAGATGGATGCAAGCAAAGCCCAGCCACGCCGTTCTAGAGCTGAGATACGAATGTGAATGGATGGATGGATGAACTATGAAGAGTTTCGCAAGCCTTCACTTAAACTCATTTTAAAATGTATTTAAAAGAAAATAGTGATACTTCCATGTTTAGACAAGGGGTTACAACCAACAGCATCAAACATGAACAATTCTGCTGACACCAGTACAGCTCTAGAGAGACAGTCAGTAAGGGGCTGTAAATCTTTGGTATCTGAGAAGATCATGCCAGTACCATAAGAAAACACTAATACACCCCATGCTTTTTTCTGGAGCAACAAATTTATCATGCTAGAAAAGCCCATTTTCTTTAGATTAACACCATTACCTTGATTTCAAATGATTTCATTTCAAAACAGCTCGTACACAACAGCACTGGGAAGGGGAAACAGGGAGGGGCTCAAAGAGTCTTTGATTCACAAACCTAACAAACCATGATGAAGCGGTTTTGTACCTGCCCTAACCCAACCCAGAGGAGCACTGCCACAGGAGAAGGGCTGGCTGCTGCAGCCCCCCCATACCCCAGCCCTGGGGCCAAGGAAGCAAGAGACAGAGGCCAGCATAGAATCTCAGAACAGTTTGGGTTGGAAGGGACCTCAAAGCCCAGCCAGTGCCACCCCCTGCCATGGGCAGGGACACCTCCCACTGGGTCAGGGGGCTCCAAGCCCCATCCAACCTGGCCTGGAACACCTCCAGGGATGGGGCAGCCACCACTGCTCTGGGCAACCTGGGCCAGGGCCTTCCCACCCTCATTGTGAAGAATTTCTTCCAAATGTCTAATCTAAATCTCCCCCTTCCAATTTAAAGCCGTTCCCCCTCGTCCCACCACTTCAGACCCTTGGAAAAAGCCCTCCCCAGCTTTCCTGGAGCCCCTTTCAGGATTGGGAGGCTGCTCTAAGGTCTCCCCACAGCCTTCTCTTCTCCAGGCTGAACAACCCCAATGCTCCCAGCCTGTCCCCATAGCAGAGGGGCTCCAGCCCTTGGATCATCTCTGTGGCCTCCTCTGGACCCATAACAACAGTTCCATACCCTTCTTCTATTGGGGCAACCTGTGCCAGTGCCTCACCATCCTCACAGGAAATCATTTCTTCCTAATGCCTCATTCCATCACAGAGTTCTGTTTTGTGGAAACAGAAGCCAAACAAGAATTACAGCTTTACCTGCAATGTATATTTAAAAACCACAGAGCTTCCAACGGCCAGTCAGATTATCCTTCGAACATTCCCTGCTTTGTCAACAGCAGTTTAAAATCAAAACACAAATTAAACTACCTTCAGTGCCTGGAGGAAAGGTTAGTTGGAGTTAAGATGCATTTAGTGTGTCGTATAGGAAAGAAACCCGCAGGTACATGCTCAGATAGTGACATGCAGCCTGAGAGACAGACAGATACAAACCACACGCGCTCCCACACACTCGATAAATGCATCGAATCGACCAGCAACCAGCAGCACAACCAGGCATGGGGTGACTTATTGCGAGTGTTCACGCAGGTGATTTCTGCAGATGAGAACATTCATTGCCGCAAGGCAGGCAGCACAGGTAAAAGACAGACAGCTTACCCTTCTGAGCTGCTGGACTCCACCAAATATCCTCATCACTCCATCAATCTCCTGCTCCAGCCTCCTGGCCCAGTACTGCATACTGCAAGAGATGGAGAGAAAGAGAGGAAGAGGAAGGGAGAGAAAGAGAGAGAACGAGTCAGAGCCCTGACACGCAGTAGATAAGCAAGGCAATTGAAGGCAGAGGGAGGAAATGGGTGCCCTCAGCTAAGTGAACCGCTCTCTTTCTGCAGCATAGAGTAGCGAGATGGGGCGGCTTTGAGGATTACAGCTGGGGCAGGTTACAAACGTCAAGGCTTCAACATTTACGCACAGGCACCATAGAGAGAAAAGGGGGGAAAGGTACAACAAAAATTGCAAGGCACGAGGGTTTTTTTTTAATTTTTGTATAAACAGTTGCAGTAGATAATCATTTAAGCCCAGAGTGATTACCAAGGTCAAAGTGCTGTGACGTACAGACAACACCAACTGCTTCAGAGCAAGCACAGAGCCACGCCAGGACCAGAGGTGCCTGTCCTGCTGCGGCAGTGGATTATCGCTGCGGCTCAGCAGAGACCTGGGCAGAGCCAGGAGCCAAGCACAGCGCCTCGACTGCCCGAGGGCACAGCTGCTTGGCGCCTTCAGCTAAGCCCAACCTGAGCCAGAGACCGATTCTGTCCTCTCCTGGGGCAAAGGAAAGGCCAGGAATGGCCACGTGGCATCTCCATCATCCTGATCCTTGCACAGCAAGGGAGATGGCTGCCAGTCCTTCCAACACGCACAACCCACCAATATATTCACCCACATAGATTTCCGCTTACAGCAATAACACCAAGTTAAAACAACAACAAAAAACCCTCTTCTAAATCCCCAGAACTTGATAACTTCCCTTCTTTTAATGAGATTTCCTGACTCCAGCCACTGGCCACGCAAATGTCAAAGCTCCCATCTGACCTGGAAAAGCAACGCTCGATTGCCTCTGCACCGCTCCGCACTGCCATCGGTGCTTTATCCACAGCAACATTCATCCCTCAATGCTACACCAGAGAAAGGAGGGAAGGAGCAGGAGGAGCACAAGATAAGGCCAGCATTGTGGGAAGTGCTGGTGGGAGGGAGCAATGCAGCTCAGGGGTTTTGCACTTGGCTTGGGTTCACGGGGCGATTTCATTCCTTATGCAAAGAGACATTCAGAGGGTGGACTGAAAGCAGGACTTGGGGTGCTGATGGATGAGAAGCTAAACATCAGCCAGGAATGTGCATTTGCAGCCCAGAAACCAACCGTATCCTGGCCTGCATCCAAAGCAGTGGGACCAGCAGGGACAGGGAGGGAATTCTGCCCTTCTGCTCTGTTCCCACCGGAGCTTCGTGTTCAGTTGTGGAGTCCTCAGCACAGGCAGGACATGGAACTGTTGGAGCGAGTTCAGAAGAGGCCATGGAGATGATCCAAGGGCTGGAGCACCTCTGCTATAGGGACAGGCTGAGAGAGTTGGGGTTGTTCAGCCTGGAGAAGAGAAGCTCCAGGGAGACCTTAGAGCAGCCTCCAGCACTGAAAGAGGCTCCAGGGAAGCTGGGGAGGGGCTCTTGATCAGGGAGTGCAGGAAGAGGATGAGGGAGGTTTTAAGCTGCAAGAGGGGAGATTGAGATGAGATCTTGGGGAGAAATGTTTTGCTGTGAGGGTGGGGAGGCCCTGGCCCAGGGTGCCCAGAGCAGTGGTGGCTGCCCCATCCCTGGAGGTGTTCAAGGCCAGGTTGGATGGGGCTTGGAGCCCCCTGATCCAGTGGGAGATGTCCCTGCCATGGCAGGGGGTGGCATTGGATGGGCTTTGAGGTCCCTTCCAACCCAAACCATTCCATGATTCTCTGATTACTCAGACAGGCCACACAGGTTCTCTTGGAGATTAAGAAGCAAAGAAACCTAGGCAAGAAGCAAGGCCACAGACGACTCTGAATTACACAGCACGGCCCCAAACCAGTGAAAGCTGGGCAGAAACACAAAGCAGAAAGATGCCCGAGACAAGCAGGAGAACAGAGCTGCAGCAGTGATTGTGACGGGCGGGAGGACAACAGGAGACGGAGAGAGGGACTAGCAGACAGATGCGTTACTCATGCAGGCAGAATTCATGCCAGTTAATAACATACAAGGTTGGGGATGGAGACAAGATTAAATTGCGCATGCCAAATCTTTTCCAGCGTAACTCATGCTATTTCCCACATTCCTGCAGAGCTAATGCTGCGTCTTCTCCCCTGGGAGCCTGGCTGAGGAGGAGGCAACATCCAGGGAAGGAGACAGGTGAAGATATCTGCAAACCCACCTTCCTACGACAGGAGGGGAAGCAAGGCCTTCAGTGGGAATGGCAGGGTTACAAACAGAGCTGAGAGAGGGGCTGGGTTGGGGTTGTTGGTTTTCCTTTTCCTTTTTCAATCATTTAAGTTGCCATAAAAGGTTTATTCAGGCTGCCCAAAGTTACCCATTAATCTGAAGTGTTTTCACCACAAATAATTTAATTTAATTTTACACAACTCATTCATTTTAAAAAATGCCTTGAAGCACCAAAACTGTTTTTTTAAATTTTTTTTTTCCCCTCCTCCAGTTTGCCCAGTGAACTAAAAAAAACCAAACCAGCTATATCCTCACACTCAGCCACAGGTTTGAGAAACCCCACTGAGGGCTTATGGAGCTGACACCTTTCCTTAACTTTCAGCTCTCCAAGATCCTTGATTTCAGTGACACCGGCCTGTGTCAGCTCCCTCCAGGAGCACCTACAGTCCCATGGCAAGGGAAGATTCTCATCCATCTCGAGCTGTATCCACCACCATCACCAGCTGCTCGTATCCGCGTCAATGCCACCTATGGCCAAGCCTTCAGAGAGCATTAGCTCGACGGGAAGGCAGAGGCACCAGCAGAACTCTGTTAGGATATGCAAAAGAGACACTGAGCACTCAGTTGGGCTGGGATTTGAAATGAATTTCAATTTTGTCAGCAGATTTGTTTAAAAAAAATTTGTTTTAAACTTATTCCACCCCCTGCCTCCGCCCCAAGAAGCACGACTATTTTAGGGAAAAGCCTGTGGATTTTTCATTCATGAGAAAGACTGCGACTCCCTTTAATAGTGCAGCCGTACGATACCTGACTCGACCTTTTGAAACCTGGCTCTCAACATTACAGCTTCCCAGAAAGTCCAGCTAAGCCTTGTAGCACAAGCTTTAGATACAACTATTAAACCAGAGAGTATCATGCTATCAAAAAAGGGGAGAGGGGATTTCTGCATAGGCAACACCAGGTTTCTAGACTAAAAACGTAACAGCAGAAGCAGTTTCTTTTTTCGGTGCAGTTTGGCTATAGGAAAGCTTTTGCCAGCGGTAGTAAAAATTCTTTTTGCCAGCTAAGACCACCCTTACGCACACGACTGGCAAAACCTCTCATGTGTACCTGACCCATGGCCACGTCCTGGTAATGTCCAGGACCAGAAGGCTTCAGAGTGGGCCACATCCCAGAATTTGGAGGTTTCATCTCACTTGCCGCATGCTGAGTTGAAAACTACCATTTAAAAAAATAAATTACATAAAGCCCATTATTATTCAGTCCCAGCTGACCTTCTGCCTCTTGTTTCTCTGCCACGGCCACTGCGCTTAAGATTTTATGTAAGACGACGGCAGCAAGGATGAAGAGGGTAAAGAAGCTGAGAGCCCATTATGAACATGGAGATTTCTCTTTGAAGCGTGGCTCCTGTGGAAGCCGTAAGCAATAAGACACGACAGTCATTGCGTTCCTGGGCCATTACGGCACGCCTCAGGTGGCTTTACAGGGCTTGAGGAGTGATAACTCCTCAAAACACCCAGCCCCGAGTGCCCTCCTGCTCTTGTGAAATGGCTTTTACAAATAAAGCACAAAGCAAACAGCTGAGGCACGGCCGGGAAGGCACAAGTGTGGATGTGGAGCTGCTTACAATGCCACCACGCCCCCTTTCTGAACCACCTGCACAGCCTCCCCCCTAAACCGAGCACCACCTTAGTGTCCTCTGCAGTGAATCAACAAGGGGAAAACCTTCAGGCTCAAGGATTTGGGATTGCACTTGGTAGCTCTGTGCCCACAGGAACCGTGCGCAGGGCAGCCCAGCCGCCGTGCCATCCCCTGTCCCCTCTTTAGCAGGGACTCACAGAGCACATCCTGGCCAGGCTGGATCGATGGGCTGAGGCCAACAGGATGAGATTCAACCAGGCCAAGTGTTGTGTCCTGCACTTGGGCCACAACCACCCCAGGCAGCACTCAAGGCTTGGGGAAGAGCAGATGGAAAGCTGCCCGGCAGAAAAGGATCGAGGGGTGCTGGTCAACAGCGGCCGAACATGAGCCAACAGTGGCCACCAGCATCCTGGCTTGGACCAGCCATGGCGTGGGCAGCAGAGTAGGGCAGCAATCCTTCCCCCCGTGCTCAGCGCTGGTGAGGCCGCACCTCAAATCCTGGGCTCAGTTTTGGGCCCCTCACTACAAGAAGGACATTGAGAGGCTGGAGTGCGTTCACAGGAGAGCAATGGAGCTGGGGAAGGGTCTGGAGCCCAGGGCTATGGGAGTGGTTGAGGGCCCTGGGGCTGTTCAGTCTGGAGAAGGGGAGGCTGAGGGGAGACCTCATTGCCCTGTACAGCTCCTGGAAAGGAGGCTGTGGTGAGGTGGGTGCTGGGCTCTGCTCCCAAGTCACAACTGAGAGGATGAGAGGGAGCAGCCTCAAGTTGTGCCAGTGTAGGTTTAGATTGGATATTGGGAAAAATTTCTTTACTGAAAGAGTGATGAAGCACTGGAAGAGGCTGCCCAGGGCAGCCGTGGAGTCTCCTTTCCCGGAGGGGTTCACAAAGCATGTAGATGTGGCACTTTGGGACAGGGTTTATCAGGCACAGTGGGGTTGGGCTGATCGTTGGACTGGATGAGCTGAGAGGTGTTTTCCAACCTCAATGATTCCATGATTCTATTCTATGATCCCAGTGACCCACTATCATCCCAGTTGGCACTGCCTTTGCTGGGGAGCCTCCATGGACTCTTCCAGCCTAACTACTCCACACTACTGTACGCACAAGCACGATCACACACATTCAGGACAGACATTAAAAATCTCTTGCATTGAAACAAATGGGTTTATCTCCTTCTCCTGTATATTTTACAGCCTTCTGTGCAACATTTAGCAAGGGACATAAATGATTTTTGAAAACACAACACCATTTATCATTGCCCCTCCAAAGAAAACTACAAAAATGCTAATTGATTTCATAATTTGCATATTTGATTTTTCTTAAAGAGGAGATAAAGTAGGCTTAAAAAAAAAAGCAGCAGAGCTTCAAAAATATTTCCAGTGATGAGCAGCACATCAGGAGACAAATCACTGCTGTTGCAGTGGGGCCAGGAAGCAAAGCATCCCATCTGTCCCACTCCTGCTCAGTGAGCACCTGTGCCTGGCCACTGGTCACAGCAACCCTGACTTAGGGTTAGAGCATGGAACATGCCCTTGGTGACCCATGTGCGTGTCCACGCTGGTTTGTGAGGCTACACCACTGCCCCAGCTGTGTGGCTTTGGAAGAAAATAAGAATTGCCTGGAAAGACAGGAAACAAGTTGCCCTTGACCTGCATCCTCCGACACTTGCGCACACAAGTGATGGCAGCCTGGAGCCCTGGCCTTCTGCACAGAAGCTGAAGATGTTTGCAGACAAGCCACACACTGCCAGTGCCACACGGATGGGCCACAGCAGCCGAGCCCAGGGCCACTCTGCCCCTTGGTGGCTCAGGGTACACAAGACAGGACAGGACGAGCCACAGTGCTGGAGCACATCTGCAGGGGGGCAGTGCAGAAAGATCTGGAGAATAAATCTTATTAGGAGCAGTTGAGGAAACTGAGGCTGTTTAGTCTGGAGAAGGCTGAGGGGAAACATTACCATCCTTTACAGCTCCCTGAAAGGAGATTCTAGTGAGACGGTGTTGGACTCTTCTCCCAAGTAACAAGTGATAGGATGAGAGGAAATGGACTCAAGTTGCACCAGGGGAAGTTTGGGCTGGATATTTTGAAAAAATCTACGTACTGAAAGAGTGGTGAAGCCCTGGCAGAGGCTGCCCAGGGCAGTGGTGGAGTCTCCATCCCGGGAGGGGTTCAAAAAGCACGTAGATGTGGCACTTTGGGTTTAGTCGGCACAGCGCTGTTGGCTGATGGTTGGACTGGATGAGCTTAGAGGTCTTTTCCAACCTCAATGATTCTATGATTCTCTTCACGGCTAACTCAGGGGTAGGCAAGGCAGTTACACAAACTACTAATGAATATAAGCCTCATTGCAAGCGGCCGCTCACAAAATCATAGGAAAAAGAGAAGTTAGAGGGAAGAAAATTAGTTTTCTGCTTGAGGACACTTTATTTTTAAAGCCGCCTTAGAGTGCTTGGTCAGCTGTGAGCAAGAGAGGATGTTAAAAAAACAAAGAGGAAAGTCAGTCCTTTTGTCTTGCTGCCTTCCTGGACCCAAAAAATAAGAGAGAGATTAACACAAACATGAAAGGAGAAGAGAAAAAACTACTTGCTAAGTAGCTACGCTGCCCCAAAGCTTATTGGGTTCCACACAGAGAGCGTTCTGTACAAGTGTCTACACTTCACGCAGTGTGTTCAGCCAAGAACGCTTCACTCTGATTCATACACTTTGGTTCAGTGCCCAAATATTGCTATTTAATAAGGTTATTAATTACTGTGTTGTCTAATTTTTTGCTGTGCAGGAACTTCTTATAATTGGCTTATTCCTTCAAGATGCTTAATCCTTTAACTACAATATTGCGTGCCAGTGTGCACACATGTGTGTGCATGGACACGCTCCTGTCCCTCCGAGTCTTCTTAATTTCTTACATATCTCAGCTGTAAAACCCCACAAGGGCCAATATTGACCCAACAAGGAAAAATAAGGTGTCTTTTTTTTTTTTCCCTGAAGATACAACTCCCAGAGAGCAGTTGTTTCCTCCAAAATAATAAAATAACTTACTGACCCTGTTTCCAGAGTGCGCCAAGCCTCCCACACTGTCATTTTATGACTTCTTTTTAATCTAATCTAAAGTGTGTGCACAGGTGTTTATATAAATGATGGGAGGGAGAGATTTGCCTGCTGGACTTGTCTTTTCTTAATATTTGTCCAGACATTATTCACCTCTACCATCTGGTCTCCCCTAAAATAAGAATGCATCTTTGACATTATTACAGGAGGGAAGGAAGGGACACACGAATACTAAACCACATCCTAAGGAAGTTCTTCAGGAAACATGAAGGGGAAAGATAGTGAGATAGTGTTCTACATCCAGCTGTATAATTAAATTACTTTTTTCTGTTTGATTCAAACTTTCTGTTTCTCTGTCCTATCTTTTGTCTGCTTCATCTTCACTAAAAAGCAAGTGTCAAACCCCCAACCACATCCATCCTGATCCCAGTTTGATGCCCCAACAAGTATTTCAATACAACAAAAAAGGATAACTGGGGAGTTTGCTCAGCCTGCAGGTTTAATAGAGCAGGGCAAAAAGTGAGGGGAAAATAGTCTGGCAGCTATACAAAGCATTTGCATTTCATTAGCAGTTCCTGAGCACAAATATTCTTGCAGGAAAACCAACAGTAACCACCAACTCACCACCGATGGCATTCAGGACAATAGGAAAATTGTTCCCTAACTATGGTTTCTCTATTGGAATATAGAAGTTCTACTGATTTTAAGATCTAATTCCAAATTGAAACAGACCGGGTAGGAGGTGCTCAGTCAGTCACAGACACGTGGGATGGCCCGGGCTGCGGGAAGTCCTCTTCCTCTATTAGTTACACTGGGTCATCTCAACACCTGAACACTGTATGAAGTACTGTCTAATCTGCTTTTTAAGTCCTGTGCTGAAGGTGAACCCAAGATCCCCACAGAACCTTCCTCCAGATCCATTTTTCACCATGTGGTGAAAAAGCTCCCTTCTTACCCACCCTAAATCTCACTTCCCTCTTCCCACTTATCCCACGTACAGCAGACACTGAAAAACTGTTATGACAGGCTTCTAAGAATGGGAAGATCGTTATTCTGCTATATCCTTTGCCCTTCAATTCTTTATTTTTCCACTCCAAATTCTATTTATTTTTCCAGCGAAAGCACGGTTTTGCACTCTTTCCTAAACATTTCACCCTTTTTGATGCCCTGCTCTGGATTCTCTACAGTTTACCTACATCTCCAAAGGCTCATGCCAAAAACTGAGATCAGGTTCTCCAACAGAAGTCAAACTCAGTGCTGTATGAGGAGGAAAACACTTCCCTGGTCTTGTCCAAGACCTGTATGCTGCAGAATAATTGTGTCCTTCTGCTACAACAGCGCTTCATTGACTCAAAGTCTGTGGTCTACAAGAATTCTCAAGACCTCTGCTGTCACACTGCTGCCCAGTCAGATATTCTTTATTCTGAATTCGTACATTTGATTTCTCCCTCTTGAGTGCAGCACTTTGCACTGAATCTCGTTTTGTTGATACCCAGCTTGCCGTTCAACTTTTCTAGATCGCTTTGAATGCTGATATTGCCTTCCCAAGCACATCCAATCCCTCCTCGCTCAGTGTCGCCTGCAAATTTTATAAGCATATTTCCCATTCCGCTGCCTAAGTTATTAATGAAACTATTGAATAAAAGTAGGTCCAGGGCAGATCCCTGCAGGACCTCACTTGAAATGCCCTCTCGGCATGACAGAGAGCCACGATAGCTATTCTTTGAGAGCTACGTGTCCAATCAAAATATCTTGAATTTCAAACTTTACAAAAAGCTGGAGTATTTGATATGCAAAGGAGCTGTAGGCCAAAGGTTCATTTAGTGAATAATATAATGCCTAAAAGTAGGTTTGAGGAAAATTGCAATCTGTTGGTGGATGATTTGCCAACAGAAAGAGGCAGGAGAAGTCACTGAATGTGTTAGCTGGTACATTTCCACGGCAGTGCTGCAAAAGACCTCCATGCAGGCGCTGCGTGCCTCTGATCAAATGTGTGCATTTGATACAGCAATGAAAAGAACAAATAGCAAAGGAACCACAGGAAACATCTTCTGCAGCCCATATGGCAGAGGAGAGAGTTTTCCAGCCATGAACACCATCATCAAGTTCATCCCATCCTTATCAGCTAAAGTTCATCTTCAGGTTGCTCAATGATGCAGCCATCCTGTGATGGGTACTTGGACATTAAAAGTGTTATTTAGCAGGACCTCCATATGAGGATCCCCAAATATATGGAAAATGGGCAAGAATTAATCCTCACAGACTTAAAGGGTAAATCTGATCTCAGCACGTTGTCACCCACTCGTATTTCTGTAAGGGGAAGCAGAAGAGGGTACCTTGAGATGGCTATTTTCACCTGGGAGACAGAACAAGTTCAGCAAGAAGTCCTCTGCCATGTGAGGAGTCTAATCAAGCCACTTACCAACTGTAAAAGCAAAACTGAATTTGGTTGCCTTACAACAGGAATAAATTACTTATTGAATTTATGTCTGGAGATCAGACCAACTGTTCCTGCTGCAACCTGATCCAGTGGGAGGTGTCCTTGTCCATGGCACAGGGCTTGGAACTGCATGGGCTTTAAGGTCCCTTCCAACCCAAACCATTCCATAATTCTGTGGGGACGGTCCTGTGAATGGGAACTACACTGGGTGGCTCACGTACTTCACCTCTCATGTGACGGTGGCAGAAGCACCAGTGTGCAACTCCAGGACTGTAACACAAGCAAAATAAGCCAAGGACAATGACCACCATTACTGGAGCAAGGTTCTATCCCGAACAATTAACTGCTTTGTCCACAGCCAACTAACCTAATTCCTTAGCCTCCCTGCATTTTTTGAAAGCTATGCTCATATTTTACATCTTGAAATCAGATTTCTGTGCCACACTTGCTGATGTGCCTCAGGAGCGAGAGAAGCCCGTGGGTTTCACCACATTTGCACTTTCATCGTGCAGGATTAGGTCTGGGCTCCTGATCTCAATGCCTGTCACAAACCTGGACTAGAAACACAAGGAATTAATAAATAAGTGAATAGGTGTCAGTTTTATGAAGCACACCACCTGCATAAATTTCACCCAGCGCAGCCACTTGTCATTTTGAGCACCCCTTGAGACCCCCAATGGCTGATAACTCTTGCATGTCGCTTTGCAACCCATCGTGCAGATGAAGTATTATGATAAAACCTTCCTCTTCCCTGACTCCTTATGTTTTACAGACGCAATCTGAGTGAAGGCTGAAACGATCCCATCCCCCATGGCAAAGATAAGGTTACAGAGGGTAGGTCTTAGTAAGAATTTTGCAGGCTGCATGAATTATTAAAGTCCTTTATGATATAATGACAGACATATCGGGTTATTTGTTTATTCTGTGTATAATTCATGACTCTCTTGGGAGCTAGACAGAAGTAGGCTAGCTTGGTGCTTCTTCTTGTTCATTCCAGTAAATCCTCATCACCAGATGGAAGGCTGAACCAGCCCAGAAGACAAAACAGCCACAGCTTGCAAGATCTGCACTTTTGGTTGGAGATGGAAGAGCTTATTTCACAGCCTAGAGAAACAGTGAAGCTGTCACTTGAGTACATCAGGCGAGATGGCTAGGAGATGACGGTCTGGGTAGTGTCTCTGTATTGTGCCACCAGAACACTGTCATTTAAAGCACACACAAACAGCTTGTGATTAATCAGAGAATCATGGAATGGTTTGGGTTGGAATGGACCTCAAAGTCCATCCAGTTCCCAACATGCTCTTGTTCGTGCAAGATGCTCCACCCCACAGTGCTCCCGTGCCAGGAAGAGTCATGCTGCCGTGGAGAGCTGCAGCAAAACACAAACATGGCCAGGCGGAAAATGGCACACTGGGTAACTCTTCCGAGCCACAGGACACTGAAGAACTGCTTTCAGCATCCACCCTTCCCACTGCGGATTTCAGCTGATCAGGAACAAACCAGGCACATGACAATTAATCCGATCACTGAGACAGAAGCCACACTAAGGAGTCTGGTGGAGAACTGCTGTGTAGCCTCTGCTGAATTTGTATCTACAACTTCTCTCCTTACCAAGAAAAGAGAGCATTAAGCTCTGCCACAAAGACCTCCTGCTACAAGAGCTATTTAGAGGCATCCATTGCCACTCTTCTTCAGCCCCTAACCATGTTAATCTAAGTGTCCTGGGGTTTTTTGGAGTAGCTTTTTGGGGTGTCACTGTCACTAGATGTCTATCTAGTTAAATCTCTCATCTTAAACAACCCCTCTCCCCAGCATCCCCCTACCTGAGAGATTCCTGGCTCCTAAGAGAGCAGTTGTAATCATTGTTATTATAAAGCACTTAGCAATGCTCACTCATTGCATCCCTCACCAGCCAAACACCCAGAACCCTGTTATTTCACATGCAGTCTCCTTCATTTGCAGCAGCTCTTCATTGTATTAGTGCCTTTCAGCAATGAAAGAAAAAAAGGAATAGGGGTGGAAAACATAAAAAAAAATAAATAATAGTTTACTGCATTTTATGCCATTACCTCACTACTTTGTGACACACACCTAAATGCTGGGTGCTAGACCTTTCCTGTTCTAAGGTGGCATCTAGACATGCTCCGAAGCAGGGAAAGTGGAAAGCATGAAGCCCCATTCAGTTTTGTCCCAGCGCTGCTGCATCGCTCTGAGCACTACAGCCACAGGGATAAAGCTGCCAGCTTTCACAGGTCACCTCCTGGCTGCTTCTCCCCATCCAGCTGGGACAAACACTGCCCCCTCCACAGGGAAAAAGCACACAGGTACAGCCTTTCCTCTGAAAAGGACACAAGCCTATTGAAACAGAGGCGACTGAGCCGCACTGGAAGCACTGTGAAGGTACCAGAGGTTTGCTGCACGTGCTCAGGACCTTGGTCCATCAGGCTCAGTTTCCACATCTCCAACCACAGCCAGTTTTTCACACTGAAAAGGATGTACCTCCTGTCCTGAAGGACCCCATGGAAGGAGGAATCCTATGCTGGAGTATCTTTAGGAACAAGGATGCTCTGCCAAGAACCCTGGGAACTCCCCCTGCTGCAAGAAAACACCACTCTGCAACAACTGTCTTCCCTTTCAAAGGTCCCTTCCAACCCAAACCATTCTATGGTTCTATGATTCTAAATCCTTCACGTTTTCAGGAGGGGAGAACAAACCTACAAAGGTGAAGTAGTCATCTCAAATCCAGATAGCCTTTTGGGAGCAGAGTCAGAACTGCAACTCAGCCTCCTGATGCCAAAAGTGATGTTTGCCCTTGGAAGGCAGGACTCGAACACCAAAGCAAGAAACTCGCACACCTACAGATACCCCGGAGTAGGGTCTCCTATCAGCTCTCACACACAACATGCTCACACGTAACTGAAATCTAAGATTACAAGATAATTCTCTCTTCTGCCTTTCTAAATGAGTATCAACATGAAAACCAAACCCATCTGACATCCCAAACCCCTATGAATTTAATGCCTCGGACTCTTCTCTGCAAGAGAAAAATCTCAGCCTCTAATGTGGTCCCCTCAATGGGGCCCGTGACACCACCAGCCCCTTTCTATTTAGAATAATGACTTCTTCCACACACCAGGAGACTTGAAATTACCTGTGAAATATATTTCCCTAGGCACAGGCTCAAGAAGCATGTAAATTACCCAGCTTAATGGCCTCTAGAATTTCTGAGACACGCACAGGGAGTGGGAAATGTTCAGATGGTATCTCAGGTACCATCCGAGAGGACAAATGTTGAAGGGACGGCCAGGAGCTACTGCCCTACAGTAACCAGTCCCACCAGTGAGTGCTGGCCACAAGGAGGCAAAGAGCACAAGGGATCCAATTCTAATGAGTGCACCATCAGCAAAAAAATGTAATTTTAAAGAGAGTATTTTTTGGGAAAGGTTCCTGACTGTCATTTATGTGGCACAAGCAGCCAAGGTAGGGCTTATGCAGCAGAGGCCACCCATTTAATTTGCAAAAGCCCAGTGGCTGAGCGCGCTAAGCACTCGGCAGCGAGCCCTCTCACCCTCTGCCCAACTGTACTGAGAACAGCACTGCCCAAGCTTTGATGTCCAGGCATCTGCCAGAGAACCGTGTCCTTCAGAGAAGCTTTTCACCCACAAGGACAGTTCCCACCCTCCCAACACCAGAGGGATGGATACTGTCCCTGGAGTCCAAATCCTCCTGGCCACGTTTCTCTTCTTGCAGTTGAACCTGACGTTTTGTGAGGACACAGCAGAAGAAACATTTATCCCAATACAAGGAGCGTGGAATCGTTAGGAGGAACAGAAGAAGAGGAATTACATGATCTGGGCTGCATTTCCTGCTCCACCGCTGACATATTCGACTCTCCGAAGCTTCAGTTCCATCAGCAAAATGAGCAATAGGGAAGTGTGTTATTACGAAGCACATATAAAAAAAAAACATTGTAAGGAGAACCATTTCAAGAAGAACCAATGTAAGGAGTGGAAGACTGAGAACAGGACAAGACGCTCATACGGCAATGGGGAGGGGGACAATCCCAAGGGCACCGTGAAAGAATTACTTGTCTCCCCAGGGAACAAGCCTGAGGCACACAAGCTTTGCTCTTAATGCTAGCCAAGACTGACAGGTTGGTCACCTTTTAAGGCATAGTGGACAGAAAGTAGGCCAGAAGATCAAGTGGGGATAAGAGAACACCTGGAAGATAGACCTGGCAATGGAAAAATGGGCCAAATTCCTCAGTGCAAATCTTCTCAAAGCAAAGGTGTAAGACAAGGTCTTAGCTGAGACTCTTCCAAAGTGAGAACTTGCCCTCTTTCTCAGCCACGAGCATCTTGCTAACCCACATACTGCCAGAAACTGTGGTACCACAGCGAGATGAACACTGCAGCAATTTTAACAACGTTTTCCAAGCTAACTTCTTTACAAGGGCTGAAGTCTGTCTGGACTCCTCACAGCTCTCTGTGCACAAGGTTAACTACACATCACTGCCAGTAATGGAAGCACTTCACGATTCGGAAACTATTAGAAGATAAATACTAAACCTGAGCATCGCAGCAGTAGAAAGAATTGAGAGTGACATTGTAATAAGTGTTGCAGCCAAGCCAAATGAGGAAGCAAGGTTAGTTTCACCTGGAAAATTGGCCAAAAAATACCACATACTTGGAATAGTCCTTGCTTTGGCCGTGGGATCTGGACTCCGTGCAATGAGTTTCACAAACTCCAGAACATTTCAACAATCTGCAGTTCACCCAGTACTGCACGTTGGCCACTCTGGTGTGGGATGAAACAGCCATCTCACCACCAATTTCTATTTGCCTACAGGAAAGCTGGGAAGGGGCTCTTCATCAGGGAGTGCAGGGATGAGTCGAGGGCAAACGGTTTGAAGCTGAAATAGGGGAGATTTAGATTAGATTATAAGAGAGAAATGTTTTGCTGTGAGGGTGGGGAGGCCCTGGCCCAGGGTGCCCAGAGCAGTGGTGGCTGCCCCATCCCTGGAGGTGTTCCAGGCCAGGTTGGATGGGGCTTGGAACCCCCTGATCCAGTGGGAGGTGTCCCTGGCCCATGGCAGAGGGTGGAACTGGATGGGCTTTGAGGTCTCTTCCAACCCAAACCACTCCATGATTCTATAAATAGCAACTGAAATGGTACAAACACAGCAAGAAGCAGATTTAACTAAGAATGAAAGTCAAGCACTACACAGGCTACCATGAAAACACTACACTTTTTCTGGCAAGTGGCAAATCTACCAGCTGTGACTCCAGAGAACAGGATGGGATCTGGCAGCCACTTCCCAATGAGAAGGAGGCCATGTGCTCAGTTGCCCAAGAGTCACCAAATAAGTGACATTTATTAAGTGGCCCTTCTAAAATAAAAGCACATACTCACATTCATAAACTGCACAAACCGGCAATGCATTCAGCACAAGGCTCTACGTGGAGTGGTGTCAATAGAAGAAAGGCAGGAAAAGAAGATTCCCACACATCAGTGTAGCTACACACAGTGCTCCACGCAGAGCACCAGCCTCGGGATGCAGCCCCCTCTCTGGCTTCGGAAGGCTGCACCTGCTCAAGGAAACAAGGCATCACCAAGGGAGCTGGGACAGGGCTGTATCGGGGCAAAACAGTAGGAGCTAGCTCAGCAGCCACAACAGTGAAGGGAGATCTCAAGCCAAGACGCAGCTGTCAGAACCCTTTCGTACCTGGCTGCTCCATCCCCAGGGCTGGGCAGGGAGCAGAGGGAAGCAGAGGGAAGGTGAGGGTCTGAGGCTCACCTGTGGAAGGAGTCGCTTCTCACAAGAGCAGCAGTAGGACCGAGACAGAGCTGGTTAGATTTTTCTCTCAAGTAAAGACTAGATCAAACCAAATAAATATAGCGAGCAGCAAGTGACACAGAAGGGTTCAATTTCGCCTTAAGATGATGGGTAAAAAGGCGGTATTGATGTCAGAAATGCCAACACAACATTTCTGCTGCCGGGTCAAGCAGGCGGGCAGGTGCTAAATGGGGTTATTTAGAAACTGGGACCCAAGCCTTGAGCAGACAGCAGATGTGTTAGATGCATTTCTTTTCTCCATCTCACAGTAAAAATCACTTCAGAAGCAACCACAACCACCACGTTGTTTAAAAGTTAAAAGACAAAGGGCTTGAAAGTTGTCCCCGGCATAACCCCACGGCATTGTTACAGCATGAATTTGGCACAATATCTCGAAGCATTTTCTGACGTTTCTCGGCATCTAAACCTAACGCAGCTGTAGCAGAGCCCAGCAGGCAAGAGTGACAACAGCAAATTCTTCTGCATCAAACCAAACCCATCATCGGGAAGAGCGGCTCAATTGCGAGCAACACCGCAGCACAGAGCCAAGGAGGGGCAGGGAAACGCGCCTGCCTGCGCCCGGAGCGCGGCCCCTTGGGGCTGATGCTCTTTCGGTCCGTGCTCTTGGAAGTGCTGTCATCCTGTGGGAGGCAAAATAATGCCATCAGTTTGATCACTGATCGACAATCATTAAGACTTCCCAGCAAACAAAAACAGAATAAATACAATACAAGAGCTGCATGAAGAGAAAAATATTGATTTTTTTTTTTTTTTCATACTCATGTACTCTGCCCTCCTTCCCAGAGCAGAGGAGGAGGGGAGAGCAGAGTGCCCACGAAGCTGCCACGCATGCCTGGCTCACTGTCCTGAAACTCTTTTCAGCTTGCAGGTCTTGAATAATTAAAGGCTGTTTCTTCCACCCTTTTTTCCCCTGGTGTGCATGACATGCTGCTGCAGAACGTTTACTTTTACCTGGGCAACAGGCATCCCTCTCCCTCCAGAGGTCCTGGAAGCACATGAACCCACTCCCAGACCAGAATCAATCTTCAACACCCTGATAAAGTCAAATTTTAGGTGCTTCACTTGGCTTAAGTCTGTCTCTGTTTTATGTGTCCATGTTGCAGATGCCAAAAATCTGACTGTGAAACCCACCAGACGTTAGAAATGCAAACAAAGTGCTGCATTCCTGACCCTCACTGCACTATACTGTAGGGAAAGTGTTCAGTGTTCACTGGCCACAATAAAGAGATGTTACTGCACAGAATTCAATAAAGATGAGAATTCAACTACAAGAGTAGCTCTGATTCAACAGAAATTAAATCAGTGAGAGCTTTATACGTTTTTGAAGCCTAAGTGGCCCATACAATAATTTAGAAATATGCCTCTTGTTTTGTCTTCTGATTTGTAGAATGAAGTGAATTCATACTTTAGATAGGGGATTCTTCTGGACTGAAGAACATTAAGTGCCTGCTGGAGAAGATACAGAGCCTGACAGCAAACCAGACTGGTAGCCTGAGACAAGAGAAAACTTTCAGGACCCAGCTCTGTTATGAGATGAAAAGCATTGATATTTATGTGAAGAATCGTATCTTCATTTGTCACTTCAATGGAGATGGATACAACACTCTTTCCAAATCCTTTCCACCAATTTAACAGTTTAAAGGGTAACTTTGTGCTTGGAAGGCCAAGAGGCTCAGAAGCCTGAAAGCACGGGGAAAGCTCTATTTATCAACAAATCAGGTACGCGGTGGCAGCTGCACCGTGAACGTGTACCGTGCCTGCCACAGCACTGATTTTTAGCTCTGAAATGGTGCTCCAGCAGGGACCAAAGCAAGCCGGTGCGCTGCTGCCAGGAATCACTCCTACTGCCCTCGCTCTCCCCATCAGATAATACTGACTTAATGCTCCTGAGAGCCACACATCTTCCAGGTTATCCTAAGACCCCTCTGGTCCGCAGCCACGTGCTCTGCATGCCTGCAAGCCCTCGTGTCACTGAATGCCACACAGAAAAGCCTGGCCAGCTCTGCCTTGGTCCTTCCTTTAGTGCAACTCGGATAAGAAAACCTCACTGAAATCAGCATGGACTTTAAAGAAACTCCCCCTGCAAATAACATTCCTACAGATGGGAAGCTGCCAGCATTGTGGTCATGAGATTTTCACCCTTCTCTGTCCTTGTGTCCGCACCCCGCATCCTTCCCCCCTCCGCCCTTCCCTGAAGCATAAGTTGCTTTGTAACACCACGCAGATTTTTGCTTGGATGCACAGCATGATCTCACTAATTTGCACTTCATTGCTCTGCACACCTCATCATTTGCACAAGAACAGCAGTCTCCATCCCTCCACTCGCTGCCTGTTTCCTCCTCCTCCTTCCGTAACTCCTCAGCAGAACTCCACCACGGAAGCTGCAGTGAAGAGGTTCACATTACCTGGAGTCCATTGCTCTTACAAAATTTACTACCGTGATGTGAAGCTTCATAAATAATTCAAGAGAGACAACCTTTGTCAGGTAAATGAGCATGCCTTTTGTAATCCATCGCTCTGGGTTTGCTATCATGGTGATGCCCGTACTCGCTGTAGGCACAACCCATATTGATTCATCAACTCCCCAAGCATCAGTGCGGGACAGGGGAGCACAACAATTTTGGCACTGCTGGAAACCCAAAGTCTGCCCAGGGCTTTGGTGGATTCAAAAGAGACACTCACTGTTGCAAAGGCAGCTCCAGCCTAGTCCACGGGAAGAGCAGCTCCATTCCCACCCTTCAACTGGATCAGGTTGCTCAAAGCCCCACTCAACCTGGTTTTGAACGTTTCAGGGATGAGGCCTCCTCTACCTCTCCGGACAATCTGTGCCAGTGCCTCACCACCCTCATTGTAAAAAATTTCTTCCTTACATCCATTTTAAATCTCTCTTCCTTTAGTTTAAAACCATTATTCCTTGTCCTGTCTAAACAGGCCTTGCTAAAATTTCTGTCCCCAGCTTTCCTGGAGCCCCCTTCTGTACTGAAAGGTTGCTGTAAGCTCACCCCGGAGCCTTCTCTTCTCCAAGCTGAACTCTCTCAGCCCATTATTAAAAAATCTCACTTTCACTGCAAGAACTTCGGGGATTTTTTGACATAAGTCAGAAGCTAAAAATCATGTTGCATTCTTGGTTTTAACTCCATGGCTTCAGTGGTGTCACTGCACAAAGGCACTTGGCTCATTAGAGATATGCAAACTCAACTTCTGTTTTGGCAACTGCGCCCAAGGCTTTATCATCATCAGAGCTATTGCACTGAGCGCTTTATATCCCTATTTAGCACCCAATTTGATTGCTATCAGCAATTACCTCCTCTGGAGTTCTCGGCCTCAACCAGAAGCCAGGGGAGGAGGCTTGATCCTGGTTCTCCTGAAAGGCAGCCAAACATGGTCCGGGGAGATGATGTGCATTACAGCAGTCCCCACCAGACCGAGAAGCAGCTTCTGAGGGAGTAGCATCGTAGCTTGTTATCACAGGCAAGAATAACGACCTTGCGCAGAGTTAATGCATAGGTACAGAAACCACAGACCGTGCACCCCTGGTCTGGCCTGACTGCCACTCAGATCCTTGTGTCTCTGGCCCTGCAGCCTTTTCACCCATCACAAGCTGATCCAGCTGAATATCCCGATCACTCACACATCAGCCGATGTGAGAAACACTTTGCTTTACAGCAGCAGAATTAATCCTTTGCTCTGGGTAAACACCTTTTATTTCTTATGGTATTCATGGCCAGAAGATAATGGCTCAGACAGAATTAGAAGGGTCATAGGACAACTGTCAAAACCCATGTGCATTCTCCGACAGACCAAATGATTCAGTCTGAAGAAAAGCAAGCCAATAGCTTGTTGATACAAACCAACTCTCCAGTAACAGCAGTTTGTACAGCCCCATTCACCATGCAGCCCTGCAATAATAAACCTGAGGATGAAGGCTGGATTACAGGAACAGCACTAAAACAACAAGCTACTACCAATACCACAGAGAGGAAAAAATGAGTTTGCTAACAAAACACATTTTGCTTTCAAGAGGCCTCTGGAAAAGGAAATATTGAAACATTCAGAAATACTTCTTGCTGAATATTTCACTTAAGTATTTTGCTTGGTAATGACTTTTTCTTCTATTTCACCCCACTTGAGTGTTCCATTGGCTGAAAAAAGCATTGTCTAAATCGTAAGGTTTGTGCACACGTACAATGTTATGGACGCCCCGGTACTGAAGCTTTCAACACCCTTTCTGATGGCTCCTTAAGTCAAACACCCAGCAGCTCATTCAAGGATAAATTTTCAGGTTACTTAGACCCTTCAGCTTTAAAGGGGCTGTTGCACACACAAAAGTTTCTCTACAACAAAGCACACACAAAGCTTCTCTACAACCAAGCTTCTGAAATATGCCTGCCAAATGCCAACCAAAAGCCCGTTTCTACCCTCATGTCTTGCTGATTTCAGTGGGAACCCACACGTTGTCCCAAGAGAATTCAAATTAGCAGTTTCACAATGTACACAGTAGAAAGCCTCCAGCTCCTGAAACCACAGTCTTGAAGGGCGGCACTGCAGGTAGGGCTGAGCTGCCACGAAGACAGGTAAGAAAGTGGCAATGCCCTGCTTTGTGATGCCTGTCCATGAAATACCTGAGCAGGAAGCATTAAGGAACGGTAACAGGAATGGAGAAAAAAAATGTTTAAAGGCAAAAGAAATATGGCAAATGGCTTTTAAAAAACATCTGGTCCTCTCCATGGGGCTGTTCTTTGATTTCTGGGCAGCTCAGGGTGCCTCTGGGCAACACAGAGCAGATTATGCCACTGATGCACAGCTGACATGGGGCTGTTGCAGGGACACCTGGTGTTTGTGCCTCCGCTCTCAGGGTACCAGCTCTCAGGGAGGCTGCTCAGCCCTCGCAGGAATGGAGCGATGCTGTCTGTCAGTCACTGACCGGGGGAGATGGCCCTCCCAGGGAGATGGCTCTCTGTGCAGCCGAGTGTAGCAGGAGACAAGCAGGGCCATCTCCCTGCTCCCTGCTCCTTTCCAGACCAGTTCCCTTCCCAAGCATCAAAACCATAATTGGATGAGATTTTCTGACTGCACAGCAGGTGGGCAGCAGAACAAGAGAAGGAGCATCCTCTACATGGCATCCTGCAAACCCTAAAACATCCAGTCCTAATAGAGTTATTTATTTCAAGCCCTGCTAGCCCAGATGTGCCATCACTACCAGCATCATTAACCTCATTTGGGGTGAAATGACACAAGTACAAATCAAAACCTGCTAAAAGGAAGCAATTAATTTGGTAGAAGCAGCCTCAAGCCCACCTTCCAGCGGCGATGGGCACCTATTAGGCCTTATTGCTCTCAGCAGGAGCCTTCACTGCTTACTATCTGACAGGAACACCGATAACACTTCCAGCTTGCTGCCCCAAGCTACTGTCTGCAGCTGACAAGTGCTGAATCTCATGCTGGAGAGGCAGGACAGGACCCTGGTCCCCAGGCTGGTGCTCCCCCCCTGCAGACATCCCTTTCTCTTCTGGCTGCGCTGAGATGCCCCGCAGAGCAGCGAGGAAGCCAAGCCTCACCGGCGGGCGCACAGCGATCCTGCACACACCTGCTTCCTCACAAGAAGCAAATGGCTCACCACCCTCTAGCAGATGGCAATTTTCTTTCAAGTCCAAGTGACAAAAAGCCTTTTTGTAAAGCAGGGAGGGGGGTCTGTTGTGCTCCAGGCAGCCACGTCCTCCAGCACTCGCATCCCCACTAACGGGAGGCGACAGCAATACAGGTGCAGGGCTCCCTGGATTGACCAGGCTTTCAATCATCTAACTGCAAATCTCTCCAAAATTCAAGCAGAGGTTGTTACCATGCTGTCACAGGAATCCCTCTGCGTATCATTTAAAAGAAAAATTAATAGCAACCAATAGCCTTTCTTTCCAAAGCCATTAATCCTGTGGACCACCCAGACGCACGGTCTTGTATGTGACCATTCCTAAAAGGAGCCTTGTCAGTCAGTGGACATCACCTACCGCACCCGCCCCGACCGGTTTGTTCCAATCTGGGATTCTGCTTTTTAAATCTCAATGAGAAACTCCTCTTTGGACAACTGGCTGAGCTGAGCCTTCCTCAGCTCAGCATAAGATGATTAAAACCACGCTACCCCGGGAGGAGAGAGATAATGTGGAACACCAGCGATTTATCAGGGGCAGAACCAAGAATCAAGACTCAGAATCACATATGATAATTAATACAATTGTAAACAAAAAAAAATAAAATTAAGAAGTTGTTCTTTATTCTCTTATTCCTCCCCCAGGCAAGATATCCTAATCTTTCAGTCGGCTGCCTGTCAGAATGAAACGGTTCTGAGGCTGCCTAAAAAAGCAGCCTCACTTTTGAGAGTCCTGTAGTGGAAGGTGACTTAAGTGATTTACAGAGAAAACCTCTGAAGACAAACAAGGTTGCTAATCAATGCTCCGAATCATTCACTGCTGTTACAGGGGTGCCTTGTCCAAAGCAGGAAAAAAATTGGCTCGTAATGGGGAGAATTTAACAGCCCATCTCATCAGGTCTGACCGAAAAACCTTTCAAAAAGATTTAAGTTACATGCAGTATCTTTAAAAAACAAGTCAGGGAACTGCCCGGGGGGAACAGCCTATGCAGGAGTCCTGCTCAAGCCCTGGTGCCGGCTACCGCTGCACTCTTCACTCCCATTAAATATTCCCTTCCCAAGGAACAGGCACGGCCACCCTAGGGCAGAGCTCGCACGGCGTTTCAGCCCACATGTCACAGCGTTAACCTACTGCCCAGCAACTGTGCATCATCATCAAATACCCATTTGTGCCTCTTCTCTTCTCTGGGTTCACAAACCAGGTCATAAGGGGGAATAAAACGAGCAAGAAGGTATCAGGTCAGGTTGAGGTCTTGTGTTCTTTCTGTGTCTCTTCTCCAGGTGCAGCCCAACAGCATTACTTCCCACCGGAGGCACACACAAAATTAGTGGCCTTTTCAGGACCATTCCTTCATATTTGCACAAAATTACCAATCTTTGCCACTAGATACAGTTTTTTTACTCATCTCCGCTCTCTCAAAACAGGATCAGGCCCACTCTGATAGGAGATCACGGAGCTAATGAAATCCATCTTAGTAAACACCACTAAATTATCTAGAATAAAACTGTTTTGGCTAAAAAGCTGGCACAGTTTATTAGAACAATATAGACAATAATCAGTCTGGGTGAGGGAAGGCCAACGCATTATTTACAAATTATACGCCTCTCCTAAGTATGTCTCGTCTGGTATAGGATCCTTCCTATAAAACTTTCTGCAGTTGGAAAGAAACCACAGTTCTGGGTACCAGCTGACAAGTCAGAAGAGATTTATTCTATAATACGATTCTGCATTCCAAATTTAAGAGGAGAAAGCAACAACTTACAAGCCCTGAAAAAGCTGCTGAAATATCAGAAATACCCCACAAACTTTATCTGTGCTTCGCCACATCCATAATCCCCTTTACTTCTATAGCGATTCTCACGGAAGTAAAGATTATTCATGCGAGAGCAGCGCTGGATCAGGCCATAAGGCTGTGTTCCTTGGGCGAGAACCGGCACGTTCCCTTCCCTCTCCTCCCCCTGTAGGTAGACATTTCTCAGGGTCTGATCCTGAAGAATTTCAGTGTTTACATGACAGCAAGGAACAGGAACACATCAGCTCACGAAGGTCAAAGATATTTAGAAATATGGATTCAAGGCACGAAAGGATTCAGAATGGATGCTTGAACAGGGGGTATTCTGAATAAACAGGGAGCTCAAACAACCGTGCCTTCGGAGAAGCCAGATATTACCCGGTAAGCTACAGCTCTCCCAAATAAACAACGCTGCTCCTTCTGCCGATAAGCCTTCTTTGCAGAAGGCCTGACTACATGCCTGGGAAAATGTACTTTGAGATCAAAGACGTTAATCTAAAAGGCTTTCAAAAAAGACTTCCTATGACATACATATATGTAACGTATTCCTATTCTTAAGCAAATCAAACATGACAGGAAAATTGTGACATAAAGCAGCGCACATCCACTGGGGCAGCACAAAGTTAAGGGCAACACTGCTATTATTAACTCCATGTCATTGAAATGTTTCCCCACCTTCGGAAACGCAGGCTGGAAGGACACAGTGTCAGCCTCTACTTTGAATCGTCTGGGCTTATTTTTTCATCTTTTTTTTCCAGTTTTGTGTCAACAAGAGCTCAGCATTTCATAACGGAGATGACAGCCTCCTAAAATACATCTCGGGGAGGTTTCGTGTGGCTGCGTGGAGGGGGACAGGGCTTCGGGGTTATCGCGGTACGCGAGAGAGACGAATGTGTTCGCAAATATTCCCAAACATGAACTTCCAAAAAAACCCTATTTATATCCTTCCTGCAGCGACTCTCCAGCCCCCCACCCCCTCACCCAAACGAGCTGCTTTCCGACTTGCTCCTTCCATAGATTACAGCCCATTCCTGGCGCTCCAGAGGGAGGGAGCCCCGCCGGCTCGGATCGCCTGTGGAGCCATCCAACCCTTTTCGCTCCAGCCTCCAACTCCGGAGGGACCAGCGGGCGGTGGGGAAGCGATGGAGTGCTTAAAACGGGGAGAGGGGGGCGAGAAAAGGTCCTTTTTCGCCTCTCCCCGCTCTCGCCACGTTGCCGCCTCAGCAGCCGCCCTGCACACCGGCACCCGCCGGGGAAGTTTGTGCTTCCCAGCAACTTTGGGTCCGTTCCGGAGGCCCCCGCGCCCGATCGCATGGAGTGAGGGTAATGGGGCAGAGAGTGGGGTACCGGCACCCCTTGACCGCATCGCCGGCCGTGGGTATCAGCATCACTTCCCGCGGGTACCGGCACCACTTGGCCATGGGTACCGCGGGTACCGGCAACACTTGGCCATGGGTACCGGCATCACTGGCTGCGAGTACCGGCATCACTTGGCAGCGGGTACAGCGGGTACGGGCATCACTTACTGGCGGGTACCGGCATCACTTGACCCTGGGTACCAGTATCACTTGGCCGCGGGTACCAGCATCACCGGCCACGGGTACCGGCATCGCTCTCCAGCGGGTACCGGCATCCCCGGCCGTGCGTACCGGCATCCCTTGCCCATGGGTACCAGCATCACCGGCCGTGGGTACGAGCATCCCCTGCCCCCCGCTCCCCCGCGCAGGCCCCGGGGCGGCCCCGCGATGCGCCGGGGCGCGGGTCGGAGCGGCGGGTGCCGGCACTTACGTGTGCTGCTGGGGGAAGCTGTAGCCGTGGGCGGCGGGGGTGGCGAGCAGGAGCAGTAGCAGGGCCAGCAGCCCGCAGGGAGCCGGGGCGCCGGTCGGAGCCGCCATCGCCATGTTTCCATGCACGGCGGGGCAGGGGCAGAGGCGGCCCCCGGCTCCCCCCGCCGCCACTCGTGGGATGAGCGCGGCGAGTCCTCAGCGCGGGGGAGGGGGGGAAAGCGGGGCGGGGGGGGGGGCACGGAGCGGCGGCCGCGCAGCCCCGCTGCCTCTGCCGGCTCTGAGCGCCCGCCAAACGCTACTTTCGCTCAAATAGGCGGGCGGGCAGCCGGCCCGGCACGGCCCTGCCTCCTCCCCCCCGCTGCCCCCCCCCCGGCCCCCGCGCATGCGCCCGGCTCCCAGCACACCCCCTCCGCACCGGTCCCGCCGCCCCCGGCCCCGCGGTGGGATGCGGGAGGGAAGTGGGGTGCTCTTCTCCCTCCACCCGCACCGGTCCCACCGGCCCTGCGGGGAGATGCGGGAGGGCACCCAGGATGGTCCCCCTCCATCCCGCACCGGCCTCGCGTAGGGAGACGCGGGACGGCATCGGGATACTCCCCTCCCTGCCCGCACAGGTCCCACCGGCCCCGCATGGAGAGGTGCGGGACAGCATCGGGATGCTCCCTTCCCTCCCCGCACTAGTCTCACCGGCCCCGCATGGAGAGGTGCGTGAGGGCACTGGGATGCTCCCCTCCCTCCCCGCACCGGTCCCACCGGCCCTGCGCCGCGAGATGCGAGAGGGCACTGGATGAAGCATCCCTTCCCCACCCCTCACCGGTCCCACCACCCGGAACCCCGCGTGGGGAGATGCGAGAGGGCTCTGGGATGGAACATCCAGTTCCCCGCGTCCCCTCTCCACACCGGTCCCACAGGTCCCGCGTGGGGGATGCAGGAGGACACGGGGATGGGGCTCCTCCCCCTCACCGGGTCTGTTCCCGACCCCCGCTGACAGAGTTGGGGGGTGGGGGTGGCAAACGCCGAGGCTCCTCATACCCTCCCTGCCCCGGCCAACGCGGGACCCCCGGGCTCCTTCCCCCCTTCCAAGGCTGTCAGTGCCACCCCGGGGGGGTCCGTGCTGTCTCCCGGGCCACATCAGCGATGGGAAGCGTCGGGCATGGTCAGTTGTAGTAACAGCAGCTCTGGTTATGGTTTTTAGACACGTGATGGCTTTGGGGAGTGTTTGGGAGTGTGACAAGAGCACAGGGTAAACATTCAAAATAATGGAATTAATCAACACAGCCTGAAGTCTCTGGGGTCCCTGAGCCTGAATTCTGAGGGCCTGGATTTGCAACGCTGTCCTCTGGGCAGCTGCAGGGTAGTTTCGCCTTCTCTTAAACCCAAACCCAAGCTGCTCAGCTTCATTGAAGCTCATCAATGGTGAGTCCAGAGGAGGCCACGGAGATGATCCGAGGGTTGGAGCACCTCTGCTATGGGGACAGGCTGAGAGCTGGGGTTGTTCAGCCTGGAGAAGAGAAGCTCCAGGGAGACCTTAGAGCAGCCTCCAGCACTGAAAGGGGCTCCAGGGAAGCTGGGGAGGGGCTCTTGATCAGGGAGTGCAGGAAGAGGATGAGGGAGGTTTTAAGCTGCAAGAGGGGAGATTGAGATGAGATCTTGGGGAGAAATGTTTTGCTGTGAGGGTGGGGAGGCCCTGGCCCAGGTTGCCCAGAGCAGTGGCGGCTGCCCCATTCCTGGACGTGTTCAGTGCCAGGTTGGATGGGGCTTGGAGCCCCCTGATCCATTGGGAGGTGTCCCTGCCATGGCAGGAGGTGGAACTGGATGGGCTTTAAGGTCCCTTCCAACCCAAACCATTCCATGACTCTATGAATCACCAGGACAGCTGGGAAAGGCAGAGGAAGGAACGCTGACCATGTGCTCTCTGATTCCCAGACAGCCCAAACCCGGACAACCACAATCCACAGCTAGCACAGCTTTGCCCTCTTTAACTGCAGAAAAGGTTTAACATGGGTGAAACCGCCAGTATGCGGATAGGCCGCTTGAGGAAGCACCTGACAAACTAAAGATCAGTGCTTTGAATGTGCAAAGGCTTCTTGGTCCTGCCCACTCAACAGCAAGACAGGACAGGAGCTCCTGGCAGTTTGGATCCCAGCCCAGAAGTTTAAGAGGTTTCCAGCTTGGTCAGGGGGTAGGATTACGATGGGGAGACGTTGCTTCTCTGAAGCGCTCCATGCCCTGGTTTGCAAGAGCGTTTTTCTTCTGCTGATGGATGGAATTGCCTCCATCCTTTATTTCTAATGGGATAAAGAAACATTTTGGAGTGACGCAGACCTGGACTCAGATTCCCAGTATCCTGGGAGCATCAAGAGTGCTGATTAAACTCATGTGGGCACATCCAGACACACTATGAATTTCATGCACCAAGGAGCACTGATATATAAATGGAAGCAATGAGGATCTGATGCGCCGACTCCAGCTTGAGCTGGTTCACAGAAGACAGTACTTTTTTTAATGGGCTGTTTTTCCAGCTCATGTTGGACATTGGCAGCAAACCCCACACTCAAATCCAGAAAACTGGACTTGCAAAAGCATCCCACTGACCTGATACGTTCCACACAGAGATGGATAATAGCCCAGTAATTTAATGCTTAAATAAAACGCTAATACCTCAGAATTCCCTCTCCAGCTCCAGTACCATGTGCAGAGTATGACTATTCTTCTCACACCCTTCAGGACATGGTCTGGTTTTGCATCCTGTATTTCAGCCAACCCTACCACATGTAGTTTCAGCCAGGTTTGCATGGGCAATTACAGCTGAGATCACAGTTCCTGACCTCTTATACAGAAGTTTCCAATTTACGGTCTCCAAGTATGTTTCAGCAGCAGTAAGTGGATAATCTCTAGCGTACACATGGGAAACAGAGTGGCAATATGATAAACAGCTTGTCCATTGCTGGCAGAGTTAGCAGCAGATAGTAAACACTCCTCATTCTGTAGAATTTGGCTTTCCAAACTCTTGAAAGGCAAATCTGTTGTCTGTTACATCCATACTTTCTATCCCAGAGGATCTGGGTTAGCATCTCTCTGACAGACAAAATTTAACTCAAGACACAGGCCCACAGGGTCTGGATTTCAAGTTCTTATTCTAACAGGATACCCAAGGTCTATGAGGCAACATGGCGATTGCCAGACATCCTTTATAACAGGGGATTTTTCTGCATTATGCAATCTGATCCTCTGTCCTGTAAGGAAAGCTCAGGGACACAAGCGTGTATTGCCATGGCTATCAACTGCTTTTCTAAAAGCCTGGCATCCAGCAGCTGGCTGGTCTACAATTGCAAACACATCACATGTAAGCAGCAGCCCCAGCGCTGGATGCTCCAGCCTGTTGTGCTTGAACTGTGCGTGCGTACAGAGCAATGCTCCATCGCAGGCACGGTAACCCGACACATTCAGAACAGCAGCAGTGATTTATTTCTTTGAGACATGGCCTTCCAAAATCCTTACACTTGTTCTGTTTTAATCCAGATACCGATATCCTTCAGAGCAAAATTCGACCTTGTACTTCCATAGTAGGAGCAGACCTTTAGATGTCAAGTAATTACTTTCAAATGTTGCTGTTTGGGTTTGTTAACAGTAAAGCCTTGCCTGATCTGTCCTTGTTTTTAGAGAACAGCCCTGCACTGCTGAGACGGACATTGTGTTTTAGTTTTTCTTTGTTATTCAGAATGCTTTTGACTATGTCGTACTTGTTTTCTTTGTTATTTCAAATGCTTTTGACTATGTTGCACTTGTTGCTGTGATCTCTGCAGTCCATACATAGGTAGGCTGGTTAGAAGCAAGCTGCTTAGAGACAGTCTTAAATGGGGAAAACCATGGAATTAGCCAAGATATATGGCAGGAAAAAGATGCTGATTCGCACCTGTGGGCTGCTGGATTAACCCTGTCACCTCACATCCAAAGCCCAGGTCTCAGGGCACAAATGTATATGAATTTATCAGGGGGCTCCTTTTGCTACCACCCTTAAAAAGGCTGTAAGTTAATTTTCCAAGCGGTGTATAGAGAGAGAAACATTCAGGACCTGCATAAAACTATGTAGTATAAAGATCTTATGCCAACAATTTCAAAATCAACACTGCCCTAAAAGGGAGGGAAGCAAATCAGTGGAGTCATCTTCTACCTGATTCTCTGTGGGGAATGACAGGAAAGACAGCATCGCTACATACATTATCCTTCCCTTTTGCTACAGCAGGCACTGCTACACTGTGGCCTCTTTGAAACACTGTCTAAACCTGCAGCACCAAGCAGCACAGAAACATGGGCTTAAACATCGGAGTTGAAGTCATAGCCTCCAGAGCAGCTTTTCTATCAGTGTAGGTTCTCAGAGCAAGTGCGAATGAGCCTAAGGTTGCCGTGAAAGCACTGTAATCCATACAGGACCCTGCAAAATTCAGCACAATATCTGAAATACTGACAGGGCTGCAGCAAAACAGGCAGCACCACCGCTGCTCTCCCACGTCTTTTGGTGGAGAAGCCATGTAGGAGGTGGCTGTCTAAGTTGTTCTTATGGCTGATTTATTTGCAAATTCAGGTAAAGCTAGAGAAGGTGTGAGTTTAACCCTCCCTTGCCTGATGATTTCTCAGGAAAAATGTGAGCCTTTGCAGTCAGTAACTGCTGCACGGAAATGTTTGTTTCCTTACTCCTCCAGGTAAAACAAGGTTGCCCAGAGCAGTCATGGATGCCCCATCCCTGGAGGTGTTCAAGGCCCTGATGCAGCGGAAGGAGAGGCTGGAACTGGATGGGCTTTAAGGTCCCTTCCAACCCAAACCACTCATGATTCTGTGATTCTGTGAAGGGAAAGTCATTCACATTGTCCTCCCAAAGCACACACCCTTTGTGCAGACTGAGTGACTCTAAATTAGACAGTGACACTACTCCTTTGCCCTTCTCAGCAATAGAGAGCAAAATGCTGCTGCAGATGCATTGTTGTTGGGCAGATGTAGGGGATATCCCAGCATGTCTATGGGAGCACAGCTCTGCACAGGATCCCCCATGAAGGGGAGTCACTGTCCCAGGACACAACTTTAGGCAGACTTTTACAAGCACCTGGCTTGGTACATGAAAGTTCCTTCAGCAAAACAAACACCTCAGTTTAAACCTGAAGCACTTCCATGGAATTAGTCAAGATCGACACGTGTAATTGCTAGCGCAGTTTTGCCCCCCCATGGCTAAACACGCGCCTGTGACTGGAGCAAATGTGTACCTACAGCCTTGACAAATCAGCTGCTGAGTGAGAGAGAGGTTAGAAAATGTTGTTGACATACCATTAAAGGGAGACAAATAAGGGGAAGAGGTAATTAAGAGTGAGCAAATGGTAATAGCTTGTACACATCCTGACTTGAGAGGTTTATTCATATTCAGGGTTCTTAAACCAGAGCTCCTCAGATAATGTTGTACAGGGTTGCTTGGTACCAGATGTTAGTGTTCCAGAAAGAGGAGAAAAGAATGCACTTAAAGTTGACAAAAACATAAGAAGTATAACTGTTGTACTTACCACAACTCATGGAAAGCCACATGGAGTTTAAAGCTCAACAGGGAAGGAAACAGCACCATTGATATGTGCAGAGTTTGGAGCAAATTAGGACCTGCAAGCAGGAGCAAAGATGTGTCCTGGGGTTACCAGCGTGGATGGGAAAGGGAAACTGCATAGGGGTGAGATAAAAGCCATTCTAAAATTCTTCCCCAGTGGACTCCAAGGTGCAGTTACCTGCGCATTTCAGGGCCTTACATTACAGACCCCGGAAAGCATACATTTAGAGAACCAAACTGACATCGTGCCAAGGCAAAGGCCTGGTCTGACTCCACAACTGGACCTGATTCCTTCAACACTATCATTTTGTACTATGTATGTTTTCTAGATGGTCCATGAATTACATATGCTCCATCCCAAACTTTCAAGTCTCAGGATGTTTCTGGTTGACACTCCCATTCACAGAGGCTCTGGGTGTGACGAGAACCTACTCTGGAAGTGCCATTGGGTTTGCCTGTTGACTTAATTATTTTGGTTTTGCCTTCAGGGATGCAAAGCCCTGTCTGTGACGGGAAACTTTTACAGCTCTGTAAAGACCTAGCCTCATTGCCAAAGGGCTGAGGGGCTGATTGGGTGTAGTCCCACCATGGCTTTGGAGGCAGCTGGGACAGCTGAAGAAGGTATTTTCCTCCAGCTTTTATCTGTACCTGTGCTCAAAGTACAGATCTGGGGTGGCAAAAATAAAAAAACCAGTCAGTCAGTTTAGCTCAAGTTATCTGCCACTGAAACATTTATCTATGGATTCAAATCATATTTCTGTACGATGTGAGGGTGAAACAGCTGAGGTCAGCATCACATCAAGTCACAGAGCATTGCACTCAGTTACCTAATGTAGTCACGCCTCACTATTGCTTTAATTTAAAGCACGGTTACTTCACAACAGTAATCAGCACTTGTTTCAGAGTTCGGTACAGGAGATATTCAACCTTGACCCACATCTAACATGGAGATGTGGGTTTTTTTCTTCAGTTGGACAATGATTTAGGATTGCCATCTTGTTAAGTGCTTCTACTGTGCTCTGCACAGCGACTAATATTGTTCCCCCAGCACTTTACAGTTGTGAACATATATAATCTGCAAGGAATATATACTCATTATATATATACTTGTGGTATTCTCATCCTGTAGGTGAGCCCCCAGGAAACAACAGAGCTGACTGACACACCCAAGGACACGCCAGAGAGCTAAGACAGAGAAGATCTGAACTCCTAAAAACTGGGCCTTAAAAACTGTCAGTTCCTCAGGGCCTCAGTCTGTGACTGGGGCTGCAAGTGCTTCTACAAAACAAATAGATTTTTCATATTATTAAATTCAGAAGACAACCTAAAGGTGATTTGATTAGATGGTATAAGTACCTTTATCATGACAACACAGTGGTTTTTAAAGGGCTTCTTAATCTAGTGGAAAAAGACATATTACAAGAACCAATGGCTGGAATTTAAAGCCAGAAAATTTAAATTAGAAACAAGGTATAGAATCGAGGGGTTTCTAACTGTAAGGAAGATTAAATACTGGAAGGACTATCCAGGAATTATTTGTCTTTTGAATTCCTCACATCAAGAGTAAATGTCTTTCCAGAAGATCCAATTTCATCAAACTCAAGTTAGTGGGCTCAATACGGGGGAACTGGATGAAATATCTGGCCTGTGCTAAGCAGGAGGTCGAATTAGATCATCTAATCATCCTTTACAGTCTTCAATTCTATGAATCTATGAATAGTAATGATGTTACAGTTTGTAAAACAGCAAAGAGCGTGCTGCAACATAGCTGGGAGACAGAATAAAGAAGGATGATATAAAAAAAAGCACCTTGCTTTGGAAGGAAACATGTGATGGGTAATTATTTAAACTTCACCCATGTGTTTCTAAATTTCCCCCCAAAACAGTATTTTAATTAAGTTTCAACTATAGGGAAAAAAAAAAAATCCAATAATCAAATAGGTACTACTGGCTACAGAGCAGCATTATCGACATCCCTGCATAATGCTTAAATGCCCAATTGATACAGAACCGGAGGATTTGTAGGAATTATAGATAGGAAAGCTGTAAAGGAGGGCTCTTGTATAAAAGGTTTTATAGGTCTGAGCCTGGAATTCCACTATTATATTTGAGTAGCTATAAAAACTTTTGTGCTAGATCATAACATTCTGCAGTTGTGAATGCAACAGATTTTACAGAAAATCTGTTTTAGAAATATCTCAGGGAGTTTTTCAAATAAAGACATTGGCACTGCCTTGCGCTTCTTTGCCTGTGAAGTCAAATTCTGCTACAGCCTTGATCTTAAAACTTCCATGTTGGCTTAAAGACCCACCTAGAAATCAGGACTTGTGTGTCTTCCCTTGGTGTTGCAAATGGGATACTTGTTTGGCACATAGAGGTCCGAAGAAAATCCATGGAAAGGATCTGTTAGGCCTTCTGTTTGCATATTTGCCTAATGTTCATCTCCACATCGTAGCGTTTGAGCATCTCGCAGCCTGTAACAGATTTATCTTCCCACCACTTCTGAGACAAGGAGTGTAATTCCCACATTACAGTTAGGAAACTGAGACACAGGGCACACAAAGTGATTTTCCTAACAACAAACTAGACTTTTGTAGCACAGCAGGGGGCTGAACGAAGGTTTTCTGATTCTGAAGAGGTGTGCCTCATATTCCAGGTTGTCTTCCCCTTTCTGTATTTGGCTGGAACGTGAATCACAGAAAGTGACACAAAAAATCAAGTTACACAAGCAAATTTTCCTTCCAAAGTGCTGCTGTTTTGAGGGAGGGGGGGGACACGGTAAGAGGGACATTACGCTTTGCGCATTTCTGAAAATCACTACCAACACCTTTCTTGTGAATTTCAGGCACTGATTTCGCGTGTGAGTTTTGGAAGGAATCACACATGCAGACACACGAGCTAAAACTATAAAAGCAACAAAATGTGGAAAGCAGGCCTGCAGCAGTGTGGGTTGATATTCTGTCTTTAAATCATTCTGGCACTTGTTTCTTTCCCCTCGAGGTGGAAGTGGTAAGCATCAAGGCAGAACTGCAGTGGCCCTAAATCAGAACATGCCTCTGTTTCTGGGTTTACAAAGCAGAATCTTTGCATTCCCAAGGAGAGGTCTTGGTGGTTCTCTATAGTGCTGTGAAGATGGTTTCTGCACAGCCATTCCCTATGGATAATCCGACCTGCTGCCTTTCTCACCACGCCTATTTTAGTACCATTGACGTGTTCTGATACAAGTATTGCCTTCTTTTCTGGCCACATACCAGTGGCTCCTAAACACCGTATATTGCAAGGGTCCAATCCTATCGTGCCACTTACTCTGCAGAAGTAAAAACTGTGTAATCCTCTTGATTTTATGATATAACCTAAACTTTCTGAATTCTCTGCTGTTTTAAAAAACTATTTTCTTCCTCTTTTTTCCCCAGAATCTGTACCCTATTCTTCTGCATCCTCCCTCCCATTACTTATCTTTCCTTCCCTTTTCTTACCTACCCTATTGAGCTCTTGAGTCTGAAGATGAGGTGACAGCACTGTCTTCCTTTAAATCCCCTGGATCTTTCCCTCAGTCTCCCTGGTCCCACCAAGCCAAAATCTCCCTCCTTTTTTTTAATCTCTCCTCCCCAATGTCATATCTCTCCACTTCTCTCTATTCCTACATCTGAAATACTCCTTTAAAGCAAGAGTCTCTGTCTTCTTGTGTCATTTTGATCTTCTTTGTGCTACCAATCAGGCTATTCCAGAATGACAGAAAAATATCTCTGGCCTGTTCACCCTGGTTAGCGTTACAGCAAAAGCAGGCAGCTACAGCAAACACTGAAAGAGCAAAAAGAGAAGGAAACATGCAAGGGGCACCCCACTTCCAAGCTGAAGGCTGGTGAATCACAGTGTGTCAGATCACCTCCAAAGGACCCCTTTATGGGGAGTGAACAAGGAGCCCACAAAGAGGTGCCTCCCAGAATGTATGTCCTCCCAAGAAGATGCTGGACATTTATATAGCTGGAGGAGATGCACTCCGCATGTCTCTAGTGCAACTGCATGCATCTCCCAAGGCTAATTCTTCTCTGGGCTGTGGGTGGCTGTGGCATTTTTCCAGAAGACAGACATCTGCCACAGTTCCCTGAATTATGGCCAAGGTAGTTCATGATTCATGCATGCCCGTAGGCTTAATGGAGCAAGTGCTTGGCTGGGCAAAGTGTCAAGTGCAGCAAAAAGACCAGTGAGAACAGCGCTGGGTCAGGCCCTCCCATGCCTGTGGGTGTAAGGGGAGCAGAAAAGGGGCATGAAAAGATAAAGCCAAATACAGGTCATCAACACACAGTGGTGAATGTGTTCTGCCTTTAACCATCCCAGCCACTCCTCTTGCTCACTAAACACATTCCGGTTTTCACTGGGTATCACCCTCTTGCTGCAAGCAAAGCATGGAAGAAGTGATCTGCACTGAAAAGGAGCACAGCCCAATCACACCTTCCCTCTACGATGCTCACATTACTCACAACCATGCCATAACACAGCCTATGCCTCAAACTGATGAGCATGCTGGCATGCTGAACACAGGCAAAATTAATTAATGGTGCTAGCAATGAAAGTAAAGGTCATGGCTGTGAAAAATCTGGAGCAACAAATAAGCATTCACTTGAGAATATCTTTACTACTTCCCTTTAAGTAGCTAACTATTTTATTCCTTGAAATCACCAACCCTGCCAAAAGAGTTCCTGTCACATTCCAGCAGAGATAACCACTTGTTTGTTTGCCACATTCATAGTTCAGTGAAGGCTGCGAGGTTTTATGTGCTGGTGACAATCTTTTGCAGAATCCAGACCTTCACTGCAACGTACCAAATCATTCCTGCAACAGGGAAGTGATATCCTGTCCTACCTGGGGTTCAGGAAAGTGGAGTGCAGTTCTCAGTGTGATTAACATATTTTTGCCTTTGAACCAGCCTGAGCTTGTAGTGCAATAGAGGGGAGAAAAGCAGGATCTGAGAAAGAGTAAGGATCTCAGTTTCCATTCTGTCCTTCACCCTGCAGAGGAAGAACTGGGATAGACGCTTGAGAGGCGCAGAATGGGATTAGGCTCTGGGAGCGTGGTTTTAGGAAGACAAGGTGCAGCAGTTCTGCTCTGATATTTTCTCTTCACTGGGCTGTAAGAGATAATAGGTCTAATGGTTAAGCTAAGACTATCAGAAGACCTTATTTCTAGCCCTAATTATATCAGAAATTATCTATGTTTCCTTAGGCAAATCCCTTAGTTACACGGTGCCACAATTTTCCAGTCAGTAAAATGCTCAGACACCTCTAAAGCACTGAGATGCAGAGATGAAAAACATTACTGTCATCACGTGGCACGACTCACTCGTGAAGATTCATGCTGCGAAACTTCGGACCGAAGCTGATGGTCGAAGTTTGCAATGCTTTATTACTTTCTGAATTGCCTCTTTATTCGTTCAACAACAATATCTGTGAACACTCTATTTTATAAGCCCCGTGATACCTTCTGTTGGTATTGGCTTACAGTTTCTCAAGTCTATCCAAGTTTGTAAGCATGTTTATCGCAAAATGAAAATCAATAAGGAGGGCTTTTTTAAAAAAATGGCAGTATTATATGCTTGGGTGGAAGGGCAAGGAATCTTGCGCATCTGTACTGCTCTTAAAAGCACCTGACAATAAGGTCTCATCTTTGAGTTGTTCCCTAAGTACATTGTTTGGGCTACACACGGTGTGAATCTGTTTCCCCAGTCAACCCTCGCTCCGGGGCTGTTTGCTGACTCTGGCTGCCACCATACTGTTGCAAAGAAAAGAGGTATCCAGATATCAACATGATTCAAGGGCCTGGGAGACCGCAAGGGAGAAAAAGGGTATTTTCTGAATCAGTTCCCCATGAAATCACTGGAACTAGCGTTGTCCTGGGGGATAATAGAATGGATCATTAGGTGCCTTAAAAAGTTCACATTTGATTTTGAAGCCACCCTGCAAGATGAAAAATCAGTAGTTTAGGCAAATAAATAAAAGTCAGTGAATCCTCTTTAAGCTGTGAACACAGGGGCAAAAGGGTTCTAAGAAGAAAGAGATTCCATTCTTCACAAATGATACGTTTTAAAACTCCCCTCCCTTCCATCTCAAATCCTTCTTTCTCTTCCCTGGTGATTTAATCACATAAGATACTGTAAATCAAATTGCTTCTTTTTCTCCTCAAGTATGAGTTAGCTCTTAATTAGGCTATTGGGCAAAAATGAAATGCATCCTATTAATAGCTTGGAATATCCTTTGTGTTAGTGTAGAGGTTAAAACGTTTCTCTTCAGCACTTGAGGAGTGCGATTCTGCTCTCAGAGAGATGCTTTACCTATTGCTGAATTCAGTGGAATTCATTCTGATTTACGTGCACATAAATGAAAGAGTAATCGGGTCCACGGTATTTAATTTTCATATTTTAAGCTTCTGTTCAGATAAGAGAAGGGGATACATGGGACTGAATGTCATTTGGGCTCAATTATTTTCATTCCGTGCTTCCCATATGTACATCGCAGGGCATAATCTAACATCCATATTCAGGTGAAACTCAAACCTGACAGGAGGACGCAAGGTACATACGGAGGTAATTGGAAGTTCTCCTGAGATAGTGCTCCATCACGATAAACAGCCACTGCTCCAGGACATGATGAACTATCATCACGCCATGACAGCGCCGAGTGATGTGATGACATTACAACAGGTTGTGATGGCACTTCCTCACCAGGAGAAGCCACACTACTCAAACACTCAGGTCACCAGTCAGAGAAACAGAGCCTACTGCAGCTTCCCGTTGACATCACGGCTGTGTCGGCTGGCTTAGTTACACAGGGTCTTGGATGAAACCCCTGGCATGCATCTAAGGCAGATGCGAAACTGATGGGAGCCGACTCAGTCTGACAAAGCCGGCATCTGCATGGAATTTTTCCCAGGTTGGCCCGGGATAATGATAATATATATCTTCATTTTACAGCTGATGAAATAAATGCACAGAGTTATTGTCAACATCCGGAAACACAACCTAAGAATTCTGGTGCCTCTCTACAATGCTGACTAATATTTACTGCTAAGCATATTTTTTTCTGGGAAATAGTTACCAAGACTGATGTACACCTCAGTTATGAAAACTTCCCAGTCAGGATTTTTCATAGGATGATTGAAGATGTTCAAGGGAAAGGTACAGGCTTCTTTCACGATACAAATTTGGATTGCTTAGTCCCTTGCATCATGTTTCAAATCAGTCACTGCAGTTTAGGGTAGCTCTTTGGAATGAAAAGCAAAGCCCTACTCCAAACTCCCAACAGAGCAAAGCACACCTAAAATTTATGCTCAGAAATAGGTCCTTTTCCACTGCTTGCTGTTTTTCCTGTGAGCAGTATGAAGCAAAATGGAAATGATTTCTGCACTAGCTAGTGTGACTTGGCTTATAACATCAAACAAGAACCCAGAGAACAAAACATTAGTTTCATGCAAGCTACAGTAAACAACATTAGACTGGCTGAAAACTGTAGTCGGGTCCCAGGCAAAACAAGGTCTTTGCTAAGCAACATCAACACAGTAACTAAAATGTGAATAACTAAATCATACACTGTGCAAACTGAACCACCAAATGAAAGTAAAGCGCTGAATTATTTGAACGCTCTTCAAACCCAATTTAAATTTCACCCACTACTGAGACCTCCATTTACTGGCATCATAACTAATAATGGGAATGCTGCCGAAACGTCAGTTTTAGCGAGAAGCCCATTAAGGGAATGAGGAAAAAAAAAGAGACATCATACAAGAAAACCAGCCGTTTACAACATGGCATATAAGCTCCTTGCATAGAAACACAAAATAGCAGGAAATAAAAGCCAGGCAGTAAACTGTCCTTTTTCCAACATATTCAGTAATCACATCCATCCAGAGCTTCACACAGGAAGCCCTGAATATAAATATTCTACAGCAGATGCTGCACTGGCATTAAAGTTCCCTGTTGGGGGACTGGATGATTCAAAGGGTAGTAGAAAATCTGTACGCCTTTAAGATATTGGTCTGAAACCAGCCCAGGTTAATTTTGGTATGAAAGTAATTTCCATCTGAGAGGATTTTTTAGCCAGCTGGAAATGAACTGGAGGTCTGCTATGTCCCAGTCTCAGATGGCAGCTCTACAGAGATGCCGATATATCAGGGAGGCTGATCTGTTCCTAAATCCTACCAGGGTTTGTGGCTTGTTGTAAGCGTGGAGCTGCTCAGGAGGCAGGCATTCCTGTGCAATGCTGTGCATGCACACCCTCACTCCAAATTAAAGATTATGGAGACTGAACAAATCCCTGCATGTCAGCTGAGCTGTGTGCACATTCCTATCCTCTGTACCCAGCTGCAAGGTAAAATATGCCAGCATAAGCCAGCAGCAAGAGGAAAGCTGGTGCCACGGGCTGAAGTGGCACATGAGTGTTTGCACATACCCTCTTACCAATGACAAATCACCCCTTTTGCTGTCTGTGTCCAACTTGGCTCAATTATTGAACCAAAGTGAGTATGAAGGGCTGCACACAGGGCTAAGACTGGGTTTCACAACATCATGGTTGAACATTTATAGAAATATGTTTTCTTCTTTCCTTGCTCTGCTCTGGTTCCTGCCAACAAGGATCCCAAAGCCCCAGAGAGTGCTAGAACACTGCATGTCTTTGGTAAACACTGCCAGCTGTGTGATCTTGGGATTTTCAAGTGCTTCATTTCACATTTTCCCACGTTACCTCCCATCAACCATTCTCTAGCCCATTCCCCTGACACGTTTTGTGCTTTTCGAAGGAATTGTCTAGCAGATTCTTTGAAGTTAACAGCATTTCTGATGTAACTGTCATAAAAAACCACTGTTACTCTGCATGCAGCCTTGCTTTTAGTCACCGGGGAGCTGGGAAACTACGCTGAGGGTCTTTGCAAGCAACCTATCCCTGTAAGAACCTGGTGACCCCAAGAACAACCTCCTCATTGCTCATCTCGGTTTCAACGCATGGGACCTTCTTATGCACTTTCAGCAGCCAAAGAGTCCAACCCTTTGATAGGATACTTTTATCAACGGGTTTCCAGGATCTAAACAGATAGAGATGTCACACACATTCATTTTATCAGCTCCCTTACTGACCTCACCACAGAGAGTAATTAGGTTAGTTTGGTATGGGCTGTTTTATGTACAGTTCTCTTGATCTTCTTTTATTTATAAATCTTGCTATTTCAGCCTATTCCATCCAACTGCCGTTTATAATAGGCTCCACAGGGCTCAGCTCTCCTCTCACAGGAGGGTAAGTCAGGTTTGTGTTCAGTGAACGCTGCCACCCTGGTTTGAAACCATCGTCCTAATGATTAGAGCCAGTGCTCATAATTTTGTCAAATATTGAAGCTAAACTAAATGACTGATGCTTATATGGTTGATAACTTTTTTTTTTTAAGCTGAGTTAACACAAGGTATCTTCCAACACGAATAAATTGCTAGCAACACGAAACATTACATTCACACTGGCTGGTCTGTTGCCCCTCGTCTACTATGTCCCTAAAATATCCCAAGGCAGATATGCCACATTGCACACAATATGCTTATTAGCACAGTTAAGAGCCATTAGGGAGAACTAGCAGAAGTGTTGTTAAAAGGCCTGATGATGAGGAAAAAAAATCCTGGTGCCACTCAAGAAATGCAAATATTATATTGTAGATGGCATAAACAGACTGGGCTTATGCCCATTACTGATACTGCAGAAAGAAAGAATTTGGTGTCAGCATCCGGCAAGTCAGGAGCTCCCTCACCTTACCGGAATGCAAATTATTTGATGCTGGTAATTTATTAGGTCTACATTTTTTAAACGTAGTCAGCATGAACGTGATTTCTCAGCTTGTAAACCCATCAGGGCAAGGACAGCCTGCAGAGAGGAGTTCAGGGGATCCTGATCCCAACTAGTGTTGCCAAACAGCAATAATGAAAAGCCAGTGACTTCTTCATCCACCGTGCATGCTTGCAGCCTGTTTATTTAGTGACCATCACCATCGTCCTTAAGATGACTTTACTCAGTTCCTGTCCCTCATACATTGATCTTTCTTGCACCAATGAAGTTCACACAGATTCCCTCCAAAAGGGTTATGACATCTTTCCGTATATTCTCAGTCGTGGTGTTTTTATTGATTAACTGTAATTTCATGATCCTTCATTTCTGAATGGCTGACAAGAGCAGGCTACACACAGCTCTGCTGCAGTTATCCAAGGAGCAGTTCTGGAGATGAGTGAAGAGATTCGCTTTAAGCTGGGCAGGGATGATGATTCTGAAAAGAGCACAATTCCCAGTATGCATGGTCCGTCTGGATGGGACTTGGCAGACTGAGGTTAAGGTTGGTGCTCAAGTTGGTGTTGTCTCCAAGGCATGAAGATATCTCACTCCAGAGCTCTCAGCATAGCCCATAGACAACAGTTGGCCCATATCTGAAAATTAGCTCAGATGCATCTGTTTCCTCCTCTCCTACTTCCCTGACAAAATTCCACCCAAACAGGTCTTCTCATTCCTTCTCGCTCTCTCTTGACCGTTGGAAAATGATCTGCTCTCAACTACTGCATTAGCTTGCATAAAGACTGACTGTACTTGCAGGTCTGCGTGTTGCCTCGGTGGCCATTCTGTGGCTCCCGGATAACATTGAGAGGGGGAGGTATAGAAGCTGGCACTGCTCCCCACCCCTCCCCTCACTGCCCCACAGTCCCCAGCCTCAGTTCCAGAAGTTTGTCAAAGGAGCTTCTGCGCATGTACAGCAAGACCACCCCTCATATGATAATGGAGCATGGACTTGCCCTATAAATAAACCCTGCTTAGAAGGCACCTGGTGTGTGCCCACCACCCCATGGGACTGGCCTGAAGATGTGCTGCAGAAGAACTACAGGACCACGTGCTCCTGAAGACCACGTTTTCCAGAGGAACTGCCGTGCTCCCATGGAGTAGTGCCTATTTCCTCTCCCCACTAGTACTCTTTTATTTTTTCCTCTCTCTCCTTCTCTGACTTATCTCACCATATCTCTTCTTCATGGCACTACGGTGTATCGGATCAAACCCCAGTTGTGTTGTAATTCTGTTCAGTGACCTTGACAGTGTTCAGGGTATCAGACTGTAATCTGAACAAATTGAGATCTGGTTTTGCCGCCTTGAAAAGTTGTGACTTGGAGTGCACCCAAGCATCTGATTTGTTATTTTGACTGTGCCCAAAATAAATGTTGCTTTTGAATTTACCCTGGAAGATTTGTTGTTCTCCCATTTGCCACACAGCTACCAAAAGACCTTTCCTCTTTGACCATGGAGGTTGGGGGGGAGGATGAACACTGCTGGTGTCGGGAGCCGGGCCTAACAGCTTGTCCAGGGCTTCTTTTACATAAGAAAACTGCTGTCTAAAGCTAGTATGTTCAAGTCCCTGTTAGGCCCACCTGCAAACAACTTAACGAAAACTGTACTGTTCAGGTGGGTTTGTATTACAGTTTTATATGGCACATCTATTGCAGTTTGATCTGCAGTGATCAGAATTCACACCAAAAAATTCTTTGATCTGGTATCCTTACTGGCATTTTCTACAGGAATTTACAGCCCAAACTGGCCTTTGTGTTCTCTGAGTTGGTCTCTCCAATTTTATATAAGCAGTACCAGCACAGTTTATGTTATTTATACCTATTCAGTGAACTATACAAAAGTGTAAACCTCACATCTTTCATCACTATAAAACTGGTTAAGACTTCAATCAACCACCACCCCCCCACCCCGCCCCCGAGTACCACTGGCCTAGTGGCTTATATTCTCCTACCCATGGCCAGCTTTTAATTCAGTCCTTGTTCCTGCATTCCTAAGAAAAAGAGGCTTCAGAAAGCTTGGGAATCTGGCCCAGCATTTCCAACGGTAGCTTGAGACATATGAAAGCTAGAATCCATGCTTTGCTTTGCTATTATCTTCTCGGTGACACTTCCTTTCCTTGGAATAGTTTCAGCTGTGCCCTATTTTTTGTCTGGTCACCACGGCTCTAATGTAGTAGTCCTAATAAAAGCAACACAGTGGGTACAGGGACTGCAGGCTCATCTTTGCTCAGCAGTGCAATAGCTTCTTGGGAACAAGCAGAGGTGCAAAATAGAACTAACTACCTTTCCCATCAAAATCAGCAGGAGAAGCCAAAGCTATAGTGTCATCCTGCTTAACGCGAATGAGTCCTGGTGCAATAGCCTTCTGCAGCAGTTTGATCAGTCCTGCTATCTCTGTCTTAGAAAACTGAAGAAGCTGAAGACATTGAAGCTAGGTGTTTAGTCCAGGATGCAGGGAGAGTTTGTTTCAGAGCTGGGTCGGAATAAGACAGCTCCCAGAACCCAGGCTTCTGGTTAGACCACATCTCATTTTTCCTGCACCTCCACCACAAAATACAAAGGTAAAAAGTACCCCTCCATATGGTTCTTTTGAGGGATTTTGGGTAGGACTGCCTAAGGATTGCATTCAATCTCCCTGCATCATGCTGTGGCTGGTTTATTGCCTTTGCTGCTTGTTTTTTTCCCCCATAGTATTTACCTCTTTTTCAATCCATCTTCTATTTTCTTACCATCAGACTGAATTATTTTGGTCATTTAATGTCCTGTAATCTTTAGATCTAATTCTTTTGAAAGAATATTGCATGCCTAAATAAAATATAAATCTGTATTACTGCCTACAGTTAAGGCTGCTCAGCTCTTTCTCACAGATGACACTGGGAATGGGAATATGTCTTTTGCCATCACTGGGAAAAACTGTGGTAAGGTAATAGTAGGGACCAGAGTTAGAGTGGGGAGCTAAAATGGTACAAAGAGGATGGCAGAAAGTGCCCCAGGACTGTCTGGGAGAGTATAGGGAAGAAGTCAGGTTATGAGTCAAGTAGATGGCAGAAGATGAGGTGTGCAGGGTCAAAAGCAGGCCAAGAGGGAAAGAAAGCACACAGCAAACACAAACTAAACGGAAGGGAGATGTAAATTTGCAAAGTGAGTTGGAACTGCTAGAATTTTGCTTGTTGATTGAATGACTGAAAAAGAAGATCAGGAGAAAAGCTGGGGTAGAGTGGAGGGCTGAAGGGGAGAGAGAACAGACCTGAAACTGAACCCAGCCCTCCTGCACCACTGTCAGCCAGGACTGCGAAACTTCCTGACAGTGTGCATCTGATTTCTTTATTCTGCATCCTTTAATGTCAGCATCGTATGACATATAGCAGTGTAACAATGCACCCTGTTAGCTCAAGTGACAGAAGCCTGCGCTACAGATCTGAAAAAGAGCACCACTGAACTCTTGATGAGAGAATTGATACAAGCCTTGCTCCACCATGGATGTAAACATCAAAATCTTGCTGACTGGCAAAACTCATCTCTTTGCTCTAATGAAGAGAATTACACTGTAGAAGATTTTAAAGACTATAAATTTTGCCATACTAGTCATCACGGAGATGGGGGCCAACAGGTCCCAAAGATGAAGAAAGGGAAAAAGTTTGTTCAAAAGACTTTGCAGCTCAGGCTTCAATGTGTGCACGTGTCCACAGAACCAGAGACAGAAGGCATGGGTGCTATTCTTAGGTCTGCCAAAAGAACAGTGTGACCTTGGGCAATCTATTAACCTCTCCACCTCAACTTCTCTATCTATATAAAAGAGTAAGGGTGACATATTTTGCACTTGACAGGTTTGTAGATCACTAAGACCTATAAGATACACCCAAGGGTAGCTCACATTACCCAGCTAGTCCTGCATCTCTAGGTGGGAGAGATGCCGTTTCCATTTTATGCACCACCCAATGCAGTCAGAATTATGGTCAGAAGTCAGCTCCTATGGTCCATTAATATACACCCTGGCATCTCTCAATGCTGCATTTGAGAACTAATCTCCCTCCAGTCTCGGCTAATTGGAAAAAGGTTTTTTTCTCTCTGTTATGTGGATTTCCAGAGTTAAATCTTGAGTGATAGACAGTGCTGTCACAGCAGCATTAAGTGTTTAGAGAGTGATTATTCTTGAAAGACTTTCATTTTTCAAACTTCTGCTTTCAAAAAAAGCTGTGGAAATAAATGAGAACACCACGGGCTAAACAACACTTTGAGCTTTACAACAATGATCTCCAGAAAGGGGATGCAATAGCCCAAAGTCTTGCCTATCTGCAGATTTCCTTACATCCCTCTTGGCATTTAGGGGTTTGCATCATGTAAAATCCTATTCACAACAGTCAATGCGCTCCCGAGAGGAATCACTCTCAAAACGTCAATATACTTTTTTGTAACATTTCTATTTAATAAAAGACAGCTTCAATTAGTGAGGAATATTCCATATAAATTAGATTATTTTAAGAATTCCACCAATATTAAAAGATATTTTTAGTAAATGAACAGCTGTCACTTTGGCAACATTTGTAGCCTTTTACTCTTTGGGTTTTTAAAGTTTTGATACCTGGTCACTTACACTTTATGAGTCAAACCCACACTCATTTCTCATTACATCTAACAGAAACTATACCTGCTGAGAAGATGAATAAGGAATATTTGGTATTTATGATCCCATTGCCACCAGCAGCTGAATACCCAGCTACGTGGAAGCTGAAACTTGCTCCACACAGTGTGTATGCTGTTCATCCAGGGAGCAGTGTAAGTGGGAGCAGCCCCGCGGAAGGGCAGAGAAGGGCCCAGTAGAGAACAGCAATCCACCTTGTTGTCTTGCCAGAGGGAATCAGCACATTGCGGCCAGGTGATGCATGGACAGCCCAGGCTGTAAGCACTAAACAGTCAGCCCTGCCAACCTGCCTACCTAGATGAACATGCAGAACTGGCAGCAGTTTTTCAGCTGCCAAGATGAACATGCTTGCTGTTAGGAGATTAAATCCCAAACCTTGTTATCAGCAGAGGTGGAAAAGCAGGTCCTTTCCTGGCAGTGCAACTTTGACATATCTTCCTCTTCTATTCTCCCAGCCTCCCATCAGTACCAAGGTTTGAATACTTCCTTTCTTCTTATTCCCTAAAGAAATATTTAACTTGCATTTTAGCAAAAAGGTTTTATTATTAATATTATTGTTATTATATACAGATTTATCAGTGAAGCTCTTCAGGGGGAAAGCTTTTGTCATCCGTGAAAGTGCAGCACAAAGAAACCTGGCCTTATCTTACTAATTACCACAGTGCCTCCCCAAATCCTATCAAGCTACTTGTTATTAATCAGTTAGAACAGTATTGCCTGTATGGCAATATAACGTATGCCAGGATGAGATCTGTTTACGGAACTCCAGCTTTGGCAGCGAGCAGGGAAATGCAGATGCCATGAGAAGCAGTCTTGCTGCAGTCTATCTGCCAGATCGGGGGTGCAGATACGTGAGGTTTTACGTGTTGGATCCAGAAGGCTGCGGATGCTGTGCCCACATCCACCTTCCCCACATTGTCCCTTAGAATAAGAGCGTATTCTGAGGTAGACTTGAGCCTAGAAGAAAAATTTTTGGGGTAGATGTGGATAAAACTGTGTGAGTGGTACCAAACACTATGGTGCACATCTGATGTCCCATGAAAAGAGTTTACCCTTTTATCTGCCCACCGATTTTATACCCACATCCCAGCAGCACACAAGAAATGAGCAAAGCTTATCACAATGTTGTTTTACTGTCATCACACTGAAGTTTCTCTGTGACAATATATGCATTATATATAGTGCGAAAGTTATTCTGTCAGTCCTACCCAACCAGCATCTTCTCTGATGGAGGGCGAGAAATTCTCTAACAAAATAACAATCCAAGCCACAAGGTACTAAATCCTAAAGCAGTGACCTGTGCCATGCTCCTTCTCAGAGGACTGTGTGCAAAGTTCTCTCACATTGGTCAGTGCCAGAGTCTGACTTAACTCTCCAAGCAAATTCCTGCTTAAGACTAGTGAGATTTTTGCCCCAAGAAAGGATGCTGCAATGAAGGAGACAGCGAAGCAGGTCTGCAGCATTCCTCTAAAAGACAAGTGTCTACTCAGGAAATAGCTGCACAGGTTGAAGAAGAAAGCTGGACAGTAAGGTTTCACTAGAAAACAATTGTGATTTTTACCAAGCATAGAATGAAAAGTCTAGAACAGAACAGCTTCCTTGGGGTGGTGGTGAGGAAATACGTAAGAATCATAGAATGGTTTGGGTTGGAAGGCACTCTAAAACCCACCCAGATCCAAGCCCCCTGCCACGGGCAGGGACACCTCCCACTGGATCAGGGGGCTCCAAGCCTCACTCAACCTGGCCTTGAACACCTCCAGGGATGGGGCAGCCACTACTTGTCTGGGCAACCTGTGCCAGGGCCTCCCCAACCTCACAGGAAAACATTTCTTCCTAAAATCTCATCTCAACCTCTTTCAGCTTAAAACCATCCCCCCTCATCCTGTCCCTGCACTCCCTGATCAAAAGCCCCTCTCCAGCTTTCCTGTAGGCAAGAGACCATAAGAAATGAGGCATATCACGTGAACTTTCTTTTTAGACATCCTTCTACTTTTTGGCAATCGGCAACTCAGAGTGAAGATGCAGCTGAACCCATCTCTCTTCCCACTTGAGAATGTCAAAACATTTTGTTAACAGTGGCAGGTCAAGCTTCACAACCAGATAAAAACAGCAAATTATTACTATTGCTATTTGTAGGTCATGAAATGGAGACACAGAGAGATGAAAGAACTTGCCTACAGTCCATTAGTGGCAACACTGAGAAAAGAATCCAGGAAATCTTGTGGCTGATCACCTGCTTTGTGCATCATCCCATTTTCTTTCCCCAAAGAGCAATGCACTGTTACAGGTACACTACATTCAGTAAATAAGCTTCAAGCAATAGCACACAGTAATCTCATTATGGTGTTCTCCCTTATTTTCTTCACTAACCAACACATACTGCTTCTTTCATTTTACACATTGCTGCTTTCCCATTCCAAGTTCAGTACTTTCAGTATAGAAAGATACTGGTTTTGCTAGAAAACATAGAAATAATTCTGCTGACCTCAAATACAAATTGGTCCAAGCCTTTTTTAGTGAAAGAAGGATGCTGGCTAGATATATAGGGTTATCCTCTTCAAGATATGTTGTGAGATCTCAAATATCCACCTGGACAGCACACAGAGAGAGCAGACTGGACTTTAGGGTAGCATTTATCCTAGTAGCAGCATTCAGTAAACATAATGTCTTTGAGTCCAAGCCCCAGCTTCGTAAAATCTAAGCTGACCTTCTAGCCAAGGAGTAAGAGCACTGTTGAGTCAGCTGTACAACAATGCAGAAGGAGATGGCAATGGCTCATAAATCTGTTTTGTGTTTTAGCATGTCATTAATCTACTCATAATTAGGACAAAACACAGGATGAAACCCTAGGCAGGCACTGATGCTGCCCTTATTACCTGTGGATTGATTCTCCCCTCACTCGTGCACGCCTTACATCAGTGATTTACTGGTGTTTCTTTGGTTTATTTTGCTGCGGTGAGGATATGAATCTGGCCCAGAGCTCTAATATCTGTTCTAATTTAATTCGTGCCTCTCTCCACACGGAAACTCTCATCTAGACGCAGCCCCCTTTGGGCCCTGTGCTATTTCCAAATATAGGACCTTTTCCCATTTGTGCTGAATTTGGTGGGAAGCCCACCTTACTCTAGTTCATCACATGACTCGCGCCACATTTTAAGGTTAGATTTAAGACGTTTCTCTCCGCTGTTTAAGTACATCGCATGTTTTATTATTTTGCGTGGTTTTCTTGCACATAGATCAATATATAATGAAGCTAAGCACTTCTACGCTTGCCCATGCACTGTGCAGACGTTAACTTTCCTAGACTCCTGGGAGGTGAGTAAAATAACGAGCATTATTAGCCTCTCTATCTAGGTCTTTCCAGTGCATTCCACAGCCAAGTAGGGACATGTCAGATTTTACAAACAGACAAAATGAGACTGGGAGATTAAGGAGTGAACGATCCTAGGACTAGGACCCCTCTGTGCTCAACTGCAGAGATTATGGCCTTGCTAGAGCCTGCAGCTCGCACAACAGCAGCTCACAGTTGTTAATTCTAGAGAACCAAGCTCAAATCCTGCTGTGTTGGCCAGGATGGAGGCCAATAACAATACGAGGCAAATCCTTTTAATATATTGCATATCATTGCAGTAATCCAAGACAAATCTCACAAAAGAATATGCCTTTGCAAGAGTATTTTAGTCGCTGTGAAAATTATTCCAGTGAAGAAACTGCAAAATTATCTTAGCAGCATTCAAGTTGCCTGTCAGCCTTCAAATGAGAATCCGCGGGCAGGAGTCTGAGAGGCTGCTGCATCCAAGAGGATGCCAGGGAAGGCTGCAGCTCCTGCCGCCTTCTCAGCATGAAGGCAAATATAGTTGTGCAGACCAAGGCAGGGAACACAGCTACCCCACACAGCAGCAACATACAGTTTACTTTTCCATTCCAGAGGATCAACTCCATTTGTTGTAAAATTGTTACACACGTGTGTGGGCACGAACTCCAGATTCTTTATAGCCCGTTCTGATTTCCAAGGTCTAACCGCACACACTCAACACGTCTGCAAGCTTCTCGGTTTGCTATCATGAGGTTTAGAAATATACTCTCTTAAAAAACGAAAACTGAGGTTCAGATGATGCCAGGTTATACCAATTTAGGAATAAACATTATTTCCAGAGATGACAAAATTATGATATATGTCAATACCAGTGACTATTTGTTAAATAACTTACCTCAGATCCTGCCTTAGCTGCCACGGAACTTCTACAGATCTAATCAGAAATTTCCACGTCTCTAGCAAATCAGCTCTGTTTCACCTCTGGTAATCCATACCATTCTCAGGGTTTCTCTATTGCCATTACACAGGAGACTGCTATTCTGATGAAATACGTGGATTCTGGATTAAACTGTGTTTTCATAGTATAAAAGTTCAAAAGCTGAAAAGAATTATTTTTAAAAAATACTAAATTAGATGCTGACTGTGAAAATCTCTAAATCAGAAGAATGTCTAACACAACAAAAAGATACAGAAGAAATCTATAATGAACAAAAGTTATTTAAGATTGCTCCCGAGGGAAAATAACCCAAAGTGTATCTCCTTAAAGCGCCAAAGAAATTAGCAAAAACAAAGACTAATATCCCATTTTTTTGTTAGAAAACATCGCTCCCATTCACACTGCAGACATACTGCCAGAACAGTTTGCTTTGTAAGTCATTTTGCAAAGTAAAAATGTGCTTTACACGGGATCTGAAGTTATCAGTACAGCTTTAATTTCTAATGTCTAAACTCATTATCTTTTAATTTTAAATTAAAATCTTGAACACCTTTCATAGTATCTAACACTTCTTCAGCACTTTTCACCATTTAGTCCTAAAAAGCCTTACAATAGTTAGTGACTTCATCTCCACTTAAAAATTGGAAACAAGCATGGAGAGCTGATTTGCTCAGACCTACCAAGCAGACCAGGAGCAGATACTGAGCTATGATCCATCCTCCTGTGGTTTTTAGTCCTGAGGAAATTAGCATTCCCTTTAATTGCATTTTTATTTCCTTTTAGAAAGCACACAGGAATATCTGGAAATTTAGTAGCAATTTTTAAAAGTGCTTTTGGGGAAAAGGAATATTTTAGTCACTCATTATGCGACTAAATTAATGCACACAGAAAAACACTCTTATGAATATAAAACATAGCATATACTCCACTTTCTAGGCTATTTAATATTTGCTCTGAAACTCTGAACCAAATCAAATCACTCAACTCAGTATTGTTTACAATTTATTTCAACTTCAACTGACAACACAGAGGTTCTCTTCAGTTTACAAGTGGCTGTCCTCAGCTGATGTCACCTTCAACAATACTTGATCAGGGCTTTTAGTTCTCTGCCACATCCAGCTCTGGATATTTTATGAACATAGGTACCTATGAGCCTCAGCTCTGATGGGAAGCTTGAATCAGTTCCACTGCAACTTTCAAGATACGTTTTTAGCAGAATAATTTCATCTTTTCCTTACCACCTTAATTCTATCTCAGCCAAAATGCAATAACTTAATAACATCCATGGATTATTTGGTTGCAGAATCTCTTTCCATACATGCAGGCATTATTATATACATAAAAAGAGAGCTACAAATCAATTTCCAGGTTTAGATCTGGAACTTTGAGCACCTTAAAGAGAGGATACTTTAGCAGAATACTCATCGCGCGAGTTAAAGCTGCTAGCATCTAACTGACCCTTCCATTTTTCCTTTGAGTCACGGAGATGGGAAACACAGTCCCTGAGACTTTCCCAGCTCAAGAACTGGCACATTCCAGACAAGGGGAACAGCTAATCCATGCAGTAGTCTCTGGGGTAATAGAATCACAGAGTGGTTTGGGTTGGAATGGGCCTTAAATCCCATCCAGCTCCACACCTCCCACTGGATCAGGGGGCTCCAAGCCCCATCCAACCTGGCCTGGAACACCTCCAGGGATGGGGCAGCCACCACTGCTCTGGGCACCCTGGGCCAGGGCCTCCTCGCCCTCACAGGAAAACATTTCTCCCTAAAATCTCATCTCAACCTCCTCTCTTCCAGCTTAAAACGGTTTCCCCTCATCCTATCCCTGCAATCCCTGGCCCTCCCCAGCTTTCCTGGAGCCCATTTCAGTACTGGAGGCTGCTCTAAGGCCTCCCCAGCGCCTTCTCTTCTCCAGGCTGAACAACCCCCAGCTCTCTCAGCCTGTAGGGGAAATGACAGCAGATATTTAACACTGCACACCAGCAGAAAACACAAAGACACTTCACCAGGTAAAGCCGGGGGGAGAGCTGGAGTAGGCAGAGGTAGTGTAATTATACTCACTGGAATTTGGCCAGAACAGTGGCTCAAACACACCTACCAGCCGTGCTAAAGCGGCTGGGGATACTTTATTTTTTGGTGTGACCTAACAGACAACACGGTACCTGTTTAATGATACACCAGTTGGCTCATGGTGGCTTGCAGGAGAGTTCTGAGCCTGTATTATATATATTAGCACATACCTACCAATACCCCAAACCAGAGCATCAGTAGAATCTACTTAACACACATTTGCATAAATATACATCGATTTGCGTAAGATCACATAAACACATGGTCATTTTCTCCCCGAATCCCACTCTGCGCATCCAGTGCTCAGCTCGTCCCTCCTGAGGGACTTCTCGCCTGGCTCTCCCGCTTCCCGCCTTGCCCTCCGTGGGGCGTTTCACGGTTATCCAGCCACGCACGCACCCCCAGAGAACCCCAAGCCCGCCTCACCCGTCCCTCCCTGGGCGTTTCACCGTTATGCAGCCATTTAAACGCACCCAAAGAGCCCCTGTTCTTGCCTTGCCCATCCCGAGGGGGCGGAGGGGACCGGAAGAAACCCCTCACAGAGAGGGAAGAGTCCTCTGGGAAAAGGCCCTCAGAGAGAAGGAAGATACTTCTGGGAAAAACCCCCTCAGAGCGAGGGAAGAGACTTCTGCGAAGAGCCCCTCACAGAGGGGAAGAAAGCCATGGAAGAGCCCCTCACACGGGACAGAGCCACGAGAAAAGCCCCTCACACAGGAAAAAAAAGTCCTGGCGCCCTGAGGGAAGCAGCCCTGTTTGCCCGGTGAGTCCCGAGGCTGCACGTGAAGAAGTGTCAGGTCTGGAGCCTATGAGAGAGAGCAGCTGCCCCTTGAAGAGAACATGGACGGTGCGGAGGTGTGGCTTCTGCGTGCTTTGTGGCAGTGCTGGAGGAAAAAGAGCCAGAGCAGAGGGAGCAAGGAAGGGCAGGCACAGCCAGAGGTGGGCTATGAAGGGCTGCTCTGTGTCCTCACCTGGGATTGTGCGTGGAGCAGGAGCAGGGCCCCTGGCTGAGGCAGCTCCATCAGGGCCTTTCATAGAATCATGGAATCACTGAAGTTGGAAAAGACCTCTAAACTCATCCAGTCCAACTGTCAGCCCAACCCCACCGTCTCTACTAAACCAGGTCCCCAAGTGCCGCATCTACACGCTTTTTGAAGTTCTCTGGGGTGGAGACTCCCCCACTGCTCTGGCAGCTTCTGCCAGGGCTGCACCACTCTTTTGGTAAATAATTTTTTTCTAATATCCAATCTAAACCTCCCCTGGTACAACTTGAGTCCATTTCCTCTCATCCTATAGCTTCTTACTTAGGAGAAGAGACCAACACTCACCTCACAACAACCTCCTTTCAGGGAGCTGCAGACAGCAATGAGGCCTTCCCTTTGAAAGGAGGAGAGGCAGCCATCTCTCTGAGGGAAGAAAGGAGACCAGCCCACCTCTCATCAGGGTTACCTGCTCCTCCCTTGGAAATGGGAGAATAATCCCACTGGGATGTCTGGTGAGGTTCCCTATTAGGACCACAGACAAGTTCCTTGCTCTGTGAACTCTGCCCTGTCTGAGGGTGCTGCTGTAGCTCAAATGGCCAAGGCCATGCTCTATTTTGTGTTGTAGAGGGTTTTAGTCTGGTACTTAATTTATGGGGCAAGTGGGGAGTAAGGAGAAGCCTTGTCATGTACCTGGAGTGCAGGGACAGTCCCTGTTTGTGAGCAGTGTTTCTGTTTGAAATGCAGGGGCCATGAGAAATCCCAGCACTCTGCTCCTGACAAAGCTGTTCTGGAGGTCAGCAGGCGAGGAAGGCCATGACCAGGAGGAAAATAAGTGAGGTAAGGCTGTGGTCAGCAAGATGCTGGTCACTCCTAGCAAAATCTTAGGGTTACAGTGATATCTCTCTGGGGTACTGCATGGAGAAGCAAAGTAGTTCTGGGCTTGTTCCAGTGTGATTAAGGTCAAAGTTTTGTAAAAACGTTGCTTTTGTTGCTGAAGTATCAGACAGTGGCTCAGCAGCTGTGACTACAGCCTCTTCTGCCTGACTGGCACTCAGGACAAACTGGAATAAGGCTGTTCATTTCTCTGTGTCTCAGTTGGACATCTGCACAATTGTCACTCTAGCAGTTAAATCAGGGATGTCTCTTCCTCTGAACGTACAGCATCTATTGCAGTGATGATCTGCCATCCTGAGTGGGCTTCCAAGGGGTCTATATTTTTTGAGGGGAATAAGACACTTGATCAAACAAGGCTTTAAATTATGAAGTTATTTAACTGTAAATGTTTATTGTATAAGAAATTATGGTGGAAAAAACATGGAAAAAATATACATGTATAGAAATGCTTCGAATTGAAGTTTTCCCAAAACCTTGTAGTAGCAAAGAGCACTGGATATTTAAAGGGCAATGTTGAGTAATATTAAAAATAGTTTCAGTACTCGTTGCTTGTAGAAGTCTCTCACGACCCTGCAAATGATTTCTCTCTGTACTGATTTTGTCCTTTTCCCATTCACTGAGCAATGATTATTTCCCATGCTTTTAAATGAAGCTGAAATTAGCTTGGTTATTTTTGTTTAACAACAACAACCTCAATGCATGTTGTGCTTTTTATCCTGCAAAAAGAGCTTTGTTTGTTCCCTGGCATTGGAGATGATGTCAGCAAAGCTCCCGGAAGAGCAACTGCTGTTAGCTAATTGCTGGCTGCTTCACAACCAGCAAAGGCAGGAATGAAACCAAGGTACCACTGTAGGCCCTGCAGAATTTAATCTGTGCTTACCTTCGGTGTGTAACTTTCTTCATCACAATACAATACCATGAAGTAGTTAATATATAACCTCTATCTGTTATGATACTTTTCACAATTGAAGTTATTCTTGTGTTCAGTAGCCATAATAGTAATATATAGACAGTTGCTGCTTTTTGTGTTTAGGGATACAACTTTTGAATGAAATATACGAGATGGGCTTATCCTTTTTGATATTTCAATTTACACAATCTGGCAGGAGTTTGCACATGGGGTTGATTTTTGTCACTTTACATAAGAATAAGGAACTGTATTTCTGTTTGTTTGTTTTGTTGGGAGCATCATCCATCCACCTAGGACATTATCAATCTAATACAGCATCCTGCTCCTGCTAAAATCAGTGAGACAGACTCTGAGAAATGAGGGCAGAAGACGAATACTGTGAAGATAGAAGAAAATGTCTTCCTTAATTCCTGCTGGTAGCAGTTCATTGTGTCACACAGAGTGCTTAGGTCTAATTGCATAGAGATGGCCAGCCTCGTACAGGAGTTTATCTCTTTTGGCAGACTAGAAACTAGGAGAATGGTGACTCTTCAACCCTGCAATCTCGTGAGCCAAAGGGTTAATTTTTATTCCTGCTGTGGTTTCTCAAACTCTCTCCTTTGATGGAATCCGCATTCAGATTCTCCAGCAGTGAAGAAGAGGGCAGGTTTTTCCCTTCCAGGCTTTCATTATGTTGCAGTTTTCGTGATTTTCCAGGGCTGCTGGGTTCATGAAAATTAATGCAATTCTGCCAGACTGTTTCCTTTGCTTCTGATGTGCCCTGATGCATTATGAAACCATTCAAGGGACTGATATTTTCCTTCCACTGAGTTCAAACCAACAGGGTTTGATTCGTGCTGTTTCTGGAGGCTTCTTTATGACTCTGTTATTGTTCTAAGTAGCCCAACTGAACAAATGGAAGGAGTCTTCTGTGATTGGGACCCTCCAAAGCTTCTTCCCATTTGATGGCATCAGCTCACTTTGCCAGGAAGCGTTGCATCTACTCAATAGGCAGATTTTGCAGATATGTCTGCTATGTAGAATTTCAAAAACATTTGTTACCCTTTCTGTTACTTTAATTGCTGGGCAAGGAGAGGGAAACAGGCGATGGACAGGGAATATTTAGCAGATTGGAGTTTTCAAGGGCAACCAGAGACTGATGCAATTGGTGCAATGATAACCGAACACCTTCTTCTCTGATGTATATTGTTAAGTCCTCCAGTGATGGCATCTGAGCTGATGGTAAGCTCAATTTTAGCTAGAGGAATTTCCACTGCAGGCTTGGGTTTACTCTAGTGCTTTATTGATTGCTCTAAAGTAGTTCTGTAATTCAGAGAAAATCTTCTGTCAGGCGCTTATAGTTTGAATTTCTTGATTATGTCATGCCTATGTCTCATGGCAGAAAAAGTAAACCTTGGAAAAGGGAAAAGTTGATTTTGAATGTTAAGGAACATAAAAAACCAAGACTGATCTTGACCATGGGTACTATAGAGGAATAAAAGTTTCAGGAGGAGCTGTCAAGTAAACCCGTGTGAGATGTTCATCCTGAATGTAAGGGAGATTGGGAGCTGTGAGCTTTGTTCAAAATTAGCCAATATGTCTATATTTGAAAGGTTAAATGAGCATGAAGATAAGCTTTTATTTTTATTTCTGTATTTTTCAGTATATACTGTGAATGTTTGGACCCTATCCAGAATCTTTTCCTTGTCTTTTGACAATGGTGTACAGGTATAACCAAGCCACCTTCAACCAGGGGGCAGTCAAAATGGGGGCACAATGCAGGCTTTTCACAGGAAGCTTCTGACTTTAATAAATACAGAGATGCTGCATAGGATAAAGCCACGTTATACTTCTCTGTCTGCATTTGTAAGAGTTGGTCCGAAGAACAGTATTTGTCTCAACACCACCATCAGGGACTTGGAGAGAAGAAAACACCCTGAAAGAAAGAACTAGGTGGTACAGGGACCCCTGTACTCTTCCCCAATACCTGGGACTGCAAGTAACAATCGTGATGGCTGCAGAAGTACTGTCCAGAAGATGGATTTCACTTGCTGCCTCAGCCAAACTTGCAAACTCCTCCCAAAGCCACACCTACTAGGCCTGCACAGTTAAGTTTTGGCAAACAAAGTGAGAACCTTTCTAGGTGGAGACTGGCAACAATCCCTGGGACAGGAGGGGAGCAAGGTGTATTGCTTGGCATAAAAGATGGACCCTCAGCTATCGTGCCTTCAAAGAAGATCTTCCCCACCAAGGATCACAAGGATCGGAAGGACCGGCAGGACACTGCCTGGACCTGGGACCGTAGGGATGTGCCTTGGACCCGTGGTGGTAGCTATAACCCTATTTGCTCCCTTTACTTTACCTTTCCTTTCCTATCACTCTTTCTATCGCACTGCACTGTTTGATTGAAGCATAACCCCTTGGCGTGATTGCCTTGATTTTTGCGCTTTGAGATCACAATAAACATACCATCACGTTTCCACTAAGTGGACCGTGATATTAAATTGGCATCACAGACAGGATTAGAACCACCGAGAGGACCATGACAGCATTGCCTTTGCCATGTATGCTGTCTAAATTTGAATCAGCTGAAGGATGCCAGTGTGTGCTGCAATCACGTTCCTGATTGCACCACGGACAAACCTGCAGGGAGAAACTAGCTCAGGAGTGCCCCAACTCCATGCTTCACGTAACAACATCAGGTAGAGAAAGGGATCTTCCAAGGAGCTCTCCCCTGCCTTACTTACCTGCATTACTGGATTTCCATCTAATGCTTCAGTAACCTGCAAAAACTGTCCAAGGAGCAACTTCCTTCCCTTCCCCTCTCCTATTCTCTCCTAATCCATTTGCTTGAAAGGAGACATAAAAATTCCAGTGAGTATCTCCTTATGAACTTGTAGATAAAGGTTGAAGTGGATAAGAGACTTCTTCCAGCTCTCTGTTCATTTCTCAATGGTTTCCTCAGCAGCACAAGAACACTCTTGTGACTTTTCAAGTATGTAAATGAGTCAGTTCCTGCCTTTTCAGGTATTTCCAAGTAGGAGTCAGGTGAGCGTCACCTATTCCAGCGATGCTATGCCTATTCTGTACTGTGACCCTTTCTCATTCCACTGGGACACCTCTTACTGTTTAGCAGTGTGTGAGTAGTAGGGTGCTTATGACATACTGACATCTTGCAGCTGAAAATCCTGGTTCTACAGAGAAAATTGCTGTAATTTCAGGTATAAATGCATGAAAATTCTTGATGTCAAGACTGTACTGTCTTTATAATGGTGACTGATGCTTTTTCTGGAGGAGTGCGTTAAAACTGTGTAAGGAGGGTTTATTTGGTGTTTAAGTAAGTGCCCATTGGGTAAACCGTAGATAAAGCATCTAGAACATGAGTTGCACACACAAATAGAAGTATCTCAGTACAGCTGGCAGAAAATGAATGGCTGGATAAAACTGCAGTTGTACTGGATAGCCTCAGCTTTTTAGCTGTCGTGGGACACGGAGGCAGTGTCACAGTGGGCTGCTGTAACGCTGAGCCATGCCTCCGTCAGCTGCTCCAGTGAATCTACCTGAGGAGCTTGCCCACGGCAGGGCATGAGGCTGCTGTCAGACTGCAGGCTGAGCACGAGCGAGCTGCAGCCGCCTGCTGTCCTGACCCAGAAAGAGAGCACTGGCATCCTGCGTTAGCGCAACACCTTGATGGCAAAATCTGAGCTGGAACGCAAAAGCCCTTCAGCAGCATTCCTTCCTTCCTCTTCCTCGCTGCTCCTACATTTGTGTTTCTTCACAATTCTAACTGCTTCACAGTTTTTACTTTCTTTGTGCTTGAAAGGATCGATAGGGAACCATCAAAGAAATGGTGTAAGGACTCATTCATTTCCAAAATTTTTCTTTTTAGTAATCATTAATTGGATTGCTCGTAGCCAGTGGGCTTTTGATCTCCTTAGCTGCCCCCATGGCAGGGGGTTGGAGAGGAAAAGAGAGAGTATTTTAAAAGCTGTAAATCATGCAGAGACAGAGAGTGGTTTATAACAATCAATAAAACAAACAATTATCCCATCATTACCCAATACATTGTCACGATGGCTTCAAGCACTGGTGAGGAAAATATAAATAAAAATAACATGCATAAAAAGGAAAAATCAGAAGCCTCACTGGTGATGGCAAAATCCACATCCCAGTAAAATGAGGCTCCCAGCTTAAAGCATGTCTAAGATGGCAGGCAGAACTCACCTGCAATTACTTAATACTGGTTTTACTTATGTTCTAGCAACATTTTTAGATTTTTAGGTGAGATTAGGGCTCTGAGTGAACTCATCACTGTCCAGGGTGAGAGCCAGTCCTTGCTCTGGGTTGTGTCAACTTCAGCAGAAGCAACAACAGTCAGTATTCTTCTAGGGACTGAGTTTTCTTCACTATGGGAGGCACTGATGATTAAGGACTAAACCTCCCTTCTGTTTCCACTGAGTGCACAAGCTCAGGCTGAGATTTTCCTCTCCTAGGCTCAGAAAAGAGATTCCATGGATGCCTGCTGGACTTGAAGTGTCTTTCCCAAATTTGAATTGGTGGCAAAAATTTTGGTGGTTTCAAATTATGCATATTTATTTAATAATTTTATAGAACCATAGAATCATTAAAATTGGAAGAGACCTCTAAGCTCATCCAGCCCAACTGTCATTCCAGCCCCACCGTGACTCCTAAACAATGTTCTCAAGTGCCATGTTCACACACTTTTTGAACCCCTCCAGGGGTGGAGACTCTACCACTGCCCTGGGCAGCCTCTTCCAATGCTTCACCACTCTTTTGGTGAAGAAATTTTTCCTAATATCCAAACTAAACCTCCCCTGGCATGACTTGAGGACATTTCCTCTCATCTCATCATTTGTTACATGGGATAACAGACCAGCACTTGCCTTGCTACAGCCTCCTTTCCAGGAGCTGTAAAAAGTGATAAGGTCTTCCCTCAGACCCCTCCAGGCTAAACAGTCCCAGTTCCCTCAGCCATTCGTCGTAAGACTTGTTCTTCAGAACCTTCCCCACCTCTGCTCCCCTCTGGACGAGCTCCAGCCCCTCAATGCCCTTCTTGTACTGAGGGGCCCAAATACACATTGCTAGAACCAGTACACCCAAAATAGAAATGAAAGAGCTCTTTTAATACAAGCATCACTGAAAACAAGGGGGTTGCCCACTTATGATGGTGTCCCCAGGCAGGCTCTCCCCAGTCCCTGCCCACTCCTTAGAGAAGACCTGGACCTGTGCCACTGTCCAGCCTTTGCTTCTTCCCCTGCCCTTGCCACCTGCTTCGGTGAAGTCTTGCCTCACCTACAGCTGCCCTAACAATTGACTAAATGAAAGATTCCCACTGGGATTAAGGTTCACTGAGAACTATAATAGGGCTTAAAGCGGAGTTTTGCAGTCCCTTTGCCTGCAATTAGGAAGCAGCTATACCGGTGACTATATTGTCCCATCTTACAACACCACTATCAATTCCATTTCTGCAAATCCATTGCCAATGGCCCTGGATCCAACCAGATAACGTGCACCTGCCATGTTGGCAAACAAGCAAGATGCATCCTTTTAGTAGAAATTCACCCCCCCACCGGACATCTCTCATGGTAAAATAGATTCTTTTGTACCAACAAACAGCCTGCATGCATCTTGAACGTTCCCTTGGTTTCCGTGGAAATCTGCCAGCCCAGCAGTGGGTCTGGGAGACCAGCAGGGAAAAAGTTAATGCAATTGAATGCAGAGAAGAGAAAGCATTGAACTTTTCAGTGGTATTTTTCTGTTTCATTTTTTTAAATGCAGGCGCTTAAAACGATGTATTTATAACAGCTGGAGGAGTTTTATAGTGCTGTAAAATGCAGAGTTTTACAGACTTATAACCTGTTGTGTAAGGGGTGTGGGGGGATGTTGCTATGGAACAAAAATAATGATGTCACATTATTAGTACTTTTGCCTTCTATGTACCTGGCTGCTGGAAAATTACAGTGTTGCAATAGACATTGCAAAGATAAACACCCAAAATTTGGAACAAGAGCCGCATGGTAACTTGTTAAAAAATTAAACCCACCCACAGGAGCTGTTTCTTTGTTCTTGCATCTCCTGTGGTAGAGGAACAGAAATGGCTTGATGCTCATGATCAACTTGGCATTCACACAGGGTATGTTTCAAGCTCCACTTCCTTTCTCTTCATGCAGCACATCTTTAGGAAATAGATGGGCCTAATTTCCCTGAATGCCCTGCGGCTCCGCGGTTCTATATGGTCTTTAGCAAACGCATCTTACTTGAGCTCTGCTACCTCTTCCTGTCAGAGGAGAGGGATCGGGAAGAGAATCTCTCGGAGACAGAAGAGGAGTGAGACTAGAATATCTGGGTGATGTCTGTTGCCATACTGTCATCAGACTGGGATTAACCCGGGGGGGGGGAGATGGGGTTCTCTGTGGTCATTGTTACCTTTACTTTGACATTTCTTGAACATCCTGGTTGGGCTCAGGGCTTGCAGTCTGCCTAAGTGTAATCGTGTAATCATGTCTCCCTCATCAGGAGCAAGAGAGGGCTAGAATGCTCCAGATACTTGAAATTCCTAAATAACACGATTGCTTCCAGGTATGAGCTGACTTTCAGAGAGCTGGCTCCAACACTGCTGCACTACCCTCTCAAGTACATCTGTATCAAGAGGATCTCATTTAGCAGGGCACAGCTCTACGCAAATATACAGGGACAATCTGCTGCTGAAGTGATCGTGCTTCCTTAATGCAATGCTATGCTTCAACTGCTGCGCCTGTGACAGGGTCCAGTAGAGCTTGTTGGCTGTGCTCAGTGAATGTGGCTATTCTGGACTCAGGCTAGACTGTTTACAAACAGGGGAGACATTCTGCATCTATAATACAGCTTTTCTGCAATTCAGAGAAACACTTCATGGCTGACGTAGAGTTGTCAACAATAAGTGAAAGCCTCAACCCCCAGGAGCTTACACTTTAAATAGAAAGCAAGGGCAAAGGAATGATTATTCATCGTCAATTTGCAGATGAGTAGCTGATGCATACTGCAACTAAATGTCTCGTCTAAGGTTATGCAGGAAATCTGTGAATGAGCTGAGAACCAAACTCAGACCTCATTGTCCCAGCCTAGTATTGTCTTTCTTCTGTTTTGCTTTCTTGATACAGCTGCTGGTTCCAGGTGCAGAGCTACTAGTGACTGAGATCCTTCTTACATTTTAAGATGCATTTTGGGAAGAGCAAAGTGCAAAGGTGAAGTCTAACAGCAGACGTCTCTTGGCCATCCAGGTGATGGGTATACCCTCTCTTTTTGGTGGGGGGGGTAACTGCTGCCTGCTGAAATCTTTGTTCATTTTGTCAGATACTTGGTAGAGCCTTTATTGGGCTGTCTGAGGAGCTTAAGCTAGAACGCATCAATGCAGATTAGAACGTATGAGCCCTTGCCTTGTTTAATACGCTTATTCTCATGATACTTTTTTTGGCAAGACAGTTTTGCTGTTTGATTTGACAGAGGGAGAACTGAGGCACATAGAGACCTGATGACTTTTATCAAAGTACACGTAAAGTCAGTGGCAGAGGAGAGAGTGCATCTGGCACTCCAGAGTCCCAGGCTTGTGCAGTCATCACATCCCTGTCTATCCCTTCCGGCAGCTCCGCTTCACTGTTAAAATTGCTCAGAGAGAGCAGAGCAGGTAGCTGTCCAGAGATGGAAGAGGGATCATCCTGCAGATATGAGTGCTTGGGATATTCTCTGGGATCTTTATAACCTGGCACAACCTAAAGCAAGAGAGTCCATCCATATATGCGAGTATATAGGTTTTGTGAAGGAAGGCAAGCATTGGACTTGTGTCCTGAGAACGGGCAAGCCACTGTCACAGCCTGTCAGCTCCTTAGCCTGCGTGCTCTGTAATTTATCCTTTCCTTTGGCTGCTTAAGAGATGTCACTTTTTATGAACTGTATGTGTTGGGTGATACACGAATATGATCCATTTGACACATCAGTGCATAATTTTGCCTTTTGTATAGTGTAGGTGTGACTTGTGACACATGTAATGTGGTAATTTTCCTGTGACACTGATTGTGACATCTTGAGGGTAGCTACCAAGAGTTGGGAACAGCTTAAAGGATAAACAAGTCCAAGTCTGGGCCAGAAGTGTCCTCCACAGAGTCAGAAAGAAAAACTAAGCGAGGAGTCCTTCAAAGTGAAGGAGACATTCTGAAAAGTCTGTCCCAGCCACTGCATTTCACTGGACATCTGTTTTATTATAAAATGTGTTTATAGTAAATCATGGTCAGATTACTGTTCTCATTATTTGCAAAGGAAGCATGTTGTTGTCAATGTTTTAACTAGTACTTTTTGTAGTGATTGCGTCCCTTTAAACTGTAAATCTTGGATGACCTTGCAAATGGGAAAGGTTTGGGCAGTGGCATGCCAGGAGTGCAGGAGGAAAAAACACATTATGGTGGAATTGGAGGTGATAATGCATGATTAGGCACAGGCCTGAGTGATTCTGTGTTGAATAGAAACCAAACCGGATCTGTAGAGGGTGATGTATTGTTGGAGAGATGTCTTATAGCTAAGAAATACAACTGTCATCATTCTTATAGCAGTGAATACCTGGGTGTGCTGTGAATGCTTGCATTTATATACTGAAGAGTTACACTTTGGGTTTTGTCAGGTGGCTTATTTCTTCTTCTTTCTAGTCCTCAGCTGTTGTGTGTCGGTGCTATATGCTGCTAAACAGATGCCATGCAGGAAACAAGCAAGTTCCCTGTCACATCTAAGTCCTTCTTGCATGTATATGTTCTAAAAAGAAAAAAACTCAAAATAAAAAAAAACCTGTGCAAGTACCATTGCCTAAAAGTGAAGGAACTGTTGTTATTCCTGAGCATCCCTACCGACTGCATAAAGCACGTTGAAAGTGCATGAAAGGGAAGGGCTCTCAGATGCTCTGCTGTTAGGAGGAAGAACTGGAGACTGTTCACTGTCACCAAGCAAAAGATAAATACATCATGACTTGTGCTCCAGAGAAGTCAGCAAGAATTACATAGACCCTCGATCTTCCCATATGAACTGAGTCAAATCAGCTGAGGGAAGTTATACATTCGAATCCAACAGCACAGCTTCCTCCACGTGCCTGTATTTCGGGTCTCTAGCTCTGTGGGAATGCTTCCAAACAGGACCTAATCAAATATACTTTTTTTCTTGTCTAGTTTCTTGTCTTTTCCAGTGTCTCTTGGTCTTGAAAGAATTCTTAAAAGGGAAGCAGAATCCAGGATAAAAAAAAAAATGCTCTTTGTGGAAATATTGACCAAACCCACAGGAACAGATTCTGTTTTGGCTTGGCAAGCTGTGTCAGAATGAACTCACCTGCAGTAAAAGAAGTCAGACTAAATCATGCCTTTGGAGTCAAATCCAAATGCAACCAGCACAGAGATGATGTGCTAGCAGCAGACAATTCAAATAGGATGATAATGCCCAGCTGCAAGCCTGTTTTGGACACCTCATGAACGTACTTGGAGAAGAGTCAAAGTATCAACCTCCTTACTTTTATTTTGGTTCTTTTCCTAGAAGAAAGCTGAAGAAAAAGAAGAAAAACTACAACTTAGAGCAAGTAAAACAGAGCTGTAGGGGCTGGAGAATCCCACTTCCTCCTGGGATTTGTGAGTTATTCCTTGCAATTCAATTAAGAGGGCTTTGGGTTAAGTCTGTTGGCAGTGAACTTGGTTCTGGTCCAGGCTGAGGCAGCCTGCAACCTGTCACACGGCCTTGACCGTGCTAGTATATCTCACTGTGCCTTTTCTTATCCAGATACCAGATGTGGATTACACCGCCCAAGTGAGAAGAGCATGGAACAGCCCCTTTCAGTTCATTAGTGTCTAAGGCATCAAAAGAGATGGCAAAAAAGGATGAAGTACAACTCTCTATATGTGCACAGGTCTACTGAATTAAACAGGAGTACTGCCATGGAGGAGGCAGAACTGGAGCTTTAGGGACCAACATATTTTGGCAAGCTGTAATCCTAAGAGGGGCTGCTTTTTGCCTGATAATTCCTTGGACCTATCCCTGAAGCTTTGTCACGAGATGAAACACTCCTTTATAATGCACGGCTGGAAATACTTCATGCCCTTAAAGGTTTCTTCTATTGGCCAATATTTCCTACAGCATCATGTACTATACTGTATAGTAAATCTCTCCTCCATCAGACGGACAGATACAAAACAGAAAGTGATTTATTATTCTGTCCCATTATGCCTGTTTTCATAGAAACTAATTATTCTGCATTTTTGTATTAGATACTTTAAGAAAGATTACATTTTCTTACTTTTGGCTGATAAAAAAAATTAAATCCATCAGTTTTCCTAAACACATTAGAGTAAAGACAGAATTTCTGGTTCTAATTATTAATCAGTCGGATTTGAGGACATAGAATATTTGACTTAAGCTCAATATATGCACGAACAATGTCCCAATATCACATTTTGTATTGAAACAATTTTTCACTTTATTAAAGTCTTTAGGAGAGGAACCCAAGCTGCAGCTCTCGCTCAAGGTCGTGGGAGCTTAACGCAGCCTCATTGGTGTAACAAAGCTTAAACGTTATCTTCCACTTTACAGGCAGTACAGGCATCTTCTTCTCTCCCTTCCAAGCCCCTCACTATGCTTTGGGGTTGTAGGTATAAGGGAGAGGGAAACTATCCATCGTTCCCAGAGTCTGGGTGGTAATGCTAGAAAGAAGAGAGACCAGGGGCTTTGGAAAGAGTTAAGGTGGGTCCTGAAAATTTTGATAGAACATTTTCTGATCATGTTTATAGACTTGATTCTGGAAATCAGCCATGGTTTGGCAAACAGGATACGAGTGTGCGTATACCTGGGCACCTAAATCATCATGCTACATATACAGGAATAGGCAAAGTAAAGCATGGGTCTGACTGAATCTGAATGGGTTTCCCTGAATCTGATCTACTGGCAAGGACAAGCAGGTAGACTGGAGAATGGCTCCAATACTGTACGCATGTCATCACTGCCTCATGGAGCATAGAAGAGCTGTTTGGGCATAAGATAGAAGCTGTGCACTGGTGGAACCTGGAGGACCCAGCCCATCAGGCTTCTGCATGTGGGATCCAGCCGTTCTGCAACGCCTCTTGGCTAGGAGGGCAAAGCCCCGCATCCTTACAGTTGTATTTCTCCTTGATGCAGTAGTTGCAACAGGTTTGTTGTTACCGTTTGCTGTGTAAGCAGATCTTGTACTGAGGAAAGGGGGAAAATGACTGAATTTTGGTTTCATTTTAGCCCAGACTGCCTTGCAGTCTTCCTGGTTTGTTCTTTTTTAAATAAAAATATACATCAGCAGTTTAAGAGTTGAAAGAGATGGTGGTTTCAAGCAAATCAGAAACAGCTTAAATGTTTTCCACTTCACATTCCGGACTGTGGTTCTGTGGGAGACTGAGGATACTTGACTTGCAGAGACAGGTCAGACACAAGGCCTCATGGAAGTGAGGCTGAGTTCTGGCTCCTCCAGTTGTGTAGTGGATAATAGATAACCTCCTCACTAAAGAATTACCGAGCTTTTAAAATATCTGCCCCTCCCCAAAAGGGCATTTATGGTGTTATCCCAAGAACGAGACTTTCAGCAGAACTCAGTAAGGAAGCAGACTAGAGAACAGAGGCTCTGTTCTTGGCTTGCCTTTGAGGCTTAGCTTTAAACCAGTGGGTGGGCCCTGTTAAAATGAGTGGAAAGGGCTTGTGTCATTGTCATAGCATTCCTTGGAGACCCCAGGACGTTTGATGTGAACGAACCCTTCCATAGGCTTGGAACAATACTCTGTTCAGTGCATACCTTTTCCTGAAGGTGAACTTATCCATTCAGCCACTCCACTGCAGTTAGGAAGAATCTCATCTCACAGGTCTCATTTTCTAATCAACCATGCTCCATTTGTGAACATCACTTGTGTACACAATTATGGTACAGGCAGTAAAAGTGTAAGGTAGTTACGTAATTTGCAGACACCTGCATCAAATATTTCAATAAACTCATGCTAATGTCATATCAAATTTCCATTCTAGTGGCAGAAATGCACACAGTCAGCCAAGTATTTTCTGAAACTGGGCTCTCTCCAACAAGTGTGAGTATGAAGATCTTGTCCTCTTTCTGAGATACCAAGAGGCCTGTAATTCACTGTGTTATGCTCATGCTCAGAACCACATTTGCTTCTATAATAACAACTGCGAAAAAATCCAAACCCTAACAACCCTGTGTCTTTTCAGGCTCCCCCCGCAAAAGCCCACTGTCAACATAAAACGTAGGCCATCAAGATTAATGGCAGAGTAATGCACATAGATGTCATTTCCATTTTAATTCTAATCAGCGTTTAGCATGGCAAGTGTCACTGTAACGCAGCATATGGAAGCTAACACTGTCACTGCTGTCATGTGCGAGGGATTGTGGGTAACAGTCCAAAAGCTAGGCCTTTGCTCTGTTATTTTCTTCTAGCTAAATATCACGTTGCAGCAAATTAGCTTTATTTTTTTGTCACATGCTCTTCTGTAGCTGCTTTCTTAATATTGTTGACTCTGCAGGCTTGAGAGTAAGTGCTGCTGGTTGGAGGGAGGTAGTTTCAGGCTCCTTCACCTTGCTGATGCACTGAAACACGTCCCAGTCGTGTGTAGAAGGAAACAGAAAGAGCAGGGCTAGAACTGAGGGAGGTTTATTACCTCTCCTTCTCCAAGTTTGCGCAAAAATATTTTGCTGCCTCTTTCTTTCTTTAGCATTCCAGTGACTCAGAAATAATGCTGGGAAAGAGCAAGCCCCTGGCCTTTTCTCTCAGAGGCGCTATAGTGAGTGCCTCAGCCTGAACCAGGCTCCTCAAGGAGTTGAACATCCCTACTTTTGTTTCTCTAGCACACTGCACTGCACAAATGTCGGTCACACACATTGTGTGTGCCACTCATTTGGCCTCCTCGTGTGCCGCTGTCATTGAATCTGCATCTCTTGCATTTGCAGCGCACTGCCTTTGTGTATCTCCTGCTCTGTGGTGGGTTTGAGACTTGCCAATGATTGAAAGTCTTCAGAGAGGTCTCAGAGCTGAAGAAAGGACAGGGAGTTGTGCTGCTGTTGGGGGGGGGCACCCCTGTTCCAGGAACTCTGCTGATCCCGCAGGTCACCTGAGGCTCAGGTGAAAACTTATCCCTGGCTCTATTTTTCTGGATCCTCCCATCCTTTAACATTCAGGACTTTGTTTATTCTTGTAGATACAAGCAACTGCAGAAGAGATAACTGATTGTATCTGTAATTTTTCTTCTCATCTGCAGGCTCCCAGTTTTGACTAACTATTCTTTTAAAAAGAATAAATAGCCCTTGGGAACATGTGGACTGGAAACTGAGATCTCGTGGCACTGAAATGTGCCTGCGTAGCTCATATACACTTCCTTGATAATCCTTTTCCTGACTGCTGTTCTCCAGGGCAGATAATGATTTTATCTGTGGATGTCACCCCTAGAATATCCACAAGTTGTATTCTTGAATGAATTTTCAAAATAATCCCATTGCCTCGTTTGGCTCTGCACAGTACTTGACCTTGGTGTGTCATTGCCTGCCTTAGGACAGTTGTCCTGCACCTTTCTTAAAGTGGAAAGAGAAAGGGTAACTGCTGGTCTCTGGGGAGGTTTGTCAGGATGGGGGAAGGCTCCATAAGGACTTCCCTTATGTAGTCACATAGGACTTACTGTCACATTTACACGGGCCTGCTACAGCAAAGGCATTGCTGTTCAGGCTCTCTCCGTTTGCCATCAGGAGCCTGACCCAGTAGGACTAAGCCTCTGCTTAGCTGAGTCCCCATCATAACATACACTGTTCACTGCTGGCAGCACTTCTGTGCCTGCGTCTCACCACGCTTCCCGCACAAGTCCTGTGGTTCTCATAGACCCAGGAAAGGGGCAGGGATGTCAGCTATTGTGTCTGGTTTGTGGACAGAGTTGACAAATAGAAATTTTCCTTTTTTCTATTTTATTATTCAAGGAGAGGCAGCCTAATCTTTCTATTTTTTTTTTTAAATTACAACAGAATCCTCTCCTGGCCACAAAGCAGCATATCCAAGAGATTATAGTTTCCACTTTGTCATCTCTGTTGTAAAAAGCTTATCAATTGGATGTTTGCACTACACTTAGATTACAGGCAATGTGTTCTAATGGATGGGACTGGGACTTAGAAAGCTTGAATTTTAACTCCATCTCTGCTACTGGTTTGCTCCATGCCCTTGCAAAAATCACTGCATGGCTGGTTTCTTTCTATTGTTCAGTTTGCATTTTATCAGCCTTTATGGAGAACAGCCTGCTCTTCTCATAGATACGAAATCCAGTACGGTGGGGCTGCCCCACTCAACGCAAAAACTGCGATTGCCCAACACGTGTTCTGTCGAGGCATCCCAGCTTCCTTCTGGCATCTGAACTTGTCTCAGGCTTGAAAGGGTCAACACAAAGAGTGTGGCAGAGTTGTGCTAGATTAAGACCAGACATCTCTAAGCAGTTACCTGCCCTGTCTATCTTCCCGTCTGTCCCAAGGCATGGGTGTCTGATCTGCCTGGGAGCCAGCTCCTGGACCACCACAGTTTGCAGCCTGGCATGTTAAGGCAGAACCACTCTGCAGCGCAGTGTATAACCATTTCACTAATCTGATTTTACTTTGCCACAAAAAGTAGTCATTGGATGAAGGAAGGAAGAGTTCCCAGAATGCATGTCTACTATCTATTCTAGCATCACATTTTAATTTTTTAGCACTGAAAACCACCTCTAGTACTGCATTTCCTTAAAGCTTTGGTCACCACGTGCAAGAGGATTGCATCGTTGTAGCTGCCCTGGCACAAAGCAAGTATCAGCAAGCTTAAACATCGTGAAATCTCAAGCAGAAATTCACAAATATGAGCTGAACAGCCCTGTGCCCTGCCACTTCTCAGTCCTTGCTATTCAGACCAGATTGAAGGCATGACTTCTTTTAAACAGACCTCCGGCTCCTTTGCTGTGAAGGAGGCTTCGCAGAAGCAAGCTTTGATTTCCACGGCTTGCTTGGAGAGTTGAAGCACCTATGTCAGATGGTACAAAAATACGCAATGCCACTGCGTCTGCATGTAGACACCTAACAGAAAGACACAGAGATCAATTTCAAGCTGGAAAGGGAGTCTTTTATATACAAGCTTTCAGACATATTCCTGTTTTTCCTGACAAGGATAGAAGAGCACCGTCAAAAGCTTCTAAAACATTTCTACAGCACACATCTATCTGTCTATCTTCTCCCTTTCTCTTACTCCCTTTCCCCCTATACATGCCTGCCTACTATATATAGACTCATCGCTCTCATGATTTATATTACTGCTTGACATCTTCAATAGAAGTGCTGGCTTGTAGCTTGGGATGTGTTTTAGAAGGACCAAGTTTGAAAGCGAAGCTTGAGCAGAGCCTTCCACTCTTGCAGCATTCCTGAGCTCCCTGCCTTTCTTGTATGTAGATACCGCACTGGTCATATAACTATAGGGGTAGGTGTCTGTCACCCAGTGCCAACTTACAGCTGAGTCTCTGTCGTGCGCATTGGAGATAGAAGCCTTCATGGCTGAGGTGTTCATTGGCTTCTCTGCTAAGGATGAGAGCAAAGAAACCATGCCAGTTTGACTGGGACTGTTCTGGATTTTGAGGTACATCACTGGTAGACTGATGCCTTGGCCATTGTCCCAGACCTGCTTGTTAGAGTACTTTCCTCAGCTCCCTGCTTGCCTGGTTCTCTCCCCAGAGACTCCCCTATTTCTGTAAATCAGCACAGTTCTCTCTGCATACTGGGAGTCAAGAACAAATAAAACTAAAGCTTGTTAGAGGGGCAGCTGGAAAGGAGAGGTGCAGCCTGCAGGGAAGAGTGGAGCTTGTGCCCAGACAGAAGCCCAGATCCCTGTTCAGGGATGGTGCTGGCTAAAAGGAAGGGCTGCAGGGTGGGGAGTTAGGAGAGGGCTGAAACCAAGGAGCACAGGAATGGCTGAAGCAGGTTGCTGGTGAGGAGAGGGCTCTCACTGTTAGTAGGCAGGAGGCAGTAGGGGAGCCTGCGCTCCCTTACATCGTGGAGATGAGAAGGCAGAGCACCGATTGCTCTTCCCCTTTACCTGCAGTGCTGAAGTAGCTAAAAGACATTGTTTCCCCACAACAGGAAAGGAACTGAGGCAGCAGCCTCATCAGTATACCACGCAAGACAACTGATAGAAAGCATTCCCCAGTCAGTACCGTTCTAAAGAATCTTTAAAAGCTATTTCTTTTCTGTTTCGTAGCAATCTCTTCAGTCCTCGCTGATACCTATGGAAAAAACCCCTGAACCGCGACCTAGCTCTGAAAACAAAAACAAAAAATAAACCCCAGCAGACATCACGGAACTGGGATCAAGAGATAACAGCAGAGAATTCCTCTCCTGCATGCAGGTTAATTAAATGACACAGATAACCTTGTGCATGCCCAAGAAAAGTGTGTTTTCTTTCTGAAATCATATCAATCATTTAATTATCCCACTTCTCACGCTGCCATTATCTAGAGCTAAAGGCTGCACAATTATTTCTTGATTTAATTTTTTAAACTCACCTTTTTTCTTTCAAAGTCTGAGTTATCACTCAGTTAAAGATACATGTAGGCGCTCTAGCCCAGATCTGACCTCCCAGCTTATTTTTTTCGCAGTTCTTGCATTTCATTTCTCATCACAGTATATGCTAACAACTTCTTAGTGGTGTATGCAGCAAGTTAATTGGTATTTGTCACGCATGGTGAAGTAAGATGCTCAAAGTCATAGAGTAGGTCAGTGTCAGAGAAGGGGTTCATTCCCAAGCTAATGAACTCTTTCCGCAGCCTGCTTCTGTCTCACCTTGTTGGCTTTAGGAATCAAAGATGGTCTTTCAGACTTTGAATGCTCTCAATCTCTGTAAAAATAGGTTTAATTAGTAACTCAAATCAAAGGAAGAAAAGATTGCTCGTCTTTTCTGGTGATAAATATGCTGTGAATTCATCAGTACAGGTGTGCTGCAAACAACGCACCACACAGTTTGGCCATAGCTGACTGACTCTGATCAAAATAAAATGACTTCTAGAACACTTGAGCGTGTTGCAGGGAAGAACTGGATTTACTACATCTGTGTGGTGCAGGACTGAAAAACAGGGCAGGCTTCAGGACAGAACTGAGTAAAATCAGCTCAGCTGCATTGGATTGCAGGACTGGAATGGCAGGTGGAGCTGTGAGTGTGTGAAATACGTTTGCAGAGCCGGATGGGAGCCTGAGGCTGCCACGGCAGTGAGGGTCTGCAGGACACAGGACCACATACTTTCTTCTGGTCTCTGAACTGTTTTTCCAATTTCCAAGGTTCAAATCTTTCACGAACCACCAAACTTGCAAACCCACAGTGTGTGCCAGAGCCCACTATCCTCTCCTCACCTCTCCTCTCCTCACCTCCTAGGCAGCTCATCTCCTAGGATGTTCAATCCACAGATATCTGCTTTTGGACTACTGAAAGCAGGGTGGTGGGAGGCGAGGAAGGAGCGTGTGGGGAAGTGGCAGCAATGGAAAGAACTTCCTGTGCATTAGGAGGAAATTCTTATTGGCTTTGACTGCAATTTGTGCCGTGACAGCCTGGGTCCCTCGACAGCTGTTTTTCCTGCGCTGAGTGCTCTGCTTGCTCTTGTTCACATTGCATTCTCCAGGACTATATTATTTTTTTTTCTTAACCAAAGAGCTGCCAGCTGGTGTTGTTGATGACACCCCCAGCAGCAGGAACAAAGGCCAGCGCACACTTTGCACAACACTCCTTCTCCTTCCTATTCTATTTTAGCACTAATAAAAACATTGCCATTTTAAACAAGCAGCTGGGAGTGTCACTAATTTCAGTCTTTTCATGAAGGTGGTTTGGCAGAGCTCTTTTTTTGTACAGCCCTTCTTGCCCCAGAGCTATGGCTGGGTAAGAGCTGGCCAGAGTCCAACCCCGCTCCACATGCCAGATGCCAAACCCTCAATCTGCAGCAGTCTGTAACCCTAACCTACCCACACCGCTGCAGCAGCCCTCGCCAGCTGCGTGGTCCCTTTCTTCAACCCCTGCACAGACTTCCTGTGTCATCCTCTGCTTAGAATTGTCCCTGATCACATTATCCATTCTGTTGAGCTTCTGCTCCCTCCATTGGCAGTCACTGCTGTCCCTCCAAGGGCACAAATCCCTAACCTACCCACTCTTCCTCACGCAGAATTAGCCCACAGCAGTCACTCTATTGCAACAGCCTAACAGCTTACGTTTTGAAACTGAAGGAATTTGATGGAAAATTATTATATGCCTTTTAGGATATCTATGGAGACTTGCTTCTGAGTTTAAGGAATGTGAAGTGAGCAGTGGGCTTTGGCACTGTGGACTGGCCAGAGAGGAGAATCTCTCAGTCAGAAGTGACAGAGACCATAGCCTGCAAGGTGAAATCAGGGAATACTGGTCTAGATTAATCCCATATAACTTTAGGAACTTAACTGAGGTGCTTCAAGTGGGAATCATAGAATCATTTAGGTTGGAAAAGACCCTTTAAGATCATTGAGTCCAACTGCCAAACTGAGCATTAAACTGCGTCCCTAAGCACTACATCTACCCGTCTTTTAAATACCTCCAAGGATGGAGACTCAACCACTTCCCTGGGCAGCCCCTTCCAATGCTTGGCAAGGCTTTCAGTGGAGGATTTTTTCCTAACATCCAGTCTAAACCTCCCCTGGTGCAACTTGAAGCCATTTCCTCTCATTCTATCACTTTTTACTTGAGAGAAGAGACCAACACCCACCTCATCACAATCTTTCAGGGAGCAGTAAAGAGGGATGAGGTCTCCCCTCAGCCTTCTCTTCTCCGGGCTAAACAGCCCCAGGGCCTTCAGCTGCTCCCAAAACCCTGTGCTCCAGACCCTCCCCAGCTTTGTTGCCCTTCTCTGGACATGCTCCAGCCCCTTCTTGTACTGAGGTGCCCCAAACTGAGCACAGCATTCAAGTTGCGGCCTCACCAGTGCTGAATGCAGGAGATGATCCCTTCCCTGCTCCTGTTGGCCACACCATGGCTGATCCGAGTCAGGATGCTGGTGGCCTTCTTGGCCACCTGGGCCACTGCTGGCTCATGTTCAGCTGCTGTTGACCAGCATCCCAAGGTCCTTTTCTGTAAGGCAGTCATTGGCAACCATTTGTCCCCAAGTCAATGGAAAGCAAGAAGCTATTGAAGACCTGCTTTACACTCTGGAGGTGATTCTTTCTCCCCTGACTGTAGAGGAAGGCATGATAAGGTTTCCATCTCAGATGCTGAATTTCAAGTAGCTATATTTGGATGCAATGAGTCTGGGCTTTGGAAATCTGCTAGTGCTTACAGTGGCAGAGTCAGAGGCTCCTACATCTGTCCTATAGAAGTTTTCTATTTTTTTCATCCAGTACCTGCGTAGTTACCTGTCTAATACAAACAAGTTGAGTGTGTAACTCGTGCTGGGAGTGACCTCATGAAGTGCTGAGGTCTGGATGTCCAAAATAAACACACCTACCACTGGCTTTTTTGAGATACAACATTAACCTGAGTCACTGATTTTCCTCTCTCTGATGGATATCCTTTCCATACCCTTTCCATTTCCATTATATCTATATCAGCATGCATGAGAGAGAGAAAGTGTAAATAGAGTCAGGGCACATGGTAAAGAGCAGGGTAATACATTTTTTATTCCCACCAGTTAGGGATGACAGCATCACATATTTACTCTCAGTGAGTTGTGAATGTTTGCTTCTAACAAATGTAAATCAGGAGTGTGGTACTGCACCATCCATCACTCAGTATTTTTAGACCATTCCAGAGTTGCTGAGGTTGTACCTGAAGTCGCTGGTGTTATTAATAGGGGTGGCAGTGATAACAAGAAGCTTTGATGCCTTATTTCCCAGTGGGCTCAGTCCTGCACAGTGTGTATTCTGTATCTGTATTTTTCCAGCCTTGACTTGTCTTCTTGCCCCTCTGGTGTTTGAGTGACAACCTTCATTGTAAGCATCTTAAGAGAAGCCATGATCATTTTCATCACCTGCACTTGCCCACTGTGTCTTTCAGGCTTCCGAAGGATCCATCCCATCCCTTTAAGTGGCAAACAAGCAGACAGAGCAGCGCACCTGGGTAACCTTCAGGTTAGAGGAAAGTCAGCATCTGAAGGTGTCTTGTCACAGATTGTGCTGGGCACTGCGGTGCGCTAGCAGGAGGTGGGAGGGGAATAAGGAACATGAAAGCAGATGATTGATTTAGAGAGATGGCTGTCTGCTGTCAGCAGCCTGTCACTGCAGAGCAGGTAACGGGTGATGAAAGCAGCCTGTAGGGCCACTCAGTCACCTTCTTTCTCTCTTTCTCTTCATTCCTCCCACTTGGAGGGCAGGGGCAATAGTGTGTGTGGCCATGCAGTCAGCCTCTCTTGGGGCTCACATCTAATTGCACTTCAGCACGAAAAAAGGTGGAATGTCTCCATATTTGCTCATATTTTAAAACAACACTAGAAAAACCCCACCCTAAACAATTACCAGTCTCTCCACCTACTCTCCCACTCTCCATTGTTCCTGCACAGAACTTGTCAGCCTTCCATCCCTAAGAGAGACGAACTGCAGGCAGGGAGGAGGGGTGAGAGAAGGCTGGGGGCTGGAGCCATTTAAGCTGTCACCAACTCTATCAGTGCATTTAAATCACTGACACAAAATTACAGTGCCACATATTGCAGTTCAAAAACAACCAGAACCAAAATTCCCATCAGCATAGCATCCTTCCTCTGGATGATGCATTTCCTAACTTTATAGTGTATTGGTATACAATGAGCAGGACAGGCTCACGGTTCAGATAGTGTAGCAAGGATCTATCCATGGAACTTTTTTCTTCTGCTGGGTAAATCAAATTCAAACAGCACAAGCCATTTAGCTCTCCTCTTTCTTTCTATTTAAATAGGTTACTGCTGGTAAGCGCCATAATAGTTAAGGATCTGTCAGCAATTCCAATACAAAGAAGAGCAATCACACCTTTAAGCAGACTCCCAGTGATGGTCTATAGACTATCAAAGTTAAATAGATTCTTAAAATCCTAGCTGTTAGGGCTGGGAAATCTTTCAGCACTAATAGTGCATGACTGTTCCCTGCAATGAAATCATCATGATAAGTGCTTTAGCCCTGCTTCTCCAGAAGAGCTCATCGTGCCCTTGTGGACACCCCTCTTCAGGTCAGGTATCCCATCATCTGATCTGTATCAGGTTTAGAACTGGTCCCCTCAAAGCATCTTCAGTCAGGGCCTCTACTTTTTCAGGGATCTGTGGTCTCAGGAGTAAGTGCTGAGGCAGACCTATCTGTCTCAGTACCTAGAATATCAATTTTTGCCCTGCCAGATCTCTGGCTTTGCCTGTGATCACAGTGCCTGACCCTCACAGAAGGGAAGGGATGGTGGTTAGTGCCAGCTAGTAGAGATCTCCTTTAACTGAGATTTATGGAGTAATTGCCTGTCTGCAGCACATGGATACACTGTTGGCCATGCCTTTGTTCCCCTTCAGTTCCTCTTGAATGCACTGTGTACTAAGCATTATCCTCTCTCCCCGGGCTGCCCTTCTCAGAGATACGCTCTTCCATTCCCTGAAACTCATATCAAAGCCAGTAGCTCTGGATTTTTGCATCAACTCTGCTGCACCTTTTCTGAGTTCTCTGCAGTTTATTTCCGTCTCCCTTGTGTTACCTAATGTGACTCCTGTGTGTGTTTGATACTGGTTCTTCTCTGATGGTAGTCTGTAGCAAGCTGCAAGGGAATAATACAGGAAACAGGGCATGTACTCAGTGATCTTTCTCTTGATATATTCTCCCAGTTCTCAACAATTTGTGATATAAACACTTCTTGAAACAGAGTTTGGGACAGGAACAATAAGACTAGGGAAAATAGCTGGTGCGTCTTCATTGCTTGACAGCCTCTTCTGAGGTGGGACAGAGATTTTTTTTTCTTGACAAGATTTAATGAGATGCTGTAGAACAGTCTGTTCTGATGTGTTGAACTTCATGTTTTCACTATAAATTCCTATGAGAACATACAAAGGAAGCTACAAGGAGCTGCTTGATTTTAGGTCATACTATATTTGTTAAAAGTGGGAGACAAGGTAAACAGACTTCCTTTTCTTGCTAGGACACTGATAAAAAGGCACGGTATCAAATGAAGATTGAAAAAAATTGGTTTCATTGAGAAAATACTGATTGCAGCAAGAGAGTTCAGAATGTGTGAACAGAAACTCCTCTCAATGTGCTAATACCTCATTTTGACACAAGTTGACTTAGTAAATGAATGAAGCAAAATAAGATATTAAAGTTGTTCCAGGTTGTCTTTTCCAAGGATTACTGCCACCGCAGCTTACAGGGTAAGCGGGTTTACAGGTTCCAGCAGTTCTGCCTATGAGCTGCCTGAAGTGTACGGAGTGACTGGCTTTGCTTTGACACAGGCTAAGCAGCTCCCATCAGTTCTGCAGACCTGGCCTCCTCTGGCAGAGGGAGAGGGACAAACAGCTTGAGGGTAGAAGCCTCTCACAACATTGCAGCCATTTGCCAAGTGAACAAGCCCTCACATGTTGAGCAAACTACCCGAATGCTGTGCCCTGATGTTGTTCCATTTGGTTTCATCCTGTAAAAGGGTAAGATCACTGATACTCTCCACTCCGCATCTCGTGGAGTAGCTGTTGCTGCAGCAGCAGATTAAATGTCTTTGTCCTCATGGAAAGTGAAGAATAGGACTGTTCCCTCCCTCTACTCTTTTATTTTTGTGGCTGCTTTGGATATTGCTTTTTACTTGACCCTTGACACGTTCTAGTCGTTTTCATTTAGTGAAGGTAATTGTCCTCCAACAAAGCCCTTGCAAGGAGGGAAAGAAGGTGCTTAAGAGAGAATAATGCAGAACAAAATGCATCAATGCCACGGTGTACCCAGATTCTTTTCACCCAAACTGAAAGCTCAACCCTGTCGTCTCTCCAGCAGCAGAAACACTAATGGCCACCCACACCTGCCTGTGCATTTCAGGGATGTCCTGACAAATGAGCTTGAAGTCGTGTGTTCTGTTCATTTAGGTCTTCGGGCATGGGATCCTCTCACTTCCACCAAGGTCACAATGCTTCCTTACCCTTTATTGGAGTCGTGCAGAATCACCTCAAGCCAAAGTAGCCCTTAACTTCTTTCTCTGCTTTTGTTCTCTTGAAGTCAGAGGTGCTATATTGGACTCATTTCCTGAGTGCGGACAATATAGCAGTAAGTGCGCTTGGTATTACTCCTCTGCTGGTTGTAATGATTACTCAGCAGACTGAGATGTGAATGTAGTCATCTTGCATCAGTTCCTAGCATGGCAGGGCCCCACTGAAATCACTACATAGCTGGTCTTTGTTACAAACTGGTGCCGAAAATGCCCTTGCACACCTTACTGTATTCTTTCTGAACACAAATGACACACAGAAATGCAGTATGGGCTATGCCATGCTCAGCCGGGGAATCTTCTTTACTTGTGGTGCCTCTCCCAAGATGTGGTTAGACTTTAAGCAGACATGTCCTTTTGAGAAAAGAAAGACATAGGTTTTCCTCATCAATGCAACTTTAAAATATTAAGCTGCGTGTGTTTCTGGGAACAGGTATTTGCTGTTCCTTGAGCAGGATTGTAATTCTTCTGTAGAGCATGAGAGCCATGATTAGGAAGCCAGGATTGCTCGGCTCACAGGAATCCTGCCATTGTCTTTGATTGCATGGTATTAACTGTAAATTATACCCTTTTGGAGACCACATGTAAAAATAAAATAAAAAAAATTGTCAAAAGACAGAGAAAATATTGATTCTGAAGGTAGTGGAAACTATGGTTCAGTTAAATGAGAACCTTAAAAAATAATAACAAATGAGCAGTCATGAGGGTGAAACAGGGACTGGATGAAGAGGGCTGTGATTCTCCCCTTAGGCATACAGAGATTTCCAGTAGCCCCATTGCAGGAAGGAAATGTCACTGGTTTGAGTAAGAATCTGGCTCAAGGTATTAAGGAGGAGGCACAGAGCATGGATAACAGGGTTATTATTAAGGTGCTGGTGAACTCGAAGCTTATTTAATTAAAAGCACAATGTATGGATAAAAATGGAAGAAGCTACAGCCTGAGCCTGCTGCTATGAACTCTCAGATTTCTGAGGCCATTTCTAGCTTTTAGTGACACAAGTTTCCACGTCAGGTTGTTCTCAGGAGTCAGCTCTGTCTGTTGTTCTTTGCTGATGGCAGATGCCATTGCAATCAGTCAGCCTACAATTTCACTGGTAAACTGGAATTGCAACTGGACTTTGTCTGGCTCCAGTCCCTGGAAGCCTCCCTGCAAAAGCTTTGGAGGTGCAAAATGGTGGTAGAATTATAATCACTGACACTCTTCAAGCCAGAGGCTGCTGAAAGCTGAATATAGATAACCTGGAGAGATAATGGGCTTGCAGAAAAAGCAAAGCATATAACAGGTGCCTTTTTTTTTTTAATAGATTCATAGATTTTACAGCCAGACGTGTCTATTAGGTCATTGAGTATGGCTTGTTGCATGGCGTAGGCCAGAGAATTTCTCCCAGAGATTCCTGTGTCAAGCCCATAACTTCTGGCTGAGCTAAAGTGTGTATCGTTAGAGCACACACGCTGTGGATGCAATTCAGACATAACAATTCTATGAATCTATTTATCTTTACCAGTTATGGGATCTATGCCTGGTTATCCCAGTCCTGTCTGTTGAAAAGGCTAAATGAAGGTCACTGAGCAAAGACTGCAAAGGAGAAAAACAACTTAGCAAATCTTTGAACGAATATCCAGGACAACGCCTGCAATGTAATACCCATTAGTGAACTGTTTGGACTCCTGCACCGTGCACTGAGTGAGGACAGTACTCATTCTGTAGGTTTCTGCTCTTTCTTTGTTCTTGGAGTCTTAGTTTTGCTGGAAGCTCAGTACACAAAGACAGTAAAAGCCCTCCTCTTACTATTCCTTTGGCACATTTTGTTATTCTTAGAATTCACCTCTAAGGTCCCCACAGTCATAGATCTCTGACCAAAACAACATTTTCATTCCTATCAAGTTGGTTGGAAGCCTTTTTCCATCCATACCAACTCACTTTGTCTCTGCAGTAGTTAGTCAGATGTTTTTATCTGGAGTCCTGGCAGGAGACCTCTCCTTTCTTCTGGGCAGCTTCTGCCACTACGTCAGTTCAGGATGGATTGGCACTTGTGTCTTCTTGCCTCAAGATTCCATCAATAAATCCATGAGTTTTCAACTATCTTTTATGCCCCAAGCACTATTAGTTCCATGAAGATTATTTTCTTTTTACCTTTCCAGGCTCTACGGTCCCAGTACAAAGCCCAGGTTGGCCACCCTATTGTCCTGAATTTTTCCCTTCCAGATCTTCTTGGCAGCCTGTGTGTTGTTGGTATTTCTGGAAAGGGACACTACAAAGATAATTCAGGGGGGGAAAATGCAGTGGTTTCTGGAGTGGTAGTCAAAGGATTTTAAGAAGATTTATATGACATGTTACTTATGACTCAAGGGAATGGATTTTTTGACCTAGGAAATCCTTCTGTTGTTCATATCACCTTTTTTTTTTTGTAGGGAAAAGTAGGCCAGGGACCTTTACAGACTTTCTCTCTTCTCATTCTGTGAGGTTTTCTCCTTTTCCAGAGCCTTCCTCACTGGAAATCCTTATACATCCACAGAAGGCAGACTGGACTTCCTTTTGCACTGTACCCCAATACTCCTTGAAAAGCAAGAAGGTCCCTGCAGAGGAGGGGAGCAACACTCTGAGGGTAGCTAGTGGATCTCTGATCCCAGGGACAAACCAGGCTGTTATTCACTCCTTGTCACAGGAACAGAAAACATTTTTATGTGACAGCTCAGCCAATTGACCTCAGTAGTTATCTACTGTATGTTTCTCTTAATAGATATTCTCACAGAAAGGCTATGATAAAAGAGTTGGGAAGGGAGGGAAGGAATTACGTTGGATGGTGAGAATGAAAGAGGCACAAGCAACCTGAGCATGACATGTTCTTATGAAGCCTGCCTTTTATTTCCTGTGTTTAGAGAAAACAGTTCTCAGTTTATGGCTTTTGTTCAATCAGAGAGAAAATGAGCTATAAAAGTAGAGACAGGAAGGAGTTAACCAATTTCCAATTCAGTCTGTTACAATTTGCTTCAGTAATAATAATAAAAAAAGAACAATACTGAGAAACATAATTTTTAAAATGAAGACTACTAAATCAATAGGCAGTACATGACTAATCATTTTCTGTTTTCTTGGTGGAAGAAGGTAGAGCTGTGATCTGAAATCAAAAGCAGAAGTCCCCGGCTTCTCTGCATTTCTGACAAATTCTGCTTTACTGTAATCCACAAGAAAGGAGATTTTCACACGAGCATAAATAAATGCTGGTAAATGGCACTAGAATCCCTGCCCACTAGCATCATCTCATTTTGTGGAGTGAGAATGAAATCCATTTGGTGCTAGATGAGTTAATTCCCCAAATACTGACATTTGTTGCCATTCAAATGTTTCAGCTTGAGACACAGCGGTCAGGGGTGGCTTAGTCACTTACACAATCTTCAGTTGTGGTGGGACTTCACATAATAGCTACTTAAGCACGTGTTTGACTTGAAGTGTGTGAGCAGTCCTGTCAGCTTCAGTGAGACTACTGGCTCTGTAAGAAAGGCAGGTGTTTCAGTGCTGCTTGAACCTGCCACTCCAGGAGTAATTTGTAAAATCCTATTTGTACAAATAGTTCTCAAAGTAGCGAACAAAGGTGAGAAAATACTCTCTCTAGACATTCAATACTCCTAGAAGCACACAGCATCAGTAAAAGACTGGGAGGAAACGCTCAAGAATTTCAGCATGCAATGCAGTTCCTCAAACAACTTTGAAATTTTCAAGCCAGACTTCATAACATTCACCCTGAGTCTCCACAGCCCTCCGGCACTTAACCGCCCCTGTGCTCTTCTTGGGTTTGATAGTAGATGTCTTTGATACCGTAGCTTCTTAGAAATAAACCAAAGTGTGCTGGCTAATGGTTATGAGCATTTTTCTGTATGGTATCTTACACCCTGAAGGACTCAGTGCGGCTGTCACAGTTGAGTGCATCCCAATCACAATCATTGCTTGATGGGATGAAGTGAACAAAAGTTTTAAGTTCAAGAGTTTTAACGTGGTACCCTGCCAACTCCCACAAAGCATTTGGTGGTCTGACAAAGTACTGCGCGGACTGTGGGGACATGATGCATCATACCTGATAAACTCTGTCCCCAAGTGCCATGGCCGCACGCTGTTTGAAACCCCTCCGGGGATGGAGACTCCAGCACTGCCCTGGGCAGCCTCTGCCAGAGCTTCACCACTCTTTCAGTAAAGAAATTTTTTTAATATCCAGTCTAAACCTCCCCTGGCTCAACTTGAGGCCATTTCCTCTCATTCCACCTCTTGTTACTTGGGAGACAAGACAAGCACCCCCCTTGCTGCAACCTCCTTCCAGGGAGCTGTGGAGAGTAATAATGTTTCCTCTCAGCCTCCTCTTCTGCAGGATAAACAACCCCAGGTCCCTCAGCTGCTCCTCATAAACCCTGGGCTCCAGCCCCTTCCCCACCTCCATTCCCTTCTCTGGACACACTCCAGCCCCTCAATGTCTTTCTCATAGTGAGGGGCCCAAAACTGAACCCAGGATTCAAGGTGTGGCCTCACCAGTGCTGAATACAGAGGAAGGATCACTGCCCTAACCATATGATTGATGTCATCTAAGCAGATCAAACCCCACTATTGCTTCTGAACAGTGAGGGAGTAATTGACATAAGCAAAAGGAATTTTGATTTGGCAGGAAGCCCTGGGGTGCATTTTCTAGAAGATATTTAAATATCAACTGAAGGTTACTGAGCAATAGGCAAGAAAAAAACAAACTTTGGTTTAGCGAAACTCCTTTTGCAATGGAGCCTGTGTTTTGAAGGTGCCTGCGTTAGTATACAAGTGTTTGTGGGAGATTAGTACTTATTAACTAATAACCTTTGATTATGTTTACTCCCACCGCTGATTTGCTCAGGTGTTTGTCACAGAGAAGTAGCAATAAGCTTCAGTGACACGGCTTGTTCATGCTTCAGTCTGCAGAGTTTTGTAATTTCTTGGCAGCTAAGTGATGGATTACTATTTTCTGCAAAAAAATTCCTCTTTCCTGAAAGGCCTTTAGTGCAAGGACTCTGGGGTAATTAGAAAAATAATAACCTTGCAATACCCTCTTGATCTGGTTTTAATGAAATGAAGTGTGGGGAGGGTGGGTGCTTTGTCCATAGTCAAATAGTGAGTAAGCGGCAGAACTGAAAATAGAGCCCAGGAGTCCTGATTTCTACTCTTTGCCTCTAAGAAGCACTTCCGCTACGTGTTGGGTTATCAGATGTTTAAAGACTATCTGTCTTTTTTTGTACAGGACTGAAAAAACATAAATGTAGTGTACAGGGAAATCTTGCATTGGCAGGAGCTGGACCAGATTAATTAGCAGACTTACGCTGGGCCCTCATTCAGTTCTGTGCAACTCAATCATGGTTTATTGAGCACATCAGTCTTTTCTGAATGTTACTTTTAAAAGAGCTGGGTGAATTATCACCTCCATTTCGAAAACCGTGAAATAAAAGCACAGAGTAGGGGAAGTTACTTGCCCAAATTCACGAAGGGAATTTGGACACACCTGTGAATTTTACTTTTTCCTCAGAAAAATCTGTTTTCTCTTAGACTGCATTGTTTCCAGAGTTAGGAATGTGCATCCCTGGTAGGGCATTAAAACCCAAGCAGAGTTTCTGGAAACATGAGTGAGTACCTTCCAGCATCTCAGCCCTGAATTTAAAAAAATCAAGTTTCTAAAACAATTGTACAAATTTAACAAATGCCAGAAACTGCCAGTCTGACACCTGAAGAGATGACATTACCTCTTCACAGCTCGGTGGGGACTGTATACAGTGCCAGTGTATTCCTTGAAAAGTGAAAAGTGAAAACAGTCCGTGTACCTGTGCATCAGAACACATCAGGAAGGAGAAGTAATAAGGTAATGGAAGATGTTGCACCAACACACTTCAGTTTCTAGAGGAGCCTGCAAGATTAGAGAGCTGCTTCTAGAGAAGATTGGGATATTTGTGCTGTAGAGGGCAAAAAGTTCTGTGCAATGGGATACGCAACCATTCAGTTGCCTTTGGCTTAGCTGCAGGGGTTTGCCTTTAAAGAGGGAGTGAGGGGAAATCTATAGCTCTTGAAAGTTCTTCTTTCTTACCCTTTATTTCTAAATCCTCCGAACCTCTGATTTTTTATTTCCTGGGCTATAACTATAAACTGCCTGAATTGCTGGTTTTCAATCTAATTTCCACTAGTCCTGTCACAAAATCTGATAGACAAAATACCCTTTTCATAATACAGTTGGCACCAAGTTGAAAGCAGCAAAGACTGCAGTCCTGCCTGTATGCTTTGGGCTGGCATTCGTTGGGTAATATCACTGCAAGTTTCCCAAACTATACTGCACTGTATTGTCCAACAGTCTTAGTCACTTACCTTTAGGATTAACTCTTGGTAGTCTATTTGTAGTGGCATTGCCTGGCCAAGTGATCACTCGAGGAGAATGAAACCAGAACCTCTGGTTTAAAAACAAAAGACTTCATTTGAACCAAACGGACTCACTTCCCTGTGCAGGACCTGACTCCACTGTATTTCACAGAACATTTAATGCAAATCGAATGGAAAGATCTGTCTACTAGTAACCAGAGCGATACTGTCCATGCTTTTGAATCATAAGCCAGGTAGCAATATTTGCAGTCATACTGGTCTGTGTTGATTTTCTACCAAACATTACAAGACTCTTCATCCTGGCCCCATCTCATCCATCTCTAATTGGGTCAATGTGGCTTCTTTTCTGGAGGGGGGGGAACAAAAAAGTCATAGACAGCTCAGATCCCACATGTTAAAGGTAAATGAGAATGTCCACCTTTACATTTGTGAGTGAAATTGTGTTCAGGATGCCGGAGAGACGCATTATGTTACTGGGCAATGAAGTGAGGAAACTGCTGTATACCTCCAGGTATTAAGATTCTGGTGGCTGAAACAGGGAGGAGCAAAACTGCTCTAGGCAGAGCAAATGTGCTTTCATATGTCACCATTGTGACACGCAGCAGCTCCTAAGCATACAGACACATGCAAACATGTGCACAGGCATACAGCTATACACAAACATCATGACACAGTGAATACAATCTGCAAAGAGAGCTAAAAAAGGCTGATAGAATCGTAACAGTATCCAAACATTCCTGCTGGGATGTGCCGTGGGTGGCAGAATAAATCTACTCCTTCCTCCCCTCTGGGAGCAGCTGCCTGCTGGAGAGAGCCAGGCGGTGCGTTAGCATCGCATTGCAGTTTGGTAGCAGAGGAGTTCTGGACAACAATGTTTCTTAATAAACTGATCAGAGCGATAAAACATCCTGGAAGCAGAGGACTGGCTGAACAGTTTCCTCGCTCAGGGAGACTTGGTAGAAGAGGAAGCAGCTATGAGATTCTCTGTAGCTGTGGGAAGAGAAACGACACAGAGTTGTGTGCCATGTAGTTTGTGAAAAACATTAATTGCTCACAGGAAAATACGTTTCCTGGAAAACAATCCTTCATTATTTTATTTGACTTTGTTGCATCTTCTGGGACGATGGGAGGGACCGTTCTGCTGCTTGTTTGCTAAGGTGTTTCCAAGCCTGTGCTTGTTGTTGTGCAGAGATTGATAGAATCCCTGTGGTACAGTCAGACTAGAGCCATGTGCCCACTCAAACCTTATCTCCCCAGTGTTTGCCACTGCTGGAGCTCTTCTGTTTCCAGTCCGGAGAGCTTTGGTCTGGTTTGGCCGTACTGATGATATCCTCACTGAAACCTCCACGATGGGAATGCAGTGATAAGGCAAGGGGTAATGGTTTTAAGATGATTAAGATTAGAATTTGGAAGAAATGTTTTACTGTGGGGATAGAGACACGCACCCCTGGATCAGGTTGCTCACAGCCCCATCCGGCCTGGCCTTGAACACCTCCAGGGATGGGGCAGCCACCACTGCTCTGGGCACCCTGGGCCAGGGCCTCACCACCCTCATAGGAAAATATTTCTCCCTAAGATCTCATCTACAATTTCCCCTCTTTCAGCTTAAAAACCTCCCCCCTCATCCTGTCCCTGCACTCCCTGATAAAGAGCCCCTACCCAGCTTCCCATGTCTATATTGAGCAAATAGAAGTTCAGATGTGATCAAGACAAAAAAAATGGTAGAAAAGTATTGATGAAAATGTCATGGGCACTCTCCTGGCAAAGAAGAAATAGGTCTCAAACCCTAGGAGAAGGAAAGAGAGTTGAAATGCCGTTCAAGATGGCTTATGTGCCCTAAAGTTTTTCTGGTTTTTTCCCTGAGCTATACTGATTGGTTTTTGAAAAGCATTAGCTTTATTCACCTCCTCAGAAACTTGCAGCACAATAGCTTTGCTGCCACAGTCTTCTCTCTAAATTTCAAGCAGTACATTCTGAGCGCTCTGGCTGGAGTCTCCGCACTGGTGCCATGTCCTCGGGGTGCCTGCTGGAGATCTGGAGCCGGGCCCTGCTTGTGCCGTAGCACTCAAGCAGTCCAGGGGCAGCTCTGGATTCCCAGCTCTTTCTCATTCCTTTCCACATGCTCTGACCTTAGCACTTACGCTGTGAGTAAGTGCTAAGAGCCCCATGTCCTCTGTGAGAACACAACAAATGGACAGGATGACTCTCCCGGGAAGAGACTTTCTTCCTCCTGCTCTCCCTCCTTCTGCGTGGGCTGTGGCTGAGGATGCTCAGTCCTGAGACAGATTTGTATAAACGCTACATCTGGAGTAAGGCAAGTTGCTGTTGCTCTGCTCTCAGAATGCCCTGTGCGTGAGGACCTGACGTCTACCATACGGTTTGGTTGGCCTTCAACAATGTTAACATTTCTTGTGACCCTTAGAGTAAAACTTGGTTGATAACCAGATTTTATACGAAGAGATGCTAATTCCTGTTTAATTTTCTCCCTTTTATTACTAATCATATCACTGCAAAATGTAGTTTACAGCAATATAAATAGGATCCATTGCTGGAGGGAATTGTGCAGCTTCTGTCAATTTTTCAGCACCCAAATGTGAAACAGAAGCAATTAAACTCTGAGGGGAAAAAAGTAACAGTGTGGAACACATCAGAAATCGGGTCATGAATTCACACAGATGGGAAAGCCAGGAAGCAGTGGGAAAGCAGGATTTTGATTGACTCACCGTCAACAGTAAATGAGCCATTGGCAGTTTACTGTCAATTTTTTGTCTTTTAATCTGCAAGTTTCAGAGGTGATGGCGCCCTCCTCAACCTGCTGCTTGGGGATGGGAGGGGAGAGGAAAGTGGGGCAGAGAAAGCAATGGCAGGAGTTTGGGGGAGGACAGGGGATGGGTCAGCGTCACAGAGGGTGGAAGGCAATTTTAGCCTTCTCTACATCTGATGTGGGGAGCTAAAATTAAATGATATCCAAGCAAAAGTCAGGGGTGTTAAAAATATGCCACCCAAAAGGAAGCATGAGGTCTCTGCAGATTAAATAATAATAGCATTGCAATAGTAATTAGAGGCATTGACCAAACCTAAGTGATGCTGTGGGAATTGCTATGCAAACATAGTTAAGGATAGTTCTTCCTCTGAAGATTTATGAATCAGAGGGGAGGGAGGAAGGGGCAGAAGCCTCCCAGCGGAAGACAGAGGCAATGGGACCCTAACAGGGCTTCAGCGTTATTTAGGAACATGCACGGTGCTGACAGGGATTGCTTTTGTTTGCTTTTATAGAGCATCTGCTGAACAGGCAGAGACGAAAAAGACACGTGGTCTTCAAACCCTCCATTCCTATACTAGTCTAGTTTTCTCCAGTGGAAGTCCAAGACCCAGCCACAAGGCTGTGGGCACACCAGGATACCTCACAGGCTACCAGAAGATCTATTTGCCCTTGCTAGCCAGGATGTGCCCGTGGGCTGAGCTAAGCTCAGTGGGATTTGCGAGACTTTCACATCACCCCAGAAAATACGAGACCTTGGAAACCATGGGGTATTTTATCGTGCAGAAGCTTGGTATGTATTTTCTTTTCAAGCAGTAGTACAGCACTTCTGAAAATGAAACAATCAGTTATAAAAGTAACCTTGCAGCAAAGCTTCAAGGGGGAGTTATATATGCCAGCAAATTTTCACTGTTTATTCATTCTAGACATACTTATAGACTAATTCTCCTCTTACTCTGATTTTATATCAATTATTTGCCATTGATTGAGTGGAGTTAATTTAAATTTACAGCAGTGTAAGTGAGGAAAAGCGGCTCGTAATCAGTAGCAAGTTGATTCTGCCATCTTTACTCACCATGAATAGTACCTTATTCAATGAATAATCCTATAAATTCCTCTTGGGGTTTCTCACAGAATAGAGTAGTATGTGATTGGAGTAAGGATGGTGAGTACTTTTCATACTTTTCACATTAATTACTCCATTGGACTGGACGATGGAGCGCTGGATTCTGTGTGTGCACTCAAGATTTCTAGAGAAGAATGACCTGATATTGTGTGGTCCATAAAAAGTAGTAAGGTTGTACTGTGATTTATACCCTTGAGTCAGAGCTGACACAAAGAATTTGAACTTAATCATAGAATCACAGAGTGGGTTGGGTTGGAAGGGACTGCAAAGCCCACCCAGTGCCACCCCCTGCCATGGGCAGGGACACCTCCCACTGGATCAGGGGCTCCAAGCCCCATCCAACCTGGCCTGGAACACCTCCAGGGATGGGGCAGCCACCACTGCTCTGGGCACCCTGGGCCAGGACCTCCCCACCCTCATCGTGAAAAATTTCTGCCTAATGTCTGATCTAAATCTTCCCCTTCCCAACTTGAAGGCATTCCCTCTTGTCTTATCACTCCATGCCCTTGGAAAAAGTCCCTTCCCAGCTTTCCTATAGGCCCCCTTCAGGTACTGGGAGGCCGCTATAAGGTCTCCATATTCTGGGAGTTGAGATGTTCTGCTGTGCATTCTGAATACTTTTCTAATATTATCTTATAGTGACATTTCCCCCCTTTGTTTGCAGTTTGGGAGAGGTGTGATGTGAGGAAAGAGCAAAAATTCTGTAACAGCACTATTTGGACAGACACCACTGGCAAACTCTTTCCCATGAGTGACAGTCACCAATTTAAATTGCTTATTTTCTTACGTTTCTGAAGAGACTTCTTTATTTCCTCTTACCTGGTAGATAACAAATAACAAAGAGTATTAGAACAGGGTAATGACGTGCTAAATTTCTCACTAAGAAAGTGGGTTTACTGTTGCAATTCTCATTCAGCCTGTGCATGTGCCAAAGAGGTTTGCTAGATCAGGACTGGCCTTGACATTCTGAGCTAACACAAAAAATTAGAGATTAAATTCAGTGATCACAGAGGATAACTTTATTTAAAAGATTTCCAGCTCTTTAGGGTCCAAACCATTCACCTGCAACTCAGCCAAAGATGGACTTAGGATCCCTCAGTGGTGGCTCAGCTCAATTCCCATTTTAGCAGAGCTGTTAAATGAAAGCTCAGAAATTTAAAGAATATTTTTTAAATGGTATGTTTTCCTTTTTTTCTTACCAAAACCAATAGAATCTTGTTATCACTCAGAAGACACAGATAAAGTTATATAATAATTAACTTTGTATTTATTAATCTTTTAAGAATGATTTATCTTGGAGACAAGCACTCAGTAAGCGAAAATGATATTAAATTGTTAAGCAAACAAAATAAAAACTGAGAATGGGAACCCTTCTACTGGGTTATCTATTGTGATCTATCCTGGGAAACAGGATCTGTGCTGCTGCAGAGGGATGTGTTTTCTCTCTGTTAAGCCAACCATTTTGCCACTGGATAGGCTTGTGCTTAAAATTATACGCTTTTCTTTTTTTTTTGCCAATTAAAAGGGACAGGAGAGGGAACAAAGAGGAGGAGGCAGCAGAGGAGATATGAAGGACAAGTTCAAGAGACACACATTTCCTTGGTGTTAACAATCAAGACAGACCCTACAAAAAGGATGCATTAATGCTGCGGTACAGTGCAGGTATGTGTCCACTCACTTAGTTACATTTTTGAGGTGTTAAATGAGCGAGCTCTTTCTCACACATGCTTTGCCAGTTTTGCTGGAATGATTTGGGTGCAGAGAGGTGCAGGAGACAGAGAGGAAATCTCCTGCCTTCCGGATGGAAGGAGTGGTGGATGCCTGACAGGCAGAAAGCACCCCTGGCCCAGTCCTGGAGGGCAGAAAGCAGCTGAGACTGCCTGACAGGATTTCACAGCCTCTGCCTGGATCGAGATATTGTGTGACAATTCAAAATTGGTTGTCTCTACCTGACTGCGTGCATTTCTGCTTGATGGGTTTTATATTTACATGTTTCCAATGGAGGAATGTACAAGCATGGAAGTGCTGAAATTTTCAAGGTGTCTAAGTAACCTGGCAGGGTTTTTTAAAACCAAAAAAATTTGTGATTCATTTAATGACAGCAAAAATACATTTTTTTTCACCCAGGGAAAGTCTCTCCATGAATAAAAGAGGTGCAAGAATGTTTCAGTAACCGAGATGGCTGCGTATTGATGAAACCACTGGAGCCTCTTTAGTCTCAGTAGTGATCCTGATAACCACACCTATTTGGCAATGAGATGCAGAGCCAGCCTTAATTCTGGATCAGACCCAGGCAGTGCTTGAAAACGGTAGGGCAATTTTTGTGTGCGGAAGCCAAAGCACAGGTTTTGTTTTTGTGGAGACCGTGGCTGTGATTGACACATATATCCATGCATGTCTCTGTGGTTTGTGGTGGGTAAGCTGAGAAACTGCACACAGGAATGTGTTGACATTTGGCAGTAGTGTAAATGCAGTGGATGCTGGGGACCTGCTGGAAACCTGGGAATTCCTGGCACTGCTCTTGATTTGTTATATGGTTTACTTGACCTTCCGCTTTGCCGCAGAAGTGACAATGTCACTCTTTGTCGTACAGACTTGGGCTGTAAACCTTTCAGAAAAGGGGTTATTCCTAGCCCAGAGGATCCTTAGTGTTACTTGAATCTCTAGACACTTCTGTTATAATAATAATAAAGGAGCTAGAAAACCTGTTTTAAATACATAATGGTACCTGTGAGAGAAGAGCTATGGAAACACCAGAAAAAAATGGGTAACCTCACTATGGATAATTCGAAGCTGGAAACAAAGATTTTGAGGAAAGAGTTAGAGGACAGCTGGGTAAGTAACAGGGTTGAACAATATAACTACATTTCAGGTGATGCTTACTAAAAATAAACTTAGGAAAGGGAATTTTATTCTGGCTGTGGGCAACAGTGGTGCCTGCGCCCAGTGGCCAGTGACCTGCTGTCCTATGGTCTCGTCCAGTGTGCGCAGGGAAGGACACAAAGTAGTGAATTGCATAAGAGCATCCAGAATTAGTTTTTTGTGTAACTCTATTATTGCATTCAGTCTTAGTTGAGAACCAAGTAGATTGACTAAAGCAACAAATAGAAGTGGCATTATAAATTTTATAGGGAAGAGCAGTTTGGCAGATGCAAAGCAACTTCACCAGGCAAAGAAAAACTGTACTTCACAAACCAACCACATTTTTGTTTTCCTGTCTGCAAAAGTGAAGCAAGGGAAAGCCAAGCAACATCATTTACTTGTATATTCAAAAAAATAAAGTGTAGAAAATGAATGGGCCAACAATAAATGCATTGTTAATTTTCAACATTAAGAGGTTTCCAGAAGCAGGGGGCTGGCAGGTTGTGTAATGGAAACGACTTTATTCTGTGTTTCTCAGTGAGCTGCAAGCCAGGTGATCAATAGAGAGCCCAAATTTGCTGGGAACAGTGCAGAACTGAGAAGACCACAGATGATAAAGAGGAATGCTCAAGTCGTGTAACCAAACAAATAAATAAGCAGCCCAACAGCAGTTGGAATTTCGCTGCAAGATATGTCAGGATATTGGATGATTAAAGTTGCTACCACATAGTAATGTTTACAGTCCTACCTGAAACACAAATAATCTGTAAACCTGGATTATTACAAATTGAAGTTCCATTGCGTAAGAACTATGTTGTGTGTTACTGATACATAAAAGGTATAAACCTGTATGCTTCAAGACATGAAGCATAGCTACTGGTACAAGAGCAAGAGGAGCTGGTAGGTTTACTTTGTACATGTTTTGTCGCAGATGTCTATTACAAGGAGAGGCCCTCTTTCTCTGGGCCAAGGAACAATTTTGGTTGCCCTCCCAGTGCATGTGTTATCCAGTCATGTAATCCACCTTGGTTTCCAGGGTGTAAGAAACTTCTATATAGCTACAAAAAAGACGCTTAATTTCTTCATTCAGTTGTCTGGCTCTTTGGTTCTGCTTCATTCAGAACTTCTCTTTCAGCACACAATTCATTTATTCTTCCCAATCTACACTGCAGTCTGGTTCAGAGGCCCCCAGATCTTTTTTGTTCAGAACACTTCAGTTCCTCAGCTTTAAAGTCAGCATTTTATGTCTTGACAGAGAACACAGTCACTTCAGAGTTGATTAACATTTTTCCACAGAAATGTTTTCCCACCAGACAATGTGGTTTCACCCAAACTGAAATTTGCAATGAGAAAATGTCAGTTCTGACAAAAAAAAAAAAAAGTTTTTCCAGCTGGGAGAAACATAACAAAATATTTTGTTTGGGATTGACATTTCAATATAAAATGACTTTTTTTGTTGTTTCAAAAAAGTTGATTCAAAATTAAAAACACCATCACAGAATGACATGTTGGATCATTCTGTTTCCATTTAAAATGTCTAGATCTTAACATTTATGCTTTTCCCCAGATTTTGGACTTCCTGTTCAAGTTTGAAGTGCAGAATTATTTTGAAATTCCCCATGGAAGGAAAATTCCATTTCCTCCTCTGCCCTCACATGAGAAGGAGAGACTGTTCTGAAGCTGAAGGAGCCGGTAGGAGAGTTGGGCAGCCGCCGTTTGCCATCCTGTTTCGAGTGCCATAGCTTAGCTGCGTTTGGCCAGACAGCTTCACTTCCTAAGAGCCCCCATTACTTGGGTGGATTGTGGGATTTTTGTTAAAATGATGCCAAATGCATGTCTACATCCTCAGCAATGCTCTGGAAAACCCTCCAATCCAGCTTGTAAATTAGGATTAACAGTACTTGCCTGTCTCACAGGAGAGGCCTGTGAGTCCTAATTAATTGGTGCTTCTGAAATTCTCTCAGATTGTTGAAAGGTGCTGTAGAAATCTCAAATTATCTTTACTTAAATTAGTTATTCAATCAACTTAGATACAAGTGCTGAGCAAACCCAGCTGTTACTTTTAGCAAGGGTGAATTCTTTGGTTTGAACGGTGCCTCTAATTCTCTCTCTGCCAGGTTCTGAACTCCCTTCTTTGGTTTCTTTTCCTCACTCCACATTTTTATGCATAACTGCAAAGCAACGCTTTTCAGCAAGGTGAGCAGTAATACTAATTACAAGAATAGCTTCTGCTGTTGACAGAGATTCCCAAGCAGTTTCCACACTGTGTGTCACTTCCAGCCACATAATCCTGCCTCTACTTCTTTCCTTTGTTTTTTCTGTTGTTGGCATCGGGCTAACTCATGCACATAGACCCAGAGTGGCAGAAGTTGTGGCATCAGGAGGATAGAAAATGCCACAAACCAAATGGGCTTTTAGCAAGGCTCCTTTAGCCACGGTTCTGTCCTGCCTTGCTTGACATTCAGGTATTTAAAATGATTTCCCTCAGAAAGCTAAACTGTAGACGATATCAGTTCAAGAGGCAGAAGGCGGGCCAGGACTCTTGTTTGCATTGTAGTGTAGGTTCTTGTTCTCTCCAGTGCAAGGCTTTTCATGCCAGTAGCTCACACTGACACCAAGCCACTTCTTTAGGTTCCAGCATCAAGAGTGCCGATGTCTTCACATTTGCACTCAGATAAAACCATGAACACTATCAAATTTAGTAGGATTTGAATGAAGTCTTTTGTTTTCAATAATCCTCTTTTTTTTTTCCCCCTTTCTGTCTCTCCTCTTCAGTCTCTCTCAGCACCTCTGACTGTTTCTGAGTTTTCATCTGGATTTCATCATCACGGGACAAGTGTGCTCTGTTCTGCAGCACCTGCCATTGCCCACACCACCAAATATCCCCCTTCTCAACACATCTCTACCTCTCTCAGCTGAAAATTAACCTCGTCTTTCATAACCTACGGTTCTTTTAGGCTGCTGTTTGTCAGGTACGCTTCTGCCTGCCTGCAATTTAATCTGTTCATTGCTCTGACTGATCCTCACCAGCTGCCTCCTCGTTCTCCACATTCTCCTGAGAATCTGGGCTTTTTTACTGCCAGGTCCAGTGTTTTTACTTGCACCTTGGGCTGTAGCAACCATTGGAAAACATCATGCAAGAGTAATTGTCTGGTTTCAGCGGGTATCTGGCAATTGCATCTCCAGTAAAATGGGACATAAGTTAAGAATAAGTATGCATATGGCCTGTGATACACTCTGACTCTCCCCAGCTAACTGGAGGCTTTGCTATGTTACTGCTGTTGACTTTTCTGGTGATTTGGGTGACACAGTGACCAACCTTGATGACAGTGGCACTTGAGTTATGGCTGTTATTGCACACTGATGAGACAGGGTTACGTGAACAATGCTTTTTAGCGTGGTCCATAGCCGATGGCATACGTCAGCTCTAACAAATCGGCTTCAGGAGTGAATAAAAAACAGAGAGGGAAAAGAGAAAGGGAAAACTCTCTCCATGGACCCGGCAGGAAAGGCAGCAATGAAGTCCCAGGTTCTCACAGCATGAGGCCCTGAGAGCAATAGTACAAAGGTAACAACATGAGAACAGCAAAGGGAAGAAAAATGAGAATAGCAGCATGGGCACATACTGCCACTGCCACTCTGGAAAAGCATTGGCTCAGCAGCTTAAGTGAAAGATTATACAGCTGCAAACAGCAGGCCCTTGGCATTACTGAGGTTAAACCACTCGTGTCTGAGGCCATCTGTAGCACTGCTTTGTTTCCCCATCTTCTTGCCACCAAGGCTATAACCCATCTTTTCTAATTGCCTGGTTGGGGAATCCCCAGGTAAGCAGGGCAAGGTTTATCATTCCTGTAAAGCTGATGTCTGGGCAGCTTCAACCTTCTGGTATGGCCTTCAGTTTAGCTGTACAAAGCTAAAAAAAAAAGGTTACCTCTGCTATAAAACAGCGCATCCCACATTCCAGATAGTGCTTGGTGTCGTCTCTCCAGTGATTAATTTTCTCTGCCTCTCCTGCACCCTCACCTTTAGTTAGGAAGGCCAAAATGTTGATTTGTTTGTGGCACCCAGGCCTCTTGCACAGAGCTCTTCCTTTGCACCATACCATCTTTCTTTTCCCATCAAGAAGCATAATATCCTCCTCGCATTCTGGCAAGGAAGAAAAGCAAAACAGTAAACAGGCACAGTAATTAGATCTGATGCCGAGGCTCTGGAGAGGAAATTGGGAGATAAATTAAAAGTTGGTCCCATTGGAAGGTTCCCCAATGGATATTGATCAGGCTCAGGTGAACTAGAAACAGTCCAAGGAGAATTTGTTAATTATAAGCTGACAACCAATTGTTTCTTCCTCCCTCTGTTTCGAGGTTGTAGGTTTTGTTTGCCTACTTCACTGACAGAAGCAGCAGGTAAATTCCTTTAACTGTACTCCTTTGTCTATGTCCAAGGGGCAGCGGAGTGGAAGCACAAAGGCTGGCAAAGCTCATTAAAGTCAGGAGCACAGAAATGCAGCGCAGGTCTTGCCATTGCTTTCCCCAGAGATGCTCAGGGTTGCTCTGTATTCCCTCCTGAGAACCTGACCTCTTGTCCTTCAGATTACACAGTTGATTAGCTGAAACCTTTGCTCTTGGATTTCTAACTCTCTGGCACAGATAGCATTCCTATGGAAAGCACACGCATCTGCTGAGGAGAAGAGGGAGGCAAAGAGGCACAGATAACCGTCAGACACATTTATCTGCCTTGTCAGCAGAGCTGGCTAGGAATTCAGGGGGAGAAAGGGTATTTGTCCCTGACTGCAGAAGCCACCTGTGGTTTTAAAGTGAGTTATCATTTTGCCTCTCACTAGCGTTTTAACAGTTTACTACTGTTAGATTCCAATACAGCTGAAATCTAAAGGAAGTGGGGACCCAATTCTGAAAGTAATTCTGCTCAGCCTAACTCAAACCCACTCCTGCACATAGACATACTCTGCTTTGAACATCTTAAAAACTGCAGAAGACGCTTCAAATCTTAGGCAATGTCAAATGCAAAGTTAGCAATCAATCACAAGCTTGAGTCTTCTCTTGGTATACAATAAAATCTTTAAATACATCTCTTCATACTACTTTTTGCCCAGCAGTTCTGTTTCAGGACACTGCACAAAATAGATGGAGCTTTATGAAGAAGCAGCTAGTCAATATTTTATTTCCTTCTCATTGTTTGGCATATGGCTCCAGGCTTTATTTGCTGGACACAATTCAAAACCTGCTCTGGAGAGAAAATTCTGTGTTTTTTCACACATTTTTTTGTGACACGCATCACTAAATGGCTGGCTGCCGTACCAGCTGAGCCAACTCAGTAACACAGCATCTCCAGCTGATGGGTATCCTATTGTACTGGGTTCCTGTTTTATAGAATCATAGAATTGTTTGGTTGGAAGAGACCTTTGAGATCTTTAAGTCCAGGGACGGCAAGTCCAGCCATTCCTGTCCACTACTAAAACAGATCCCTGAGCACCTCATCTACCCATCTTTTAAATCCCTTCAGGGATGGTGACTTTACCGCCTCCCTGGGCAGCTGTTCCAGTTCCTGAGAACCCTTTCTGTGAAGAAATTTTTCCTGATGTCTAATCTGAACCTGCCCTGGAGCAACTCGAGGCGCATTTAAACAACAGCTCCCATCTTTGTTTGCTGTAGATAGGTACCTCAAGGGTGTTTATAAATCACAGCCCAGGCCTCAAGTCAGGGATCAAGAAGACAGGACATACTCAGTTAGTGAGTGACCTTTTTCATGCTACTTGGTTTAAGCATCTTGTTTAAACCAAGATATTTGTAAAAATGACATTTGTATTAGTGGGCAGGAGAAAATCCATCCCTCCTGACATTCAGCTACATTAATCTGGAGACCCACCTCTTCTTCCCTCTCAGTTCCTGTACACCTTCGCATCCTGGCAATAAAAGAGTACAGATCCTAAAGGCAACATCCACTTTCATCATAACCTTCTGTTCTGCCGAGGAATAGGTCTGCCTTGTGCAATACATAAGTCAGTTCTATTGGCAAATAGTATGTGATAGGATAAGAAGGGACCAGATCACCTGAAATGTGTTTGAAGGAACTGGGTTTACCAGGTCTTCATGTTAAATTTTTACCTGCTCTTTCCTATCTTCTCAATACGTGACTTAAGGAACCAGCAGTTTTTTCAGTGCCTGGCTCCTCTTCTGCGTGTGTCTGTGCTCGTGTTTGAAAAGAAAAAAGCACATGGAAACTTCAGAAACTGCATCGTGTGAGTTCAGATTCATTCCTAGGTGATTCATCAGGAACGTGGGAACATTTATACATGCTGTATAGGCCACTACTACCCAGGCTGTGGGAGTAACTGATAGCAGGAGTACATAGTTATCTTCCTTGTAGGTCAGCATACAGAGGGGAACGAGGCGAACGTTTTGCATCTGGGTTTTACAGATGCTTGCTAACAATGAGAGATAGCGAAGCTCTTGAATCCTGGATTATATTCTGGGCTCTGAAAGGAAATTTATGCTGCTGGGCACAGGCTCTTCTGCTTTGTCTCCCCAGAGTGGTCCTAGGTGCCTCCTTCTCTACAGTTTATCTGCACACGCTATCTCCTCTAACTTTGGTGAGCTCATACCCTTAGGACGTGTGAATGCAAAACCGGACAATACAAGATTGCTATTGAAATGTCAAGATCCTGTAACAGCTTTACAGCTTAGCATAAGGGATATGATAATTTTTTGGTGGTTTATTGGTGTAGGGACAGGTGCATTGCATAGATAGTCTGATACCGACTAGTATTTGCTGCTGAATTTGAAGGGAAAACAGCAAGTAAGCTGTTTTCCCCTATTTCTTCTCTCTTAAAATAAAATCTACCAAACTCCAGGAAGATTTTTCCTAGATTTATCTCCAATGTGTTAGTAGCCGCTAGGCCACGATGTTTCCCTATGTGATTTATATGGCTTTTCACTGGTCTTGGGAGTTAATGTTTCCCCCCTGGGTGCTGGCCATTTGTAGCACAGTTTGAAAGAATTAAATAGTGTTTTAAACTCTCTTTTCCATCTCAAAGTTGGTCTTTCAACTTTAAAAATTGATTAACTTTGGGTGAAAGGTGCTGGCTTGAAGGGTTGTGGGGAATGAGGTTCTTTATTTAGTGACAGAATTTGTGCATCATGGACAGGAACAAGAGACACTTCCCAATCACCATCTCTTCTTCCAACGTGACTTGCTCCTGAACTAGAGGTGTCTGCTGTAAGGGGGAACTGACAGGTATATTTTAAAGGTCTAGTGAGACTCTCTACTCTCTAGTTTTGATGGTGGCTTTCTGGGATATAGGTCCTTTCCTAGCAAGTGCTGCATGGGGATTGCTGGCACATAGACCATTCTGCCAACATTATATTTGATCTGGGGTCACATTGATGCAAAGAGCCTGGATTAAATGGGCTTATACCCCATCTCCAGCCCTTTGGCAGATTGATTCTCTTAGGAATTTGTTTTGAAGCTTGACAAAATATAAAGCTTGATGAAATGCAATTTTCAAATGTATGTATTTGGTAAATTAATGAACTGGCAGTGACTAAATGAAATTATCAAGAGCAATCAAAACTCAGAAGAGAATTTTTTCCAGGTGATTATAATGAGCTTCTCTCTTCCCATGGACAGAAAGTTCTATGTGAAATCAGTGTTTCATAGCAGAAAGATTCACTTTTAGCATCTGTAATAAGACGACACCGTGTAAAAGAAAGAACATAAGAAAATCCAGAGTGTTTGGATCCATTTCACCAGTTTCAGCTTTGTTGAGTTCTGATTCATGTTAGAAGAACAGGATCAGACAGGGTTTTATTGATGTCCCCATGCTCCTTTTGCAGTTAGAAGGAACTGATCCTATGGGTTCAACTTATTTGCAGCAATTTATTATTCAGGGAAAACTTCTCATCCTGTGCACCTTGACAGCAAAGAACAGTGAAGAACAGAAACCAGGAGAGAGACATGAAGTTCTGCTTTCACTGGAACTACCAAAGCTTCCACTGGCTTCAGCAAAGACGAGGTTTCTCTCTGGGAGTTTAGCTTAAGCCAAGATTTATTAGGAATTTAATGTAGTAAAGGTATTTATCCCACTAGTGACTGGGGCCTGGGTGAATCTTAAGGAGGTGCTCAGTTGAAGTAAGCTGTGCTCTAACTTGTGGAAACTTGGCCTCTGCTTGTGGAAAACAGTGATCTGGGGGTGCCTTTCTCATGCAGACTGTGTTTTGTCCTGTATTTTCTCGAATTTCTTGTGTAAACATAAATGCCTTGCCTTACAGCAAGGAAGATGTGTCCTCATCCTCCCCTGCAGACAATTCCTAATGTTCTCCATTCCCTTGAAAAGAGGACATGGTAAGGGCACATCAGACAGATGGGCTCATCCAAAAGACAGTCATGAAATAGTGACAGAATTTTGACTCCTCTCCTGATCGTGGCCTTACACTTTCAGCATGTTCAGTGGGAAAATGTCTGGGAACGTGTCTGAATTTCTGCTGTAAAGCTCAGTAAAAACAGAGTGCCAAATTCATCTCTGATGTAAGCTCTGTTTGACTTCAGCAAGCTGACTCTGGGGAGAGGTTTGGTCCTGTGTACTTGATGTGTACTAAATGGAAAAGGGAGGGTTTCAGTTAATGCTCTCTGCTACGGACAGGCTAGAAAAGATGCTGTAGCACTTTTTCCAATGAATCAAGACATTTATGTATCTATAGCTCCACAACTGTCTCTATTTGTAAAATCAAAATAATGGATAATAAAAGTGGTCTTAGGACCTGAGGTAATTAGTTTGCAGACATTTTACTCATCAACAGCAGTCTTGCTGAGGCAGAAACATGGGCAAAGCTGGGTGGAGATTTGCAGGACTGGAGGACCAGGAGCAGTTGTGGGGTAGGACATCACTTGCAGGACCTTGGTGGAGCCGCTGGGAGATGAAAGCAGGTTCAGCGATGGGCTGGTGCAGGCCAGGACTACGGAGCGTGGGCAGGAGTCACAGGGGCCTGCGCTGAACAATTCCAGGCAAAGTCAGCAGATCCTTCTTTTCAGAAGTGGCGAAGTTAACCTAGGGGAGCAATTTCAGTGCTGAAGTGGGAACTATTCATGATTTTTAAAAAGCTTGGAGGGCAACTGAAATGAAAGCTGACACCCAGCTTCTTTATCTGTGACTTAGGAAGACCTAAGGAGTAGAGGGAGGCTACCAAGGCCGACAGCCTCCTATCAGTGCTGCCTAGTGCGGAGTTTGCCCCGCGGGCTGTGAGTTGCATAGATGCCCTCCCAGCACCATCCTGCATCCTCTCAGAGCCACAGTGCTGTGAGACTGCACAAGCCATCCTCTCCTCTGGGAAGTCAAGAGCAAAGATGGATATGGTTCTGTCTCTCTCATTTAAGTTAGCGTGTTCCTGCCTCAGTGGAAGAACAGCAGACAAACAAGGGATTCAATCACTCACACCAGGGCTCCTGAGGAGTGACAGCATTACGGCCCTCCTGGGCTGCTTCTCTGCAGGGCCAGCCACGAGCAAAAAAGAAGAAAGGAAGAACATGGACAAGTTTACTCTCCTCTGTGCAGCATCTTGCAAGTCTTTATGATGACATTTACTAATGCTGCCCACATATTTCTGTCTCAAAGGAGTCTGGAAAAGAGGTTAGACTTTGTAGGTCACCATCCTAAAACCAAAGCCCTGCTTCAAAGCTTTCTGCTGACTGACTGTGATGCTGGGCAAAAAGCTTCCCCCCTTCTGTGCCTCATTCTGCCCTAGGGATGCCGGCTCTGCTCCAGGAAAGCTTGGATGACTGAGAGCCATAGTGTTCCTGTGGGAGAAAGGTGTCTTGGGTTTGTTCAGTGGCTGCTCTGAGTGAATCCGGAATATCACAGATGAAAGTAGGCTGAGCTCTTACTCAGAAACCCTCTCTGCCCCGCACTGATGGATCTTCCTTGTGCTTCTGTGCTTCCTGGTAAAAACACAAGGTGGCACTGAGTTAGCAGGACCTTGGCCGACAGTTACCTCAGCTTTTAATTCTATTTATACACAGTTATGGCAGTTTACAAGATCTCCTGTGGGTGGGCTGTAGTCTCCCAGTTCTCCCATCATCTTGTGGGGACAATGCCAGTGGGCACCTTGATTCATTTATTGCAGGAGTTATGGTATAGGCACTTTATGTGAGGTACTGACAATTTTATTAGGAAATGTAGTGCCAGAGTACCCTAGCAAAATGACAGTCTCAAGGACTAAACTCCCACATCAGAGACTCTTTAAGAGAAAAATAATGGTATGGGAAAACTAAAGGAAACGGGAAGCTTTCTAAGGAATCCAAGGATCATCTGAATGGTGATCTACCGTCAGGTCCAGACCCCTTGTCTCTTATGGTATTTTTCTAGACAGAGGCCCAAATTGCAAGACTCCATCTCATCTCCTTGCAGAATGGATGTGCCTTATGAGTTCCAGTCTTTGTTAGCAGCAAGCAATTATCAAATGAGAAATAACAGTGGTGTGATTACAGGCTAAATGAAATACGGGCTTGCCCAGTCCCTACTGATGTCTTCAAATAACAGTGTCAAAGTACCCTCTACACGGTGCCCCTTTCCTCTTCACTGCCCAGCTGACTGTGTTATCCGGACTGATAACACAGTTCAAACTGGGATTTGCTTTCCTCTAGGATCTGGGCTGGTTAAGCAGAGATAAGCATGCTGTTTACGATGCATGAGTATCTGACACTTGGAGTGGAGAAGTGGGCAGCAACCTCTAAGGTCCATCCCCAGACTTTTCTAGTGGATTCTGTGCAGTCTGCTTATTCCCTCGGGAATTTCCTCAGGTGGGATATGAGGCTGATAAGCTGTCTGTCCTGTGGGTAGTAATAGTCCCCATCCATAGTAGTGGATGATAAAAGGCTCTCATGGATGTGCTATGCAAATAGGTGAAATATGTAAGGCCATTGCATTTGGACTGTTTGATTGAAAGGGTTTGTTTGTCTGTCTGCAGGGTGAATGGCATTCCTGTGACAAAGCTTGTGCAATATCTTACAGAGAAGACATCCCCTCACACAGAAATTTCACGCTTATGCTGGTTTTTTTGGCATCTCCCTTAATTTACAAGTAGATGACTGAGATGATGGGACTAAAGCACAGCAAGGTTTTTGACTGGAAGACGCTATGAAAGTGTAAAAAAATCTTTAATTTACCTTCCACTTATGACAGTACTGCCCAGCCAAAAATCATGGTCTGTTTTCCCTTCCACAAAGCACGGCAGCAATGACAAAACCCAACGTTATTTGTGGATCAGCTCTCTGAGCCCTCTGTTTGCAGTGGCCTCCGGCAAATCTCTCTCGAGTGAGGGAAGCATCCTGCCCCTTCCCCACTGCCTGTGCGTCCCCACCTCGCTCCTTGGCTCCGTGGAGATCCTTTTCCCAGTCCTCTGCCCACAGAACCCTTTATTTAACCTTGAAATTCTCTTATCAGCTGCATCACCCTGCTGGAGCTGTAAGACCTAAATTGTTTTCCATTGTCCGTGAGCTGAATGGGGCCGGGCCTTCAGAGAGCACCTCAGAAGCACTTTAAATTAGGCAGGCAGGGATGGAAATGCTGGAGGTATCAGAGAAGTAAACCAGTCCCATCCTCCCAAGGCCCTCTGCTCCATAAATGCCCGGTGACTCTATGGGAGCGGCAGCGTGTGACTCTCAATTAAATACATATTTCTGTGCAACGTGGAGTGAGAGGAGGCTCTGAGCAGTCAAACCATTATAGATAAAGAATCATAGAATGCTTTGGGTTGGAAAGGACCTTAAAGATCATGCAGTTCCACTCCCCTGCCATGGGCAGGGACACCTCCCACTGGATCAGGGGGCTCAAAGCCTCATCCAGCCTGGCCTTGAACACCTCCAGGGATGGGGCATTGGCATAGATGGGAGAAATGTTGTGTGGTGTGTGCGTATGTCCTGCATCAGCCGGTGTTAACAGGGAAATTACCCCCAGCTTTGTCTCCCCAGGAGCAGCCCAGGGCTCTGCTTATGCATGTTTGTAAACTGGTGCAATACACCTTGTACGATTAAGGCTACACTTTCAGCACGGATCTGCAGTGTGAATGTAAGGTGCAATTGCAGCATGTGCAGACATATGCCAGCTTGATTGTATGGCAGCAGCACAGGGTACAAAGTAGGGCAGGTGCCCAAATTTGTATTTAGGACTTGTCCAATGGATGTGTGCCATCGCACATCGCATCCTCACCTGGGTTACTCATAACCAGGACACGAAGCAGTGCTTTACACAAAACGTGTTTGTCTTGATGTTGGAAAAAGCAAAAGAGGAAGGGATTGCAGCTTGTCCTGAAATTTTCCCTGAGATTTCTGGCCTCTCCTCAGTCACAGGAGTTCATACCTGTTCCTTCACCTGGAACAGCATGTCTGTTTGCACACTTTTACTGCAGTCTTATGTGGTAATGACATGACTGGAGTCCTCTGGGACTGTAGATGGAATGCAAAGGCAGATTATGTCTGTTATGTCTTTGATTACTTGTCTTGCATTTGGATTTCAAGTTTCCATTCATTTTGCAAATGGCTTTTGAGCACAACGGTGGTTTTGGTCTCCATTATCACTGAGTTCGATGTGGTCGGTAAGAAACTGAGATAAATTATGGGAGAAGAGTTTACCTGACTGCGCAATTGTTCTTGGACGTCAAAAGGAGCTGTCCTCCACTCTCCCTTGTGTTTATTCAACGTATGAACCACAGATGAAAAGTAATTATTTCATTAACACTGGAATATACTAATTCCTCACAGCATATAGGAGGCCCAGGAGGGGACTGGTGGTAGAACTGTGCTCACAGGAGCTCCCATGAGGAATGCTCCAAGCATGGTGTTGTCGCTAGGGTTACAGGACATGTAATGATGCGGAGTATTCTCTGCAATGGAGGGCATGTGGCTTAAAATATCAGAAAAAGAGCTGGGAAGATGATGAATTTATTGGTTATATCTCAACCAAAAAAACCCAACACTGACATGTTGGATTTGTGGGAGCCATTTTTCTTTAGTTTTCAGCTTACTTGTCCATTTCTCCTGGGTTGTTTCTTTTTTACCCTTTCTTTTTTGCTTAAAGTCAATCTCTAAGCAAAAAATATTTTAAAGCAATAAGGAAACGTTTAGTACAAAAAGATATAAAAATGAACTGTTTTGACATTTTGAAAACTCTCTCCTGATTTCCTGCAAATAGTGCTCAGCAAATTCAGTGCACTCATCAATAGCTTTATTTCCTTAATCTCCCACTAAAACACTGTTTTGTGCAAATCTACTGTGTGACAGGAAAAATATTGACATATTTCTTCTAGGAAGGCAGAAATCAGGATTATTAGCAGAAACTTGACACCTTGGCCCCTTCCCTTGCCTGCTAGTGGCATTTTGGGTGGTCCTAGAAGGTCACTGCACTGCACTGCTTGTTTCCTCTTTCTCTCAATCTTTCTTCTTAGTCAAGCGACGATACTCAGTGTGCAACCATCCAATGCAGATTAGCGAAGGGAGCTGATGCTGATTGTGATTCTGGGTGTTATTTTTATAATAGTTTCTATTACAACTTCTATTCATACAGGGAAGAGGTTGTGGTGTGTGGTTCCAGGTTGAGGAAATGGATTTCATTTTACAAAATGTAACAGAACTTCATCTGCATGAAATCCTAGTTGCATCCTTGGCTTTACTTTAAGCAAGCGAAGAAAATTACAACCAAAGCAAATGCTATATAAATTTAGAAATTGAAAACACCTTTCCACTTTAAGACAAACACTAGGAAGTGTTTGTTCATCTTCTTTTATTACTGTATCTCATCCTACATAAAGGGTACCAGGTATGACCTCCCACCTTCAAATCCAGCCCAGTCCAGCCTGATTCATCTTGTCCATTTCAACTCTTTGAAGTCAGATGAGCAGTTTGGACTCCTGGTTTTGCATTAGCATAGCAATCTTTTCTGTGTTCAGTTCTGGAGTCCTCAGCATGGGAAGGACATGGATCTGTTGGAGCGAGTTCAGAAGAGGACATGGAGATGATCCGAGGGTTGGAGTACCTCTGCTGTGAGGACAGGCTGGGAGCGTTGGGGTTGTTCAGCCTGGAGAAGAGAAGGCTCTGGGGAGACCTTAGAGCAGCTCCCAGTACTGAAAGGGGCTCCAGGGAAGCTGGGGAAGAGCTCTGGATCAAGGAGTGCAGGAAGAGGACGAGGGGGAATGGTTTTATTCTGAAAGAGAGGAGATTGAGATGAGATCTCAAGAAGAAATGTTTTGCTGTGAGGGTGGGGAGGCCCTGGCCCAGGTTGCCCAGGGAACCGGTGGCTGCCCCATCCCTGGAGGTGTTCAAGGCCGGGTTGGATGGGGCTTGGAGCCCCCTGACCCAGTGGAAGGTGTCCCTCCCCATGGCAGGGGGGTTGGAACTGGGTGGGCTTCAAGGTCCCTTCCAGCCCAAACCATTCCAGGATTCTGTGATTCTGAGGATCTGTAAACACTGGGGAACAAGGGGCAATATTGTCAACCCCATTTCATACCAAGTGCCTTAGCCCCAAAGGTAAGTGGTTTGTGGAAGGTCACGCTGTGAAGCAGAGTCAGAACCAGCCTCCTGGGCTCAGTCTGCTGTAGCACAGCTGCCCTTCATTGACAGCAACATGAGTCAGAAAGTGCCTGTGCATATGGTTCCTAAAATAACTAGTAATCAGCAAAATTCACAGTCACTTGTCTTGAAAGACTCTTGTTAGGCCAAATTCCTCTTTTTCCCTCCATTCTACAAGTGCTGCTCCATTGAAGCTAACAGGTTTGTTAGGGTACAACAGAGGAAAAAAATAACTATACTGGTGGACAGGAGGCATTTTACGGGTGGAATGATTTGGCCAGTTACTATTATTTAGTTAGAGACTTGTTGATGTTTTGCTAATCATAAAGGAAAGAAATCTTTTCATTAGGTCTATTCAACACAACAAGGTAGTTTAAGAGAGAGGAAAGAAAAGAACCAATTTCAAGCTGGAAATGCAGTATGAGAACCTTTGGCTATTTCTTTGTGCAGCTCCGCCACGCCAAGCTGCAAAACTTGAGCTCACTCAGCATAAGGCATCTTACGGAGCAGCTATGATGATTCTCCTGAGACTCATAGCCCTGCTGAGATGCTGTGTTTGGTCCAGGCAGACCATAACCTTCCGCTATTAACAGAGATTTCTGTACTTTGTAACACGTCAGCAAACCTAAATACTTAAAATTCTGGCATTTTCATCCTTTTTTCCTCCTGCTGCTCACTAACAGTAAAACATTAAGTGTTCTGTTGATGTTGTTTGACAAGCACAGTCATATGACTAAAGCAACCAACTATAAATTTATCGAACCTGGATTATTTTAAAACACTTTTTTTAAGGTTTGTGAGAACTTTGTCCATTTATGGAAGGAAACCAAATCAAGTACAGAAACTGTACCACAGCATGCATAAAGCAGAAACACGTGGCATTAGCCAAGCCTATCTTGGGCCGCTTCTTTACCCTGTACAAGCTCTTGATTCATGGAGTTGCTGTTTGGTCTTTGTCATTCTGCCCCGTCTTGACCTCTTGATTTAATCTGGGAGTTGTTTAAGGAGCTCTCGATTCAGCATTCTCACAACATGGCAGGGGAAGCCTGCCTTCTATTTAGCTTGCAGTAAATTGTTCCTGCTTCAGCACTTCACCTGTGCCACCACTTTGCTCTGACTATCACATGCATCACTCTAATGATTGACTTGCTGTATCATGACTCTGAGTGCTGCTGCGGTTAGAGATCCACAGTGCAGTGCTGACACGGAGGGTATCCGGCACCCAGGGACCAACCCTTGCACAGATTGTCCTATCCGAGTTCAGTCTCTGACCTAAGGAACAATGCTGCCTCAGGGAGGTCAACTTATTGACAGGTCATAGAATCACAGAATGGTTTGGGTTGGAAAGGACCTCAAAGCCCATCCAGTTCCACCCCCTGCCATGGGCAGGGACACCTCCCACTGGATCAGGGGGCTCCAAGCCCCATCCAACCTGGCCTGGAACACCTCCAGAGATGGGGCAGCCACTGCTTCTCTGAGCAGCCCGTGCCAAGGCCTCCCAACTCTTACAGGAAAACTTTTCTTCCTAATGTCTAATCTAAATCTTCCCCCTTCCAATTTAAAGCTATTCCCCCTTGTCCCATCACTCCAAGCCCTTGGAAAAAACTCCTCCCCAGCTTTTCTGGAGTCCCTTTCAGTGCTGGAGGCTGCTCTAAGGTCTCCCCGGAGCCTTCTCTTCTCCAGGCTCAACAACTCCAATTCTCAGCCTGTGCTCATAGCAGAGGGGCTCCAGGCCTCGGTTCATCTCCATGACCTCCTCTGGATCTGTTCCAACAGTTCCATCTCCTTCTTATGTTGGGGATTCCAGAACTGGACACAGGACTCCCAGTGGGGTCTCATGAGAGCAGAGCAGAGGGGAGCAATCACCTCTTTCAGCCTTCTAGCCACACTTCTTTTGATGCAGTCCTGGATATTGTTGGCCTTCCAGGCTGTGAGGACACAAAGTTGGCTTAGGTCCTCGATGTCTGTTTCCAGAGAGATCACTACATGGCCTTTCAGGCCTTTGCTTTTGGCTTCTTAAAAAAGTACTAATTGTTAGCTTTTTATTTTCTTGTGCTATATTGTCAGTCTTTAACTGCTCTACTTTTAGGGGAAATGTCAGAGGAAATGCTGAAGAAAAGATCATCTGTGATATTTGCTGTTAAAAATGTAATCTTTCTTACTTTGATTTCTCTCTTCACACAGCTGCTCTGGGCTAGGGACAACAGACGTGTTTAATCTATTTTTTTCCACCATGTGGTCAGCAGGAACATAAGATCCACCTGGTGCATATGGATAACAACACAGCCTTTGGGTGTTTGCCATGGTGGGAGCTAACCCAGTAGTGTCTCGCCTGCCCCTTCCAATAATGGGTAGAAATTACTGGGGGAGATTTGCCCCAGACTCCCACATAACAAAGAGGCTCTACACCATTGGCAGTCTCATTTCCAGCTAAGTCCAATGGTTAATCCAGGTTGGTGGGTGCAGCACAGATGAGAAAGGCAGCCTCCAACAATGGCTTCTGCCAAGGGCATCCACCCATATCCCCGTGAGACCAATCTCCATCATCTCCTAGGTGAACTTTCAGACTACCACCTCCATGTTTTCTCCTCTGCTGTGCATCACAGGCGAGATGTCCTTCCTGTAAGCATTCAGAAAGCCATGCCATTCCCCTCCTTTGTTGCCCACTTTATGACTCCCCTTTACCTCCAGCAAGGTGATGCAATGCTGACACCTTTACCTGCCATCCTGGCAAATGTGTGATCCTGTCACTGAATGTCAAGGTCCAGCTTTTGTCTTTGATCGTTGGACTAGAATCTCTTTGGGGCAGGGAGTGGTGTCTTGCTTGGTAGAGGACAATGAGGTCTACAGTTAATGATCCTATATATGGTCTGGGACATTAAAGCAGACCACAGTAAGTGTTTTTAGCACAGTCCACCGACTGATCTGGTCTACCTGCGTCATATAAGCTATGGGTTGCCTTACAAAACAAGCAGAAGACCCAATATTTGAGCAATGCAGACCACATGCTCATCTGCCCAGAGAGCACGGGCATTGCTAGCAAGGAAGGGTTAATCCAGTCTTTTTTTTTTTCCCCTGCAATCCCTGCCGGGTGGATGAAAATGAATCACATTTCATTCTGCTCTCAGTCAGCCGAGATTGCTCTATAATTTTGTTTTTAGTCATTCGTGACTGAGACCTTCTCTGGCAAATTTAGTCACCGAATGTTTTTGCTGTTTAGCCCCAGTCGTTTGAGATCTCGGGGGAGAGTGGGTTACGTATTGCGACAGCTGAGAGATGAGCAAGGGGAAAGCTGATGGATGTTGATGGTTCAGGCTGATGATATTCAGTATCGTTTCCATATCCCACATGGCCGGGCAGTGATACTCAATTCATTTATTCATGATCATATACAAAGGATTTTAGTCTTCAACATCATAATGGCTCGTGACCTTAAAGGGCCACAGTCAAGTACTTTTTAGGCCAGAATTTAACCTACTGTAGAAACTGCTGTCTGCTGAGGGTGATGTATACTACCTGCAAGCATTGCCATTCATCCTGCTGTCTCTACATCCTGCACACACGTTACTAATGAAATTAATCTAATGACCATTAGAAGAGATGGAAATACCGTTTTCCCTCTATACAGAAGGAGAAACTGAGGCACAAAGCGGCTAAGCCACTTGCTGCCTACAGGATCAAGGATAAAATGATATATAGGATTGAGGTCTTTTGTTCCTGTTATGAATAGCCAAGCAATGTCTTACACATGCTAAACACTTCATTTGTATTGTTAATCCAGCCTTAACTCTCTAAGGAAAGTTTTGGAAAGAACTTGAGAAGGAATAAGAAAGAATTTCCTAAAAAGCAAAAGCTCCTTTGCTGGCGGGGCTTCAGCAGCAGTGAGCACAGAATTGTTTCCAGTATTTCCAGTGGTTTCTCAATGGTGTTATCGATGCTTCTGATGCACAAATGGGAAATCAAAGAAAACTGAGACATGGAGGTGTTCTTGCTCTATTCAGAGAAAGATGGATGGGGAGAGACTTAATTGGGATGAGCCTGGAAGGCAGAGGGAGAAGGCAGAGGCGTGTGCATCTGCCTATGAGCTTACGTGTGCGGGATGCAGTGGTAATCAGTCTGATGAGAGGCATTTTGCTCCCCATTTTCCAAGAGGAAGTCATGAGCACCACAGAGTCATGCAGCCTCTCTAAATGGGGTTCCGGTTCACTTGTCACGATCAGGAAATAAGTCTGTAGCTGGATTGCAAAGGACTGTGGCACAGCTGAGACATCCAGTCGTGTCAGTGTGGTGAGACCCTATGGTTTCCCTGGAATGGTGCTGACTGTTGACAATAGGGGCTGATGGAGAAGGCATTTCCATGAAGTTAATGGCTGGATGGTGGAGGTTAGGGCCTGAGGCCATTATTACCATTGTAAGTTCTGGAAATATAAAAATGCAGAGAGAAAAAATAAAGAAAATTGCCTTTTTATATATCAGAGAGTTTAAAGTTGAGCTGCCTGTTGCCATGGCTACAATATTCCGTTTGCAGTCTTTAGTTATTTAAGACCAAGGGCTTGATCTTGCTGAATCAGTGAACTCAATGGAAACGTGTCACCCAGCCTCAGTAGGGGAAGAACGAAACCATGGTAGCATGGTAGGAAAGGAGAACCCATTCCCATCCCCTTGGAGACCACATCCCCAGGGCTCAAGGAGGCTTTGGGAGGTGCAGGAGTGCTGCCTCTGCAAGGAGATGGGAATGGATGCAGGCAGTTCCTTCTCAGTTCAAGGGCCTGGATGCTCCAAGCTGATTCTCAGCTCCACAACATGAGCATCCTGGGAATGGAAATGACTAGGAGCACGGCTGATAAGCCCTGTTTGCAAACCACCAGTGACTACATAAATATATGGACCATATTAATAATTTTAAGATAAAGATTTCTTAAAAGCAGACGTAATTTTTCTCTGGCAGTAAAGCATGTCTCAGGTGGCGACTTTATTCCCAGAATGTGCTTTTCATGGTTCATCTAGCAATGACATTGTTTGTGTTTAAGATGAAGAACTGGAGTTTTCCCTGTGAGGGTGTTCAGATTCCTGCAGTACTGGATCAGGATCTTTTAAAGATCTCTTTCTACTTGGCTTCAGTTATGAAGTCAAATGAAACCACAGTGGAGTACCAAGAAAATGCAACCAGCAGGTTGCATTCCTCATCTTTGGTTCTCTTCTGGTGGATTCCAAGTAGGAGAAGCTACCAAACACCATCTTGTGTTGCAAAGCACTGTCTTACAAAATAGTGGGTCCCAACTATGTGTTGTGATGCCATTCTTCTGTTTCTCCACTGGCCAAAGAAGAACCAGAAGGATTTCACAATCTTTAGGGATGGAAACAAGGAAAGGAAGTACAAAATTGAGTTCCCCGGGTCAAAGACAACACAGTGGGTCTGTCCTTTGTAGCAGGCTGCCCTGGTCTCCCAGAGCAGCAGCTTTTCTGTACCGACAAGTGTGTTACAGGTTCAGATGCCATACTGAGAAACACAAATGCCTCATAGTTGCGTGACTGACTACCACATCAGAAACTGAGGTGAAAAGCTTTGGATATGATTCTCTGGGTTGTGTCTGTCTCCTAAAGAATTTCTGTCTGTCTGTTTGTCTGTGTAAACACTTTCTCTCACCAATGAACACAGTAGCTTAGTATTTACTGTAAGGTAAATTTACTGCCACGTTCAAAGCTGCATTGCAATGCCCAGGATTTGCTCGTGGATCTCTGTCGCCAAAATTCATCTTGCAGCCTGATCCTGGGGATATTCAAACAGTTCCCTTCATCTGTAGGTTGTCTGTTTCCCTGCATTTCTATTACATTATACACTTTCCTTATTGCCTCGAGAATAGCGATGGACATAAGTCCCATTTGAGATGTCCAGAGGGGAGACAGAGCACTCCCTGGATCAGCCTCAGAGCTCCTGCTGCCCCCAAGTGAGGCCAGATAAGAGTGCCCCATATTGAGAGAGAGAGACAGGAGAGTTTTATCAGGGAGGAACATGAACCAAATGAAAGCTTTGGGATTTCACTTCAAAAGCAAGATGCCATTAGCAGCCCCCTTTGTGTCTGGCTGCACGGGTGGGCAGGCTTTTTATTACTGTCCTGAACAGGCAACAGGGAACGGCTGCTTGCGCACAGTTAGTAAACAGCTTTGAGGGACTGCAGTAGTGTGAGGTTAGAGGATTTGGGAGGGAGAAGGGAGGTTTCCAGGAAAGTTAAACAAACCCAGATGGTGAAGGGGAGGTCTCCTTAGGGAAGGTGACTGTCATCCAAAACTCTGGAAGATGAGGAGGGAGAGGTCTCGCCAAGGGCTCGTCACATCTTATTCACCACCAGCATCGCTCCATGCTTCCATGCTCCAGAGCCCTTACACACCTCTAGCCTCTTTCTACAGTGGAAACTGTGCCACCTTCCCCTTGGGTGATAACAAGACATATGATTCAAATTTCCAGTTTAGTACTGAAAGAGAGAGTCAGATTACAAGCAGAGCACCCCACGACCCGTGGGAGAACAGGGGTGTGGAACTCACATTTTCTTCCTCCTCCTGGGAGGGTGCTTTCCAGGTTGCATAAGCAGAGTTCCCTGCATTTCTGTTAACATTCCTCTGTTCACTTTCCAGCGATGCAGGATCCATTTGAAGAAATAAGTGTGCTAGGAAGTAGGGAAGGGATGATTTCCCCATTCATTAAGTCAAAACCACTTGTATTGGGAAATATTGAATTTTTACTGAAGACAGATGACACAATTGAACTTCCTTCTATAAATGAGTTATTTTTTGTTGACTGCTGCTGTCATTGTGTGTGAATCTTAAGACTTACAAACTGCTAGATAATATTGCTTAGACCTACATATGGTAGTGAGAAAGGTTGTCGAGACTCCCTGGAGAGGTCTTTTTCCTGCATCAGCTCTGCCCTTCTCCTCGCTTTCTACCAGGGAAGATAAGTTTCAGTACAAATTGCTGTGCTGTGTGCTGTGTGGACTCTGAACTGGTTTGTGGGTCACAAGCTGGGGCACGGTCATCCCTTCATCACCATTGTTTGCCCTGTGTAAATCTGGATTTAATACAGCAAGGTCACCTCCGAACTCACCACTGAGCAGGATGAGACCTGGGATATTGGCCCACATAATTCCTTGTCCCTAATGCGTGACTTAATACGCTGCCTTCGTGCATCTTGTCACATCTGCACAGGAATTTTATGCAATTTACATGTTGATAGGTAATTTCTTTTCTCCTTATGTCCTAATCCTGAATTTTCTTTTCCTCTTTCTCACCCTTCTTCTCTTCTTCCTTCTCTTTCCCTGAGCTGTCAGGACTAATGAACAGAGAAACGTATTTATCTAACCCCTTACAACATCTTCTGCATCTGAACTCCCTGCTAATGGCTTATGGGAGCCTTCCACTGATTGAGTTAATAGAGAATAAAATTGCCTCATAACTGTATTTCACTTGGATTTTAAGATTATGTCCCTAAACCCATCTCTGGGGAGCAGTTGTTAACCCTTTCAGTGTTCCAGTCCTGATGTGGCTACCAAAGCCTTCTCTGGTTGCTACCCAGTTTGGAGCTGGGGTGGCTGGGTAGAAAGTAATTAAATCCCAAAGGGAAATATGTGGAATTTCTGTGAACATACTGAAAATTATCAGAATAGAATAATACAATGAAGGAAACTATGCATGCATTGTACATGTTATAGACAGAGGGTGAGAGCATGGATGGCTGGGCTGCTGTGTTCAACCCCTTTTCAGTCAGACCCATATTCTTGACCTGTGTTGAAGCTCATGGAGACCACTGTATTCTTCTGACTTCTCTATTACCTAGGTTCTGTCAGAACCTTACAGAAATGCAAAATGCCGTCTGGCTGTGCTGCCACCCGTTGGAGTTAGGATTTTCAGTGTGAATGGTTTACTCAGTTTATGTGAATACATACCTTGGTGTGAACTGTTCTCCAGATCTTTCTAAAGTGCACAGTGAGGATTTCCTTCCTTCTGTGTACTGCCTGTGGCCATTGCAGCTGTGGATGAGTATGGACTCCTTCTGGTCACCAAAACAACCTACCAAAGAGCAATCCAACTGGCAAAATAGTCTGCAGCACTTGTAAGAGTTTTAGATACCTTTGAGATCTCTTTTCTCTATCAAACTTGATTACAGGGCAAGGGAGGGGATTCTGCCCCTCTGCTCTGCTCTGGTGAGGCTCTGGCTCTGGTAGCCCAGATAAATCATGGCTGCTCCCTCCCTGGAGGTATTTAAAGCCAAGTTGGATGGGGCTTTGAGCATCCTGATCTAGTGAGAGGTGTCCCTGCCCACGGCAGGGGGGTTGGAACTGGATGGGCTTTAAGGTCCCTTCCAACCCAAATCATTCCATGATTCTGTGATTTCTGGTCTTTAACAGCTTGTCACAATGACAGACAATAACAATGGCATCATTTCTCATAGTAAACGGATGTGCTTTCATTCTAAAGGGTCCAAGGGTGCTTTGCCAATATGTGTGACAATAACCATGACTCCCTGGCTGTGATTTGAAAGCACTGGGAAGTGTATGTGGAAGTATGAAGAAAGGAACAGCACAGTGCTCCTTTGAAATAGTTGTATAGATGAGGTGAAGGAGGGATGTCTCATAGTGGTGGGAAGTAGTTCTCGAATATTTATTTGATCAGGGCAAACAGGATAAATACCCCATTGTGGGCACAAAGGTCTTTAATGGCAACAGTAATTAAGGATATCGGCATTTTAATTTCTTTTTAAGCATTGCTAGAAGCACAGCTCCCTTTAATTCTGTTGAGGGATTGGATCAGCACCAACTCTGAGAGACGAACTATCCCTCAGAATAATAAACACTATTTTCTGAGCTCTCTGCCTCTTTTGCAGGTCTCTCTTCCATGGACCAGCAAGGCCTGTTAGTAATTAGGTGATGAGATTTGACAAGATCACAACACAGACGGATATGGCTGCAGGTTTCTGCCTCAGTTTTCAATTATTATTTATCTGAGCAAAACAGCTCCTCTGATACATTGTAGCGGTGCATGGAATAATTTTTCAAATGAGCATTTTAGCTAATATCCCATAATGGCCCAGATATGCAGACTGAACCTCCTAAAAGATTTAGATGTTTATGGTATTCACCTGTAACAGCTCCAGCTCTTGGACTGGTTCCACAGCAACAGCTCTTTCCAGGCTGGTTCAGGGTAGGCTGTGACAACCATCACAGCAATCGTTCTCTTTCCCTCAGGAATGGGTTCCTACAGCTCATACAAATGCTTTGCCTGTCTTCGATTAATTTGCTGCAGATGGAAACCCTTCTTAGATCGCAGAGAACCTGCTCTAGTGACAGCATTCATACCCCAAGCAGCGCAGTGTTCCTGTGCACATCTTTTGTCATTACTGAGTGTACCCAGGCTTGCCCCAAACCATGGCTTGAAATCAGCCTCCAGCCTTTTCCCTGCAGGTGAGCAGCCTACAGCTTGGGGCATTCCCACCTACTGCTGCGAGAGAGAGCAGACTCTGGGATCAGCTCACTGCTTTTCCGTGAAAGCTTGGCATAGACGTCAATACAAGCACTAAAGAATATACCATTACAGCCCTGATTGGGGCTACACTGCTCATGATTTTCTCCCGCGTGTCATTTACACTCTTCTTATCCATTGCTGGCGGTGATGGGGGGATGAATCACATTACTGCAGCTGGTAATTTTAGAAACACTGCCTGGGAATGCTGCTAAATATAGAGAGGGGTGAGCGAAAGGTCTTCCTCTTATCAGACATCAGTGTAGGTTCTTGGCATCTCATAGATACAGGTTGTATCGTTCCTGATTTAAGGCTCTGGAGAACCTTTGATGAAGCCATGCCTGTCCGTCACAGAGCAGAAAGCTGCCTGGAGCCAGCAGTACATTAATCAGAATGAGAGGTCTCCCAGGGCCGGCAGCACATTGGCAGTTTGTCAGGTGGGGCTCTGCTGATGAGCACTGCCACTGAAGGTTTAATTTGAGATCTGCTCTGTGTTATTTACAGAGGATCTTGAGGCTAAGTAAGGAAGAAGGAAGAAACACTTGTGTTCATATCCACAAGATGAGGGCTAAACTACACAAGCTGCAGTGGGCGGAGGAGAAGTAGAGACAGAGTAGACCTCTAGGCAGGACACGGGAGTACAAGCTTCCCCAGAAGGAAGAATTAAAAATACCATTAAATGCTGTATGAATAAAACTATCACGTAGCTCATGCCTGATAGCTTGGCTGTGAGGCCTTTGGTTGCCATACAAGAGTTGCTGATGCACAGTTCCTTTTGGATGTCAACAGTTGTAACGCCTGATCATAGTGACACTCTCAAATGGTGGAGAGCAAGCAGGGGTTCTACTTCTGTGAAGGACTCCCTAATTTACTAAGATAAGGGTGGGGAGGCCCTGGCCCAGGTTGCCCAGAGCAGTGGTGGCTGCCCCATCCCTGGAGGTGTTCAAGGCCAGACTGGAAGGGGCTTGGAGCCCCCTGATCCAGTGGGAGGTGTCCTGCCCATGGCAGGGGATCGGAACTGGATGATCTTTGAGGTCACTTCCAACCCAAACCATTCCATGATTCCATGATTATAAGATAATCCCTTTCTAAGTGAAGAGTTTCCTGCCTGGTTAGCACACTGAAAGGGCTTCCTGAGCAGTCAGTGTGCACTAACCCCAGCAAGAGGGTGGAGGCAGGATCTCGCAGGCAGCGGGACTCAACTGAGTGGGGGGAGTGAGAGGAAGAATAACCTTCCAAGTGTCCATGCAGTGCCCAAGTAAGGCAGCTTTACCAGTGCAAAGCCAAAGCCCACTTTTGCTGACAATGGGAGAGAGGTTACAGAGTTTCTGTGTTTACAAGCTTTGGTTTCCTCCAGGAGCAAGAAGTGAAAGTGGTTCAAGAATTATTGTTTCCCCACAATTTGTATTTTTCCCTAGATATTTTGTTTTCATTTTTCAGAGTTTTCCCCCTAAGACCCAAAGCACATTCCTTTGCCCAGTACAACTAAACAAGTGTCAGCATTTTCCTAAATAATGGCCATTCCCAAAATGATTTTCTGCCCTCAAAGTGTCAGTGGAATTACTTCAACCAGTTCCATTTATACTGGCAGAAAAAACCCAACAAGATGCCAATATACGTCTCCATGCAAATGACATCTTGCAGTCCTGTGATAACCAGACTTGGAACATTCTTGTACATGGAAAGGGAAAAGAAATGGTGTGTGTGTGTTTGTGTTCAGTGGGTGGCAGAAAGGAGAGCCCAGACAGAAAAGACCTCGCAAGCCAGAGCAGAAGAGAGCTTTCATCTTCTTCCAAATAGAAAAGAGTTTGCATATCAACTGTAGAACAGAGGGCCAATTTCCATGCCAATACCAAAGGAATCCTGCCTGCCAGTGCAGAGGGGAATTTACAGGTCAATACAAGAGAGCTTTTCTGTGAAGCTCACTACAAAAAAAGGTGCTCACGCTAACCTAAAAGGAAGCCCTTTTTTGCCTAAATTAGCCCAGAGGAGAGCTTGCCTACAAGTGGAAAAGAAACTGCCTTAAAAAGCCCTTCTGGCTGCCCTAGGAGAAAATGAATGACAGAACCAGTCCTTTCAAACCCAGACCAATTACCAAGGTAAAAGAAAAAGTGTTATGATAATTAAAAATTAAAACCAACAAGACAACAGTGTAAAAAATGAAAGAAATGAATAAGAACAATTAGCAGAGATGAAAAAACAGGGATGGGAATGATATAAATTGAACCTATTAAAAGGCACTAATGACATTCGAAAACCTAATTTTTACATTGTCAAACCATTTTGATTAAGTGTTAAATGCTGCTCTTACGAACTTGGCATATATTGTGCAAGAGCAGTAATTTCTGCCTTTATCTTTCATGCTTTCTCTGAAAAGGTGTTGGTGTGCTGAAAGAGGCAGCGAGCACTCACGAGTTTTCAGTCCGCTTTTCCCTGCCAGGAAGCCGCAGCCCTGCCAGATAACGGCTATTTTTCATTTGCAAGGGGAGTGGGACCTGAGCAGGGTTGGGGGCCAGTGGGGAGAGAGAGGTGAGAAATGATGAAGACATTGGATGCTGATGAGAAAACAAGACAACTTTATAACTAAGAAACTTTTCTCCTTTCCCCCTTCTTTCCTCCTTTTTTTTTTTTTTTCCAAAAACGGAATAAGCAAAATAATTGAAAGAAAGAAAATTGACTTTTTTATTGCTTTTTAAGTGCTTAACATGAAGTTTCATCTAGTAAAATTATTGTTATTTTTATCTTTAGCTGTGTCGTTCATGCTTCTCCTTAAAGAAGATATTTCTCCAGTTCAGGATGCCAGCTGCAAGAAGCCACGCAGAGAATGACAATGGCCTATGCAAATACAATGCATCAGCTATAAAGCCTGTTCCAGAGTACCAGCCCCTCCTGAAGCAGACCTATGGGACATGGAATGCGGCAGACAGGCAGGCGATGCCTGGCCTTGGGATGTGCCCACTGGCTGAGGCTCCATGCGTTGCAACCGGGAGGTGAGAACGCTCTACACCTTGCACAAGTCTCTTAGTACCACACAGCAGGGAGTGACAACAAGGGAAGAGAGTTCTGGATACACTTAGACATCAGGAAGGCTCAGGGAGGCCAAATGCAGTTATTAATTTGGAATTTGTAACTCCAGATCATGTGGAATCATAGAATCATAGAATTGTTTGCGTTGGAAGGGACCTTAAAGATCATCCAGTGCCACCCCCTGCCGTGGGCAGGGACACCTCACATTAGACCAGGCTGCTCAAAGCCCCATCCAACCCAGCCCTGAACACTTTCAGAGATGGGGCAGCCACAACTTCCCTGGGCAACCTGTGCCAAGGCCTCCCCACCCTCATTGTGATCTTGGCTTTCTAAAGAGTCACTTTGCCACTCCAGGCCCCCATTGCATCATCCCTCAAGAAGCCGAACATCTCTGTAATTGCCAGTTGCCTTATTTCAGAGCACAGGGTTGTCTTGTCTGTCCACGTCTCCTCTGCAAATTCCCACTGATCAAGAGTCAGTAAGATAACATACCAGACCCTGGCAGGCTTTTGCAAGGGCTTGCTACTCCAGAACTGGTCAGAAAGGTGAGGGAAATTTCCATTGGGAAATCAGGAACTTTCAGCAGGAAAAATAATAAGAAGAAAGAATGATTTTGCTCAAAAACAGAGAAAGCCAAGAAAGCACTTGTCAGGTAGGAATGAATATATGGCAGTTTGGAAAGATCCTGGGTCCTGTGCACTCCTTGGCTCTGTCCGTAACATAGTGACAGACTTGTAAATGATAGATCTGGGTGAGGTTGCAGACCAGAAGAACCCTAATCCAGCGTGGCGGTCCACATGCAGCCGTAGGTAACATCACGCTTCTCCCCAACACCTGTAGGTCAGCAAGTCACAGAAACAAAGACAGGGACATGTAGGTATGGTGACCAAGGGCAATGATTGTTTGAAAGGTGATAACTTGGGCTCAAGAGGGTGGCACATCTGGAAATTATGGTGCAGAGAGAATCTTTCTGCTTTGGCAGGGCACAAAGTCTTTTCACAGAGACATTGCATCCCTCAGGGTAAAAGATTTGATCGCGTCTCAGTTGGTGCCAACCTGACATAGAAGAAAAATTATACATTACAAAATGCTAAAAGACAGCTAAAGGGAAAGAGTCAGAAGAGAGGATGGAGAAACAAAAATAAATCAGAATCACTGTAGAGAAAGGGGACTGAAAGTAGAGTGAAAATATAGGAGAACTTCTGGAAAGTAAAGATTTTAGAAAGAAACAAATATTGAAGGAAAAAGGGGAGGAAATAAAAAGGCAGGACGTAAAGCCAGGCAGCATGGTCAGTGTCCTTTATATCAATTTTTAGTGCTCCTTTTCAGCTGCCCTAGGAATAGTTCATAAACCACAGCATTTATTACAGGGGTGGTGTCACACGCTGCCAGCCTATTTTGCGAATGTCACCACTGGGGATCACATGTCAGACTGGCCCCCGTCGCAGGTGACAGGCTCAATACATTCAAAGAGATCAAGAAAAACGTAGGTGACAGAATGTGTTTGGAATGTGCCTGTTCCCCTCTCTTTTTTGTTCCACAAAGAAACAAACGTGAATCCCCCATGCTACCAGCCACCATATTTTTATTGTAAGCTGTGTAAAGTCTGAAGTTAAAGCCTAAGCTCTCGGGTCAGGCAATTATGTGAGTTTCTGCTTTCATTTTTTAAAACGTCAGTTTCTAACCTGTCTACCTGTGAAGAAAGACTTGGAAGCACAAACATGTACAGACTCAAAGCCAACTAATTATTGATTTTTTGTTAATGTCTTGTTGCTGGGATTCCTGATTTTGAATTTCCAGAATACAGACAACAGGCACAATGGTTTTCTTGCAGCTGGCACTAAGGCAGATGGGAAGTTCTTACCGTATTTCTCCAGTTTAGAGCTCTAGTATCTCAGTGAATTGTCCTGCTCTGTGTTGTACAGACTTGGCCAACCTTTCATTTCTAGCTAGTGTCTCATAGAAGTGAGCTAATACAACTACCATCTACAAAGCTTAGCCAGCTTTAATTACATGGAGAAACATCCTCATATTTAATATTTATCATGTTTATCTGCTCTGCTTATTTAATGTGGCAGATTTCTGGGAGCAAGCAATAAATCCTGTCAAAACCTGGTACTGCTCCACAGTGCTAAGAAGAACCATGATGTCAGATTCTAGACTGAAAAAGCCAGACTGGGGGGGGGTTCAATTCAAGAATTAATTTCAAGATGTAAGTGAAAGAAAGAGCAGCAATTCAGTAAGTCAGAAAGAGGGAATGCAGGCAGCTGGATCGTAAATTGCACAAAGAGAGAACAGCAAGATAGTTTAAAATCCTTTCGGGTATGTGTCCAGAGCTCCAGCCACCCGATGACAGTGTAGACATAGTAAAGCGTACGATTTGAGAAAAGAGGAGAACTCATATCAGAAAGAGCTGATTTCTTTGACCAAGGCCACCAAAGCATAGCTAGGATTGCTCTGTTAGCCGTCCTCTCAGCAGGTACCGGGTAGTCTTGTTGGCTCATGACAAAGAACAGTGGAAGTGAGGTTCACCAAGAGTTAGAAGGACTTAATCTCCCCTTTCTGGTCACTTCCAGCTCCTGTATTCCTGCCTTGCTGCAGGAACTTGCTGCTTGTTTCTCCAGTGCTGTGCTACAGCTTGTCTCCAGCTGTGCACTAGGAATACAAATCATGCCAATGCCGCAGCAGGGCAGAAGAGAAGGGAGTATTCAGCTTGCTAAGGCTCCTCCAGGCACTTGTGCAGATTCTGCGCTTCGGCCCTAGGAGAAGCTTCCCTCTGCAACTGCAGCTGCTGAAACCATCACGCTGCTCCCTTCAGGGCTGTGACGCAGAGCTGTGTGGCAGCAAAACCACTGTGCTATCTGGTCTCTGTGGAGCATGCAGCATCGAACCCATGCATGGCTCCTGTCTGGGGAGAAAGAGGGAACTGAGGTTGTAGCTTATTCTGCCAGTGTGCCCTTTCCCATTTGCAGTATAAGTACTGTGGAAAATTTAGAAGGGCAGACAAGCAGAGGCTGAAAGGTTGAGTTGTTTACAGAGTCAAACCTTGGGAAGAAGCAGATTTAAGGTAGTTGTTCAGGTCCGTGTTATCCACATAAGGATTCCACATGTTTGCAGGATCTGGTAGCCAAACAACGTATATGGAGGAGGGATGCAGAGTTAGCCAGATGAGCTGTGAGAACTGCCCAGATTTAGCAGACAGGATGAGTGTGTGTACGTGTCCACATCTGCCTGTGTATGTGTGCTTGCAGCACATAAAGCTCGCCAGGTGACCAGATGTTCCATCTTCTACTGCCCATCTGGTTCTTGTTAAGGTATTTCAATTTTCCTGCTTTCTTTCCTCTCCACCCTCCCAGTTGTGTGGTTCCCTCCCTCCCAGCTGTAGTGCAGGCTATCGCATTCAGTGTTTTGGCAATGGAGATCACTGGCTTGAGGTCAGAGAGGGTGAAGTGGCTGCTGTCTGGTAGTTTCACCCTCAGTCCCCCTGTGGCAGCTCATTGTGGGCCAGTCATGGCTGCTCAAAGTGCCAAAGTGGACGTCATGGCCTGAGGAACAACACGTGTGAGGAATGCGTTGGACTAAAAGAACTTGTCACTCAAGGGCAGTGCAAGTTGTAGAGGTGGGTGGCGAGAGGGAGAGGGAACAAGGTTTAGGAAAGAAAGAAAGAAAACTAAATGAACAGCATGGTCAGCTTCCACCTTGTAGGACAAACTGATGTTAGACATTCTCAGACTGGGCAACTTCATTTTGTTCCTAGCAAGGCAGAAATCGAAGATGGCAGCAAAAAGCATTTCTAATGTGTGGGCCTGGAGGTGTGAAGCAATCAGGCCTAGGATTTCCCAACTAGTTACCGATTGCATGGTCATCTCTAATGTTGTATTTAAAGTTCTTGGCTCCTCTGCCTAAGCAGAAACTGGAACACTAACTCTTCATAGATTTATTTTTCAAAACCTATCATAGGACAGTTGGAGGGAGCAGGAGAAAGGCTGTGTTGTCTACCTAATAAGAAGAAAATGGCAGCAAGGGGTCTGGCTTTATTAGCATTTCTGCCACTGACTCATTGCATGGTTTGGTATGGTTTTATCTTTTGCTTCTTCACAACACTCTTGTAAATATGGTGGGAGTATGTAAATAGCCTTGATGTGCTTGGATGGAAGCCATGCAAGAAAGGAATTTCTAAGAGCATAGCACAATTCTGCAGAGCCTTAGCCAAAGACGTGGAAAGACATGGCTTCCATAGAGTCACTAGAGGATTTCCATTTGTCCTTTGGCACAGCATCTCCAAGCCCTGACATTTATATGTCCCTCCTGCAGCTGGCTCCTTCCGTGCTGTAAGAGGAACTCGAGAGGTGCACCCCTAGGATAGGGCAGAGTCCTGCGGAGCCAGCAGAAGTAGATTTGGAAGCGGGGAGAGAGATCTTTGCACTCTTCCCAACTGAGGGGGCAGTGGAAAGAGAAACGTAATGCTAGAGGCCACTTTGGTCAAAGGGGAGTCTGACGGGGTGAAGGTCACACAGAGAAAGGGGGAGTCTGATGGGGTGAAGGTCACACAGAGAAAGGTCCCTTTGTGTTGTTGACTCTCGGGCTTTCTGTGGGTCCCCTAATTACAGCATTGTCCCTCTCCCAAAGTCAGGTTACAATCGTGAAGTTCATCTTTTCTTTCAAAATGTAATTACATGTATATTACCTCTGTTGCAGTCAAAAAATTGAAAGAGTAAATTCTTGGGGTTTGTTTGCTTTTTTCTTTGTTTTAAAGAAGGGGAAATAGGAATTGTGACTTTTTAAAAGAAAAGTTTCTCAGGTTTTTAGTACCTTCCTCATGATTCTCAAAGGTCTGAGACTAGCATTACTAAGTGGGTTAGTACTACCAGTATCTCAGATTAGTGAAGATAGAAACTGAAATCTAATTAGGAGTTCATGTTGGTTTTTTCTCTAATGTTCCACTCAGCTGGTCGGAGCGATACCAGCCTGTTTAATTTCCTTTCCCTTGCTTGTCAGCACCATTTTCTGTTTTTATATTGGTGACAGAAAGCTTCTGGGTTCATGACGTATTTTGGGGAGGGAAGTCCTCTGTCAATATCCAGTGATTCTCCAACTTAGTTTAAATAAAGTAAATAGGATACTGCAAATATTCTTTTGATGATGGTTCCAAATTTATAAAGCTTATATTTTTGCAGGTATGTTAACATTTACAGGGACCCATTGTGCTTGGGATTCAGGTAGCCAGTTGGAGCTCTTGTTTACAGTTGCTATATTCATTATTCCAAGCTTTACAGGTTTTTTGTCTCTGTCTTGCTCTTACCTTCCCTTAGACACACTCTCTCTTTCCTCTGTCTTCCCTGCAATGTTGTCTTTCTCATGCTGCCAATGCCAGCCATGCCTTTTTCCCCCTGAATGCCTCCTCCCCTGCAGTTGTGGCTTCACACCGCATTGTGTGTGCACCTTTCTGCCTGCTGCATTTCCATCTTTGCTCTTCTGCTCTACTCCTTCTCTCCAATACCTCTCAATTTTCCTCTCTGCCTTTGTCTTCTGCTGCCTCATTCTTCTGTCTCCCAAGGGCTGCTTTCCCAAGAGAAGCTAAGTCGAATTGATCTGCCATTTAATTACCTGATGTGTTCATTGCCTGCGCTTGCTGTTTGCAAATAGGCCTGCCTGAAAGTCCCTGGGGGAGGCGAGGTTGTGTGGCGATGGGGGAGGCGGATAGATGGGCTGGCAGCAGCTCAGCCAGAAGGCAGCTTCCTCAGAATCAAAACACCTGCCAGTAACACCTGTGCTCGTAAATGTTTGCTGCCATCCTTGGTCGGGCCCCAACACTCATAGAATGAACGTGTCTATTCCATGGCATCAAACCAAGGCAGCTTTCTGGCACATGTGAAAGCTTCTAACTAGCACTTATAGCGAGGACACTACGTTCAGGTGGAGAAATGCAAGCCAAGAGGCACACACCTCTGTAATTAAGGATACAGGCACATTGTGGGTCTGCCTTTCACTCCAGTAGTTTCTGCTCCAATGGGCCGTGTCATTGCACCTCCCTAGGGGATCACACAGAGGTGTGGATGAGGGAGGACCATGGCTTTATTTTGTTCTGAAACCTTTCACTCCAGAATTTCAAAGGAGTTGGTCAAGAGTACTCAGCTTCAGCCCTCATGATCTCCCACGTGGGCACGTAAGGCTCCTCTTCCCTAACAGGCACCAGAAAGTCATTAACTCATCCAAGGTCATTGCAATGATTGCTACTTGCAGTTAACATGAAAGCCATGTCTTCTGCTTCTAGACTGCAGCTTCAGCCTTCTTTTCCCAAAGGGATTTAAAGACGGACTATGGTATGAATAGTAGCAGACCCATTTAAGGGACGTCTTTGCAGAAATCCAGCCTATGAATTGAGCTGCTTTGGATTTAACGCCCCTGAGTTGATAAAAGAATACAAAAAGATTAAACATCAAGACAATGGGTCTTGCCAGGGAGGCATAACTACGGATTTTCACACTGAGCATGGTGGAAATGCCTTTCTCTTTGCCCATACTTGTGCACATTTACTGAACTTGTTTGTCACAGATGGAAAATTGTGAGCTACATCCCTCTACAAACACCCGAGAGGCTTTGCTTCACCTCAGTGTAACAGCTGGATGAAAGCCGTAGGCTTCGAAGACTTTGCCAATTAATAGACATTTTCTCCTCTCTTTAAATACCCCATGTGACTTCTTAAGCTTTAGGCAGCAAAGCATTCACAGAGAGTGGGCCATTCACGAGCACCAGTCACACTGATTGTTGCTGCTTTCCTCACCGCTGTCCACGCTGACCCTTGCTGGGAGCAGAACGACACAAATTGTCGTTAAGGGAATAGAAACAGATTACAGTGTGTGTATGGAAGAGAGCATTATGTCTGCTTCGCCTGATCAGCCATAAGAAATAAGGGAATAAGTTAAAACTGAACAAAACTACATAAGAAACAGAGGCAATCTGAATTAGCAAGAGCTGCCTGGTTGTCTTCATTGCTTTTGTGAAGCAATGCCATTATTTTCTCTGCAGCATCAACTAATGGCATTGCAGATGCACTCAATTAATATGGGTATGGGCCCTTCTGGTGGGCAGGGCTGCACACACAAATTCATATCCCTCTATTGTTTCTGCTGGGGTTTAGGTGCATGTATTCAGCAGAAGAAATACTGTCTGTCTGGTTTTTACTATCTCCTTTTCTCAGACTGCCTTTCTGTCCTTAAAGGCCTTGAGCTTTCCTGTTTTATTCCGCTGTTCTCTTTCTCTCAGCGTTCATTAAGTCAGCAAGCTCGCTGAGAAAGCAGCTAGTTTTTCATTCTGCATGTGAAGTGGGGCCCTGGTCCTGTTTGGACGCTGGAACCACTCCCAGTCGTCTGCAACTGTGCACATGCTGTGCAGCAGGGAGCAAGACGGGGCTGTGCAGGGATGTTTCTGAGAGCTGTGCCTGTGCAGGCAGCACATCACGATGTTTGCTTGCTACTGGCCAAAAGCTGAGGACTCCTTTTCCTTTTTTTCCTTATACTGAAGATTATATTAGAAAAAAAGATAGTGTGTGGTGTCACCAAAGGGTAACTCAGGAGATGCATCTTAGGGAAGATCCTTAGGCTGCAGATGAAATACAGAGCTAGGACTCCCTAGTAGCTGGGATAGCAGGATGGCTGCACGTCATAGAATCCTGGAACGATTTGGGTTGGAAGGGACCTTAAAACCCACCCAGTCCCACCCCCTGCCATGGGCAGGGACACCTCCCGCTGGATCAGGGGGCTCCAAGCCCCATCCAACCTGGCCTGGAACACCTCCAGGGATGGGGCAGCCACCACTGCTCTGGGCACCCTGGGCCAGGGCCTCCCCACCCTCACAGCAAAATGTTTCTTCTTAAGATGTCATCTCAGTCTCCCCTCTTTCAGCTTCAAACTGTTCCCCCTTATCCTCTCCCTGCACTCCCTGATCAAGAGCCCCTCCCCAGCTTTCCTGGAGCCCCTTTTGTAGAATCAGAATTAGAAGGTTGGAAGAGACCTCTGAAGTCATCGAGTCCAACTGTACTGGGAGGCCGCTGTTAAGGTCTCCCCAGAGCCTTCTCCTCTCCAGGCTGAACAAGCCCAGCTCTCTCAGCCTGTCTTTGTATGGGAGGTGCTCCAGCCCTCGGATCATCTGTCCATCAGTGTGGAGCTGGCAGGCCTGTCCTCCCAGCCCTTCTCGCTTCTGACTTTGAGCTTTATGCAGAGAATATTCTTCAGTTCAGTAAAGCATCTTGAATCAAATGAAGATCTAAGCTTGTACCTCAGTCTCACTGAAATCAATGTATTTTTTAAGCACGTTCTTAACCTTAGTCATGTTCTTGAGTATTCCTCTTTTACAAGGGTATAAGTCCCTGGGAACTTGTATGAATTTTGCCGGCTTGCGTGCTGCTCCTCATATACTACTGATGGAACAATCTGTTACTCATTAATGCTGCAGATAAGCCATTATGCCTGAATCTGTTTTTTTCAGTAGACATTTTAACTGCTCATCTTATATTATATATTTATTTGAATTCCAGTGCCTAGTTACAATATGATAGCAAATCTAGAGTAGATTTAATAACTATCTGTTCTGTCTCCTCAGGCATACATCGACTGCAGGAGAAGACGTGAACTTGATGTTGGCGCTAAGCTACAGCAGTGATGGCCATTGTACAAAATGGAACACAAAGACAGAGAATAAGAAATCTCCAGTTGCAAATTGTTGTCACATGGATGTGAAAGATATGAATCCCTTCCACTGGAGTTGCAAGGACAAATTCCACAGAAATCTGTCAGGAAGGTTCAAGGCCTGGTAAGTGGACTGTTCTTTGTATCTTTCTGGAAGAGAAAGGGTACATCTAATGATTTAGGGACTAGTTCATCACTGACAACTGCTGAATGGGTGCCCCAGCTGTAGAACAGATACACCCGAGGGAGCTCAAACGATGTCGGTGTATTCACCACTACCCCAGAGCTCCTAGTTTGCCTGGCTGGAATGTGGCTTTTCAATTGATGAATAAGTGGAAAGGATATTGGACACCATGGAGGAGATGGCTTTGGTGAAGGCTGTTTGTCTTTCCTCCTCCTTGAGGGGTTTAGGGCTCTTCTGAGCATTTACCAACAGGTCCCTGTTGTGAGGCACTCCACACTTGTCACTCCACACTTATCACTCCACACTTGTCACTCTTAGTTTGTCACTCTGTCTCTCATGGTGTCATTCCTTTTCAACCCCTGGCAAGAAGTTGGGAGGGTTTCCTTTGGCAGCTGCTTTCCATGCTGGCACCCCAGAGAGCAATGGTCCTTTCGTGCATCACCTCCCATTGCCCAGAGTCTGTCTGTCCTCTTGGAGCTGGACTTCTGCGTGCCCAAGACACTGGGTGTGCACTAGGGTACGTGTCAAATGAGCTACTAAACTGTATGTTATTTACATTAGTGCAAAGTCCTGGGATTACTGGCTGCCAAAGAATGAGAGAGAACGATGTCTGTATGGTCGGTCCAGTAGCAACCGTAGGAAAACCTTCAAAACAGGTTTGCTGAGAGGTGATAAGAAACCTGAACAACATGAACAAATTCACCCTGAGTGCATGTCCCGATATTACAGTTTTTCTTGGAGTCTGGTTTAGCAAATCACTGCAGAAGTACAATATTCCTTGGTCCTTCCCGTTGGTCTGTGCTTTCAGAGCCTGGCACACGTGAGCTAAGTAGCTCTGCCAGTCCTGTTGCGATGCCTGCCCTTTCCAGAAAACCTCTCTTATGAGGTATTTTAAGGCTGTCATACAGCTGTTAATCCAACTGTAAATCCCTTGCTGCACCGCATGCCAAGAGAGCCTTTTCCGAGGCAGGTGTCTCCCTGATTATAATCAGCAGAGAGGATACAGGCGTGGCTGAGAACAGCAAAGGATACAACCTTTCCCTCTGATCACAGATGGCAGGGACTGCCTTTCACCATTGTGGCTTAGGCAAAACCCATCCCTCTGGATGCTCAGGAACAGCTATGGGAGCAGCTGCTCTGAGCACTGTGAGAGAGGATGGGCCAGGGCCGTTCCAAGTGTTTTATAACACTCTCACCATGCCTGGCCCCTCATGGAGGCAGAGTGCTGATGGTTTTGGTATGCATTGCCTTGTAGAACGGTGGCCGTTTGCAAGGGCTCAAAAATCAATTTGTGGTTTGCTTAGCACTGTTATGATGCTAAAAGAAATGAAGATCAGGGCAAGAGCTGCCTTGTGAAAGGACCGTTACCTATTTCAGTAAGCAGTGGCACTATGTATTCTCAATATTCTACTGAGAATTGGTAAAGTACAGGAAGGAATGAAGAATTTAAACACCATCAGTGATTTCTTGACTGTGTTGTAAGATATAAAATCAAACTGGCCCACAGCAAGCTCATCTTCACTTTGCTTTAGTCATGGTGTTGCTTTTTCTTCATCTAGCTCTGAGGCTGGCTGGGAGACTCAGCACCGAATGATGCTGTTCTGGTGTTTATGGTGTGGAAGGTTTCAGGAGACAGGCACCATTCAAATTCACATTCCCTTTCATTTGGATTGAATTTGTGATGGCCACAAAATATCCAGTGGCTTTTGATCCTGAATAAAGATGAGAAGAGTTTATCTGCCATTTTGCTCTATATCTTAAGATGTCCCCAATTCCAGTATTGTGAGCTCTAATTTGGATTTCTGGCAGCACAACACATCAATTAGATAACTTGTTCTTTTTCCTAATACAATTAGATAATTTAGTGCTGTTTCACCAACCTCTTCTTGTGTGACTTAGGTGATGAGTCTGTGTGTCTGGGACAGGTTTAATGCCTACCCGCCCACAGGTTCCTCTTAAGCTGTCATTCTACACTGTCATTTTACCAGAGTTCCCACCTGAGACTGTGACTGCAGTGGTGTGCACTTAGTCTGCCTTTCAGCTTGAACTGCTGCCAGCAGCACTGCCTTCCCTGATTTTTTGTGATAACTTATGGGTGATCTCAGAAACGTTAGGGGAGACTAAAAGGAGGCTGTAAGAGCAGCTGGCCCTGGCTGATTTGTTTAACCTTAAGGGAATCTGTCTGTACTAAACTTGCTTTTACAGCAGGGGAGGGATGTTTTACCAAGGAGCTGCTTCCATGCTATCAGCTCCCAAACAGCTGAAGATCTGCTCCTAATGCTGCAGAGAGAAGGTGGAGGATATTTCCTTTGGCCTGGTTGCGTTGCCATTTCAGCAGACCCAGAAGTCACATCTGCCGGTGACCCACCAGATCCTCACTGTGTAAAATTCAGAAGCAGTAATTTGCAAAGCTCTGTTTTCCGTGTGGTTATCAAAGCACAAGCATCACTGGGAGATACAGTACTAATTGTACATGAAGGTGCCCTGATTAATAGAATTTAAAAGAGTTCTCTAAAAAGCACTGGGAGTCACTCTTAGACAGACCGCGCGATTCTGTGTGCCTGGTAATGATTAGTTCACACTTTCTCTGAGGATCAGCCTAGCTGGTTGGGAGGTCGTTACACTGAGGCAGGACAGGAACTACCTTAGCTGCAGGATGGAGCTGTGCTCTAGCACCCTTAGCTGTTTTACCATAAAGCATCAGTTTTGGCAGAGCATTTGCCACGATAACAATCTCATATTTTGCCACAGTGCTGAACAGCCCTCCAGGAATGTGATGTTTTCTGGGGAACATGGGTCATGTTGCACTTAATTCTGTGTTGGAGGCCAAAGTCTCAGGCACAATTTTTCAAATAGGCCCAAAGTGATGTAGCTGCATCAGCACTGCTGCTGCCACGCGTTGTCCTGTGAGCAACTCTCTCTGTTCTCCCCACGGGAGCCCTGGGGAGCATGAGTGGGCAGAAGCTCGGAGGCAAGACAGCTAACGCTAGTCTCTCTGAGAAGTAGCTGCAACATGGGGCATCATTTTCATTACCGAGTTGCTTATTAACAAGGATAAAAAAATCTATTTCTTTTTGACGTTTTCCTGCACAGGTAGCTTGAAATGGTCTTTTCCAAGTCCTTTCCAAGGATCCCACTCCTTTTCTCTCTGAAGAAGCTCTTACTCTGATGGGGGCTCTGTATTGGACTGCCTTAAAAGACCACTCAGCAGTTTCAGAAACCACACTTCTCTGTAGACAGCATTAGCTGCTGGTTTCCATTAGAGTATAGCTCAAAGCAGCACATTTGGTGTATGCACCAGCGTCTGTCCTGAGCCCAGGTTTAGTCAGAGGGTGCCCTTCATGCAGTATATTTCCCTCTTGCTTAGAACTGATAGAGAAACTTAGCTTCAGCTGTTACCAAAGCATTTTACTAGAGCCCAAATGATTCTGCTCCTCAGTTCTACCATAAAATTTTGAGTCTTAAACAATGCAACATTAACTCAGCTGTAGGCTGTAGATGGGAGTCTGAACAAGATAAGGTATAGTGGGATTGGCTATTGGAGGTTTGGTCTAAAAGGAAGCTGAAGGTAGTCATGTCCATAGTTTATAATCGCTAAAGCAATCCTTGCATTTTCACTGTAACCTGAAAATTGATGATCTGACAAGAGAGTCTGATTTCTGACCCAGCTGCCAGATCAAAGAGATTCTGAACACCTTTTCTGGGTATTCATGACAGTAGTTTACATGATGGAAATCACAACTGGTTGTTTTGTTCCAAACTGGAAAGGATTGAACCTCCTTGATATCACTGGAAAGTTCCTATCTTGCAGTTCCCTTCAAGTATTAACTTAATTTTATTTGGCTTTACATTGAGTGCAACCATTTGGTGACCTCTTTCATTTCTATCACCCCTTTCAAGAGGAAGATGTGGCCCCACACAACTGCTTAAATTGCAGGCACAGCTCTACAGTGTCATCCCAAGTTACAGCTCCTGCTGAGCTAATTTTGTGGTAGTACGTGTAGTAAAACCACCTGACTTCCCATTGATGCTGAAGTTGTTATTTAGGCTGCAACCTAATGCTTCTGTGCCCCCAGTGACCTTTTGCTAACCAGCGTTCCTGGCTATTTAAAGAAAATTGTCCAGAGTTCTAATTTTTAGAGAATTTTAGAGCCTGGGAAGTATGCCAGACTGACAGACAGAGAAATGTGGGTCCTCTCTTCTTTTTTTGCTGTCATAAGCAGATTACCATCAGCTCCTTCTCTCCACACACTGCCGGTTTGCCTCAGTCCTGAAGCAGACAGATCTCTTCCGAGAAGGCAAGACACCTCAGCCCTTATGATCAATTTAAATTACTAGCGTGAATGCCCACAAACTTTGCAATATGAGCCAACTGCTTGTTTCTTTAGTGGTGTACGTGGATGTCCAGTAGAAGGTGGACTAAGACCATCAGCCAGTTTCAGGTAATAAACGTCCACCAGACCTTTAGTCCAACACTGATCTCTGTCAGCTTAAAATCAAGGGCATCCACGCAAAAGCTTTGTATCGTAGTCCTCCGAGACTTGTCTCATAACCTGTTTTACAGAGCTCCCTAATCGTCTTTTGCTGCCTTGGACATCTACTAATTAACCAACTATTGGAAAATATGGCTGGACCTTGCTCTTCGCACAAGTAGGCTGGCTTTCACCAATTTGTCATTGTCCTGCATGGCTCTAGAGATGGCAATTTGCTGCTGGTAGCAAGATGCTGAGGAACTTACAGCTCATCTTTTATATACTTAGAAAGGACTGTCAAGATGATGCAGTGTTGTCTCTCACTCCCTCTGTTCTTATTTTATGTAGAATTAGAGCCCACGGATGTAGGAAAGACAGCCATGGCTGCAGTCAAGGCATTGTACAAGTCTTCCTCCCACGGCTGTGCTGGTGCAACTCATTCTAGGGTTTTTTTCCAAATGTGGGCTGCAACACTTTGTGCTAAAACCAAACTGGTTTTCAGACATCTCCTTCCAGGTTCTGACAGGTAACAGCACCTGAGATGGGCTCTCACAGGCACTCTCAGTTAATACTTTGAGATGAATACTAACCTTCGCATTCCTCAATCTGGATGTTTGCTAAAGGACAGTTGTATCTCTAGCAAAGTGTGTAACAGCAACTCTCGGCTTGGTTTATCGAGCCAGGATGGCAGATTGAACTAATCAGCCTGGTTTGTTCTTGTGGGGAAGGCAGGAGAGACAATTAGCTTAGGACAGACCAGGCAGCCTTTGCTCTTGGACTGTCTTGCTGATGACTGACCTGTTCTTATCCTTTAGTCCTTTCTTTCTCCCTGCTTGGCAAGTCACCCTGCAGACACTGTACCTGCAGGAGGAGACCACAGAGAGCTAATCTGACTAAAGTCATCCTGTGTGCTTCTAGAAGGGAGTCTGAAAGCAGCAATAGCAAGTATTTCAAAGCTGTTTATTGAAGTGACTTTGCTGCAAATTGAGATGTACCAGAAGAGGTGGACTAAGGCAACAGAATGGTTACAGGTCTCTCATTGCTCTTTCTCTAAGCAAGCCTTGTAATTCTCCTCTGGTAACTAACTATAACCAGATAAAATATGAGGACCTCTGTGAGAAGCAGTTACTGTAGCAGACAAGATGACTTATGAGGGGACAGTTTCAGCAGCCTTATTAAAGACATACCTTTTTGCATTGTTCTGAAGTGAAAACATGAAAGCTACAGCGTAATTCTCTTGGTTTGATGAAACTGCAGGCATGGTGACAGCTGCTTGTAGTAACGATCATTAACACCTTGTTAGTCGTCAGGGACCCGTGCAGAATTAAAGCTGTGTTTTACCAGGCGATGCGCACACAGGCAGCGGTGTGAACAACTTACAAGATAATAGTTGTGCCGCTACTACTGGCTTTAAATGTTAAGGGAATCGTGTATCTCTATTTAGGTATACATTGAGTATCTATCACTGTGGCATTTCTGGAATTGCAGTCTGTTAATCAGGAGGCCATTATTAAACAGCAACAAATCACATGCACGAGTAAGCAACCTTTCATTCAGCTTTGTTTCCAGCTTAGTTTCCTGTATCTACCAAGGCTTACGCTCTGTCTGAAACCACACAGACACATGGAGGTATCTAACACAGAATCACAAGCAGAAACCAAACATGTAATTTCAATATCTAAAGACTACCGCTTCCTAAGCAGCAAGCGAAGAGATTGAGAGAGCAAGCAGCAAAAGGGAGAGACAGAGATGAAAGGATGGAAAAGGGGGAAAAAATGAGGGGTACCAGTTAAAAGAGAATAGGTAATCACATAGAGGAAGAAGCGAAACAGAAGCATGAGTGTTTAAATGAGGCAGGGAGAGAAGGATGGATGAAGAAAGATTAGAACGTGGAAAATGGGAATGGAAAATTTCCAGAGGTAAAATTGAAATAGAAAAGCATGCAACAAAAAGAGAGTTTCATTAAAAAGAAAGGAATTCTTATAAGGCAGGCACAGAAATGTAAGGAAAGCCCCTGACTGGAATATTGGAAAGAGAACAATGAGGTAACCCATGGCCAACAATTTGCACTGTTTCTCGTTAATGCTGAGATGCTAATGGCTACCTTCCCTAAATCTCCTCTTTCCTGGGGTACCCTTTCTTTTTGAAACGTTCAACTTCAAATACAAAATTGAGGCAGTTTTACCAACAGGGACTACAGCCCTGCTGTGTTGAGCTTTCAGGTGGAGTTGGCTGTTCCAGTGCAGCCTGAGACTTTATCAGTCAACACCAGGCTCTTCCTTTAATGTACACTACCTGCTTTCCTACTCTTGTTGTTGTTGTTGTTGTTATTATTATTATTATTATTATTATTACTACTACTACTACCATCACTTTGTTCTAGAAGTTCATTCAGACCTTGATCATGGTCACATTCAGATGTGATAATCATTTCCCAAAAGTCTTTGTGTAGTAATAAGCAAGGGAAATAATGTTATTCCTCAGTCCAACCCAAAAATTATTTGCAAAATGTATTTTTCATTACGAAACTTCAATTTACCGAAGCTGTTCCTGGAAATTTTTGAATCCACCAAGGAGACAAGATGGACATGGAACAATCGCTAAAGCTGAGCTTTATCTGGAAGACTCTGCTGTTGAGCTCACCGCAGTGCGAGGCAACCATGCAGGCAAAGAAGAAATTTGGGGGTGCATCCCTTGGGAAGGATCAGCTCTCCTAGCACAGGGCTTCCTAATACACAGCTGAGGCATTAAAGGAAGAGTGCTTCCTACGCACTTACCGCCTCCACTGCTGCAGGGGATTTTTGAGCAACCAGACTTAGAGTGCTGCCTCGAAAAGGCTGATCTGCCCGAGACCTCCAACCTTCTGCAATCGCAGTCATTGTTACGTGGCTGCAGACCATGAACAGAGCAATGGTAGCTGATGGAGAGCCCTGACCCTACAAAAATACACTTGTGCACCTATTTTAGAAGGAATATCCTCTCTTGGAGTATACGTTGTCTGTCCCCCATTAACTTTCTTTCTTTTGCTGCTGTATTTTCTAGTTCAGTCTTCATGGTTCTTAGGCCTCTGCTTTTTTCAGCGCTTATTGTTTCTCTCAACCCTGACAGAGCCAAACAAGGCCTCAGGTTCAGTTTTCCAAATCAGCTTCCACAAACTTGACTAGCCAGATCTCCACAGGGAACAAAGTCACATAGATTTCTGTGACAAAACCCATTGATCTGACAGGGACTGAGATAAATCTGCCTCAAAAAGTTAAAGCAATAGAAATCCGGATCCGCAATGGAAGATTTCGGTGACAAAAACAGGGAGCTGACAGGGACTCAGACAAATCCATCCATGCTGAGTGACTATGCATCCGTTCCACACACAACTGCCTGCTTAAAGAGATAGTGATGAGAGATCCCCACACAGCATCTAGCACAGCATCGGCATTTGTTAGGAGATTAGTGTCGGGAGGAAGAAATACCCAATTAAAGAGGTATTACACTGCCATTGGGGGATTGGGAGTAAGTAGCAATAATCATGCCAGCCACTGCCACAATAACAGTGCTGTGAAGGGAAAAAATGGAATGCAAAAGAGTTTGAAGAAGAAAGAGAAAGCAGAGCACATTCACAGGGTTGGAACTGTGGCAATGCAGTAGCTCGAAAGAAGATAACCAGCTCAGACTCCAATTTAAAAATGGATGGGATCAGGACAAAAAGCAGTCTATGTAGCAAAATGTCAACGGTGTCATTCAAGGTCTGCATGTTCCTGTGCAGCCAGGAGAGGGGCAGCAGGAGCAGTGGCTGCAGAGCGATAGGAGCTGGTGGTGCTCAGTACAGGGTATCAGCACGTTTACACTGCCACGTAGCACAGACTGCCAAGGACATAAGAAATCAGAGCGAGATAAATGCCTTCCTGGAGCAGTCTGGTGGCCCATGTGGTCAACTGTTCTGTTTCCCACACACCAAAAGGACAAGCTCTTCCAGGGGAGCCTGTAAGCCTTGGCACTCCCTGCATGCAGAAATGTTGGATCAAGGGGTGCCAGAGAATACATCCCTGCCCACTTGTGGATCTGTTCTTGGATTTGTCTGGTAACTTTTGAACGTGATGGTACCACGCACCTCCTTCACAGGATAGAAAAAAAAGAGAAGGAAGGACCTGAGGCTAGAGTAGTAGTCTTATGCTTGGCAAACTCTGACTCTGTTTCCTGCAATGTTGTAGACAAGATGTCGGGAGTGAAGCTTTTAGACACTTAAAGATGACAATTTCAGAAACAAACAGTGTCTAATTCCCACTGAAATCAATCAAAAGGAAATAAGACTCCTCAGGGCTTTTCAGTTCAGCAATTTGAACTGCAGTTATGCATTTCATGTGTTTGAAAACCGTATCAGTCAACTCTGCATCTGTAGGTTTCTTAAGGACCTCTGAAAACTTGCCTATAGTCTCTGTGCCCTGACTTCCAAGTTCTAAAGAGAAGATTTAGAGCTGCCCTTCTCAAGGAGATGTGACAAGGAGATGCACAGGAAAGAACACGAAGGTTTCATCTGCTAGGGCAAAGGAAGGACATGTAAGGGCCTGAACCATCTCACGAAGATAGAAGAGGACTCTCAAAGGTTCACATTTGCCAGAGGCACTCAGCTGAAGATGGGCCAGTGAAATGGGCAACTGACCTTTCCATACACTCCCAGAGGAGCCCTCCACACACAGCAGTGTAACCATGGCATGGTTCCAGGGAATGGAGGTGAATAGTGAAATGGAGCCCCAAGAATGCTGCAGAGAACTCTCCCTCTCTCTGAGTCTGAAATGTGCCGGCTATGCTGAACCCAGCAAATGACAACTGCCTGACGTGCAGTCAGCTCTTTCACCTCTCAATGCTCCCCAAGTAAATGGAGTGCATGAGTGCTATGTGGTCTTTACAAACTTCTGCAAGACCCTCATCAGCCTCTTTGTAAGTGCTGGCTGAGCAGAAACTCCTGAGGTTGAATAGAGGGCGGTGGCAGAAGGCTGCCACATTAGTCAAGGTGTTGACTCCACATCCTCCAATGACAAAGCCTGGCAAGAGTTGTCACAAAAATTGTCACCAACTAGAAAAGCTTTGTTTGCACGTGCTTGCTGTGGAACGTGTCAGGGAAATGCTGCCTGCATGGTGGCAGGAGAACCTACACTTGGATTTCCCTCTGACTGCCCCTACCAGAGGCATAGGAATTTATCTTACCTGCTTTCTTTCTCACTTTCTGTTCCATCTGCTCACCATTCCAACTGCCTGTCCAGTTTCAGCTTGCTCGTGAGTTTTCTTGCCTAGGAACGTGAAACAACAAAAACACTTTGTAGGCTGAAGTAGTTTTTCTGGAAGAAATAAATCACTGCTGCAGCCAGGTACTCCATACTTACGGCTTGGAGCTCAGCGTCCTGTTGTTACTGTAAGCACTGATCTTTGCAGTTGTGATGCGCACGATGGCAAAATGAGAATGGCTTTGATGGAAAGATTTGCTTTTTAGGGAGCACAGGGTATCGGTTAAGGCAGCACAACCCACAGACCATGATGGGATGAGCGTTACATTTTGGGCTTGCTGGATGCTGGCTGAGTCCAGGCCAAGTTGCTGAATGAGCGGTGGTTTCTCACTTTTACCTTCCTGGCAGGTTTCAGCACTGTTGGAAGCGGTTCGGTGACCGCAGACTCAGACAGATCCAATGGCCGCACAGAAGTGCAATTGATGCACATGCAACTGAGAGGTGGTGACACCATGTGTCAGGAAGGGACCTTCTGCGAGTACTGGCTATAGGCCATTGTCCCTTTGGCTTCGAGGGCCTGGCACTCAGGTTCAGTGTCTCCTGGAGGTGGGTGTGATTTAAGGGTTAATAGTATCTATCTCTAGTACATTTCCCTACAGTGTTATTTAATGCTTAGAGCAATCTCATCCCGGAGTCATCCTGCTGCTGCAGCCCATCAAATAAAATGACTGTGGATTCAGAGAATTAATATAATGGGTGAACAACGCTCAGGGAAGCTCATGTGTCGAGAGCAAGTTGTAAGACCTTAGCGTGCTGCAACTGCATGATGCAGTGGTTGGAGACCACAGACAAAAGTGGCACCTCCTTTGGGACTGCCTTCCCTGCACAAAGCTGCCCTGGGGAGGGATGAGCCTTCCCGTGCTGGCCCTTTGAATTTGTCAGAGCAAAGCAGCTGGAGGCCTTGAGTAGCCATTTGGCAACTGGCTCCTGTTTGCTTTGGGCCCTCTCTTTTGCTGGTAAGTGGTTTTAGCTTCTTTGCTGTTCTTCTCTACTTGCTCTGAAAGAAGTGGTGCTTTGTTTCTCTGGTGGGTTTTGTGTTGTATTGGGGGTTTTTGGCTTGCCTCGGAAATAATCTAGAACAGAAAATGATGCAGAGGGTGGAGCTCTGAAGTTCTCTAGCCTGTAGGTTCCTGCCTTGTGGGGATGTACGGTCTGATAATGGGGGTTGTGTGCTTTAACTTAAAGTCTCTCCTAGGATTATAGGCATCTAATTAATGCTAAAAATGTTATTCTGGCAATGTATCTGCCCCTTACCCAGTTTAAAGTGAAAAACTTTCATTAATATCCTAATACTTGCCACATTTATAATGCTCTTTATTAATTAAGACTATTCTTCAGAATTGTTCCCTATTTGTCTCACATCACCAAGCTTCTTAATTTGTGATAACTGGCACCTCTGTAACGATAAGAAAATAACTACATTTCACAGTGTTGGGCACGCCAGCAGCCCAAAGCTCTAAGTTGTACTCTTAACTCTTACAGAGTGTTTCATCTTCTACTGCCTGATTTGTGGAGATGCCAGTACTGCTTCAGCTGCAAGACAGAGGTGTTGAGTGTATTGAAAGGGCTGTGAAGTTCTAAAGCTGTGTAAAGTATCATTATTATTGCTACTTTTATAGATAAGAAAAAGCACGTTTGCAGCAACCAGCAAAAAAGTATTTTCCAGCTTTGAATGTGATGTATAGAAAGAGCTGGATCGCTTGGCTATTATGGTACCTCGTAATGGTGAAATATAGGGTGTTCCTCAGGTTGTGTTACAGCTGCAGAATGTGTCTCCTGAAGTATTAGGTGTGCCAGCCTGTTTGGATGTAAATAATAAGCATGTGTGTAGTTAGCATTTCAGAAGCAGAGGAAAAGCATTTGTTCAAGCGCTGCCTTGAGCCTTCGCTTCTTAGGAGGAACTGTTGGGTTGGCTCTCTGGGAGCCGCTGACAAGCTTCTTTTGCTCACTTCAGACTGTTTCTCAAGAGAGGTAAAGCTGGACTTCAGGAGCAACGTGCCCGAGAACAGAAAACAATTTATTGAGGGTTCATAGCAGTATTAATATGTTTGCATCAAAACCCTCATAAACTCAGTCTCCTAAAATCAAGATGCTGACTTTAACTCTCTGATATTTGTAAACATACACATAGAAGCCACCTAAGTAGATATATATTTAGCTTTCTGAACATAACAGATACACACACTCTGGGCTGTTTTCATGTTTTCCTTTTCAATGAAGTATTCTATAAATGCTATTTTGAAACGGAATTGCTGTTTCATTCTGCAGTCCAGACACTGGAGCTTTAGTGAGGAGCTCTGATATGCTTAGGTCTCTGATAGAATAAGAGAGATTTGACACTGCAATTTTAGGGAATTCGCTTGGATTGGTGTCTCATGCTCCTTTCCTCCCCAGTGAATTTGCTGTAATTAAGAATCAGCACAATGGGTGCACAGTCTGGTGTCACCGGTTTAGCTGTACTCTAAAAACAACCGCATGCAGACGCGTGTTATTCTGGCTGGCAGACTGTTTGGTCCAAGGGAGGGAGAGGACTTTTGGGGACAGCAGGATAGCTGTGTTATTTTAATGGAGTTGTTTTTGCTGAGGGTCTGTTCCAAACAGTCTGGAGGCCACTGTCACAAGCAGTCTCCTCTCTCCCCTGCTTCAGAGGGGTGGGGTTTTATCCAGGAAACAGTGCCTTTTTCGACAAGCAAAGGAAATGGTTATTTCCTCATTACAAATGGGTCTGGATGTGAATGACCTATAGCAAGAAAAGGCAGGAGCACACACATGAGAAGACACTTTTTCTCATTCCATGCGAGACCTACAGCACTCAGGAACTTGAGTTAATTGCACGGCGGTCAAGAAATAAAGCAAATATGGAAGTGTATTATCCTGTGCAATCTGTAGTCTTTTCACTTCTTCCACCCCCTTCCCTCAAGTCTGAGCACTGATCACAGCAAAGTACTTCTTCCTTTTTTTTTTTTTCTTTTCCCTTTGCTTCCCCTGTCAAACCTTCCCCATCCCAGCCCTTGCGTGTGTGAAGCAGCACCCTGCTGGAGCTGGTGAAAAGCATCAGCACACACAGTCACAAGAGACACTCAGCAACGTCTCCATTGCACGCTCCATTATGCTGGATGAAGAGACAAAAGTAACAACTCAGGGGAGGAAAAGCATTGGATTTATTTTAGTATCATAATGCAGGTGTGGCTGGCAGTGCTTCTTGGAATCTGTACCCATTAGAGAATGTGATCTTTATAAGTTTTTATTGATCTTGTCTCAGTGACAATGATTAATAGTATTTTCGCCCCAAAAGGTCTGCTAACAAACCTGCGCTTCTCCTTTTCCACACCATCGTTCCTGCAGTCCCCGGAGAGGACTGATACAAGGAGGGAACTGGAGCCGAGGGGGAATAGTCTCAAGGAGCACACCACCACTGTATGTGACTCCGTTAACCCAATCAAATTCCTTTATTTTTACCTCCTGTTGCCCTAACATTTTGCAGCTGCTAAGTGGGGGACATGGGTGTGAGATTTTTGTGTGGATGATAGAAGGGTTTCTTATTTCAAAGAATTTAGCACCTAACGAGCAGTGAGGATACGTATCAAATCATACACAGAGATTTCCACTGCTTGCAGACTGTGGTATTGCATAGCTTTTAGAGGCATGTATGTAAATGCTGTGTTTATTTCAGAAGGACTCTGCTGGATTCCATTGCTTGGGCTGAGGGGTGATTACTTTCTCATCATCAATCAAACAAAAGGTGATGCAGCAGCCGTAATGCATCATTTGTATACCTAGTGCTTGCCCCTGCTGAATCTGCGTTGCGATGTACTCTGTTGGTCTGTCCCTTAGTGGTAAAGCTGGGGGAAGCTGTGGTTCAGCAGTGGGCTTTAGCTCAAAGCAGATTGTTTGTCAGAACTGGAAGGCTTGTTTTCCTATCGCTTGTCAAAATCGGTAAAACACGCTTTTTTTTCTTAAGTTCAAGCTCAGAGCTGTATGGTGCTTAACTGCCACCTTCCTGGAGCTTGAGGTAAACTGAGGTACCTCAATATCTCTGTGGGCTGTCTTAAACATCCACCAGAGGGGAAAAATTAAGCATAGCATGCATTCCCACTCTGCCTGTGAGTCTGTGAGCAGTCAGGTCTGGCAGCTAAAATGCTCTTAAAGCTGGATGTTGCAAAGGGTCAGGCTGGTTCAGGAGTGAGGGGTTCTCCAAACACCAGGTGGGATTCCAAGAAAGTGAAACCAGCTTTAGCAAATGAAATTATTTCCTTCCAAGTTTCTCCCTTGGGTCAGGAACAGCCTTCCAGGAATGAGAGAATTAGGGATTCTTTTGCCTCTGAAGCGGAGAGAATTTCTGGGATGCAGGTTGAGAGAAGCAATCAATAAGTAAAATGAGTGAAGGTGAAGTGGAAGGCTTTTTGTCTTGGCTTATCAGAAGATGGCAATGTTCTGTGGCTCAGTTTGGCTGCTGCTGACACAGTTACTGCTGTCTGCCAGCAAGTCAGGAGCGCTGGATGGTGTTAATATGTTGACAGGGTAATATATATATATCTCCATCTCCCCGCAGTCACACGTGGATGCGGGCCTTTTAGGTACAGCCTGCTATTTTATTGCTGTTTTGTCTGTGAGTCCTACCGAGCAATCTTAAGGTGCTGAGGTCAGAATTAATGGTCTGCGTCGGAGGCTGTGTCCGCAGCAGAGCTGTTCTCATTAACTGCTGAGGAACTTATGCTTCCTGGTGGGTTTGCACGTGCTAGTGTGGATCCCCATAACCGATTACATGATGTGTGTATCCCTGAAGGATGTGTGTATCCCCGAAGGATGTGTGTATGACGGTTGCCAGTAGGTGGGTAAAACTGTGCTGCCAAGTTCACACAGAAATATTTACTTTAGACACATCTTCTGAGACTGGAGAGGCAGCACTGGAAATATTTGTGCAGTAATTACTTATGGCAGGCCAGTATCTGAACATGTCGGAAATTAATTTGGTGGAATGTGTGTGTGATTAGTCTGGCTGCTGATGCTATCTTGATGAGTACTTTCTGCACTCTTACTCATTTTTTTCATGTGGAATATACAACAACAACTGTAATGTGGAGTTAATGGAGGCTGGGTTGGTTTTTTTTTGAGGGCATATATGTAATTGCAGGGAAATAAAACATCTGTGCAATGTATATTGCGTATCTGTCTCTGCCCTTAATTGTTCCAGTTTTTCCCTTTGAATTTTCAGAACTAGAGACTGTGGAATGTTCTTGAATCTTTATTGCTTCTGAGATCCGGGATCGATGTTTGGAAATAGTGGGCTTTATCACTGATCTGGTTTTCCTTTCTGAGCACTGCAGCTTTAAATGTCTAAAAAGTCAAGGCAGTGTCTTAAATGAAGAAATAAGTGCTACCCCACTTCCTGGAGCCTTCGCTTTTGTTCTTCCTTGGGTTTAGTCTAAAATAAGTCATTCTGAATAAAAGCCTATTTTTGTTCTTTGTGGGTGGAAAAAACTTCCCTCCCTCAGTTCTCATCCTGTGCACATCACGGTGATATATGTTCACCCAGCGTTAGTATCTGGGAGATACCAGATAAAGCCCTTGGTTACTTTGATCCACTAGTCGTGTGTTAAAAGTAGGAATAAAAGTTCCTCTTTAAAATATGGAGATTTTTAGGTATTTCCAGCATTGTGCTTTCCATCCCTCAGCATTTTGTAAATGCAGGAAACTAATGTGAAGGGATCGCTTGAACCATTGCATGAAGAAGGCAACAGAATGTAGAATGGATACAGATGGACATTAAACACGGCATCTTTGGGGGTGCTGTGGTCAGCTGGGGGAGCAAGCAGAATTTCTGGATTCCACGGAGGAGATATTTAAATTACAGAACTAGAAAACAGAGCTTATGAAGTCATTTATTCCTTTCCTTCTGCTTCCCAAGGCAGGATTTTTAATAATCAAACTATTTTTGACAGATGACTGTTTAGCCCGTTCAGAAGAATTCAACTGATGGAGACTCTACAACTTCCCAAGGCCATCTATTCCAGTGCTCAACTGTCCTAACCATTATTCACATTTAATTTGTGGAGGACACAAAGGCTGACATCACTCCATACTAAGAGGAAGGGACTTCTAGAAAATGCAGGATCTTTAATTTCAGTAGGCTGGTTCTTCTGTGATGTGAGAGGTCTTTACTTCCCTGTGCACACACGGGTTGAGTGCCTGGAAGAAAGCAGATGCTAAATCCCCCTTTCCAGAGCTGCCTGTGAGCCTGAGGGCTCAAACTCATCCCTCCTTGTGGTGTGAGATCAGAGCATCCCTGCCAACACAGCCCTTATTCTCCCAGATACTTTGTGTAGCTAGAGCTTATGAATTTTTTCTGGTTTTCTGGGATTTCTAGACATGTGCAGGACATGCAAGAAATAAACGAGACCTACACGAGGGTGGGACAGCAGCATATGAAGAGCAGCCGCTGGTGCAGGGATATTTAGTGCTCACCTGTGATAGATGCAGGGAAGGAGGAGGGAAGAGAGGAAGGAATAGAAAACCATGCTAGAAGGGCTGGGGGATATTAAAAACATTCACAAAAGGAAGAGCAGCAAAGATGCGTAGGAAGGGATTTAGAGTGCTGGTAGCTGATGCTGTTGTCAAAGTAGAAATGCAGCAGCTCGGTACGCTGTGTTTGTGTCAGTTCCCCTCTGCAGAAGTACTGCTACGTGAACTGGAAGTGCTGATGTGGTAAAGCTGTCACGCAGGGCATAATAATTCTTGTTACATTTGTGTAGGGCTCTCCAGAAGCAGTCCAATATGGTTCTTCTGGACCAATAGCTGAGCAGTTGTTCTGCAGGGCAGAAACCCTCCTTTGCTTTGTGCCATAACTTATCCACACTGTGCTGCCATCAAACAAACTGGAAGAGGGATGATGTGTATTTTCTTTCTAGCAAAATGGATTCTGAGAAGAAAATCTGTAGGCGTAGGAGGGTGTGCAGGTAGGTGCTGCACTGCAAGAGTCGCAGCTGAGGGGTCATCAGAGCTGGGATAAAGAAGGCACTAGCCACTCTGCCCTGCCCCTATACCAGATGGATGTCAAAGAGCAGCTGAGCATCTTGGATGGGCAATGACCATCTGGATTTACTCAGCTGCTGGGCCGGAGGGAATACCTGGCCTTGTGCTGTACAGCAAGTCACTACTGGGGATGTGAAATCTGAAGCAGACAAAGCCCCCCAAGACCCTGGCTGTGTGCACTGGCTGGGATATTTCTTTCCCTCTAGATGCACAGGTAGTTGAGAGTGCTGCCACTATAACTTGTGCCTTGTGTATATCCCAAAACATCCTTTCTTTGGTGGCCTGAGAGCTCTCCTTGGCCGATACCTTTGCCTCTCCTGTTGGAAGAGTAGCGTGTGTGGACATCCTTGCCCCCTGCCCCTTGTGCAAGGTAGGTGTTGAATTGGGATGAGCTCAGAGCAGTGTGACAGCTCTGACAGGCAGCTCTCTTTGCTAATGGATTCCTGGCACCTTGGACTAGCAAGTCAGGAAAACTTTATTGTTAAAATTTTAATTGATGGCTGTTAAATTTTACTGTTGCATTTGGTTTGGTTCTGCTGCAAATTAAATCTGACTTCCTCAACCGGTCTTTACAATGCCATCTGCTGGAAGGGATCCCAGAGCACTGCCTTAGCCAGCCTCTGGATCCGAGAGCTTTCCCTGAGCTCTCTTCATGGCTGAAGCAGATAAGATCTTCCCTCAGCATTTCTCCTGTCAGGTATTTCAATGCATCAGTAATATTTTAATTAAAATGGCAAAGTGAACTAAATCTAATAGATATCTCTAGGTTGTACAAATACCTTAGACCTGAGCACGTTTTTAGGTACCAAAGGGTTAACCGCACATGGTTTCATACTCGTGAGGAAAAAGAATGACACCTTTTTCTTTATCAGCCATTTTGGTGCTGTCTTTTTTAATCATTTCAGGCTTTGAACTCCTGCTCTGAAAGAGAGTCTCTGTCTCTTCATCTTCAGTGTCTGCCAGGTCTGAAGGCCTAATCAATGCAGGTTATTGATAGCAAATCAATTAATGCAGACAAAGGATCAAAATTAAGGAGCTTTCACTAAATTAATAAGTGATTCCAAGTCTTTTAACAGAGTGCCTCAGATAAGAGCAGCTCAGTCTTCTGGGACAGCGGCCTTCAGTCCTGCGTTTCCAAAGACAATCAGCTGGAGAGAGCAAGCTCTGCTTTTACATTTGTTCCCCATTTAAATAACCTGTTTTGTTCAATGGGAAGTGCTTAAAATCTGAGTCTGGAAAGGCTGCCAGAAAGCAGGTCCTAACTGAAAAGAGCAGATTTATCTGCATAAGGTTATCATGGAATTGCTCGGCTGATTCAGGGAAGACTGGTTATGTCAAAAGCAAGATTTATACAAGATACCAGCCAACACTAGAGCTAAGGTTCACCTCCATGGCAGATATATCTGAAATTGGACTAGAGACATCCTCAAACAACAACCTGCAGGACAGCCTGGAATAACTTGGAGCTCCTGACAGACCCAGCCCTTCTGCCCTATGGCATGCTCTCCTGGGAGAAGGTGGGCCAGGCTCAATCCAGACTCCTTGCAGTCAGTTCCCCTGCCCTGGCCTCTGCCAGGAAGGGTCAGACAAGATGCTTGGTGCTCCTAGCACGGCCAGCATCCCTGCCCCATGGCCCTCAGCCTGTCCCAGAGACCTCAAAGCTGGCAGCTCCCTGCCAGTTACTGCAGATTTTCCACCTTCCCTCCTGCTTCGACAAGGGAAACCCACCAACAGTGCAGTGTAGGAAGAAGAGAGCATCCCTGGCAGTTTCTCCTCCTATTTTCCTGCTTAATAGGAAGAGTCATTCTTTGAAATGCCAGAATCTCTCCTGCTGTGACAGTAATTAACAGGGATGGAGATGGAGCTGGGAAGTAGATGACAGGAGTACAAATACAGCGCACTGAAGTGAAGAATGGTGCAGGTCACTCCGCGAGTCCCTCTCACAGCGTGGTGGAGATGCCGTCTCCCTGTGCCTAACTGGGTCATGTCAGCTCTGGGTGCCACCGGTGCTGGGTGCTGCCCCCAGGTGCCACACAGGGAAGGCAAGAGTAACCCACTGGCACCTGCCCAGGGACCGCGAGAAGGGGTCCAGTGCCTGGGCTTTATTGGTCCACTTGATCTCGTGATGCCAGGGCAAATTTGGGATTAAATTCCTGTAGATTTTAGTTGTAAACCTAATTGAAATTTTGGTGCTAATGAATAATATTTTTTATATGCTGTGTAAAAGATTCCTTATGACTAAAATGGCTGCAGCTTCCAAAACTTCTGACTAGAAGCTTATGCCAGAGGTGCTAATATTTAGATGATGATATGAAGACTTACAATTGTAAGCCTTGTCATTGCTGATAGCAGAACTGTATCTGAATTCCAAGCTTATTGGGTCAAATTTCATGTAATCCAAGGATCTCTTCTTTCTGCTACGTTGCCTGCTGATCTCTGCCTGGCTGGCTGCTGCCACTCATTGCCTGTTCTGTTGCTGGCACTGAAATCCAGTCCGTTATCTTCATCTGCCTGCCCCTGGACCTAGAACAGCAACACAGCTGATGTTTGTTGATCTAATCCACTGGTGATGATCCGCTCCTGCCAAAGAGTTAGAGCTGGACCCATGGAGCGGAAGCCAATGGACACTGTGGGCAGCATTGCAGCCCAAAGCTAGGGTCACATCTGAGAGAAGGACGAGGGTCATTTATGACCCCGAATTGGCCAGAGGAGTTGTAATACTGCGAAAAGTGGTTCTCTGAGTGTGCGGTGCTGCCGTTCTTAGTTCCCGTGCCTGTTGGGAGTGACTGTCATTGCTGTACTGCATCTTGCTTACTTCAGGCAGGGTTTGCAGCCCTTGGATGTGCTCTGCTCTGCCTTTCTTCCACAGCGTTCAGTTTCCTCCTACAAACGCCTGCGCTGACTGCAGTTCTCTGCAGCCGCATGTCTCAGTAACTGCTTAACCTAAAAATCCATTGCTAAAAAGATCTGACATCATAACGCCCTGGAAAAGACTCCTCTCCTCCTTCCCCCTCCCTGGCCCTCTGCTTTTCTTTTCCCAGGATATATGAAAAGCTGTAACTACCAAATCAAAATCTATTTGATTTTTGTACTCCCTTGATAACCGGGCAGCTGATCTCTATCACCCGGCTAAGGCTTATCTGCTGCCTCCAGCCTCCCTGCTGTAGCAATTGGTTCCTGCGGGGACAGCGCTGGGTTATAAAGTGAGACTGATATCATGGTCAGGGCCTTTTGCTTTCTAACTGTGGCCATTGTTGGTGAGATGTTCACGAGCAAGCAGCTTGGTTTTCTACGAGGACTAGAAGGAAGAACTGGGCCTCTGGTATTTAGAGGTTCAAGCATATATTTTTAATCCCTCTTTTTTTTTTTTTTCTTTAAGTTGAAGTATTGTTGAGAACATACAGGGCGACAGCACAAGCTAGAGCCAAGGTAACAGCTCGGTGGTTTTGCTTTAGCTCTTAAAGTTCCCAGGTGAGATCCTGGCCTTGTTAGGCAGGCGCTGACCCACATCTGTTTTGTTCATATCAGCCTGTTCTAAAAACAGTTCTAGTAGAAAAAAAGTATCAGCTGCTGTGCTTAGTATATTACTGGCTAATTTTTAACTGTAACTGTAATTTTTCTGTAGCTTTTGAATGAGTTTACCAGGGTGCTGAAGAGGCTGGAGATGCGTTTCTGCACAGCTGGGTGTAGGTAGCACGCTCCCAGCCACATAACACCAGTAGGATGTGGGAATAAGAGCATTCCCACCCCATCCCTTCTGGCTTGAGCGTGTCCTAGCTGCAGTGATTCAGCTATCTGGAGCCACTGGGAAAGGCTGCGCTCGTGTTGGCATGTTTTAATAACCAAGATGGGAGCTGAGGAAGCAGGGGCTGCCACAGCTACAACCGTGCTGCTGTTATTTACCTTATTCAGCCATCATGTGTAATTAGATTCCTGTTACTCTAATTGGGCACTGGCTTGGGGTGAGAAGGAATAGAGTTGAACCAAACTGCCTTTCTTCCCTGGAACCAAGCAGTTTGGGCAGCACGTGCAGCTATTTTGGCAGTTTGGTTTGAGATTTGTTGGTAGAATAGATAAAACAGCATTTTGCTGTCCCGGGGAGCAGGGCAGCGCGGGGTAGCGCTCGCAATGGGTGGTGTAAGAAAGCTCAGCTAGGTGAAGGGAGGCAGCTGGTCAGACTCTGCCAAGTGACAGATCAGCTGCAAGAAGTAAGAAATCAAAAAATGAGATCGTAATTATAGCAGCTTCTGGGAAAGGCCTCCTCCCCACATGCCCATTCCCAGCAGAGGTCTATATACCCTGTGCCTGCTTGAGCAGCAGCCGCTTGGGTTGTACAGGGCTCCAGCGGGGTACAGAAGGACCGCGGCCATCCTGTCACCCTGCCCGTCAGCTCTCCTGTACAGCTGCTGCCTTGCTGAAGTGTAAAGCCACCCCCCTTCCCTCTTTATGCAGTTACTAAAGCTTGCACAGCCAGGCTGGCAGTGGGTTAAGTGTGGCTCTGCTTACAGAGGAAGGTGAGGTGGAGACTTAACTCCTCACTTTTCAGTTTCTTCTTCTCTAGCCCTGTTGTGGTGGTGATGCTCTCACCCATCAGTACCAATACCTCATCGCACAGCAATATCCAGGCACTGGCATGCTGCCTCAAGTTAGTGGCGTGTATATTGTCCGATTCCTCTCTTTGCTAGGCTGGTCTGCTGTGTGCATGCAGGCAAATCTGTTCAGCTCACAAGTGAGCTCATTTCCAAACTATCTTACGTGTGCCAAACAACTAATACAGCTGAGATAGTGTAAGTGGTGGCACGTTGAGTGCCCCATGAGTGGCTGCTTGCTGTATCAGGGTGTTCTCCCTGATGTGAACTTACACTGTTGAGTTATAATCGCTTCAGCCAGGCTGATAAATACAGTTTTGGCATTCCTGTCAAGCGCTCACATTGACCACTGAGATACTTGGAGAATTTTTTTTTTTGCTTTGAAGTGGGCAAAATTGTTCTAGTTGGTGGTCTTTGTCTGCAACAGCAAGCCAAAGTGTTAACATACTGTAGGAGTCCATCGCTTGGCTCTGGCCCTTGGACATCCAGCAGCATCAGCTGGATGTGTCTGAAACATTGCATGCTACAGAGTGGGTTACCGGCCCCCTTCTCTGCATCCGCGTCTCGGACAGGGAGGCGTTGTGGTAATGTTTTGATAAGCCCTGGCAATTTTGTGGTTTGAAACAAAGTCAGGAATAGGTGTTTGCAACAGAGCTGTACTCAGAAAATAACAACTTCCTACACAGGTATTTCTTCTTTGCAGCCTAGGGAGGATATTTTATACTCTTAAGACTGTATAATTGTGAGTGGCCAAGATACCAAAGCTCAGCTCAGGCAGCAAATGACCATGAGCACTGTTATCCACAAGGAGTAGTGAAGAGCCTTTGTTTAAACCACCAGAAAGAAGAGTTACTGTGATTTAAACCAAAATGTTCTGTTTTGCATTAGAGCTGAATGAAGAGGGTGTGTATAATACATTGCCACAGCCCGGCGGACACACAGTAATTTGCTAAGCCAAGGAAACTTCACTGTTTGCAATCACATGGCCATGCCATGCTTCTCTTCTGGTTGAATTAAAGTGACTTGATTACAGCTGCATAAACACTTGAGTTTTTAAAAGGCTTTTAAAATGTGTGTGCTTGTATTTGTCTGCACGTATCAGACCTCGACACCCAAATGCAGGAAGTGGGTGTGCAGACACATTGGCTTTGCATCCACAAAACAACCCGAGCCCGTTCCAATGTCACGTGTGTACCAGGAGGGTGCTTCGGGTACGTGTTCTTTACCAATGAATTTCTGCAGCAGAAGGAGGAATCATAGACCAGGAATTCCTGCCATTCGTGCCTTTCTGATCCTGCTGATTGGCAGAGTGTTATGGTGGTGACAATCAGAATCTTTTTTCTGGTAAGAAATGTTATGTACATACCTGCTTCATCCTGTCACCCAATGCCTTCTAGGTCCAGTGTCCACTCAAAATCCAGAGAGCACCATGTGGTATTATAGTTTTGCAGGGCTTGTAAGGGGCAGAACCTTCTGTGATTGCGCCTGCCTTTTGTTGTCCTTTTCCCTTCTGGCACAGATGTCCTTGTGTTCATCATCCAAAAGCTTGTGGAGAGCTAAGACAGGCTTATAGCCTTGACCGAAGTGAAAGGTCTGAAGTTCCACCTGTGTTTGGAAGTGAACGTGCATAGTCCAGCTACCAGAACTGAGTCCTTGCTGGTGGTTTGGGTTCATATCAGAAATGGCAACAATAAACTCTCCTGAGACTTTGTTCTGCACGTGTTCCCTGGTGGGCAAAGGGACAGCTAGTGGTGGATGTGCCAGGCGCCTCTTGGGATGGCCTTTTTCTGCAAAATGTAGTTAGGGCCAAATCTGCAGAGATACAAATCATTGCATTTTTCTGCTTCTGGAAAGAGAAGACAAGCTCTAACAAGTGTGTTATAGAACTCGGATGCATCCCACTATCATTTTCGTTATGTTGTGGATATCCCGAATGGTGTTGTCTTCCCATTAAGGCAATGATCTGAAGTCTGCAAAAGGCAGTAAAATGACAAAATGACTTTAGGATCACTGGAATTTCTGTAGCGTGGCAGCAAGCCGCTGTGTAGCAGTTGACAGAAGTAAAACCATTTGTCCTTACAGCGTGGCACCGTTTACTGTGTCCAACCAAATGCAAACTCTCATCAAATAGATGTGTTGGGTGAAACATAAGAGGGGAAAGGATGGCACGGAGACTGTGGCAGAGCCAAGAGGAGGCTGACCTAGCGGAGCTGCTGCCTGTCAGAGCCCTGCCCACTGGAAGATAAGTTTTGGCAATGACTGTTTAGTACACAGCAGGGCATTATTTTATATCTAGTGTAATTTGAAAGTAGTCAGGATCTAAAAAGATCAAGAGAAATGATGAGCAACTGGCACTGCTGCCAGCATTGATAGAAGCATAGATTTGAGCTGGAACCGAAGAACGGAAAACCATGCTTTGAAATACTTATTTGACATCGGAAAATACAGTTTACTGCCATTGTCCTACTGGGTCAGGTAAGAACTCATCGGAAAGAGCTGAACACAAGTGACTGCCACAGTCCAACTGCTGGACACCAGCGCTGTCTGGACTGGAAGCAGTTCTGAGTTTGCTTGTTTAGCAGTTCTCAATTTTGCTTGCAGGAAAATAAAACCAACAAAATCCCTACCCTGGCCCCTGCAGTGAGCGATTCCACATGCATCTGTCAAAACCAGTGTGGCAAGGGGTTGGGCTGGGTTTGCACAGGGTTTCTGTTTCTTAGGCCATGGAGAGATTTGCTGAATTTCTCAGCAGTGAAAGCTCTTTCACTTCATTTGCTCAGAGAGAGCGAGTCTTCTCTGCACACTGTCAACAACAGGGGAGAGAGATGGTGGGTGGGAGATGGTACCACAGCAATTAATAGAATAATGCAAGCAGGGAGACAGAATTGGTCCCCTCCATGTGAGTATTTTATACTGCCTGAGATGAAGATGAGCAAGAACACGGGTACTTTTATGGCTTTGAAACGCAAGGAACTCCCCATTATAAATCCTGTTTTTCTGAGCACTGATGCTTTTAAAAATACCACTTCCCTCCTCATCCCACTCCTTGCAGAGTCTCCCTTTATTCCTTGTAGAATACACACACAGAATTCTCTTCGTAAAGTGCACAATCTCTCCTTCCCCTCACTAAATTGAAATTCAAAATCTCAGCCTGACTTACCAGAAAAGGTAGTAATGCTCAGTGTAAGGCAGTTTATTCCATCTGATGGCTTATTATCATCACTCACTCCACTTTCTTCCTTTATCTCCAAGCAGTTGTTACAGGAACGGGTGCACCCTCACCAGCACGAGTTAGCAGGAAAACTCAAGTCTGTTTTAGCAGCACAGGCTTTGCTAAGGCCATCGCTGTGAGGCTGCGTTCGGAGGAACTGGCCATGTCGTTGGGTTTTGTCCATAAACACTGGAATAGTGTTTATGTTCGGTACAGCCTGAATAGATCCAAAAAGCGTGTAATACGAGCGCTCAGAACAGCTCTGCAAGGTCTCCAAGTGAAGAAGAAAAGACTGGGGTGGAAATGAAAGGCCCTAAATGTAGACCTGTCCAGTCGTGGGGATAGACTGCACTCCTGACAGAGAAAGAGAAGGGAGCTAAGGCCTGGGAGAGGTGAAACTCAGTTGCTGAACTGGATGGAAACATCCAGAATGCTATTGTTTTCTTTTTACAGCTCTTCCCTGCCTCCTCCAGTAGAATGAAATCCTCAAGATAGTTTCCTAGATAGACCTTACTGTCTGTGCGTGTATAAATGCAGTATCTTCCTTCTGGTCTTTAAGAAATCAGAAGTTCCTCCCTGGTAGCAGTGATGGACTCCAGAGTGTGTGAATGAAGCTCAGCAGAGCCTGGTGGAGTAGAACCTCCCCCTTGGCAGGGGGGAAAGCTGAGCAACAAAGATGAGCTGACTTGACTGAGACAATGTGAGACAGAATTAGGAACAGGAATTGGGAATTTTGTACTTAAGTCTTTGGCTTTCTGACAAAATCACCCGTCTGTCATCAACACACTGGAAACATATGAGTCGTGGCTTTGTCTTTAGGAAGAGGAGATGAAATCCAAGTGGGTTATTTCAGTTTGGTCTGAAAGGCTCAGCGGCAGGTGCGAACTTTCTGCTTCCCGTCATCCAGCTTTTAATTGCAGTTTCTTTGCTATTTGGTGTAGCATTCTGAATTGCAATGATGTTGTGCTACAGCAAGACGGTATAAACACTGTTCTGCTGCTGTCGGGTACCAAATTCTTCTTTCAGGATGAGTCCGATGCAGTGTGAACGGCTAAGCACGACCAAGTGCCAGGGCTTGACTGCAAGCGCTTGGGAGCTTGGTGTAGCCAGAGGTGTGATGTGGCCCCACACTCACTGCAGGCAGAACGGGTGACTTGAGGCACATGTGGTGATTGCCCTGTTCTCCTGACACCTATCCATTGTTGTGAGGTTTTTTAAGGAGGCAGGATATCGTGTCCCCTTTGCCTCCCTCCCCTCAGGCGAAGAGAAGGATTGAAATCGGGTTTAAGGTTTGCAGTAAAGCCTGTCTTGCTGATTCAGTTCCTCTCTGGTGGAAAACAATAACAAGGAGGAGCAGAAAATGGTGTTCACTTTTGGGCCCCTCAGTACAAGGAAGTCAAATTGCTGGAGCATGTCCAGAGAAGGGCAGCAGAGCGGGGGAAGGGTCTGAAGAATGAGTCTTACGAGGAGCAGCTGAGGGACCTGAGGCTGTTTAACCTGAAGAAGAGGAGGCTGAGGAGACACCTCATTGCTTTCTGCAAGGAGGTTGTAGTGAGGTGATGTTGGACTTTTCTCCCAAGTAACAAGTGATAAGATGAGAGGAAATGGCCTCAAGTTGTGCCAGGGGAGGCTCAGGTTAGATATTAGGAAAAATTTCTTCACCAAAAGGGAAGTGAAGCCCTGGCAGAGGCTACCCAGGGCAGTGGTGGAGTCTCCGTCCCTGGAGGTGTTCAAAAAGGACTTAGGGGACAGGATTCAGTAGGCACAGTGGGGCTGGGCTGACAATTGGACTGGATGAGCTTAGAGGTCTTTTTGAACCTTAATGATTCTGGATTTCATTGATGATATAGAGGCTTCTGGAAAGGGCAGTAGGGGAGAAGGTACCAAGCAGTACTCTGCCACAAGGTATGTGCAGTTACCACCGCTGTCTAACACAGGCAGTCACTCTGGAGGTGTTTGATGCCTTGTACTCCAAGGAAAGAGGAGTGATCCAACGAACAGTAGTCACTATGCCTGGGAAATGCTTGAGGTGCAAATGGTGTGGGATCGAGAGGTTTTTTCTGTTCCTCACTCGCTCTCTGCTCTACGTTGTTCTATGGGACAGCTTTTTTGGTGGGCAGAAAATGGAACACTGGCTCCTTGCTAATACTGACACGAGGTGTCTTGGAGCACAGGGCTTTTAAAGCTGGGTGCCCCTCGAGTGTCTGTCCTTGCTGACCGCTCAGGATCCCTTGGCGTTTCTAATCTGGAGTACCATGGTGAGACCGGGCTGATCTCTACATGGAACAGGTTTCAGCAGCGAGGCAGCTTGTTACAGTGGAAAGGGAGGTATGATAATCAGCAGCAGGAGTCCTGACTCCTTCCCTACTCCGGTGGAAGCTGGTGAAATTTGCTGTGCCTTCAGGAGAGCTTTGGACTGGCTGGCCCAAAGGGTCTGTTAGGATGTTGCTGTAGCCTTGGGATGTAGCTACAAAGGAAGGGGGACAAAAGCTGTGATAGAATGAGTGTGAGGGAAGGGCAGGAATAGGGACTGAATCCAGCTCCATATTCTACAGGGGAAAATTAACATTTCTTTTAAGCCAGCGCGATGGCAGAGCCTGGCTGCACAGAGATAAGTGTGCACGGCAGCTGCCCAGTGGGATTTTACAGGCTGACAGCGGTTAGCGTGCTGCGTTTAACAGTTTCATAGCCAGCTTTGCTCAGTGACATGACACAAGGTGAAAAAGCGACAACGGGAAGGTGAGGTGGATGTGTTGAATCCTACAAGAAATGGTTTCTCCGCTGTGTGCCCTAATGAATGCCTGGATGAAAGAAGAGGTGAAGCAAGCATGTGTGAAGGACAGGTAGCTCATATCACCTCTGTCTAGTGAAGTGACAGGGAGTTTAATGAGGATACCCTGACAACAGGCTGTGGCTGTCCTGTCTGTACAGGCGGATCGGTGCTGTCGTGAGTCAGCTGCCTGGTGTTTGTACGTCTCAACGCGGCCCAGTTCTGCGGAGTGAAAGTGCCCCAGTGTTTGCGGTGGTGAAGCCAGCCTGTATATTTCTTCCTTCTTGGCTATTTGTCACCACACAGTAAACTGAGGTAATGGAGCCATCTGGCTTAAAGTGAACGTTTTGTTCTTGTGGGGAAGGGGAGGGGTTGTTCACAGTGGTCTCTGTAACACTGGGAAACAGGGTTTTGCCTTGGTACATCTGAGGTAGTTCTGAACTTCTGCACAGAGAGGGGAATGAGGAGCCAGAGGGTGGTTGAAGAGGAGCTTTTATTCTCCCCCTTCCCTGAATGTGGCCTCTTTGGGGGCAAGGAAGAATATTTCTGAGTTTAAGAAGTTACTTCTCTGTCTCCCATTCTGATTTGGATTTGGGAGGTGAGAACAGCTGAGATGATCGGGAAAGAATGATGAATGATGATCGGGAAAGATGATCTGGTAAGAGAATGCTGAAGACTCAGTGTAACCAGCAATGAAAGGCTGATGGATCTGTGAGAGCTGTCTGCTATTGCGTCCTAGGAAAAGGTACTGGGGAAGGAGAGGCATTATTTAAGCTGAAGGAAAATGGCAGCATAAGAAGACTGTGTAACCTAGTCCTCAACAAACTGAGGCTGCGGATGAGAAGGATGCTTCCAACCATCCAAGTGAAGTATGCTTCCCATAGGAACAGTGGAGAGAAAAACTACTTGTCTAGGATGTAGCTGATGAATTACAGGCGATGAGTGCCAAGAGTAGCAAACGCGGAAGATCCCTTCCAAGCCAAATCACAGATGCTACTTCTTCATTTTCCATGGTAAGCTTGGGAAAAGCAGTAAGAAATAAGCTCCACTTCTACTCTTGGGTATTTCACCGAGGAATGGGGAGAGACCACATCTTCAGGACTTGGTGTCTTCAGGAACGACCAAGAATTTAGCATGGAAGCTTTAAAAAGGAAGATATGTTTAATATTAAGCTGTGGTTTAAGCCTGTTTTATCACCACTGGCTTGCTGTGTAAGGAAACTGCGAGGCGAGGAACTATCTGCTTGAAGTACAAATAAGTGTATTTTGCATGTACTTTTTCTTACTGAACTGCAGGGCAATATTGACAATCTGAAGTCAGTCTGGGTGGAGGAAATGAACCATCAAATCTCAGCAGAGAGGATGAAGACTATAATGCTGGCTGCTGAGAGCAGTACAAGGTCCTTCTTGAATATCAGAGGGAAATGACAGCGAGGTATTTTCACAGGGTGGATATGCAAAACAAAATAGACGCATAGTGAAACACCGGCAGGAATACCTCGGTGTCAGGAAATCATCTTCTTATCTTCTGGGATTCTTCTAAATGAAATGGCTCATGTTTTAGCAGATTGGCATGAGTTATTTCATGGATGCACTCCCCAATTTCTTATTCCATGCTGTTAGAATGTCCTGATTTTCTGCAATTCAACAAAGACAGGTGACTGTTTAACGGTCTGTGAGTAGAGCCAGTAGCTGTGTTAAATTACTGTATGCGCAGAGACAGATATGATCCAAAGGAAGAGAGTTGGCCAAAACAGGATAATTAGGAGGAACAGGGTGACTTACTGCCTCTGCTAAATTAGCCGCTGAACCCTTTGAGGAAGGAAAAGACCAAATGACAGGTTTTGCTTTAACGTTTTTATTAGCAGTGCTTTTTCTCAGCTTCTATTCCATCTCAACTCTTCTTTAAATTATTGCAGACAATCTTTACGTGTAAAAACACCTCGTATGGTCAACAACTCCGTTGCTCTTTAACAACAGGTACCAGGTAAAAGGGATTTGTCAGGCCAGTGCTCCCTGGTGCAGTTCTAAGTGCTGAAAACGTGGAATTGTGTTTGTAGTTCACAACCAGTTTGGATATTTCCGAGTCAAAGGCTCCCCCTCTGTTGTTATTCGTTGCCTCTCTGCTAAAAGCAGATCTTAGCAAAATTTGGTGCTATTCTTCCATCACTGGGCCTGCCTGCGTACATGATCACCAATAATCAGCGACACAGTAGCAGCTTGTTTTCTGCTATCTGGCTTCTTGGAGATGATATATGGAGTATGAAAAATAGTCTGAGATGTTTTTCTTAAGCTACGTTAAGCCCACTGTGCTGACAGCAGCAAAACAGAACTTGTTTTGACAAGGAGTTGAGCTAACATGACACAAAAGCTGAACAGAGGCAAGATGAGGATCTCAATCAGACCGTGGTGTATTTTTCTTTTGTGGGTCATTTTAAAAGCCTTTCCCCAGCACCTCCTAGGTTCTGAGGGTTTATTTTCTGAGCTGTCACCTTCTCCACAGTGTGAGAGAGACTCCTTGGGGGTTTTTCCATTGGTCTTTGTTGCTTCCGGCACAAAGACTCAAGATTTGAGACTTATGGATCATTACAGTGTTGGGAGTGTTGCATCTGTATGTGTTGAGACATGTCACCATGTGTTGTTACTTCCAAGGAGACTGATGCAATTTGACAGGAGGAAGGCAGTGTCATGTCTCATGACAAGTTTCTTTTGCACTATGGATCTATATGAGGAGTTAGGACCCCAGCACAGATGGCTTAAGCCTGTAATGACTCTACATCTTCTCTCAGGCAAACATGAGGAATTCGAATCATCTTCAGGGCATGGATCGGACCAGGCTTTCTTTTGCTGTAAACATCAAGGGGCAATTGCTACTCCAACACGTCATTGAACCAGCTCAGTCTGCCACAGCCTGAAAGATGGATTGCTTTAGGTCAGGCATTTATTTGTGCTGAGATGGGTAGGAATAAATTCTATGCTCCAGTATTTGCATAGCGGAGGTTGGAAAGGTCCCATTCCCCACCCCTTGCAGTGTTGTATGAAGTCTTTGCTTTACGGTGAAGGATGAAATATTTGAGGTTACAAGAATCAGAGTGCTGAAGGTTAATGGGTCCTAAGAGGCTGTGACAAATGACATTAATGCTTTTCCATTGCGCACCTGTACTGGGGGATCCTGTTGGTGGACACCAGGGTTCCCCCTGGGCCTGCCCAAGTTCTCTTGCTAAAGAAGGGGTGTATATGTTCAGGTATTTTCCCAGTGTGATGCCAGGAGACAGCCATGGTCTCCATCCCGTGGCCAGGTTTGCAGAACCAATTGCAAAGCTTGCCTGGTCCATGGTTTAGATCGAGTGGGTTTATTTGGGCCAGGATTTCATCCTGTCACTGGATTTAATTTCCTTTTTTTTTGTCTATGGATATTTTCTGCTGGGTTCTCTCTGGAAAACGGCCTTGCTGCTGCTGTGCAAGAGAAACCACAGTGTTACACAGGAGTTGATCTTAACAATAAAGAACCTCTCTCGTGTTGTCTGGAAGGGGAAGATGACATCAACTGCTCACTCATGTAAATGTGCTACCAGAAGTCGCTTTCCCCCAGTTCTTGTTGTTCGGCAGTCACCAGTCACCAACATGCAATAACTACGGATCACTCTTCCTTGATGGTGCAGGGTTTGGATGACTGTCCAGTTCCCCATGGCCAGGTAACAAGTGGGTGTTACATCGGTAACTGGGAACCCTTCCCCAGGCTGAGTGAGCCATGGAGGCCTTTTCCTTGTGATGCCATCCTGGCCGTGTTGCAGTGAGGTGAGCTAGAAAAGTGCCTTCATCTGTTGCATCTCTTCTCAAACTGCTGGTCCTCGAACAAAATACAGAGTAAAGCAGTCTGGGGTTGTAAACTGGGAATTTACAAAACTGCCTGACTTCGTGATGCCAAGCCTCTTTCTTTTTTCACTGAACGTGGCTGCAGAGCTCCCCTGACCTCATCTGTGAGGGGCAGAGCCAGTAAAGACAGCAGTTGGCTTGCTGCCTTGCCCGTGGCGATGTCAATAGCTGTCACCGTGAACTTGGTGCTGGCAGATAGATAAAGGAAGGAGGAGTCCCTTAATATGCAGGAGAAATGATTAATACGTTTTGTAATGTGTTGTTATAACAACCAGCTGTTTGGGTTCTGCCTTGGTGTGTCCATGTGCTTGTGTCAAGCAAGAGACAGGAATGGATAGCAGAGTGCATGCAGCAGGCAAGGGGCAGCATAGACCCCTCTCGAAGGGAAACTGTCACCAGCAGAGGTGGGGAGCTAGGCAGAAGCTGAAGCCCGGGGAGCAAGGAGTAGGGTTGGGTGAAGGATGGCTGCAGAGAATTAAAGGGCTGTGGCATTTACTTTGGTATGGTAGAAAGAAATGGAACCAGAGGCTCAGCTCATGCAAATAGAGCAGGGTCAGGTTAGTAGAGTCCTAGCGATTTATGGCAAATCATAAAGTGGCTTGTGTTGGAAGGGAGCTTAAATATCACCCAGTTCCAGCCCCCCTGCCATGGGCAGGGACACCTCCCACTGGATCAGGGGCTCCAAGCCCCATCTAACCTGGCCTTGAACACCTCCAGGGATGGGGCAGCCACCACTGCTCTGGGCAACCTGGGCCAGGGGCTCCTCACCCTCACAGTAAATGAGTGTGTGCTGCAGTGAGAGCATAGCCCAGCGCTCCTCTTGAACCTCAGGAGGCATCACTGTCTCAGCTGAAGGTCCAGGTAGGAAAGAGTGTCACAGCCCTCAGAAGTGACTCAGTGTTGGCAGAAGAGCCAGCCTCTTGCTCAAAGCAACCTCTGTGTGTGCTTCATTCAGTTGGACATGGTCTGTTATTTATCATTTTGTCCTGCTTACTCTGTAGTCATATTTTTCTATAAGAATTTTACTAGAATCATGTGTTAGGATATAGGAAGTGGAGATCCTCTTTTATCTGCTTCTCCCAGGCTCCAGCTGAGATAGTGCAGGTTAGAGACATGTTTCTCACATATGCAGAAGCTTTACGGTCAGCATCACTGTCTCTTGGAGGAGTGGGACAGAGGTTCATGGCAGTATTGCTCTAGGCTTTGCATGAGCACATGGATGTGCCTGGATGAAAGAAAACATCTTCAGTGAAATAGAGATCGCATTGGCAGCCACTTCAGAGAGGAGCAGCTAATATCGTCGTAATGGCTAAAGTCACAGAAGGATCTTTTCTCGAACTGAAGATGTAGGGAACGAGAGTCAGAACAGAGGTAATGGACCTGAATCATCGGAGGTGGCCGACTTGTTGAATATGCCTCTGTAGCTGGGTGTTTGAGGAGTTGGATCTGCTCCATAGTTTCCTAAAGGACTGTTTTACCCATCCAGTGCTGTCCTGCATGGCACGTTGTTTATGCAAGTATCAGAGGCTCATTTGTAACTCTGACTTCCCACTGCGTTAATGGAGCGTTCAAGATGCAGAGCACTGGGTCTCCCTGTCAGATCCTCATGTGTGGATCAGAGAAGGACCTCAGACCTAGGCTAGAGGTGGATTATTCCTCCTCTGTGGGTATAATAATCCTCCTGTCAATGGTCAGCATAGTCTCCTGTTCGATAGTTGCTGCTATATCACATCCAGGCTCAATGCTCCATCCAGCCGAAAGCCAGGTGATAAGATAGGATGCTCTCAGCCTTGCTTTCAAGGAGGCTTTTGCCCCTGTCAGAATCACTCCAGTCTCTCCAGGCATTTTCAAATAGCATCTGTGTGCAACAATGCAGGTGCTGAGTTGCATCTCCAGTCTTGCTGAGAGCTACTTGCTGCACACCGGAGTTTGACACTGTAATAATAGATTTCTTTTGTCAGATGAAATTAATCTTGGATTATCTGCTTCACCAATCCAAATACAGGCTCCTACATTAGCATCCACTTTCCTTAGGCTTGAATCTTTCAGGAAATAGATGCAAATTGGAAAACTTACGTAAGTTAACTGAGGTTGTAAATCCCAGCCACATCACACATGAGCCTGGGAGGTAGAGAATAGCTTTCAAACCACTTCCCTCAAATTGAGAGTGAGCTGCATTCTCATGCATCTTATTAAAGCTGTGGTGAGAAACAGGCTTGCTAATACAGCGTCCCTATGCTCGAAGCAACCCCTCCCATTTAAGGAACAAAACAATGCTGTCATTTACCTCCAGCCAGCAGAATCCAGATTAACTTCTGCCCTCTGAATTAACACCAGAACTTTGTAATGAGCCACTCAGGACTACACTCAACAGATCTGACACAAGCCTGCTGTGTCAAGAACTCTATGGTGAATAAGAGAACTTTGCTCTGTCTCTCCTTCTCCCTGCCCGCGTCGCCTGCAACGTTTGGGTTTTAATTTTGGCTGGTAGGTGACTCTGAGGGAAAAAAGTGTGAGAGGATGTGGTGAGGTGTGTCAGTGCTGCACATGGCAGTGCAGAGGAGCACGAGCTAGTGAAGAACCATTTGGAACTGGAAGCAAGATTGCCTTGGGGCAATATTTGTGTGCTGGGACCAGTGAGATGCCGGAGGCTCTGGCAGAGCTTTCTGGATAAAACCAAGATCAAGCCAAGTCCTTTGCTGTGCTGTGTGGCTGTTAACCCCATTGTCTTCACACTGCATCATTGCTGAGTGTCAGACATACTCTGATTGCCCAAGATTTAATTTCAGGAATGCCTATGCTTTCCTGGTTGGGTTCCCCCCTCTCCCTTTTTTGCAGTTCAGACTACATCTTTCCAACTGAAGCCATAGAAACATCAGAATTGTAGTCCAAGCATGATTTAAAAACATGCTAGGAGTGGAAATGCAATTAAGGTACCTTAGCTGCCGTTACTGTGCCCTGCAGCCATGCAAAGGAAAACAATTTGTTTTTAAAGGTTATTGTAATCTAGAGCTTTAAACTCTAACATGTCTTAATCATTACTGAATGGTTGTTGAAGAAGTTTACCTTCATCACAGTCATAAACAATAGCTAAGTAAAATGTGCCTTTTAAATATTTGTTAGACAAACAGCACAGTAACAATGGTCACTGTGGCCATGGTATAAAAGACTGAGGTGAGTGTCTGTTGGCAGATGAAGCAATGTCAAGGCTTGGCTGACACTGTTACATAGTGGTAGTCACACCGAGCCCAGGCATGATGCTCCTTACCTTTCTTGGCTTCATCTGAGGAAGGAAAATCAGTGTATTGTATGCTAATTTCAGTACAAACTGCATGTTTCAGTGTGGTCCTGCAGTCACTCACTCATGCTGAGCTTGATATTCCCATGGAATACTCACACATTTAATGTGAAGACTAAGATGTTTGTTGCTTTAGCACGAGGGCCAGATCCATCTTCTCAAAGCTTCACTTTCCTTACTTTTTGAAGCACAGAGGTGAAAGGCAAAAGAAAGGTCTCTGCTGGGCGTGCAGCAGGGCTGATTTCCTTGGACCACCTGGGTAACTAAGCCTGGAGGCTTGTAAGAAAGAAGGGGAAAATCTTTTTAGCAGGGTCTGCAGCAATAGGACAAGGGGTAATGGTTTTAAACTAAAAGAGAAGTTTAGACTAGGAAATATAAAGACATTTTTGTTGATGAAGGTGGTGAGGCCCTGGCATGGGTTGCCCAGGGAGGTGGTTGATGCCCCATCCCTGGAAACATTCCAGGTCAGGTGGGATGGGGCTCTGAGGACCCTGATCCAGTGGGAGGTGTCCCTGCTCACTGCAGGGGGGTGGGACTGGGTGGCCTTCATGGTCCCTTTCAACCCAAACCGCTCTATGATTCAGTGCTAAGTGCTGCCAGCCTCTCCTCACCTCGTCTCCTACCGCTTCACCAGTGTGATGCAGTACGTTGTACGGGACCACACAAAAGAAACATCCACCCCTTAAGCTGGTTTGTCTTAATGAGCTAGAGAGCTTGGAGTGTGTGTTTTTCCATTATTTTAAGAACTTTCAAGACAAAGAAAAACCCACTGTCTTTCTCAAAGGACAGGGTTTTTAATTTTTGGTTGAGTAAAGTGAAATTCTTCGTACTACATGAAAGCTTTTTATCTCTCTGTGTCTTCACTATTATCTGTCTTCCTGAGAGCCGTAGGATGACGATTTCAAAGCCTGTCACTGTTGGTCTTGACTGTTGCCTGTGCTGTGAGGAAAGCTGAGCCAATCGCATACTTGGGAATTTTCCGCCTTGGTAGGAAGGGAAGGACAGAGCCCGGTGTGGATTGGTGCTGCTGCAAACCCTTCTGCTGGCCATGCTTGAGATCGTTGCACACCTGCAGCTCAGCTGTGCTGGGCGAGGGGGTTCAGTTCACATTGCCCTGCAATCAGGTGTCTGTTTTGTTAGTGCCTGGGCTGCCATAATCTGAAACTTCATTTGGAAAGCATTCCCTGTCCTCTCCTGACAGCATTTTGTGATCCATATTTTTTTACGGCTGGTATAATCAGAAAACCAAGTACTTTTGGCAGTTTTTGTAGCCCCATATAGTACATTATATTCATCTGAGCAGCTGCCATTTGCCTTCAATCTGTCCAGATCCAATTATTTTAACTATCTACAGGTGAAGCATTACAGACCACGTGTCCTTTTGTATAAAAAAAAGGAACTGTGTTTTATCTGTCATGGCTGGAGGTGGGAGCTCAGTTCCTGGTTATCCACTGGCATGTGATGTGACAAGTGCTTCTCTGTGCATCCGTTCTCTCAAACGTGCAGTGAGACGGCACTGCTCCTCCATTTAGAACATGGTTGGAAGTCCACACTGTGACCAGGAGAGACTCGTACATCTGGTGTCTTTCCTTTGCTCCGTCCAGTTTCATTGGAGAACAAAAGTTTATTCAGTATTATCTTCCTTTTGACAATAAAAGCAGTGATGCTGGAATCCTCTGTAGCAGGCATGGGCTGGGCTGGGGCAGTTAATGAGAGGAAAACGGAGATATTTGTTGTGTTTATTAGCTCAGTGTTTCCCAGATGTTTCAGGTTGGCAACACTATTTGCAGTGATAATAAGAGAGTCTAAACTCTGAGCTTAGTCTAAACGGCTGTGCAAGTGCACGAAGGTACCAGTGGTAACGGTGTTGTGCCAGTATGATTGCTTTGTATGTCTGTTTTAAGGCACTGGCAAAGAGCTCTTGGCTATAAAGATTTAGGGTATGCATGGAATGAAACAGCAAGATTTCTTTTGCCTGAGATCGTAGCTCCATGTTCAGCATCTCTCTAATCCCCTTTTCCTACCAGGACTGTGTTTCTTGACCTCCTTGGGGGATTTTGATCCACCAGGAGAAAACCCCAATCTATTGCTCAGACATAACTGCCTGTGGAGACAGCAAACCAAACCCCTGATTGCCAATACCTCTGAAATCCTAAGTTAGACTTGAGAGAAAGGTCTCAGTCTCTGTGGGTAAGTCCATGGGCTTGGTTTCCCCAGTGCTCCTCACCTGGCTGCAGTCTCTCAGCTGTTTGCAGGTACAGCACACGGTGCTTGTTCCTGGAGCAGCATGCTCTATCCTAGCAGTTGTTCTGCTCTTGTGTACAGCCAGATGGACGGGGGGTTGCTCTAGAAGAAATCTAACGCTGTGTGTGCTGTAGGGGAGACCATGAGGGACTCTGTTCTTCAGCATCTCTCTGTGTGTGGTTGTGTCCACCCTACCAGAGGTGGCATTTCACAGCAGCAGCAGTGTTACCAGCACTCAAAAGATCCAAGAGCAATGACACGCCTGATTTAAGCAGTCTTGTCCCCTGAGCTCTGCAGTGGCGCCGGGTGAGCGATGCCAGTTAGAAAATACTGGCACTTCTCCGTGGAGACAGAGCGATGTCTGGAGAGAGAGAGAGCCAGGAACTGGACTCTTGGCATGGATGTCCCCACCAAGAGTCACTGCCTGTGCTCAGCTGATAGCGAGTTTCTCCCCTCAGTAATTCCTGAGCTAGCAAAAATCAGTACTTTCTCTTTAGGGGGTCTTTGGTGATATTTAGCAAAAAGGTTTGTGGTCTCAGCCATAAACCAAATAGGCCATTTTCCCCCTCACAGCAATAGCTACCACAGTTGGCAGCAGTTGTCCCCTCAGTCACTGCCAGTCGCCTCTCAGCCAGAGAGCTGAATTGAGACCGTGGAGACAGAATGGTCTCCTTTCTCTGAGACTTCTCTGGGATCTCACCAGCGTGGTAGTGGTGCTTGGCTGTGTCTCTTCTGGTACCAGCAGCTCTCGGCCAAATACCCTTCACCTGCCTTAGGCTGTCAGGAAATGGCCTCAAGTTGTGCCAGGGGAAGTTTAGATTGGATATTAGAAAAACTTTTTTACTGAAAGAGTGGTGAAGCACTGGAAGAGGCTGCTCGGGGAAGTGGTGGAGTCTCCATCCCTGGAGGGGTTCAAAAAGTGTGTAGGTGTGGCACTTGGGGACAGGGTTTAGTAGGCACAGGGCTGTTGGACTGGCTTAGAGGTCTTTTCCAACCTCAGCGATTCCATGATCCTATGACATCTTTAAGGAGGAAGAGCCCCTGGCTTTGCCTGCCTGCTAGCTGTGAGAAGGAGCTGGAAGAGCCAGGCTGCTGTTTGATATGCCAGCACCTCTGCTGGCTGCCTGCGAGGAGACCCCGTAAGTCCTGGACGCGCTCCACCAACCCAGCACGTGTGGGAGGCACCCACCTGCCCAGAACAGACAAAGCCCATTAAGAGTTAATGCCTGCAACTAGAAATGAGCTGCAAGAGTTGGAGGTTTCAGAAAGATGACAGTGGGTGTGAAACACTGTAACATTCCCATTAATTTGAAATGTCTCCTCTCTGGCCAGAAAGAAATGCCCAGATTTTTTAGTCAATATTAATTTTACACTTGGCACCACCGGCGAGTGTGAACTGCTGAGTTCACAAAGGGTCCATCTAATAAACAGACAATACGGAATCGGAGAGGCGAAGATTGAATTCACTTGCCCAGGCAATGAGAGTATAATAACCATGAGGGCTGCAGAGGGCAGTAGAAAATTCGGAGCCATAATGAGGAGGCGCGCAGGTGCCTGTGCCCGTCACTCTGATGGGCACAGGTAGAAGCAGTGAGAAAGTGGGATGGTGCAGCATCAAGCGAGAGGGAGGAGGTCTTGGATCTGCTGTGAGAGACAGATGAGGAGGAGGATACCTGTCACAGGTGGGCTATAGAAATGGAGGGATGGATAAGTAAAGCCAACTGTTGCCCTTCAGATGAATCCCAAGCCTCAGCTCCATCTGAGTTCATCTAGAGGAGAGTTTGGTATTTTAGATGGGCTCCCACTTGTGTACCTGCTGCCTGTCTGGTCTACTCTACCCCTTCCTCTTTTGATCACTTCTTATGACTGGATTACTGTAAGCGAGCCGTTCCTGTCTCCTGGTGGCCTGCAGAACACGAGGCATCAGGCTCTCAAAGCTACCATGATTAGTTAAGTCCATACTGCAGGAGCAAGGCATGGACTCGGTTCCAAAGAGCCAGATGCTGCTGGCTCTCTCATAAACCCAGAGGAAAGTCGCTGGGAACAGGAGATAATTATAAGAAACGCAGATTGCTTTGAGGGACGTGTTCGCCTGCTTTCCTCAACTTTCAAACAGTCTGCAAAACCAGTTTGTTTTATTCAGTCTGGTTGCTAGCATGCAACCTTCCAAAACCAGAACTACTTAATCTCAACACTGTAGTCACCGATCCATGGGCACTTCCAGCTTCCATCTGTCCTTGTGCTTCACGCCTCGGCCTCTCCTTTCTTCGTGCGATAGCAGGGTCCAAAACTGGGCACCAGACCGAAGGCTTCTTTTCCTTCTTTGGCTGAGGTGGTGTTTCAAAATAGAGATGTGTTTCAAAGTAGATTGATTTTTTTCTGTAGAATTGTTCTTTTAATTCCCAAACACCACACCAGGGCTCTGCTGTCTGATGAGGTTTTGGTCAGGCTGGAAAGTTGAACCTGAGTGATATGCGCCTGTTCCAAGATAACCACCCACTTAGTAAAGTGCTTCGTTTGGGCAGCTGGGTGGACAATTAAACTACTTAAAAACATATCATTTTCATGACTCATGAGCATCTAGAAGCTACTGCTTGATGGTGGGAGCACAAGGGCTTGTTTGGTACCAGGGAAATGTCATTTGTTTCACTGTTACTTCTGGAGTACAGTGATCATTGATATGTTAGTAATCAGATCCATCCTCCTACACAGGATACTTGAGAGGGGATTTGTGTAGGAGGGTGTGCGTGGGGCTTTATGCCCAGCTCTCCCCAGACCTCCTGTCATCCTGAGCTCTTTCTCCCGGCTGCTTGGTGAGGGTGTTGATAGCACCTTCTTGCTCCCCTACTCTGTCACGGAACATAAAATCTTGGCAAAACAGATTTGTGCTTTGGATCCAGAACCCAACATTTGAGCAGCCTTGAACACTAACAAATTGCCAGGACTGGGAGGTTTCACCTGAAGTCTGAGGAACTCAAGGATGAAATAGCTGTATTGCCCAAGGCAGTGGGTAAAGCTTCTCTTTAAAATTTCTTGGTACCTGAAGCATGGAGAGTGGGTAAATATAACATCAATCTTTAAAAAAAAAAAAAAAAAGGCTTTGGGAGGATCCAGGAAACTGAAGGCTTGTAAGCACATGGAGTACATAAACTACTAAAGGCTTTAACAGAAAAAAACCCACGTTTGACAGTGAGATAAACACAATCACAATCAGTTTTGGAAAAGTCAATATGGTTTCTGTAAAGGCAAGAGGTTTGTCTTGCAAAGCTCTTGGAGCTCTTTGAGAAGCATGTGGATAAGAATGAAACAGCCAATACTGGATTTCTCTAACAATTTGGCAAATTTCTTTTACAAACTACCTTTTTGGGAACTTGAGCAGGTGTTGCCTAGAAGGCCATTGGATGTACAAATAATTGGCAAAAGGATAGGAAACAAGGCAGGAGAAAATGAGAGGTAAGTTACCTCAATGGAAGGATGTTGCCAGGAGAGTTTCAGAGGGTGGTGCTGGGATCTGTTACGTTGAACGTATTCAGGAATGAAAATAAGGGAGAACATCTAGACTTCAGGCTTTGCTGGTAAGCTTAAGTCACTCAAGGTAGCAAAGACAGTGGTCAACAGCGTTGTTAACAAACCCTTAGAGACTGAATGGCCTGCCAGTAAATGGTGGATGAAACTTCATGTGGATAAATGTGAAGTGAGACATGCAGAGACAAACAACCCTTGCTGCTTGTGTAGAATCATGGGTTTCAGGTTGACCATGCCGCTCTGAAGCAAGATCTTGGGGCTATGTCAGATATCTCCATGAAAGCATCAGGACAAGCTTAGCAGAAAGACAAAGTGAATGCTAGAAATGAAGAAAGGAACAGAGAACAAACCAGAAGACACTTGCACTATTCTGGGTGAGGGATGTGCATGATTGGTTTTAGATTTAGTGTTGTTTTGCCTTTTTTTTGGTTGGGTTTTTAATTGAAAAAGCCTTGTGTGCTTTCACCTTAAACATAATGTGCAGTTCAGCTTTCTTCACCCTCAAGGAGTGTAGTAGACATCGGAAAACAGGCATAGACATTCCAAGAATTGGCCACTGTATAGGATTGAACGAGAAGCTGTCTTCAGCGTGGAAGAGACATGACTGAGAAGTATAGCAAAGATGGAAGAGCATGGGTAGGAACTGGCATTTGTCTTCCCCAATGCAAGAACAAGGGTTTTCCACAGAAAACCTTGGCCTCAACCATTGAGAACGTTCATACCTCTTATGTTCTAGGGTGAATTTTCTCATGTACGATGGAATTGCCTCTCCTAAGGAATACTGCTCTCCTGTCTGAGTTTTTTCCCCTGAAAAGGGAAGACAAAGTCCCCTTAGGTAAAATCCTGCGAGATAACTGATGGATTCAGTGTTCTGTCCCCATCTCCAAACAAAGCTTTGGCTGTGGAGGGAGATTCCTCACCCAGATGAATCAATGCCACTGGTGTTTATGCCATACATGCGTGATAATCCTTTTGATCTCTGTAGGCATCTGGGATTCTTCTGCTTGGGTAACTGGCAGCTAGCCTAGCTCATCTGAACTGGCAGCTGTGAAGGTGGCGACTGATCAGGAATAGCTGGGAACTGATAGGACCCTCTCTGCAGACCCCTCTTCCCTTTGTACTTTGATGATATTGTGTGTTTTATTGCCATTGTTTCCCCATTACTTGTAGACTCACCTTTGTCATCTTTCATCGCAGCACAAGAACTTTCATAAGAGCTGGGTGAGTGGGAGAGTAAGAAAGGTGGAGAGAGGAAGGGGACAAGGTCAAGGAGTGCTTCCGAGCACCGACGCAGAGCTGCGGTCTGTCTTACTGGAGACTAAATACACCCAAGTTGCTCTCTGCGGATCCCAAACAATCAGTCAATGGCTTAAAGAACTTGGGGGGAGCGTTAGGGTGGGCAGATATTTTATCACAAGCATGCTGACTCCCATCTGCAGTAGCACATGGCCCATCCAAAGGTCAGTCAGGAGGGCTGAGCAAGATTCTTCACATCACGTAGGCTTTCTCTTTTGTGTACATCATTACAGACATTGCCTTTGAGACTTTGTCTCTGTTCAAGGAATGGTTTAGGTCATAAAGGCTTGTGTTTGTCCCTGGATATTTAGCACTAAAGGAAAAAAAATCAACGCTTACCAGGAAAGCCTCTTTTCCAACTCGCCTATATTTTTCCATCACTTCCCCTGACCTAGTCCTGTTTCTCTCCCGCAGTCCTATCAACACACCATTGTTTTCACCTTGAATAAATCCACTTATAAAGTGTGTCTAGAAGAGTGTCTTACTGAATGTGTGTTTCCTTGGGAGTCCTTGGAGCTTTTCCTCTGGGGAAGCAATGGAGAATAAATGATTTGCTCGAGTTGTGGAAGACAGAAGTGGCACAAAGTACCCGAGATCTCAAAATGGTGAAGCCGGAATGTTGAAGTACAAGGGAGTGAAGTGCAAATGAAGTGTGCAGAAAAGAGAGTGGGAGGAGGCAAAAAAAAAAAAAAAAGGATCCAAGAATAGATTTACCAGCAAGTTTAAAATCAGATTTTCCTGATGTTTGGTTTCTAACAACTTGCAATCAGCTTGTGCTGTCAAAGCAGGTGTTTGACCATCTCTGCTGGTTCCGAGTTGCGTGTGTTTCAGATACTGGTGGTTTCTGAAAACCTTGTCCGCCCGGAGGCATCAGGCTCACAAGTAGCTCTGTAATGGGGAAAAAGCCCTGCGGTTTAACGCTGGGAAATGCATGGGGAGGGCTCCACTGTGTGGTGACACAGGGAAGGTCATCCTTGTCCTGACAGGTCTTCAAGAGTGTCTCTTTGAACTGGATGGAAGCATTCCTGATTCGTCCCCTGGATTCGGGTTGTGCCTGATAAAGGAGCAGGAGCAACACTTTTTCCTTCATAGCACCTCTGCTGTGAGGACAGACAGAGTTGGGGTTGTTCAGCCTGGAGAAGAGAAGGCTCTGGGGAGACCTTAGAGCAGCCTCCAGCATTGAAAGGGGCTCCAGGAAAGCTGGGGAGGGGCTTTTTCCAAGGGCTTGGAGTGATGGGACAAGAGGCAATGGCTTGAAATTGTAAGGGGGGAGATTTAGATCAGACATTGGGAAGAAATTCTTCACGCTGAGGGTGGGGAGGCCCTGGCCCAGGTTGCCCAGAGCAGTGGTGGCTGCCCCATCCCTGGAGGTGTCCAAGGCCAGGTTGGATGGGGCTTGGAGCCCCCTGATCCAGTGGGAGGTGTCCCTGCCCATGGCAGGGGGGTGGAACTGGGTGGGCTTTAAGGTCCTTTCCAACCCAACCCTTTCCATGATTCTATGGAATTTGCTAGGTTATTCCAGTGCTTTGGTGTCTTGACCATTAAGTCCTGGCCATCCATGAGTACTTTCCTAGAGGCAGCACTATTCTGTGTCTTTGAAAGCCGTTGTCATGTATTCTCTGTTCCCTCATCTCTAGGTTTAACAACTCAGTTCCTTGGTCTTTCTTCGTGGGCCATGGTTTCTAAGCCTCTCATTTTTTTGGAAGCCTTCCAACAAGTCCACAACTTTCTCCAAGTGAGCTTTTGTAACCCTCTGGCATCCAGAGAATTGAAATTGCTGTTGAGCATAATACAAAAAAAAAAAAAAAAGAAAAAGAAGAAATATAATATTAGGGAGCACACTTCCATTACAATGATAAAATAGAGCATGGAAATCTATTTCTTATCTTGTGGAAATCACACCTCAGCCTAATCTCCAGTTAAAAAATATTCATTAATACAGCCTAAATAATAAGCATGTATAGAACAATTACTGGGAAACTACACTTACGAGTTGCAGGTTTGTGCACATGAGAGGTTCTGACAAGATCAGGAGAGCAGTGAATGAAGCTCTTTATGCACACCTGCCTAACAGAAAGGGATTATACACAAATGAATCTCCAGTTGGCGTTAGCCTACGTGTATCATGCTGTACCACAGTGACCACTCTGGTTTCTGGAAGAGCGAAGATAAGGAATAGGAATGCAGACAGAGATTGCACTGCATTGTGGTAAAATCTGGATGTTTCCTAAAGGAAACACGGAACTATCTTGCAGGCACAAGCCAGCCCTTGTATGGGGCGAGTCTCACTGCACGCACACAAAGCCCTCTCAGGACATAAATGTCTTGGTAAGTCATTCAAGAGTGGAAACCTTGCTAATTTGATTACTTATTTCTTTTTCATATCTAAGGAGAGGGAATTTGAAGGAGTCCTGTCCTCTACACTTGGCTGCTGCTGGGTTTCTGCTGATTGGTCCAGATTGTGTTTGTTCCTCGTTCGTGGGACCTTGGAAAGAGAAACTTCAGCAGAAGATGCAATTGTGAATGGGCTTCAGCCCTTGGCCAGAAGCTACTCTTCTCCGTAGAGCTCCTCCAAGGTGCTCCGGGGGCAGGAGCCGGGTAGGCAACATTGAGGCAGCCCTATTCTGCACCTGACGACCAGGATGGAGGTCTCTGGTTTCTACACTGCAAACAGGTATCTCAAACATTGGTGTCTCAGAGCTCACCCCCTGGCACTGAAGCTGCCCAGAGGAAAAAAGCTTGGGACTTCAGCGCAAGAGGTAGAGGGAACAGGGACCAGATCTACCACTCTGCCAAGGGAAGCTTTGATGGCATCCTCACATGCCTAGCTGAATGGAATCAGCACATGATAAAACTGTTTTGCTGGCAACTTCTTACCTAGATATTGATATCCAAGGTATGAGCTTAAATCCCTTGCCTCACAAAATACACAACAGCTGTCACACCTTAGAGCAGCAACGCACACGTTGGTTCATTCGTGTTCCTAAAGCAGTTAAATGGTGCAGTAAGGGCTGCCGGTATAAAGTCCCAGGGGGAACAGATAATTTTAGCTTCAGAAAAAGGGCTTCTCAGAGCAGTAAAGAACTGGGCAAAAGGGTAAAAAGGAACAGCAATGTTTGCTGGATGGAAGGGGCAGCTTGTGGAATGAATGAGAAAGCTGTACAAAACATCATTTTGTGTTCTTAAAGGGCTCCTGTCATCCTTGGCTGTTAAACCACAGGAGTGGAAAAGAGGAATTAATTTTACCTCTGGTTTAATGGGGGTCAAGGCAGCTACTGAAGTCGGGCATGTTGCTTTGATGCCCCTCTGCTTGAAAGGCATTAATATTTGAAGATGAGGAGAGGGGCACAAAAATGATTATTTTTCCTTTTTAAAGCTTTATGGTGTGAGACTAAAGGAGCTCAGTCTATTTAATTTTTTAGAAGAATAGTGTGAGTGGACTTGATAACAGTGCAGAAGTATCGCCGAGCAGGGGAGGGAGGGAATAGGTAGGCCGGGTGCTTATCTGAGAAATATGATAAGAGCCAGCACCTACAATCTGAAAGCAAACGAATCAAATTGTAAATGAGGCACCCGTTTAAAGGGGATTAACGACTGGAACACATGTCCAAGGGTTGCAGTGCATTCTCCATCCCATGATGTCTTTAAACCAAGAACACATTTTCTGGGACCGATACTTCACTCAAGTATAAAAGTTTTGGGCTCAATCCAAGGCTAACTCTGAAATGACAGTCGTTTATACACAGAATGATGGAATCGTTTCTCTTGGCCTTAAACGCTAATAGAAGTGTGGATATGAAATTAAAGTGCGTTTTACACTTTAATTAATAACCACTTTGTCATCACGAGCCTTCCTGGGGCTCCCCGTTTGGGTTTGGGTTGGTTTTCCTCTTACAAAACAGGGTCAATGTGATTCTTTCCAGTGTTTGTAAAGAGGGAAGGCTGTGAAATGATCTCTCCCCTTTATTCAGATCATTTCTTTCATGCCTGGAAATTGCCCTTATTTTCAGTAAGCAGGGCAGTGGTACAAGCTGCCTGGTAAGTCTTCTGGTTGGGGATTTCTCTTACTTTTTGCTGTTGCTGGTTTAGTGTGAGATTCCAGGCGGGCTGAAGTGAGCTGGGTTTCACTTGCTGTCAGTGCTCAGGGCTGCCATCAGAAGGAGATCGCTGGCACTGCTCACTCTGCTTTCCATATCACTAAGTGGGAGCGCAATAAATAGCGTTCGGCTCACTGTAAGGCTCCAGAGATGAATGTGTGCAGAGCCTTCGGTTAGCGGTTCCTCTCCAGTGCAGAGGGGGTGGCAGCTGCTGGATGCCTCTGCCTTTCTCTCCCGCCTTCGTTGTTAGGTGTGCTGGGGCCGAGTCAAGTGGCGCTGCCCAACTTCTCACCAGGTAATCTTGTTCCTTTCTTACCACATTTGTAAGCGCACATTGGAAACGCGTGTGCAGAGCTCGTCTGCAAGACATGGGGGTTTGTTAAGGTACGGGGATTTATAAATTGCATCTTGGTAATTGAGAGAGATGGTTGGGTAGTAGGTTAAGGCACAAAACTTGCTGCCTCCTGTGTCCCAGTGCCAGAACTCCGGTGGCTCCAGGAAACGTGGAGGGCAGTTTCCTGGGTTTGCACAAGTGGACTGCACTTTGCAGATGTCAGTGGTTGGGCTGAACAGGATAGCATCAAGCCTCACTTCTCAGCAGAATTACTATCTGAAATAAATGATGACTGTGATTTTTAATTTTGATTTAGTAACCATAGGCTGCTTCTAATCCTTTTCTTTCCCTACAAAGACTGTTGTTCATTTGCCTGTGATTTAATTCTGCAGTGCTTTGGGGAGCTTGCTTGCTGGTGAAAGGGTCTTGACAGAGGCTTTGAGAAAGTGTCCTTCAGCAAACATTTAGGTATTTGGGCAAATTCCCAAAGGGAATCTTAACAGGCTCTCAGTGTGTGTGCCAGGTGGTCTGCAGTCCACACAGATATTAAGTGTCTCTGGTCTGGCTTGATTCTTTTGGCAGAAGTGCAGGAAGGGTGTCCAAGACCCAAGACTTGGGTTTCTGGAGTTGGTGGGTGAGTTTCCTTGGACGGAGAGAGCAAGCAGGCCCTGTATCCCCTGCCCGCTCTGCTTTGGCAGTTGGTGGGAAGTGCTGTGCTGCTCAGCGTGTGGCGGCCCTGGGGAACCCTCACCCACTTCATTTGCCACTCTGTGCCAGGTTCCCAGGGCAGGGAACTCCAGTTTACAGGTTGGGGCCAAATAGGTCCGACAAGCCTTCAGCCTCTTGGGAGAAGAGGGTGAGGGTGTGTTTTGCTGCTCAGCAGGATGTGGCTAATCCTGGGCTTCATTTCTTCAGTTGCGACAGCCTCTCCTTTGTGCTTGCAAACACGACACCAGGAGGCTGCTGGTGCCTTGCTCTGTTCTCTTCTGCAGAGAGTTCTTAGTGTTCCTGCACAAACAGGAATGACTTAGTTCTCAGTCCTTCCACCCCAGGTTGAGGGCAAGTGTTAATACTTCCAATGTTATTCCATAATCTTATAGACAAAAACTGTCAAGCACAGAAAGATGACATGACTTGCCCAAGATCAGTGTCAGGAACAGGCTCCAGATCTCTCTTCCTCTTCAGTCTTGGTATCCAGAAGTGTTTTTTCATGTCTTCCTTGGCTGCTTCCCTGCTTTGCTTGCTCTGACTGTAAGAAGCAGTCAGGACGTGCTGGGGTTGGTGGAATAGGTTGCTGATTGAGTAAGTTTGGAAGCTCATGCTGTTAATGTTACACAGGAATGGAATTTTTCCCAGTGAACTGTTGCTCAGCCCATGCTTCTCAGGTAAATGAGAGGCCAAGCTAAGCTGTCCTCACTGGAAATTGTTCTGGGAGTAAGAATCTTTATGTTCAGAAGTGTTGAGGTCAGATTGGAAAGGGTGTAAATGACAGCCAAAATGATCAGGAGATAGTCACCTCCCAAGAAACTGGAACACACTGGCTTGTTCAGCCCGGGTAAGATGGGAGAGGTCTCAGATTAATGTTATATCTGGTATAAAAATGGAAGAGAGAAATGTTGCTGCTGAAGGACTCTGGTGCAAGAACCGATGACAATAATTTGCTCATTAAAAAAAACAGGTGAGGAAGTAGAAGGCTTTTAAGCATGAGACCAAAGGCATAGACATAGCTACTCTAGGTGTTTCCCCTGACTACTTTGAGAGGTTATTTATGTTTTTGAGATGTGATTTATGAGACTGGCAGTTACCTGCCGTTGCCACAAGCTTGATTTAGTTGCCCATAAGTTCCTCATTTCACAGAAAAATCTGGCAGCGATAGGTTCATTTGCCAGAGCGTTACCACCACTGCTCTTTCCCAAGGGAGGCTGTCCGGTGCTTGGCTGTCCTCCTTTTCTGGTAGAACAGTCCGTGTGGAACCATGACAAGCTGTGGTATTTCTTGATCTGCCAAGACGTGCGCACTTGATTTCTCGGAAGGTGAAAGCAGTTTCTCATAATGCAAGTGTGGATCATTATTGCTATGGTTATTGGAATGAAAGGTTTCTCTGCCTGGCCTTCTTACTCCTCTTCTTTAGATGTCTTGGCTAACAAAGTCTCTTATCCTCCTCTGCTTGATGCGGGACATGGGCCAAATTTGTCCCTCCCCTTTTACCAGAGGGACTGCAGAGTGACCACGTTCAGGCTGGTGATGCTACCCTGGGTTTACGTTGTCACGCGTGACAGCCGAACAAAGGCGCTGCGCTACAAAGTGGGAGTTGTGCTTGGTGGATATTTTTTCCTATTATTATAGAGACAGCGGCAGAGTTAAGGCTATAATGAAGGGTCTCTTATAATCACCCTCCCATTATGCTTTCAGAAAGGCTTTGTGAGCTTTGTATTTTGTATGTGGGCACTGCAGCTCGACAATCATTTTCTGGCAGCATTTGCTGTGAATCATGCACACGGTTTGAGGGGTTTAGCACGATGTCTCAACCATCCCTGTGTCAGATTGTGTTTCTCTTGAGGACGTAACCTAAAATTTTACCTCCCCAAGGAAACAAACGAGAAGAGGTTCTGCCATTTAATTCACCTGCCCAAAGCAGCAGGCTCACCCCCAAGGCTTTCTCTGTAGTCTGTGGAAAGGGCCAAGTCGCTCAAGAACACGATTTAATACCTGGTGTTAGACTACAACGACATTGCTCCCAGGAGGAGCTTTTCTCTCCTGAAAATTCAGTTTGGTAGAAAAACCTGTTTTGTACAACTCCAGCACCTAAATGGAGTACAAAGGGTTAGACTGAGACTTCTCTGCCAGGTGCCTGGGAGTGCTTTTGGGGTACAAGATGCTTTGTTTTAGGTGATGTCTCTGCCACATAAAGGTCTGAATGTTGCCAAAAGTGTATTCACATATCTGCATTGTTTGCGAAGCTCCGTGTATGGCTGACACAAAGGTCATCTTAGGGCAACAAACACCTGGATAGGTTTTTACATCTTGTGCCCCAGTGGACAGTGTGCAGGAGTGGAATTCAGTCCTGCTGGCTCCTCTCCCAGCAGGGAGTGCAGTGACCCTGGAAAGCATGCTCAGGTTTTGGGGTAAAACAGGAGTCAATATTGATTTGGGGGGGTCCTATACATAAATGGAAAGCTATTGTTGAGAAATTTGAAGTGGAGTTGCAGTGGATGCTTCTGCTTTGTATGCATCTTACATTGAGTCATGTGAAGCTTACAAAAGCCCTAAGTTCTGATGCTTATAGAGTTTTGCTTGCGTTTTTTTTCTTTTCACACCGGGCTTCAAGAATCGTCTGCCTTTGGGTGATGGGAAGGTGGAAGAGTTGTGCAAAACTGTTTTGTCTCCTGGCAGTCTCTGTACATTTGTCTTAGATAACTTGCCATATATGTGAGAGACATTGTAGAGTGCATCAGTCTAGCAAGATTTAGAAAACAATTGTGCAAGAACAGACTTTCTTTGGGGAAAAATAAATTCTGTACAATGTAGTTGCTCCTGCTTGAATAATGACTTGCAAAATTTGGATTTAAGGCAAGTTTCAGTGACAGTTGAACTCATGGCAGAAGTTGTGTCAGTAGGAGCAACGGCTTCAATGTCAGGGACACCTTCCAATGGACCAGGTTGCTCACAGCCCCATCCAGCCTGGCCTTCAGCACCTCCAGGGCTGGGGCAGCTACGACTTCCATAGGTAGAATCTATGTTGCCAAAGCAGCCTTAATCTCTTCCCAGGGACCTGTCTTGCTTGCTTGTCCAGGGCTGGCTTAGAGCTGCCTTTGGAAAGAGGCACTAAGACTTCTCCATTCCCAGGGCAGTCCAGGGGCTGTGTTCCTCAGTGACCCTCTCCTGCCTCAGACAGCCCCAAATGCCAGGACTAGCACAAGGCCATTTGAGCCCCAGTTCTGACCAGTAAATGCAGGCAAAGCAGGAAACAGTAGCTGGACCAGAGGGCAAAATATTTGCTCTCTTCTTCCATTAAGTCCCTCTCATCTTTGTAACGTGAACATCTGATCAAACTACAAAGCTCTGGTAACGATATCTAAAAGCACAGCTCCTGTCTGAAAGACACGGCAAAACTGTTTCATGCTTGTCTCTCAGGGCTTGGTGGCAACTGTGCATGGCTTGCAAGTACAAAGAAACATTTTCTTCCTAACTGTCTCCCCTCCAGATGCAGCGTGAACTCAGAGAACTGAGCTTATGGTCTTTCAATCACACTCTGATCCGAGGTTTTGATAGGAAAGCGGAGTGTGCAGCAGCACCTGTGAGCTGGGTCCCAGCAGGGCATCCCGGGAGTTCAGTGGGTGGGTTTGCTCACGCATGGGCTGGAACTGAACCCTGCTCTGCCCTCCAGCATTATTATAGCAGTCGTACTCTTCTGCCTGGTGCAGCTGTGCCCTTACTTGCAATGCCACCTTTATTGCCTCAGGCAGAGCCTGCTGGAGGGATTGCTCTGTTTTGTTTCTCCTTTCTCACTTGTTAAATGAAAGGTAACAACTTTGTGCTTAAACAGCAAAGAGCTGCAAAAAACATCTCTCCAGTGGAGGTAAAAGAGCTTCTTTAAAGCAGGATTAGCTTTGGTATCTGATGGTATAGGAGCTCCAGCTGAAGCTTTGTCCTTGAGTGGGATGTTTCTACTCGCTACCACCACTTTGTCTCCCTCCTCCTTCCTCTGCAGGCAAAGGAAGCCTTCAAAGAGGGGAATACAGAGAGCTGGAGATGTCTTTGTCAGCTCAGATGAAACTGGCCCATGTGGGGAGAAAGGTAGATGCAGGTACCAATGCACTCTGGCACCTGGAGCAGTTGGTTATTTTGGCTAAAAGCCTCAGAAAGCTGAGGAATGGGCCACATAAGAGAATGGTTCATTAATGTTTATAAAATACAATTGTACTTTTAAATATCTGCTGTGTCTCAGACTCTTCCAACTCATAAAAACAATAGCAAGCTGTCGTGCCTGATTCTCTCTCAACATTTCAGCCTTGCAGGTAGGGGAGAATCCATAACAAGACTGGGAAAAAAAGAAGAGACAAGTTTTATTTCCCAGTCCATGGGAAAATAACCTGTTGAGTTTTCGTCTGGTTCCAAACCTTGGGAAGTGAGTGCCATCATGAGCAACGAGAGGCCTGTGGACCCTGGCTCATCTGCGCTGACCGAGGGTCTGAAGAGAAAGAGAGGAAGACCAAAGAAGCAGCCACAGGTGAGGGCACATCATCCTAAGAGGCTGCCTGATGATGCTGGGGCATTAGCCTGATGCGATTTGCAGGCAGCCCTGGGCAGCAGCTCATTAACAAAGAGCAAGGGAAGCGGAGGTATTCCCTGATAAATACTATGGGTATTTGGGCAAGCACGTGCACCTTGGGGCATCTCGGCCACCGGCTTCTGACGTGCCTGTAATGTGGCAGGCTGTGACTGTTCAGGCCAGGAAATGGCATGAGAGGAGCGACCCAGATCTCTGTTCCAGTCTGAAGGCTTTCAGGTGTCACCACCCTCTGTTTCTGCAGCTGTAGTTCAAGTGAGCGGGGAAGGCCAAGGCCTCTTCTCTCTCCACTCCAGGCACTGTGGTCAGAGTTCTGGGAGCTTGCTCATTTCCCCAGCCCAAAAGGTGAAGGGGTGTGGGTATTGCTGGCCATCTTCTAACACACTTCACAGCTGGAAGAGCAGAGATAGGCAGATATTCAGTGGTGTGGGTGCGATTATTGGTGTGAAACAGTCTAGGACACATTAGAATGAGAAGCTGGAAGTTGTTGCAGGGATTATCCTGCTTAAATGATTTTCTCTTTATATCCCAGGAGGAGGCTGTGGGACCGTTGCCAGTGAAGAAACCACGAGGAAGGCCAAAAGGAAGCAAGAAAGTGACTACTGTATCTGGAGAATTGGTAAGAACAAATGGCTTGTATTCTTTCATAGGAAAGAGAGAAGCTGGTGCTTCTTGAAGCATCGCTAGAGAGACAAGCAGGGAGGTTTCTCTTTGCTTGAAGATAGACAGTGAAAGTTGCTTCTAATTCAGCTCAGCTTTAATCACCACTGTTGGACAAGCCAGGTGTTGTTGTCTTAGTCGTAACTCACCTGCCACCCTTCCAGCATTGCCAGTGCCTGTTCAGCAGCTTCCTTCTAGCATTTCTCCTCCACTGTTGCCAAATAATCACAAGTGGCATAGTCTGGCAGGCATTTTCTCCTCGACTGTCTTCTGTCCCCAGCTTTCACCTTTTTTGTTACTTCTTTCTCAAGAACTTTATGCGGAGGCCACCTTGGCCAGGCTCAGGGCGCTACTCAGTCCCCAGCAAATAAGAGCTGAAAATGGTTTTCTTTACCTTTGGTTTGCAATAAAGGTAGAACCTTCTGCTGGGAAAAGACCGAGAGGGAGACCCCGCAAGTGGGTGAGTACAGTGTTCAGTGCTTTTTCTCTTCAGTCACAGATTCTGGGGGATTTTCAGTTGCGTTTGCGCTTCTCAGGTTCCCTATCTGTAATGATGTTCCATCATCCTAGGTGGCCTGGAAATCTAACATGTTGGGGAAGCTCTGACTGTCTTTGCAATCCCCCCTAGAGACTCAGTTCCTGAAGAATTCAGAGAGCCCAGGAGAGTTGTGGTACTTAAGACATATTAGTCTTCCACAGTACTTTCCCAGGCTTGGAATGTCAGTCTAGAGATTCCATCCTTTCTCAGGCAGAGGGTTTGTGTTTCTAGGAGTCTCGAAAGACTGAAGTGATTGCTTACGTGTCAGGTTGTCTCAAGAGAAGAAAAATAAAATAAAGCAAAAAAAGAAATATGGTGAATGACGAAACTTTGAATCCTGCCAGCCGGAGGCTCTTCTATGCAGCAAACAGGAGTAGTTAAGGATCAGGAGTTGGAAGACGGAGATTGAACATTTCAGGCATGAAAAAACAGATGAAAGTTTTTAATCAATAAGGATATTCAGTCCTGTGAGCCATTAATGGCATGTTATCTATCATTAGAAGTGATTAAAAACCCTAAACCAACAACCAAACCCATAATTTGATGTGTATCTGTTACCACAAAAAAATCAAGGCCAAACCCAAGCTGTGCACTGGCTGCTGGAACCCCTGGGGTTGTTCTGCAGCCGTGGTGCCTCAGGAGTGCTTGGGATGGAAAGGGACGCTCTCTGGCTCGTCAGAAATAGAGGGGGAGAGCAGTCTAGGAGGGTAACGCAGGGGGCGTGGAAGGAATTCTTCATCAGGAAGGAAGTGTCAGGATGCAGGAGAGGTTAGAAGATTTTTCTGATGGCCAGTGACCTTGGCATACAAATATTTCCTGGGTAGTGAAGGAGGGAAACTGTCTGCAAACCCAGTACAGAACTGAATCTCCCAGGCTGGATCTACTCCATAAACCTCTCTGATTTCTGTTTCCTTTTTGGAAAATCATAGAAGGTTACAGTCTAGTTCAGCACATAGTTTTTCATAAAAACCCATTGCTTTTTCTGAGCCCATAAATATTATGTTATGTAAGAGATCTATTTCTGTGGGGAAGGTGTTATTTTCCCGCCCAAAGACTCTACAACCGCAGATACACAGGTTGTTCCCTGGGCCAAACGAAGAGCCCAGTCTGGTTTAAGCAGCGTATCCAGGACCAAAGGGCTGTGAGAAGGGAGGCATCGTTACCTGCTCTTAGAGAACGGAGCTGAATGCTGCTGAGCTGGACTGAAAATGCCATGGTCATACAGCTAAGTGTGAAGCAGCATCACCTGAACTAGAGCTGGGAACAGGGAGGGACCAGTCCAGCCAGAAAACGTACCTCCGTCTGCCCAGGTAACATGGATCAAAGATCCCATCGTAAAAATAGAGTGAGACATAGCACAGGTGTTCCCTGAAGGGTTGTGATTGCAGGGTTCTCCTCTGAGTTTGTCCTGGATAAGAGGTGTTCTCCCCCCTTCATGGAGGGGCTGGGTGCTGGCAGTGAGCTCTTCAGATGTGGTTGAGACTGTTTGAACTCTGATAAGCTACGAATTGCTTTGCAGCAGGATTTCAGACAGACCCCGGAGCCAAACAGATGGAAGGTTCAGTTACCGTTAGAAGTTACCCTGCAGTTGTAACCCAGCTAGAAAGCAGTAGCTGGGAGAGGAGTGTTTGTGCTAAAAAGAAGCACTGGTGAGAACAGAGCGACATCACACGGCGTTCTCTGACCAGGTGAAAGCAGGGTTAGGGGCTGACATTCACATGGGTGCATGAGGGCTCCTAAAAAAGGTGACGCATGCACTGTACAAAGCTGAGGATCCCATGCAGAAGTCCGAGAGAGGGGTTTGGAGCAAGGGGCAGATTATAAAACACCTGCTGATGGGCTGCCTTGTGGTTAAACTGCCAGCGACGGGAGCAGATGGCT